>OU452308.1:21005532-22205532 GCA_911728475.2 Pterostichus madidus | reverse complement strand
CTACTTTATTTCCATGCACTCTTATTTTTTAAGATTTGTTGCATATAGCAATACAAAATAAAAATTATTTTTTTGTAATTCGGAAAATAATTTTTGGAGACAATTTTTTCGTTGACCTGTGATTGAATAACTAAATGTGTAAGAACAAACTTCGTCAAAGATCAATTATAACTGGTTACGAATTAAATTTAAAGTTTATGACAGAAAAATTCGGGAGACGCCCGGACTCGAACCGAGGACCTTCAGCTTGCCGGGCTTTCTTTAAATGGTTACGAATTGTTGGAGATCAATAATGTTTAGTTCACAAAATATTATTCTTAATTATTTTGAAGTATAAAAAAAGATTTTGAAAATTTGTTGTTTATAATGCGTCTGAAGTCATAAATATAAAAAACATCACCAAAAATTATAAATATCATAGTAGAACAGCATTTAAAAAAAAAATTACTAATACCAATATTGCTATGATTTATAGATTTAAGATACTATATTAGTAATATGAACTAAGAACATTTTATTTATTTATTTATTTGTGCTATACGAGTACTGTACAACAGTTACAGTATAGAAGCCAAATAATACGAATAAAATTATAATATTTTATGTTTAAATTCCTGGGGATTGTTATTGTTATAGTAGATTATAATATCTATGTAAAATAAAGAACTTCAAAATCATGGACAATTGTATAAACAGAAATATTATTTATTATGAACAACATAGTCATTTTTATCAAAGCCAGCTTTATGTTTAAAACACTTTTATATACCTACAACCGGTAAATAATGTTGACTTTATTCTTATCAAAATAATTACTTAATGTGCTTCATTATTTATCGAGGAAAATAAAAATGACAAGAACTCTCTAGGGAGTGATTTAAGGGCATTGGAAGAGTAACCTACAATTTTTAAAATTTTCTTAGTTTTGAATGAGATCTCCGAACTTCTCTGGGAAATTATTTATATGAAAATATTTATAATATTTGTCAATAACATTAAAAAATAGTTTTCCGTTTAGAGGAATGCGCTTCAGTCTTACTAAATAGTTTTACATGCTGCTAACATTCCCTCTTGTTAAATAACAATTTTTTCCAATTGTATATATAATGTCGTATATAACACATGAGTAAAGTGTTATTATTGCCTCAAGCGATTGCATCTCTAAGCCTACGCATTTGGGATTCAATCTTCTCTCTTGACAAATAATGACGAACTTTATTCCTTTATTATATAAAATACTATTGTATTATATAAAATACTATTGATTTAAAATCTTGTTTAAAAAATGTTTTTTAAAAATGTGGTTTAAACATATAAAATAAGTACTGTAATAGTTGAAAGACTATAACAATTAATTATTATATTCTGTGAAACATAAACGTACAATTTAAGTCCGTGCTTCTTGAAATTGATATTTTTATATAAAACATTTTTTTAATAACCGTTTAAAACATGTTTTCTGGTTAATAAGGAAAAATTTAGCTGTTTTATTATAAAAATTTTAACTGTTAGTACAAAAAAAAAAGTTACTGTCATATCTGGTAAAAGAGCCCTAAAAAAATATGACGACTTCGGATCCACTTTAAGTCTTATTTATTTTTTCTATTGATTGACATTTTCATTATCATAAAATATTTATGACAAGGTAATACTCAATATAAAATCACTCTAAACTGCTGTCGGTGGAGAAAAAACGTAACTGATACAGGTTAATATAAAATAAAGAAAAGTATTTAATCTAGTCTGTTTATGAATGCACGATTGCTATTGTAGGTCATACCATCAACTGAATACGTTCGACGATAGTTAAACAAAAACTGTTCTCCATTCGCATTGGTATAATTGATCAATTCATTTAGATCTATTTCAGGTTCAATAATATCCATTTCATTTTCAGAATCAGTTCCCAGATCGCATTCACAGAGAGGTTGCCAATGATCAGGGTTCAAGTATATTTCTAAAATATATTGTAATTGTTCCTTCACTTCTCCTTCCAGTTTCTAGAATACAAAAAGGTGATAAGGTTAACTAAAACAACACTATTTACATGCAAACTGTCAGAAGAAAATAATAATGTAGCAAGTTATTTTGACAATGAAATTAATATAGTTGGATATTTCTTCATTAAATATGTAAAACAGGTAATGAATATAATACGTCCAGCGATCACTTGAACAAATGGCTTTTATATCCCTCTATAAACATTAATCGGTGCTGAACATTTTTTCTTTGCTATTAATTTCACGCAAATATATTCTCTTCTCAGCTTAGAAAATATATCTAAGGAAATTGAAAATTGCTTGACACTATCTACATAGAACAAACGGTTCTCACCACCATAGTTTCTCAGTAAAATAGTTGTTTCATATACACATTTCTGACTTAGCAATGAATATACAATGCTTAACTGGGGGATAATGAACTTGTATAAGCAGTTGAAAAGTGTGTGCATACATTGCAAGCCAAGAATTTGTGTATGAAAAAACTATTTTATTGGGCAACCGTATATCAAAATAGTCCTCCATAAACGATTTTCCTATTTAACACCTTCGCTGCTACAGCGGACACCGAGATATTTCGTTGTGACGTTGTGAGCCAAGATGGACACCGGTCTCCGCCAGGGTTTTTTCTCTTCACGCCAAGTAGATAAAATGTATTGAAACAAACATTGAATATGTGTCTGCTATGGTGTTCTGAAATCATTTGTATATCTTGGATATTCAGTACGACTTTTCTTATCAGCTTTAGAGACGTGTCCGCTATTTGTGTCTGCAGTGGTGTACAAAAGTTGATTAAACATTCTTTTATGTTGACAATTCATGGTGGACATCGCAAATAATGTATTTATAATATGAAGAAATAATTTTGAAATAAAAGCAGAAGTTATTAAAAACAAATCGCACCCCGGCGGAAAAAGTAACACAAATCAAAATAAGTAGTTTCACGTAAAAAGTGAATAAAGAATGAGTGTTTTAGTTTTCGTGTGACAATCAAATTGTTATTATTGTCAGAAAATATAAAATGTAGATTTATATAACTTTTCTATGTGAAAGTTTGCAGTTTTTTGACAACATCACATGGTTAATTCAAAATTTATAAAATTTTACATATATTGCTTTTTAGTGACGGTGCAAAATGCATATTCTTTATATATTTTGTTTCAAATGTTTATGAGGCTTCAGGATAAAATAAATTCGAATAAATACTTGTAATATATATTCCCAGGACGTGTCGATCTGTACACAGATCAGCAACTAATTGTATATAAATAATATACAACAATGTAAAAAAATAGAAATACATAGATTAATTAAAATTGAACAAGACCTCAAATGATGCCATAAAACAAAATGGTAGTTTTAATTTATTTTGGAAAAAGTCTTATACCAAATTGATGAAAACCGAAATACAGGACGTCACACAATTACACATGTGTATGCAAGATTCTCGTGTCCGCCGAATATAATGCGTCCGCTGTGGACTATTAAATTAAAAAAAGGAACCCGTTCTGACACCGTAAGATTTAGAAGAAATTATCCGGTAGTACAGAGCCATGGCGACACCGCATTTTTAATTAATAACTAATAGGATGCGGGCACTCACGTGACAATGTGACGTTTTGTGACGTAAAAACAGCTGTTTGGACTGCGATCACTGCGCCACCTTCAAAATGAACTATATTTTTGTGACAAGAATTGAAAAGAACGGTTTTTTTCAAATCTCGTCCCAAACAAAATAATTCATTTTGTAGGTGGCGCAGTGATCGCAACCCAAACAGCCGTTTTTACGTCACATTGTCACGTGAGTGCCCGCATCCTATTAGGGGTTAAAGATATAATAAAATTAAAAGTACCTAACAGCATAGAATTTCCTCTATTATAACATACCAGTTATGATCTTTTAGAATATTAATGAAATGACTGACTGGCAGCGAAGGCAATTTTCAACATTCTCAGATATAGTCGTATTTTGTAAACTGCGAAGAAAATATATTTGCGGAAACTAATAGCAAATGAAAATTTTTTATAGTTGAATTAAAGTCTATTATTGAAATGATCGCTGAACGTACTAAATAGAAAAAAAGTAACCGTACTTTATTTTTCAAAATTATTCATTAAATACTTTTTTTCAAAATGACAGGGACACAAATTTTATTTGCTATATTAGAAGTTATTTAAATAGTTATAAAAATCTATAATCAAATGCTTAGATATTCTATTCAGATAAATTACGTTTCTACATACTAAAAAGCAAACAAAAAAACTGAATATGTAAACACTTACCTCAATACGGTAAAGAATAATTTGTTCTAAGTTAATACTTTTAGCAGCATTGTGATAATAATTATCTGGTAGTAGATTGTATAAAGATCCAGTGATATAAGGAAGACAAAATGAATATTGCTCGTCCAGTAAATTTGCAAGCAACTTTATAATATCTAGTGCAATTGGATGACACTTTTCTCGAGACTCACTATGCAGCCACAAATTTCTTAACAGAGCAATACAATATTCCAAACAATACTCATTTAACGTTAAGTAATTTGTTAATAGGTGCTTCGTAATATATTCCGTTAATCCTAAAAATAAAAGATAAATACATCATCATACGATTTTATTCATTTCTTGATAATGATATATCTTTGAAAGTGAAATGTTGTTCTCTATCGTTAAATCACATGCTCAAAGATATTCGTGAATTTTTAATGTGGTGAAAATCAATTGTCGACTGTGAGAATCATGACATTATTTTATTTCTATTTAATTCTATGTTTAGAAAGCGCAGATACTATTTTTTTGGTGTAAATTCCAATTATTAATTGAAAAACAGATTTTAGTAAAGGATGTGTCTTTTGGATTAATATTTTTATGACATAGTAGCGCAGTGCATTTAACCCAGGAAATTAGTACCTTAGTACGTAAGTACCACAAGTTAAGACAATTTTTTAATTATCTAATTTTCTCATTCACGAATGATGAAAATTATAATAAGATTAGAGTACAGATAACAGTAGTGGAACTTCGAATTTTGCATCTCCTCCCAAAAATATGTTTTGATTCCCCCCTGCCCAAACTAAAATTTGTTAATTATTATTAATTGAAAAACTTTTGAAACTGACATACCTACAGAAAGCAAATTTTTTAACTAATGCTAATAATAGAACACTACTACCTACTACATTAAAATCAATAACGATTATTTATAAAATCAATTTACTATTTAGAAAAAAATTAACCACGTTATTAATACTTTCAATACTTGAATTATTATACTTTAAAAAATAATATGGACTTCGAGTTTCCCTGCAATGCGGGGTTCGGCATCCCATAGTTTCGCCACTGACAGATAAATTGTTAAGCCTTATTTAAAGAATATGTTTAGCTTACTTTGAATGAACGCCGAAACGTAAAGATTTATTAATAGTCAGAAAATAATAATTGAATACCACCATATACTCAAAAGCTCAAAACAAAATAAAATATACGCAACTGATTCCTATAATTTATTTACTTATTTAATAAGAAAATACAATGAGTATGGGTATATTATAAAGAGAATAGTACTACCTATTTTTCGCCAAAAAAGAGATAAATAAGATTAACTCAGGAAAAGTTAGTGAAACGTGTCTCTTCTTATAAAGATGAGATATTTAGAAAATGACTACTTTTAATGTATTGGCAAATAACGTTAATAATCAGTTAAGTTCGTTGAAGACGATGATAAATTTAAATGTATTTATATAACTTTGCACTGAATAACACGATTCTTAAATTTACTGCGATTATATGCAGACAATAGTATTTGTGACACAAGTGTGGTAGGTAAGGCTTTTATTGCAAAACGAGTAAGGTTTCATTAATACGAGTTTTTCAATGGCCGTTGTTATACGTACAAATATGTTACATGCTATTTTTTTACAGCCGTCAGCTTTTATTTAAAATCGATATTTGACAAATGTCATCTGTTATTGTATTTTAAATTAAATCAAATAATTTAGAACTTTCTAAAATTGTTGTTATGGGAACAACAACATAAGATGCTCAGGTACACCTCTGTTACTTAAATATTAAGTTTTATTTAAATCTACAATATCGTATCGAAATGCATTGTAAAATGAGATTTAATATTGTTGTGCAACATTCAATATTTTTCATTTAAGCAATCCTTAAAATTTCAGTGAAAGCGGTGCAACTGGCCTCATGTGTTGCTAATAGATATTTTCTACACTTATTTTAAATTATAAATTTTGTATCAATACGAAGTTGTAGAAATATAATAGAATATTAAATTAGAACATATTGTAAATATCAAGGCCATTTGCTACACATTTTAATATATTCTGGTTTAAGGATTTATGTTTTTTTTTTTACTTATTTTACGCAATTTATTACACTAATGAGTTACATAAAAAAATAATTACACGCCTTTGGGAGTCTATAGACCCCCAAATATTCCTAGAAGGAATTTGGCGGACCGGGCGCACCGAGCCGCAGATTTTACTCTGCCGTACTGCCGGCTTTCGTAGTCAGTTGTTTTTAAGGCGAATATGTGACTAGCATAGAGCGCCCGAGTGTGGCAAATACAAGAAGCTGTATTTTTTATTTTAACGACAAGCCACACGTCGTCGGCCGGTGGATTCGAACTGACGAACCTTGGCTCGGGTGACGTCACAGCGTGCTAAAAGATGTAGCATTAGCACACTCGGCCACCACCACATACGTAAAGTGATAATATTTATTAAATTTTGGCGTGTTGATCGTGACAAGTGAAAACACAATATTTTCAAAATATTAGATCGTATAAACAAAAATATTCAAACTGAATTAGTATGTTAAGTAAATATTAACAATTGATGAAATCAAATTGGATTAAAGAGAAAAATTGGAACACCGCCAGGATTTGAATCTGAGATTTACAGACTCCGATCATATGTTTTAAGCCAACTAAGTTACGGTTGCTCTGGATCACAGATCACAATATACTATTACAGATAAGAAACTGCCATGTTACACATTGGGATTGTATTTTGAGCCATCTGAGTAGTGGAAGTCTAACTAAAGTCATGTATATAGGCAACCCGGTATGCATGTTTAGGCAGCTTGTAATTTGTATTATTATTTTTTATTTATTTAAACTAAAATAAAAAAAATATATAAAAATTCATAAACACAATATAAACATTTATTAAAATATCCCCGAGTATATAATTTATTTATAATTTGAACTGTTTCAATCGCAGTTTTATCTAATCCTTGTGAACTTGAAAATATATTATGACTTTCTCATCTAAATATTATTTATTATATGATCACTTACTTACCAGTAGCAGTGCAGATTTACACAACAATTCATATTAGTTGATGATATTATTTATATGAAATTATTTCACAAATTAAATTTAATTGTATATTTGACAGATAAAAAAATTTGGAATATAATTACAGGAACAATCTAGTAGCCAATGATTGCCGATATTGTAGTTACCTAAAATGGACGTCTTCACATAAAGACTATTAGCACCATTCCATAGGTGGAAATCTAACTATAAACACAGTCCCATGTATATAACGTTCTGCTGCCTGCTCTGGATTCAAATATGATTTTATTTCAATTTTTCTTTCTATTTTGTTATGTGTTATAGGCAGCTTCGATCAAAGCTTAGTTGGTTTAAAGTATATGACCGGAGTTCACAGATCCCAGGTTCAAATTCGTCGATACCCTAATTTTTATCTTTATAATTAAATTTGATTATCCAACTTATAAAATACATGATCAAATACAATACTCAAAATTGCACAAACATTTTATTTATATAATTTTTAATTTAATCCAACGATTATTTCAACGTTTAAGGGTTCTCTTTACCTCGATCTTTTTTTACTGGACGTTAGCTAGAAATAATTATCGGAGGATGTTTTATATTGAAAAGTAATGTTTGATAAATATTTGCGATAACTTAATAAACAAATTATTAGTATATAATTGTCGTTAAAAACTGAACTACCAATCTTTTCTGAATACGGTCTTGCGTACATGAATTATATTCGTGTTTTGAAAAGAAAATTAGGTGAAACTACATCAAATTCGTTGGGTTATATAAATATAACCAATTCCCGTAACAGGGTCAAACAAATAATGGCACTTCAATTTATATCAGATTTAAATTTTTGTTGCAATAGATAAAAACTTTTAATAATAATTTACTTCTTGAATGTAAATGAATAATATTTGTAAAAAGTGAATACACCATCCATTATTTTTAAATTATGCGTATAAAAATATTGCACGATAATTGCTTAGTACGGCATCGCGGTATCAGCCTAGTATCAGTAAAGAAAAATAATGATAATTAGTTTCTCAGAATTCTAAAATTAGGGTAAGTTATAATTAAATATTTCATTATGGTATCGCTTTAAATGGTCTATGTTCATAATTATGTGGTTATCGACCAAACATATTCTGAAATTAAGGATTCAGGTATTACCTACAACTGAGTGTAAATATTTTTAATAAATATTTACGACTAATATACGAGTTAATATAAGACTTGAAATATTATGTGTCATAGGCAGCTCGATCTCATGCTTCTTTTATATATTAAAAAACTTGATTGTCACGAGCATCATCTTCAGCGACATTGTTATTTAAGGAGAATATTTACTAATATGAAAGTTAATTTCAAAGTAAATACTTAACAATTGATGAAATATACAGGGGTTCCATTTAAGTGTGCCACCACTGCTATCTCGAGAACTATAAGAGCTACGAGATTGGTTAAATTAGCAAAGAAACACCATTTTACAAGACTATTGCAATGAGTAAAAAAAATTAGTT
This sequence comes from Pterostichus madidus, assembly GCA_911728475.2. NCBI lineage: Eukaryota > Metazoa > Arthropoda > Insecta > Coleoptera > Carabidae > Pterostichus > Pterostichus madidus. Next base: position 22,196,697 of record OU452308.1, on the reverse strand, counting down.
TGACCAGTGGTTCTCAAAATACGGAACACAACTTTCTTATTTTAAATGGGAACATATGTTTTTTTTAGGTTATTCGATAGAGTATTTTTTTCTGAATTCAACGATGTTAACATATTATATCTTAATATAACAAAATAACTGACAAAAATGCATGTTAAATTTATGTGTTTTATTTATATCTGACTGAAACAAGAGTCTTTGGATAGAAAATAATTGAAAAATAAACAAATCAAACAATGGTATAATAGAATAAACATGCTTATACATTCATTATTTTTTTCATTGCAATCAAATGCTTGCAATTAGAGTAATTACTAATTTCATAAAACGACGCAAATATAAGTACGCTATTGAAAACAAATAATAAAAATTATAAATTGAGTGCAGTAAATGGGTTATTAGGCTTTGAAAATTATTTATATACCGACGTTTCGATACTGAATAGTATCATTTTCAAGTCTTGGTACAAACATTTGAAGGTGCAGGTTTTAAATAAAAAAATTAACTGCAACCTTACTTATAACATAGCATCATGTCAAATTAACTTTATGTACAAAAACTTGAAAATGACACTGTTCAGTGTCGAAACGTCGTCATATAAATAAATATTTATAAATTTTAAAGCCTAGTAATCCATTTATTACACTCAATCATTATCCTTTCGGCTTATTATAAATTATCAAAAAATTATAAATGGCTGTAACAATTTTATAACAAATTTTATTTATAGTTTACTTTAAATATTATATAGTAATAAAAAGTTAGACTTGAAATTATCTAGTGTTGCATCTGGCGACTGTCAGATATAATCTTAAAGCATATGACTGGAGTTTATAGATCTCAGATTCAAATTCTAGCGATAGCCATTTTTTTTCGTTATAAATCAATTTTATTTCAGCAATTGTTAAGTATTAACTTAAATATACTAATTAAATTTCAGTTTGTAATTATTCTCTTAAAATAACATTGTCATTGCAGCCAATTCTCGTGTCAAGTCTTTCAGTATATGAAAGAGGCTTGAGAATCGAGGCTGTCTATCAAACATAACAAAATAGAGATAAAAATTATTGGATTAAAATCAGATTTGAATCACAGCGGTCGCGGTTTACAGCAGTGGTCGCGAACTTAAATGCAGCAAAGTATCAGTAGGTTGAATGTATAAGTGATGAAGGCCGTAATCAATATTACTTTTCCTGAACTAAAATATGTACAAACAAATAAAAATATAATAAATTATATTTTTGTTTTATATTTTCTTGTCAACAAATATTTTTATATTCTTTCCTTAACGTTTGATTTATAATTAGAAATAATGAAATTTAACTTAAAATAGAATATTAATATGCTATTATAAAAAAATTGGAAAAATAATGTAAATTTTATTGATAATAGCCATTTTTTTTCTAAATATTGTATTATTGTATCGACTTTAAAGATTGTACTAATTTTTATTAATAGTTGCTGGTAACATTAACCAGAACTCACACTTGTCTTCTATTCTTGATACTGCTGTCATAACCTCTACAACTCTCAGTATTATTTTCAATAATATATCAACGTTTATAATATATTTTAATCATGCTATATTTCATTCGTATCGTGCACATTTAGAAAAACAAATCAATAGGGCGGAGCCTCGCACATTGGGGAAAATCCGGATTTTACTGTTCAAAATCGGTAGAGACCTTAATATCCATCAGATCTGGAATTTTTTTAAAATTTAAAGGCAATTAAATTCCTTACATATCAGTCGCGGCAGATTTTTAAATGACTCTGTCAAATTTTATTAATTACATAAAAAACTGTCAAAAAACTGCAAAAATATTAAAATTTAAATAATGAAAATTATTTATCCTTATATTATTTTTATATATTAAAGCAATATGACAGACTATACAAAGCTATTGACACATGTCACAATACGGATCCCTGACTTAAGGTTCCCTAACAAAATTTCAAATCCATTCATTAAATCCATATTGTATTATTAGGATTGTTGATTTTTCGAATATTCAAAACTTCGATTGTTCGGATTTATTGAACCTTCTAATTTAGATTCGAACTTTCGAATTTTTTAATATATCGAATTTTTGAATTTTCGAATTTTAGAATATTCCGAATTTACGAATTTAAAATGAATTATTTTCAGAATAAACTCATTTGCAGAGTTTTGTATTAATTCATAAGTAATTATTATTAATTATTATTATTTGCCAAATTAATTCAATTTAGACTTAAAATTTCGCTATCCTTTTTATTGTCATTTTAAAATGTTTTACTAAAAGTTCATAGCATTTAGATGGACGGTAAGAGAATAGATGTCTTAATTAAGACGCCTAAACTTGCAGAGTTTATGCAGGATACTTCGTCGAGTTTATGATTTAATTCGTGGCCGACTTTTCGCGAATTATGCGTGACCGTGTTTGGAGATGACAGATGGCGTTAATTCAGTGGCAAAAAATTCGAGAATTCGAAGCCTCGAAAAAATCGCAAATTCGTAAATTCGAAGGTTCAAAAAATTCGAAAATTATAAGCTTCGAAGTTTTTCTGACGAAGTTCAAAACATTCGACTGTTCGAACGTTCAGAAATTCAAACTTCGGTGGAAATCAACAACCCTAGTAATTACCCATTGTTTAAATTTTTAATATTTTTATTTTATGTCATTAATACAACTTGACAGTCATTTAAGAATCTACTTTGACATATGTGTAGGGAATTTAATTGCCTTTAATTAAAAAGAAAAAATTATTCAGATCCGCTGGATCTAGCGAATTTTAGACAGTAAAATCCCGATTTTTCCCACTGTGGGCCCGAGCAAAGAGCTGCCAGTTTGCGACCCCTGGTTTAAAGCATATGACCGGAGTTCATAGGGCCTAGGTTCAAATCCAGGCAGTATTCCAATGTTTCTCTTATAATTCAATTTAAAAATATACTTGTATAGATACTTATAAACTAAGTGCAAGATTTGCATGCTAATGACCTACTTCGCATGTTACACCCGGTAGGTAGAATTAATGAAAACTATTGGCCTGTTGCACAAAAAAATAAATTTTAAATTTGGTTTAAACAAATCTATAGTTTAGCAGCAATGTTAATTATCCCCATGACATGTAATTTCGATTTGCTATTATTTATTTAAATCAAATTTAAAATTTAAAAATTAAAGTATAAAATGATCAGTCAACGATTAAAGTTTCAAATTTTTCTTACCATCTGTAATCATGATCATTCTGGATGAATATCTCAGACTAATTTTCTGCAAAGTAGCAATGATCATATTTCTTGTAATATCATCAATTTGCGGTGTCGACGGATGAGTTCCAAGCATAACAGAAAGTAAAATATTCAGGATTACCGACTGATGAATAATATAATCTCTGCCAGTCTTCACTGAAGCAAATGCATTTACAAGTCTTGTCACAGCTTGCTGCAAGGATTGTGGAGATTTACAAGAGCAGTAGAAACTTGTGAAAACAATTGAATTTTTAGGATAAGTTAGGCCTGTTCGATGAGAACAAGAATGAACATTTAGAATGTCGTATCGGATGTAAGTTCGTATTATATGTTCGCGGACAATATTTGGTGTTTTTGTAATTCGCTGCAAAGAAAAAGAGAATAACAAATTGACAAGCCTGTAAAACAATATTATAATCTAGAACAGTGGTTCCCAACTTTTTTAACTTGTGTATCTCTTGACAGCTCATATCCTTAAATTATTCTCCTCATTTAAAAATATGCGTTATAACTGTGAATAAATAAGGAAATAAAAATAATAATAAACTTTTTTTATAAAGAAGAGAACAAGCAGCAGATCAGTAAATTAATATTTGATTTGTACGTATAATTCACTGTTAATATGTGTATCTTTTCCGCCATTATTCACTTTTTCCCATATCTCTTAAACGAGCCAGTATGTACCCTCTGGAGGCATCTGTACATCCGGTTGGGAATCACTGTTCTAGAATATGACATACCCATCGTAATGCTTGCAGTAAAAGAAGTTTTGTATTTAAGTCAGAATTTTTCAAATCATGTTTTATTTTTTGAAAATCTAGATTAAAACACAATTTATAAACGGGTTCTTCAATGGTCTTCAAATCTAAAAATATAAATAAATATTTATACAATTAATAATAATGAAAACTTAAAATGTATTATCATAATTTGAAAAAGCTATCCCTGTGGCTCCTCCACCACTAACATGTTTGGGGGCCGTGATTTGACGACTGGTAACCGCACTTCACGCGCAAAATATATCACTTACCGAGATCTGCTTCAGCAGAGTGCCACACCCAGTAATGGGTAGAAGGCGTGATGATATATTTATTTTATTTATTTATAATTAATAATAATGAAAACTTAAAATATATTATTTTTATATATTTAGTAGAGATTGGTATTTTCGTAAATTTTCATATCTGATCCGATTCGATTCGACTCAACTCAAGATCCATTTCGATCAAAATCGACTTAATCCAAAATCCAATCCGACATATGATCCAAAATCCAATCTTAGATCCGATCCGAAATTTAATCCGACCTCTTTTTGGTCAATGATCCTATCTGGCATCTATTAGATCCGCATAGATTATCTCATTTTTATGTAACCAATTGTAACATATATTCAAATGTAAAATAACCATTATAGGTAAAAAACCAGAGAGATTAATTTTCTTATAATGATGTTTAATCATTTTTTTTCTTATAATGATGTTTAATCATTTTTTATCATAGTAAATACTTATAAATTTTACGTAGCATTATCATTTCAACAGAGTGGAATTGAAATTCATATGTGTTTTATTCAGAGTGTATACGTAAAAGCTGTGAATGAAAATTGCGGATCGGATATATTACTCAAATTTGGGAACAGAAATTTTATCCTATCGGATGTTTTATCCGAACTTTAGATCGAATGTCTTATCCGATCTTCGGATTGGATGTTTTATGCGACTTTCGAATTGGTTATTTTATTCGAACTTTGGATCAGATGTTTTATTAGAACTTCGGAGCGAATATTTTATCCGACTTTCGAATCGGATCCGATCCGAATCCCATCCAAGATAGTTTTAAACCGATCCCAAATCCGTATTTGAATTGAATCGGATAATTTTGCCGACCTCTAATATTTAGGACTGTTTATTCTACCTTCGTATAACATTCTTGATAATTATCTATAGGACACATACAATAAAAAACAATATTATGAAAAAAATTATATAACAAATGGTAAACACGTTACTGGCAACGGTCATAACAGGGTGCATTTGTTCCCGGTGACTCAGTAAAGCAAGTTAAGTAACACTGTGTGCGAGTATTAAGGGAGTACTAGCGTGAAAAAAAAAATTGCAGATCGGAATGAAATTTGGCGCACGTAAACATTGGATAGTCATTCGCATCCTGTGAAAATATGAAATACATTCATCGTCTGTGAACAAATATATTCGCTTGTAAATTTGAGTTCTTATACACGGGGCTTATGGCGATCATCACTCAGGATCGCACATATTTGGTTTGAGTACCTCTAAAATTTTGCAGTTTCACTTGAAAAACTAGTATGAAGTATCCATGTATATTGTATAAGAAGGAGAAAGTTTTTTATCATTTAGTATTGGATATATAGCCATGCAAAGCCTCGTTTTAACGAAAAATTAATAATCCCAATTTATAATGGCAACACCACACGGTGGTATGGTATTTGAAAATTCATTAGACCAACAACCTGTTAATAATTCATGATATTCAAATCATAATAGGTATAAAACACTTATTTTATTCAATTTTTACATTTTTTTAAGCGTCAGTTTCGCCACTCGATAACCGATAGCGCCACCGTCACACTAGTACTACCTTAAATGAATGGGTACGATAATCCATACCGTTATTAAACAATCAACAACGAGCAATCAAGGCATATTACTTTGGTAGTTGAGTTCGCTTTGTAGAATATATATATTTTTAAATGACTTTACTCTTTCTTTTTTTATGCGAGATTTTTTATATTTATTATTTATTAGTATTATTTATGCTACTCTACACAACAGGAACTTAATCTCAATTACAGTACAGGGTACGCCTAACAGTTACTGAGAATGGCACATAATAATTGAAGATTTATTTTTGTAGTAATTATAGTATATCATTTCTCTTCTATGTATTTAATGGTTTGTAAAATGTATGTATTAAAAAATTTCGAATCTATAATTTATTAGACACGGATCAATTCGAAAGTTAAATGATAAATGAATGCAAATACAAACGAAATATATTGTTGTGTTCAATAATTTTCTGAGATGGAATAATAGAAACAGTCTCAGTAACACTCAACACACGGCAATGAATCAATAATAATTACAATACTACAGGAAACATGTGTAAAATTTGTTTAACGTCGAATGGGCTCTTTAACGTCTGTACCTGAATGATGTTTTTAACGTGAGACTATCTCAGATTTCTTAAGTTATCATACTTTTAATTAAACTGTGACGTAACGAACTTTCGAATTGACCCCAAGTTTTCTTACTATTATTACTAAGACATTATTTCATTACTAATGCTTCTCAATTCGCACATAAAATTAGATTAAGTACCTGTAATTATTTAATTACTAAGGAGAAAATTATTGTTATTCTATCTTACTTACCATTGTTTACAAATTGACTGTTGGATTTAATTTCTTTAGTTGGTACTATTTCCGACTGATTTAATTTTTTTGAAATTAAAGCTGAATTTCCTTTTATTGGTTTGTTGCAAAATAATTCTGGATATATTTTCTCACAATTATTTAATATTACGTGTGTGTCCTCTATTTCACCTTTGATGCTGGTTTGAACAGCAAATGTCAATTCAGTTACCACATCTAAAATAAATATAATTATTTTCGAATATAACGCCCAATAACGCGCAAGTAACACTCGTTATAATTAGGGTGATCACACATTAATTTTGCTGTCCAGTATTCTATCCGATTTAATATGTGTCCTAGATTTTTAAAATTTTAACAAATTACATAAAGGGCCAGTTTTTCTATCTGCGGATAAAATTCCCAATAACTATCAGCGGGATACATAAAAAATATTGCATCGAATTCGTAGCACAAATAGTAATAATTATACTGTATGCTATTTTTTTATTCGATCGTTATTGGGAACTTCATCCGAATATGGAAAGCTGATCTTGGAAAAATCTATAAATAAATATTACACCACAGTTAACATTGTTATTCAGAAAAAAAAAAGGAAAATTAAAATCAAATTGGAGAATATTTATATAAATATATATTAAAATACAAATTACAGAAGGCAACCTATTCTAACACGAGTTCGAAATTCGGACGAATGCGGGAATTGCCTTTTGTAACAATTGGTTTGTATTATTTTCTCTGTTTCGGCTTTCCTTTACATAATTTCTTTATAAAAACACAAGGTGAACAGATGTATCTGTTTCAGTTGGCAATAAAAAAATATTTGAAATTGGTAATGCAGTTATACCAATCTATGATAACAATATGTTACCAAAAATCGGTTAAGAATGATGCTCATTCTAGCATCAATATGCATTCTAACCTCGAAACAGCTAAACGATATACCAAAATTAAAGAATTATTTTGTTTATGAATGGCCAGTTGCACAGTCAAATTAAAATTTAAAATTTAATTTCAATAATTAAAAGCAAACTGAAATTTCATGTTATAAGGAATAAGTCAAATACCGAGTGGTGTTTAGTAAGGGCGCACATAGGGGTTTAACACGGGATATTAGTTTTCTGCAATTTCCTGCTCTCCTATTAATTTTACGGAAAAATCAGTAGAGTGTAAAGATGTTCAGTATTAAAAGATGCATACAAACAGTTTTTATTAAGTTTAGCCGCAACTTTAAAAATAAATTTTATAATTTCTGATAAATTGTAGTAATAGTCATGACTTTTATTTTTCATCAATTATTTATATACGTCAATGTTTGAAGGTTATAAATGTCAATATATTTTATAATCTTTAAACATTGACGTTTATAAATAATTCATAAGAAATAGAAGTCAAAGCTATTACTACAATTTAACAGAAATTTTGAAATTTATTTTAAAAGTTGCGGTTAAACCCAACACGTAATGAAAAAATATAAAATCAGTATTGTATGCATCTTTTAATTCTGAACATTTTTGCACTCAACAGTTCTTTTTCCGTAAATTAATAGGAGTGTAAGAAATTGCGTAAAACTAATATCCCATGTTAAATCCCTTATATATTTTTATACATTCGATTGGCTTGTATTTATGTAAAATTTAACTTTTGGTGGAATAGATATTTGTGTCATTACTTTTTTTTTATTAAATCAAACTTACTCATTTCTTTTTAATGATTGGAATGATGTTCCAGTTTGGACCAAAAATAATATGGTCACCCTAGTTATAATGAAATATTTACTCATTAATTTTTGATGTTCAACTTGTAAAGTTGAAAATTTATTTTTTAATACATTGTAATCCTCATTTTCATATTTATTTACAGATTTCTTTGAATCAGGCGTAGAAGTTTTTGAATTAACATTAAATTCATTTGTTGCAAGATAAACATGTTCTTTTTCATCTATTTTATTTTCTAATTTTGAATTTAATGTTTCTTGTACAATTTCTTTATTTTCAAAATCATTGTTCTCTTCCTGAACATTTTGCATTGTTTCTAATTTAATTTCTTTATTTTCAATAGGGTTATTTTCTTTTTGAATATTTTTCATTGTTTCTTGTACAATTTCTTCTTTTTCAATATTATTATTTTCTTCATCCAAACTTTCAGTTTCCATCGATTCTATAATTTCATGATTTTTATTCTCGTCAATTTTTGTTATTGAAAGACTTTTTTTTCTACACACAGGAATATTTGAAGAAATATTCTTTACATTATTTTTTTTCTGAATTTGTTGTTCCTTATCGTAATTTTCAATAATAATTCTACAAGGTTCCGTTTTTGAAAAATTTTCTATGATTATTTTCGGAGATGATCTTGTGTCACGATATGGTGAATTGTTTGTTGGATCAATTTCATTGTATCCAAGGTTACTGCATTCATTTTTAAATATTTTCACAGTATCGTTAAAGTTGTGATTTTCAAGAATCTAAAAATATTTCCATATCTGATTATTTGATTACTACAAAAGTTCTCATTGTGTGGTTTTATCTTGACAAAGAGATACAAAGAGATACGCAGCCTTGGGAAGTGTGTAGTATCGCTTGTACAACCAGGATTAAAAATATTGTTAAATAAATTACAATTTATTTAAATAAAAATACATCCAAAAATAAACATGTGTATTTCTACTGTATTGAGTTATTAAATAATGCTGTAAATATATTTACAACAAAGGAATACCTAGGTAGCCAAAGTAGTCATATCACTTTGTCAATGTATAGTGTTTTTTAAGTTTCTTGAGTGAGCGATCTATTGATCTTATTATGGACAGATTAAATTTTAAAATTGATTTAAATAAATAAAAGCAAATCGAATATTTTGCAGCAATGTTATTTATATCATGTAATATGTAATTACGCTTTTCTTTTATTTATTTAAACCAAGTTTAAAATTTTACTTTTGTAGTTGCACCTGTACCTAGTCATTAAAGATTTGTTTGTTAAACATAAACTATTAATTAAGAATTTTAGTATAAGAAATTGTATGAGAATTTTTTTTTTAATTGTAATTCGATATATATTCTTGGTAAGAGAAAATTCTCCTAATCTCTCAATTATTTCAAACATTTAATTATAACAATTATAAGTAAGTATCAATTAGAATGCAAAAGTAAGTTGTTGCTTGCAGAAAGAAATGTTAGAACAATACGAGCAATACAAATCAAATGAATATAACAATTTAAAAAAAATTGCACCAACTTAAATTATTTGTACAATAAACTATAAAAAAGGGCCTAAATCAGGACCTACTCGTCTTTAGAGTTCGTTAAAAATATTTGCTAATTTATTATTGCTTATGTATGTCTTTCTTTAATTTTAGTCTTAGAGATGCTTCTTTAATTACAAAAAAAGTAATTGCTCAATTCGGCAAAAAGTTGAAGTAATGTACAATGAGATTTCTCATAACAAACACCTCTCTCAAGCAGATATTTTTCTTGCCAATATTGTGTCTTAATTGTATTTTAAATGGGAGAGTTTCCTTATTAAGCGGATTCTATTTTTTGTTGAAAAGAAGCGGACATAAATTCAATCAATTTTGAGAAATTTGCTACAGTTATAAGGTCATGATATAAATTTTGCTCGGAACTACGAAAAATTGACTTATTTATTTGCAGTGTACATTTCTTAACTTTAATTCTTAGTTGTGTGTACACATTCTAATGTAAAAGAAGTACTATTAGAACACTTATAGCAGATTTTGTGCATTGAATTGAATTTATATGTAACTAGTAGTCTACTGTAACTTTATCAATCACAAAAAAACAAATATATGAATTTAATTTCGTTATTGTCGATATTGTGAAGAACCAAACCGTTTTAAAAAAAATGTAAAAATGAAAATAGGCCCGGTAATGATGTTATTATACTATTATTTGAATAAGACCCATTATTGAACTCAATCTCAGTTCGTCCGTCATAAACTTAAATATAAAATTTTGTTCAACACCTCCAAATCACATTTGAGATATCATGCTTTGGGATAAACAAACCGATTTTATATTATTTAAAAAAAAAATGATTAGTGCCTAAAACGTGAAAATTACTATTACAATACTTCTTTCGTTATACATAAAATATGTGGAAGAAGCAAAAACAGCAGAAAACTTTGGAAGAAAAAGTTGAAATTAGATTTTTCACACGTTCAATAACTGGCAGAAAATCCGTAACTATGGATGTAGGTTTATAGTAAAATCCACTATATATATATATACGAGAATTAAAAAATTGCAAAGCAAGTATTCAGGAAACAAAGAATATGCAAGAATCAGGCATATATTTATGCAATCTAATTATATATTATTAGTAACACATATACTTTTATTATTGCGTAAAATGTTACCTAGTATTAAGTAAAAAAAGACAAATAGTAATAAACTGCTTCTAGCGATAGAGCATATTTTAAAACTTATAAAGCAAGTAAATTGAAGTAACAATATTTTAAGAATAATCTTATTTTAATTAAAGTAAAAAAACGTAAGCAAAAGAAATAGCAAGTATATGGCAGTAAATGCTAAATATTAAAATGTTGTGAAATGAGACTAGAAAGCAAATAATAATAAAAATATTAGTACTTGATTAACAACAGATTTATTGTTAGCAATTGTGCCAGTATACAGCATAGTAATAAAAAGTGGCGTGAATTTTATTTTCTAAGCAAATTATTTTCGACTTACCATCAAAATAGTTCGGAGGAAAGTGATAAACTCATTATTATTATTTCTACAATAAATAAATCACAAACATATAAAAATATTAAATATCGATTAAAACGAATTGAATAACTTACTGTTCAGCGTTGCTGTCATCGTCCATGGCTTTAAGAATACTTTTGCAGAGATTTTTGAGACGTGCACAATAGTTGTTGGATCGTTGGTTGTCATAGTTTGTTTGATGTCCCACATTTAGAGGATGAATCGATAAAACTGTCTTAACCTCTCGTATTTCGTCTTTTTCCACAGGTGTTTTGTCTTACATCGTTCTGGGTTAATGCCATTTAAATTTCATGCGCGCAATAAAGAAACGAGCGGCGAGAGACATCTAGCGACAAAAATTTCAGTCATTAGAATTTTTAGCTGTTGTTGCTGTAGGAATTTGCGTCTACGGCAGAAATGTGAACTAACTTCGCCATTTAACTGATGTAAATATATTTGTAGTGATATCATGAAAGTTGAGTAATATGTTATATGTATGTTTATTTATGGTATTATTTAATAATGTAATGAAGTATAAAGGCATATGTTTGTTTGAAATAAATCAGCATTTCAAATAACACGATATTAGCGACACACCTTGAATCACCATATAATAGGTAATTTATTGTATTTGTGTTTAATTAATTTTATAATTATTTGTGGAAGCTTAAAATAAAGTTAAAATTATATTTCTACATTTTTATTGTAATTTTTTGTTTCTACAAATCTTAATTAATTAATTGGCTTTATAAAATATTAATATCTTTCAAAAATAGCGTGTTTCTAATCATGTAAAAGTTTCTAATATATTCACGTTTATACTTACTTGAAAAGATCGTATCAGTATATTTTTTCATGGACAGAGTAAAACAATTTGTTAATAACGAGAATTATATTAATTATTAGTTTTGTTTGTATGTACAGTTGCATAAAATAAACAGAATATGTACTAAATTTTATTACGTATTGCTAATACAACAGGCAGCATGAAACTATTGATTTTATAAACCTAGTTCCAAGAAGTTGTGCCCTTATTTCCATACCTAGCGAACTACACTGCTTTTATCTCTGTGAATCAATATTTACATGGTTCATCTTAATGTAGCTATTGTCCGACAGATGGTACGAGCAGCTATAATTTTTATGATTTTATCTTTAAAATGAAATAATAGCTCATTTAAATACTAAAACTTGTGACATGATAATCTGATTATGTTAAATTTAGTATATAAGAAAAAAAACATTTGTCAAATTATACATAAAAATTTCATATTATGTTTTTAATGTTTGTAATAAATATCATATTTGAAAATAAGTATAATTTTGTGAAAATTATTTTTAATTGACACTGAATAATCATTTTTCAAAATAACAAAGGAAAATGTTAAGCTTTCTACCGTTAAAAATGTCGTTAAAAAGCGCTCTAACTAGTATTGCATCCCTCTTGGTTGTTATAAATCTAAGTATTTATGTAATTACTTTATTACTTTACGGAGTCATTGAACTTCTGAGGTAGTTGTCAGTGATAGAGTTTCAAGGCAGTTAGATATTGGTATTGTTGCGATAGTTTAAGATAGTACTAGCGTGAAAAAAAAAATTGCAGATCAGAATGAAATTTAACGCACGTAAACATTGGATCCTGTTAAAATATGAAACACATTCATCGTCTGTGAACAAATATATTCGCTTGTAAAGTTGAGTTCTTATACACGGGGCTTATGACGATCATCACTCAAAATCGCAAATATTTGGTTTGTGTACCTCTAAAATTTTGCAGTTTCATTTGAAAAACTAGTATGATGTTCTAAAACCATCCATGTATATTGTATCAGAAGGAGAAAGGTTTTTATCGTTTAGTAATGGATATACGATATAGCCATGCAAAGCCTTGTTTTTAACGAAAAATTCAGAATCCCAATTTATAATGGCAACACCACACGGTGGTATGGTATTTGAAAATTCACTAGACCAACAACCTGTTAACAATTCATGATATTCAAATCATTATAGGTATAAAACACTTATTTTACTCAATTTTTATATTTTTTTGAGCGTCAGTTTCGTCACTCGACAACCGATGGCGCCACCGTCACACTAGTACATGACCAACTTCATTGAATTACGCTACGCTTATTATGGCCGTTTCATATGTCATTAAAATTCCTAGTTTCAAAGTTACAGAGCGAGTACGTCAACTAGCGCCTCTAACGAGATATGTCGTAACTAAATTTTAAAATACTGCCTCTTGCATTGATTGAAAAAAATCCTAAAAACAAGCCTAGTCATTATATATTTATTATCATACGATCTTTACAGTAAAATACTAACCGTTGGCATCAATAATTCAATAATACTTCCTTCTTTTGACTTATAAACACTTCAAAATTTTTAAATAGGTAGACAATATGGCGGCATGATTTACCTGAAGTGACAGATAATGATACGTTGCCAAATAAAATTCACTTAGTCTAGACTAGCTAGTCACTTTAGACGAAAGCTCAGAATACTAGTCATAATATTTAATAATATTGAATCTATAAATAAAATACCCAGTTGCATTAAATGTATTTTGTTTGATCACATCAATTTCAGTTTTCAAATATTTTAAGGTAGTTTTTGTAACTTGACAGCGTTGTCACTTTCCTTTAATAGAAATAAAAAGCACTAGATGGCATTACTTGATGTACCAAAACTGTAAAAAACTCACGACAAAATTTTATATTTATATGTATATTTATATTTATATTTAATAAGCGTAGCGCAATTGAATGAAGTTGGCCATGACTAGTACTACCTTAAGTGTGTGCGTTCTGGTACGAGTAACGATGTACGAAGTTTGTAGGTTGTAGTAGATTTGAGCTGTAGTGTACCCATAAACTGGCCATCAATGGTGCTGGTACTTGCAGTTACATTTAAGGTAGTACTAGTGTGACGGTGGCGCCATCGATTGTCGAGTGGCTAAACTGACGCTCAAAAAAATATACAAAGAGATAAAATAAGTGTTTTATACCTATTATGATTTGAATATTATGAATTGTTAACAGGTTGTTGGTCTAGTGAATTTTCAAATACCATACCACCGTGTGGTGATGCCATTATAAATTGGGATTCTTAATTTTTCGTTAAAAACAAGGCTTTGCCTGGCTATATATCCATTACTAAACGATAAAAAACTTTCTCCTTCTGATACAATATACATGGATAGTTTTAGAACATCATACTAGTTTTTCAAATAAAACTGCAAAATTTTAGAGGTACACCAACGAAATATGTGCGATTCTGAGTGATGATCGCCATAAGCCCCGTGCATAAGAACTCAACTTTACAAGCGAATATATTTCTTCACAGACGATGAATGTGTTTCATATTTTAACAGAATGCGTATGACTATCCAATGTTTGCGTGCAACAAATTTCATTCAGTTCTGCAAAAAAAAATTTCACGCTAGTACTACCTTAAAGAGAATTTCTTGAACAATTTAAATGTAACTTCAGGTGCACTTTACTTGAAAATGGCGCTAACTATGAGCCGAAATTTCGCTTTATATTTATAATTAAAACTAAATTACATTAACAAGGTCTGTATTTTAACTAAAATAATTCAATTTTCCTATTTTTTCTAACAATTCCTTTTAAATATTAATTAAAATTAAAAAAATTGAATTTAACAAATTCCATTTTTATATAAGTTAGGCTAATAGAATAATTATCAACATCGCTCACACATTTTATTCATACAGGTACATATTTATCGTTTGATACCAATAAAAAAGGTACCGTTTAAATACCACAAAAATCAATTCAAATAAGTAAAAAAAAGTACTAACCAAAATAGTTTATTATTGAATATAAAGAAAAAACTTAAACACAAATTGAAAATTATAGGTATGCGCTTTGTCAAGTGTCTTGATAATTATATTTTTAATCCATTGAAAGCAGCAAACAATCGTAATATTTTATTGTTTGCTTGATATAATTATTTTAAAAATATAAATGGCACACACAAAATGAGTTACATACGTGTATCTCATCTATCTCAAACAAATTCAATGACTTAATTGTCAAACCATTGAATATTTTTGTCTATATTTAATGACATGCATTTTGAAGACACATATTGTTAAATAGTTCTACTTAAAAAGGCACAGCAAGTTTAGTTTCATTTAACGATATAATAGGTATCTTTTATGGTTACATTTTCATTGTAATAGCATGCTCGTATATGTCACTTTTTAATTCATTTGTTGGGAACTACATACATCCGAATAATATTTCATAAAATTTAATGGCAAATTGCACGAAAATATGAAATTTTAAATATGTTTTAAATTTACAAGACCAAATTGTTTTCTGTCAGTACTACACCTATGTCATAACCATTACAATTTAAAATTTCAATAGCTATACTTTTATTTATTTTAAATAAATGTTAAAATTGGTTTTCATCAGCCAACATATCTAGTTGCGCATTTTCTTTTCTAATATTGCATTTTACTGTCGAAATCAATTATATATGTATGTATGTAAATGTAATTAAAAAATATTAATTAAAGCTTTTTTTTCTGTATTTTGCACACCAAATACCGAAATATAGTTGAATATTGATTGATGCATATTTCATAATAACAACACGTAAAGATAACACCCCGATCTATTTTCACAACACAATCTAGAACGAAACAGAAATCAATACACTACATAATTAGCTTAATTACTTCAGATATGATTAACACATAAATTCAGTCCACGTAGAATATTCTCTTACAAAATTTGTAACAATGTCAGTGTTCAGAACACACATTGTGTTGTCAATTATACTTTTTGTTTTCTCATTACGTGTAACTTTCAGCGCAAGTAAGTCAAGTCATTCTTGTTAACTCATATACTACACTTCAAAGTTGTTTTGTATTGCTCAACAGTTTGATAATATTTTTCGGTTGTAAATCCGTGCACTTTAATAATACAGGAATAGGGTGTTTAATTATAATGTCTTTCTCATTCGCCCCGTGCATCTAAGACTCTACCTACGCATGAGTGCCACGTGAACACTGTTCATATTTAGAAAGATTAAAATATTTAAAATTAAATAAATACATGTAACATTCAAAATAAATATTAATTTTTCTCTTCATGAAATCCGTCTCACAGAATAATAAGATGTGAAACCCGTTCAGTATTTTCATATTTGACATAAGCAAAGAATTTAGTTGAAGGGTAAGTTAAAATTAAATTTTATTTGCTTAGATGCTCAGTATACAGAAAACATATCATCAATTTAAAAAGGCGTGATTAATATCAATTATTACTTTTATTGTTGAACTAGTAGAATAAAAAATGACTTCGATGTACAAAAAAAACTAAAGCATGAATATTTAATAAAATAAATTTGTAAGGCTACTTTTCAATCAGCTTTAATAATAACGTGCAATTATTAAAATCTTTGACACTTAAACAAATAACACATTGCTATTCCTAATCAATTGTGACGAATTATTTCGTTTATTTATTTAAAACTAAAATTTAATCGATCATTATTTTTTTTACTTTAACCAGTATCATATATACAGTTTTAAATTGTTTTTTGATCGGTAAAAAATATTTATTGTTAAGTAAATAATAATTATTGCTAGGAATTATATTTTTCCAGTACAAAATATATTTGCTTTGTAATTTATGCTCAGCAAAATTAATTATTATTACCAGTGGAGAAATATTTTTAACCAGTAGAAACCATGAGAAATTGACCAGTAAATATAATGACTTGATTAGTATATATAATAAATAGCTCAGTGAAATGATAATTTTCGCAGTAAATATTGTAAAACACCAGTAGAAATATTTACTTGCACAGTAAAAATCAGAAATCGCTCAACTCTACAGTTATATACAGGTAAATATGATTTTAACATTAAATGAAAGCTGAATTATATATGTTACTATAAATACCAGAAAATGAGTAAATCCTAGGAATTACCAATTTTATGTAGTAAATATACAAAGAATTGTATAATTAATATAATTTCTGAGTTACATTTATTTGAATATTGATAATGTTCTTGGCAAAGCTCTCTTCTTAGGCATTTCAAGAAAACAAATCTTAAATTTGTTTTTGACAATTATTAATCAACGAGGAGTGATTGTTTTAATGGGCACTTCATAATATTTTCCTGGTTGAGTTATGATTATTTAGTGGTCGAATCATGATTTCTTACTGGTACAGATTTATATTTATATATTTACTGAGAGAGTTATTATTCGTACTGAAATAATAATGATTTTTACTAATTAAGATAAAAAAAAAACATATTATACTGAGTAAAATATTTGTTTAACTTTTAACTGCTCAAATATATTTTTTATTAAGAATGGGCTTTTTTACTGGTAAATAATGATTGTTTACTGATCATATAAATTGTTTACTTTATTTAATTTCAAACATTAAAATCTTTCTAAATATGAACTGCGTTCCAGTGACGCCCTACAAAAATCAAACATAGATAACAGAACTCCAGTAAGGAATTTTGGATTAACATACGTACGATTTAGGGTGTAAATATGTTCTTTAACGTGCAAAAATCTCATAATTTTTTTTGGATTTATGTTTTAGACGATTACGTCAAATAGTTATAGGAAATGGAATTCTCAATGATTAGATTTAATTTTCTTTCTTACAAAACTGTACAAATTAATTAATCAATTGCAAAACATCTATATAATTTTAAATTTAATAGTTGGGAATTGAGACCTCTTTGCTCAAAATAAGATTTCTTCGAAATATCATTTCTTATATAGATAGTTCTAATAGCAATATTTCTGATAATACAATCGGTTTTATTAAATAATTTTCATTTATTAAATATAGTGTATTTAAAATTTTGACAAAATTGAGTTTATATTATTTAAAGCTAGTATACTAAAAACATATCTATTATTATTGAAGATTTCTCGTCGACAGTGGCACTAGAAATATTAATTTAAATAACCCTATCCTTAAATTTGTGAATTTTGAAAAAAAATATTTTTGATTGTGAATCAATACATCGAAATGTATATACTCTCAAAGTTTTAGACACTTTTTTTAACACTCTGTAAATATAATAAAACCTTAAAAGTAAAAATATTTAATAATTTAAAAATATATAGGTAGAAAGAACAATAAACTTAAAATAAAAAATATTCATAATATAAATAAATTTATAATTCAAACACAACAATTGCAGAAAATTATACTACATAAACAATAATGAAATGTACATCACTAAAAAAGTATTATGCACTACTTTCAACAATATATCATGCAGTATTCACATATCTAGTGACTCCTTTATCAAATTTACACATATGTATATTATGGTTTTACTTTTGTTTATGAATGAACGTTCATTTGTTTACATTGTTTCTATTATCAATGACTGGACTAATATTTTCATACCAGCTAAATTTAATTTATTTAATTTCACCAATTTAAAATTACCCCTGTGGCTCCCCCGACACTAACATTTTTGGATACCGTGATTTGACGGCTGGGAACCGCATTTCACGCGTATAAATATATCACTTACCGAGATCTGCTTCGGCAGAGTGCCACGCCCAGTAATGAGTAAAAGGAGTGATGATATATATATATTGTAAAAATAATGACCTTATAATTGAGATCTCTGGATCCAGTTGGAACGATTCATAAATAAATAAATGATTTCTGTTAAATAAAAATCTAAAAATATCTCGAATATCGTATCCTTATCACACAGTATCACGAATCAAATTTCGCGTGGATTCCGAAATTGGCCACATTTAAGCTAATAATCTTGTTCAATTTATTCTTAGTATATTTTATGCACGGCACTATCAAATCACTTCTCTTGCCCAGCGACCGTAAAACAAAACAAAAAGCAAAAGAAATACGCCATTTTATATAGAAAGCCAGGTGTACCCTTTAACACTACTCCGTTTGAGAACTATTGTATTGTACCATAACATAATAAATAGAGTCTCCAGTATTTATTCTTTATTAGTAGAATAGTACTGTTGTTAGCGTTACGGCATTCGAATCCGAAGAACCCTAGTTGGAATCCCATTCAAGCTAAATATATTTGAACTGTCACACTGCGGCTCAAGGAGTTAGGACCTTGTACTATAATTAGGATTATGTTACTGTTGTATAGAGCAGCATATATAAATAAATAGATATATAATATACATTCGTTGTTTCAGACTGAACAAATAAACACAAAAACAATCAGATCAAAATTTAAATCTACAACAAAAGTTTTTTTTTTAATATTATACATGCCGAGCTGTGAGCGTGAATATATCCGTTTACTTATATATTTCGTTTGAATGCCTTAATTTACAAAATATTAATCTAAACTGGAATTAATGGCTCTGTGGTAGGGTAATTACGCCACTGACTCATTTGGAATTAGTAATAATGTTATTTACAGTAAATAATTCTTGTTTTTCTGTTTTTTATTTAGATTATTCGACAAATTCTCAAGGAACAACAGCATGCAACGTATCGCAAAGACAAATTACTATTATAGGATCTCTACAAGATACAGGGGATTACTTTGATACTAATGACACAACTATTGCAAGAATAAATAATATCAAAAATAAAGATCTAGTTAGAAAAATAACGAAAAGAAGACCTGTAAAAAGAGTGTTTGTGATTAGAAATAAATCACGACGAAACAAATAAATTAAAAATATTTGATTATACGAGGGTAAGGTGAAAAGTGATAATGAAAGACTGCGATTTTAAGTTAAAAAATGATTTTATTTTTCTACATACTCTCTCTTGACTTCAACAGACTTAGTCCAGCGTTTCTCCAACATCAATATTCCTTCCCGGAAGTGAGAGTCTGGAAGGCTGTGAAAATTTTCATCTACGGGCCTCTCAACTTCTTCATTGGACGCGAAGCGCTTCCCAGAAACAAATTTCTTCAAGGTTGGAGTAATATTAGCCTGTAATTGTTCTGCCTTTTTCAAGGTAATCAATTAACAGGATCTCTTTTACATCCCAAAATACGCTGACCATGTTCCTTTCGGCAGATGCGATCGACTTCGCTTTCTTTGGCGCTGAACCACCGGCTTCCACCCACTGCTTGGACTGCTGTATAGTGGTGGAGATTGCTGCCATGATCGTTTGCGCATTTGCTTTTAATCGGCATTCAGCAAATGCGGCATCCATCTTGCGCAGAGCTTTTGCATCTCTAATTCTTTGTGCAAGATGTTTCGCACCCTTTCTTCCGATATCCCCACAGCCTCAGTTATCTCACTCACCTTTACTCGCCTATCGTCCAACACGATATCATGCAATTTTTCGATGATTTTCGGTGTCGTGGCGGTGTTTGACTGTCCTTCACGTGGGATATCTTCGAGGGACGTTTAAATTCAGCTACCCACTTTTTAACGGTTGACATGGAAGGAGCAGAGTTCCCGTAAACTTTTATCAACTTCTGATGAATTTCCTTAGTGGTTAATCCATCCAAAACGAAGAATTTTATCACCGCACGATATTTAAGTTTTTTTTTTCCATTTTAACAAAGAAACACGTAATACGTCTACTTAAAAAATTCGTGTATACAAACTACTTAAGAGAACAAGTTAAAACTTGTTATACGAACTAATGACACGTGCCGCTAGGCAAGAAACACAAATTTTTGCTGATTGGAACGCCGTCTTTGTGTGAGACCGAGAACTTTCCACCTTACCCTCGTACATCTTTATATATTCCCTAACTATATTGTAAATGATTACAGAGAGAAATAGAGTATATTTTATTCTTCCATAATTTGAAGGATGATTGATTTAGTAACGCTGGGAGTGCACTGTCACAGCAGGGAGTATCGATACATGTTAGTATGGGTTGTACTTTGGCAAATTTGGAAGTTGGTAAAACATTATACCTATATATGATATTCATATTCATATATCGTTCTAATAAAATCAATGCCGGGTTTTGCATTCGAGTTCATTCTATTTTATCTGTAAAGGCAATATAATATAAATTAAACAAAGCAAGCAAAATATAAATTTTCTTCTTTTGGTTTGGTTTGTTTGGTTAGTTGGTAAAAGCCTGCTGTGATGTCCAGCTTACTGATCCCTCAAATCCCCCGAATAAACTATATTCACTCACTAAATATTATACTTGATAATATTTATACATACTCGTACACTGTAGATTGTAGAAGACAGTAAATATATTTTTTTAGATTTAATAAGTTAACTAAGTTACATTCCACAAAATATGTTTCTTCGCAATATTTAAGCGATGTTATAGTAGTTAATCAACCTGCCTGTAATTATTTTATCAAAAACTTTTGATAATTTAGACAGATATATTATTATATTTCATAAATTTTTATATACGGTACCTACTCTACGAGCAGACAAATGTAAAGACAATCTTTATGTTGTATGTTGTTATTTTATAATTAATTACCAATTTTACATCCATGTATGTAGATATAATTAATATAGTGTAACTTGTTATTTATTAATAGATCGATGCATAGTGAAAAACGATTAGTAATAGGCAATTAATATAAATTGTTTTTACTTAAGAAAGTGAGCACGTGATGAAATAAATCTGTAAATGAGTTAAAAATTACTTTCTCTTTGTCAAGTGAACATTTCATATTTTTGTTATTTATTAATAGAAATTGTAGTTGAATTATAATTTATGCGTGTTATTAAATTATTGCCTTTCCATAAAAATTCAATTTAATGGTATTCAAAATTTGAAATACCCAATTTCTATTATTTTTAGAGATACAATTTTTTTACTGACATTCAATATTTAATGCAATTATAATTTTTTAGCGTCACTCTCTAGAAACACTAGTTTCGCATAACTCAAAATCGTTCAGAAACAGTTTCCGGCCTAGACCGATAAAAACTGAGGACTTTACTAAAGTTAACATTGGCATCAAATGACTGTCAGTGTCAGTGATGTTGTCAACATAAAAATCTCTGTTATTTAATATTTGACAAATAAAGCTATAATTTCATTTAAATCGGCTCGAAACTGTTTTGATATAGTACTTGTAAGCCTTCTCGTCGGCCCGGCCTGTCAAAATATGCTTGCACTACCAAAAATTTTGTACCAACAGTGCACCTATTTTTAATCTTAGTGCTTTTATAAAATTCGTATTCAATCTTCTATTATTTGTGATATCGAGAAAGTGAAGAAATATTAGTTATGTAAATAAATTTTCTTATGCCATTTAGTTTTATAACACTAGCGCCGCGTTTCATCGAAACTATGAACGCGGGCGGCATTACATCGGTAATGACAAAATTTTCTTTTGGCGATAGAATTATCTCTATTACTTTTAGAACAAGAGCCCAAATTTATTATATTTATTTATCGTATGGCTACACATGAAAGAGACTTAAGATATTTACATGAAAGAAACTTAAATATTGACATTTAGTTTGTCGATCCAAGCAATTTATTGATGTAATATGTACGTTGAGATAGACGTAAAATAATATGTTTTTCAGGGAACGATATGTTGCTATAAAAATTTCGTAAAAGTCAGAAAATGTAACATGTGGTGTCAGCCATTGTTACTTTTTAATAACCTGTAACAAAGCGCCCGTAGATTTCTTTTCAAGGTGGGTCGAAATAGGTAAATAATAAAAAAATTCTATATATAGAAAATATTTTAGTATTCAGAAATATATTTTTTAAAATAAATAAATATATCATCACGCCTTCTACCCATTACTGGGTGTGGCACTCTGCCAAAGCAGATCTCGGTAAGTGATTTATTTATGCGCGTGAAGTGCGGATACCAGCCGTCAAATCACGGCCCCCAAAGATGTTAGCGGTGGGGGAGCCACAGGAGTAATTTTAAATTGGTGAAAATGATTTGTCGGCTGTGGGGATCGAACCAGAGTTCTTAGGAACCACAGGTCGACTTGATATCATTGAGCCATTACCCCATATTTTTTAATATTTTAATAATACAATAAATAATAAATTGCCAAATATGAACTATAGAAGTATAAAACCAAATAAAGAAATTTTAGATAATTATATACCTATTGAATACTTATTAAATAAAAACTAACTTTTAAAGAGAGGTCATCGACCCATTGGACCCTCTGCGGGTGCCCATGGCTGTTAGCTCCAATGTAGTTTAACAATCGGACCTTGAAACAATAATTAAATATCAATACATTCAATCAAGCATAAGTTTAATTTTTTGATATTTTGGAAATATCTTGAAGATTCTTTTTGTATTAATTTAATTTTTGCTAACTCTTTCGTCCTGTATTATATTTTAAAATATATTTAATAAGAAGTATCTTTAAATTCTTCAAAAGTTTGACTATTTATGCCTGTTTTTTCTAACTCAGCTTAATGATTTTGTGGCAAAATTTCAATCTTTATAGAAACTTTTTTTTATAAAAACTATACTTATTTATCCTTACTCTTTATTATTTTATTTATTTTCTCAGCTGCAAGAACAAATTTAAAATAGTTTTTCCTAAAATATGATCACTATCGAATTGAATGTTTGATGCGATGTAAATTATTCCACATGACTTCTAAATTATTATTATTTTTTAAAACTAAGCTTAATATTTAAACTTTGTTTTTACAACAGCCTTATGACAATATCGTTGTATTAACAGTTATTTATGCTATGCATAGGAGAAAATCATTACAGCACCACGAGTGTGAAGAATTCAAAATACAAACATTCCCATCTCTGTATATTTACTACACTTTACTATTTGTATATTCAAACTTTTCTCAATTTAAATAAAACAAAAATATTAACTTATATCAGACACGTCATAATTATAATTTGCAAATACCTTCTTACAGGCTGCAGTTATTTCAACAAAATATATGTAATACAGGCACTGTATTTTACAATATATATAAAATGATACTTTATAACTATGTTCCATGTCATATATGATATTACGGAATTAATAAATAATAATAATATAATCACAGAAGTACTGAAATCCCAGCTAAAGTTTTAGTATTTGAATTCAGGCCACAGATCACAATATACTACTATAGATAAGAAACTGCCATGTTACACACTGGGACTGTATTTTGCGCCATCTGAGTAGTGAAAGTCTAACTAAAGTCATGTATATAGGCAACCCGATATGCCAATTTAGGCAGTTTGTAATTTTTATTATTATTTTATATTTATTTAAACTACATAAAATCAAAATTCGTAAACAGAATATAAACATTTATTAAATTATCCGTGTATACAATTTATTTATAATTTGAACTGTTTCAATTGCAGTTTTATCCAAGCCTTGTTAACCTGAAAATGTATTATAACTTTCTCATCTAAATATTATTTATTATATGATCACTTACCTACCCAGTAGCAGTGCAGTTTTTTTACACAACAATTGATATTATAACAATTAGTTGATGACATTATTTATATGAAATTATTTCACAAATAAAAATTAATTGGATATTTGACAGATTAAAAAATTTGAAATACATACAAATGACAACTACAGGAACAATCTAGTAACCATTGATTGCCGATATTGTAGTTATCTAAAACGAATGTCTTCACATAAAGACTATTAGCGCCATTCCTTAGGTGGAAGTCTAACTAAAAACACAGTCCCATGGTTACCTATATAACTTTCTGCTGCCTGATTCAGGCTAAGCATAAATACAAGCATAAAAATTTGAAAATTTTAAACTTTTGTCTTTGTTTTGTTGTTGTTTTAACATAAAATAATTAATGTTGGTTTATTTAAATTATACATTAAACTAAAAATAGTAGCAAACTAGACAAGCTAATTACTACCGTTTATTAACATTCTATATTTTAAAAACATATTTTATATAATTTTGTATACAAGCAAGTTAACAAAATAAAACATTGACAATGTTTGCGTCAATAACTGAAAATTATCCTGTACACTCAATAAAGACAATTAATAGTATGTAAAAAGAGAAAAATAAGTCTCTCCTAAGAAAAAAAATACAATTTCTATTTCTTCGTTACGGTGCATCAAAAAAATTAATAGACTAGGACTAGTTATGTCCACTATCATTTATTGCTTTTAAGTAGTTACTCAAGATCATATTATCCTAGCCTAGCGACAAACTATAATTGAAGGGTCTCGGAAGAAAACAATGTCACAAAAATATCAAAATTTAGATAGTTATGTCCCACTTTATATGAATACTAGCAAATTGTGGTTTCATAATAGGAGAAAACGAAGTATGTCACCAATATTATGTCACAAGCAATTATCTGCCTGCCTTCCTACACAAATTTTGTAAGCAATTAATATTTATTGTTTGCATTCCTAAACCTATTTTGTTTGTGCAGTTATAACGTTAATAAGTTAAATATTTTTTTAAACAAAACATGACATATAACAGTATCTTGTATTTTTTGTTGGGAATTTTATTACAAAATATATTTGTTATTGTAATGGAATTAATTTTCTTGTCTTTTGGTTATATTTGACATAAACAGACCGACAGAAATAAACAATTATGTAAAAAAAAATTGTTTGCAACCTGCTGTAAGCAGCGAAAATGATCTTCGAAATGTTTTCGTATTTTTTTGGTCATGTTTTTTTTCTCTTTAGTCCATTAATTGTATCAAGCTCTTGATAAAATATTAATCTGGATGCAGAGGGTAAGCCTCTATAAATTTAATTTCTACTATTTTAGTGAAAAATAAATTTAAATGAATAAAATAAGTATATTGTATGTTTTCTTTGAAACAAACTATTTGACAGGCACTAAAGATATTAGTGACGTCCCAAGTTGAATATAAAAATTTGAAAAATCGCTTAATATAAGGAGTTTTAAAACTGCTAATTACCATAGATTTCTATGAAGTTTCATAAAAAAATAATAATATAAAAATACCATAAAAGAGCTCATTGTTTCCAAGTCACTTTTGTGGAAGGAAAAATTAATTTCATAACAACACTTTTCCTAGGTTTCATATTCTTAATAAAATTGTAACACAAAGAAAACAATCTTTCTCTTCAATACACAAATCTCAAATTTACTAAAATTAGTATCTTCTATGTACTAAATCAATACCAGTATTAAGGTCTTAATAATGTATAACAACATTGCAATGAAACGAGAGTATAAATGCAAATTATATTTGTTGTGTTGGCCGCAAAAAGCGAAATGTTGTGCTATTTGGGTTATCTGGGATAACGGTGTAAAGGCATATGTGTGTTTTACATCATACTTAATTGTATTAAATGTAATGTGACAGTTTTAATAATTGCGTGCATTTCGTTAGTCACGTATAGTCAGGGGATTTTCGTTGGTCATATTTCACCGAGACGGGAATTGTATAAATATGTTAATGGAAATAATTTTATTGCGGTGCGAGAATTAATGTGTTGTGCTACTGTGTTACTTTTGCTTTATTTACTTTTAATTTTTAATTTGGTAGAACTGTGTTTTTGCTTTTTAATTAGATTTTGCTGAAATTTTGAATGAATATTTTTTTACAGTTCATTAGCAAATGAATTCAAAGTAATTATACAGGATGTTTAAAAAAATGTAATGGCACTTCACATGAAGTACACGTACATATTGCCACTGACCATTTAGAATCTCAGTAACTACTAGAACTATGATTTTGGTTAAAGTACCCAAAATTGGTATATAAGTAGCTCATTTATGTTTTATATTTTAGTTTTCCCAAAGAAATGCAAAGATATGAGCGAAAAACTAATTTAGTTCGAATTTTTCGTTTTTAAATAATTTTTATTTTAAAATTGGTAATATAACCATGGCCAAGCAACTAGAACAAATTTGTTTTTGTTTGTTTGTTTGACAGTTCATTTTGATTTGATATTGCTTATTTAGGGAAAACTTAAAACTAGTCATAAAACTTGACTGAAAAGGTTAACTTTTCATACAAATATCATAACTAAAAAGCTAATAAAAAATATATATTGTGTGATCAGGCCCAAGATATTCTTTTTAAGACACATTTTCAAAATATATGAAAACATGACAGTGAAATCAAAATTGTTACAAATCTCATGATACACTTTGCTTGAAATGGAGACATCACAATTAGTTTTTTTATTGTACCACATGAACGGAACCGGAAATTAAAGTCACAGCAGATGAACAAAAAAAAACCGTAATTATCATAATTGATTTTTACCATGAAAATAACCGAAACAAATTTGTCCATAATTTGCGTAATTACTAAATATGAATTATAACAAATTTGCCAAACATTTCCGTTTGAACTCTACGTACTTGCTTTGCAAATTTGACCTCAAATATATTTGTGATTAATATGTGAACATTAACATCAATTTTGTTGGCTTGTGGTTCACTACAAATTTTAACTACTCTACACTCTACTGCAGTATGCAGTTCGTGTAGCATCAGTGCCGGACTGACAATGTTTTACTTTAATAACGTTTGACATCACATTGTATCAAAAAATCATTTTAGTAATTTTTGCAGTTTTTATAAAATAAATAAAATAAATACATCATCACGCCTTCTAACCATTACTGGGTGTGGCACTCTGCTGAAGCAGATCTCGGTAAGTGATATATTTTGCGCGTGAAATGCAGTTTTTATAATATCCATCTAATATGTATTATAATATGAAACATATAACTAATAATAAAAATGAGGTAATCGTTTTGCCGTGGAATTTCAATCTATGATTGCATTATGATATATTGAAATTACTATTATGATACTATTTGCCCATCTACCGTAGTCATGCAGGAATATTTAGCTTAATAACATTATTTAACTAAACAATTTTAATATCATCGTTTCATCGATTTTCCGCTTTCCTAGTCCGCCACTGTATAGCACGTAAATAAAATTTATTTGCAAAATCAGAATTTATATTCTCCATCCGAAATGCATGTTGTAGTTCATTTTGTAACCGCATGCGAACATTTTCAATTTCATTACTTGTTACCATTTTTCAGTTTATTTCTACACTTTTCGCAAAGAATCTCATAAAACTGTCACATTAATCTTTGCCTTTAAAATAGAATACATTTTGTAAAGTTTCTATACAAAACTTGTATTATTAGATTTGCAATTGGTCCATTCCGTTATATTGTTTAACTTTTTTTACAAATACTCGTTTCAGTATGCACGTGTGTAAGTGTGGTTGCGAGGCGAGCAATGAAAATTTATTTATCTTGTTTTAATATTTAAAATAATAATACAGCATTATTTATTCAATACGATCAATATTATCCTGGAAAGAGTAATACTAATGCATAATAATAACTAAAATAACTGATTAAAACACACCAAAATGAAATAAAGAATTATAATTATCGAGCAAAGAAAAAAAATCTAACTTATACTAAAAATACAACTATGTACAATTAAAGTAGGTTCCACTATAAATTCTATGTTTTGTTGTAATCAAAGGTTTATTTGAAGGTACTGTGAAATACATACGAGGGCAGGGTGAAAAGTCCCTGAAAAATAAAACAGATGGCGCCACAATCGCAAATCTCATGTGACATTTATGATGTACCATCTTTAACTAGAACGCATTAACATTTTCAGACTGTGTCATTCAGTTCTGTTTTGGCACCCATCGAAAACAAGCAACCTTGAAGATTTTTGAAAACATGGAACAAAGTGAATTTCGCGTCTAGATTAAATATTATTTCTTGTGTGGAAAAAACATTACGCAAACCAAACCATTGCTTGTTAAACATTATGGGGACTCCTCACCATCGATTTGAACGATTCACAAGTGGTTTACTGATTTTCGTTGTGGTAGTATGACCACAAAGAACGCTGAACGTTCTGGTCGTCTAATTGAGGTTACAACGCCAGAAATCGTCGATAAAATATTGGACGATCGGCGAGTTAAAGTGTACGAGCATGCTGAGGCTATGAGAATGTCAACCGAACGGGTACGGACCATTTTGTATAAATTTTTGGATATGAGAAAGCTATCTGCCAGATGGGTGCCGCAATGTGGACAAGGCACCGGCGCGGCGCACAGGTCCGCAGTCGCAATGGCAAAATTGCATGAATTGCGCTACGAATTGGTTCGTCATTCACCATATTCTCCAGATTTGGCCCCCTGCGATTTTTATCTATTTCCAAACTTGAAGAAATGGCTCGGCGGAAAAAGATTTGGCTTCAATGATGAGGTCATCGCTGAGACAAACGCCTATATTGAAAGATTGCCAAAATCGTATTATTTGGAAGGGATCGAAAAATTAGAAGAACGTTAGACGAAGTGTATCGAGCTACAAGGAGATTATGTTGAGAAATAAAATATGTTTTGACCAAATAAATCAATTCTTGTTTCATTTTTCAGGGACTTTTCACCCTGCCCTCGTATAATGATTGTTACTTTAGAGTTTGAGCATAAGTTTAAACTGAACTATTTATTTGAAATTAACCTAATATACTTGTATTTAATTTATAAACAAAATTTTAATTGAGTTTAATTAAAAATTTTCAGATATTTCACTAGTGTCTAATACACCTTGTCAAAGATATATTTATTTATTTATTTATTTATTTGTTATTCTGCACATCAGGAAACTAATCCCAAGCACAGTACAGGGGACCTACAGTTTATAGTGGAATCCGAACCACTCAGAAACAATCGTATTTTTGGATTCAACTTGAAATCAGTGAGATTTGAACGCACGACCTATGCTTATTAATTCAGAAACGCAAGTTTTACTTCGGCTGATCCACTGAGCAAATATGCAAGTATGACAGGCGTTGATCGATGCCGACGAGAACTTTAATGAATTTTTGTTTGATAATTAAGTGTGAATATCCTAATGAAATTCTGAAGAAAAAGAAAAAAGAAAAAAGAATCAACAACAAATTTTGAACCTCTAAAAAAAATTAGAATAAAACAAAAACACGAAGATTCTAGAATTTGGAAATAAATAATAAATAGAAAATATCCTGAAACTTTGGAACATCTAACCGAAAATATGAACAGAAGTTAGGAGAGAGTTAGAAGAAACCCGAAGAGGATTTGAAAAACTTAAATGATAAATATGAAGGAAATAGAATGATTACAATAATAATTTTCGATTTTCATTATTAAACCTGCATTTTGATTTAATTGAAAAAAAAACAGCACTTGGAGTTTAGAAAAATAATAGCAGCAAAAGATGAAACTGTATACTTCATCAAAGAAGGATAAAAAAAAATTATAACAATTTCAAGCCGTTGCAAAAGCAAATGCGAGAGAGAAGACATTAATGTTGATACTCACGGTGTATTGGAATGCATTCGATATCTTGCAAACGATAAAGCAGCAAGAAAACAACTACTACGACAAGTTGGTCTAGCGATTAGATATGCGGTATGGTCACGTGCACCTGAAACCAGTGCACCAAGTACAAATATTGAGGAACAGATTTCAGAAATCGCATGAAATCCTTTAGGAGTCCGAGATTGCTGTAGTTCATCTAGTTCACCTCCCACACTGCATTGCAGCTCCGTACAATCTGTTTCAATGCTTAGCTATACAAACATTTATTTACTGAAATTGAGACAGTAAAATTATGCAAGCACTAATATTGGCTAGTCTCAAAACTAGTTGATGTACTATCTCATGCGTTGTTAGAACACGAAACTGCGAAACAAGTCTCGTATAGTAAACCCCGAAAGTGAACATTGAACAGTGACATGAAGGATGAAAACACTTTAAATAAAGAAGAGAAGGTACGCCTAATCGCTGAAGAAATATTTGTAAAAAAGGAACAATTAGGTTATTGGAACTGGAGTATTCTAAGCCACACAAGGAATCTTTACTGGAGACCTATTCCAATTCGTTGGCGACTGGATTTAGCGACTATTTGACGTTATATTTGGCGACTTTGATACGGACTTCATCTGTTGGTATAGTTAAAAAGTACAGTCTTAACGTCATTTTTGGCGACTGGTTGCTTACGGAGTCGCGTATGCAGGCGACTTGTACAAGGGTGTTGCGAAATATTATGGCGTCTGTCGCTTAGCATTTTTTGGTTGATAAGTTTCGAAGTTTTATATTTAATGTGCACTGTATATGATTATTATAAAATGTAAATACGAGTAGAATCTGCCAATTATTGAATAAAATTCAGCAGCAGATATACATGATGGATAATTAAGACAACAATTTCGTCGTTACACATTAATAGTAATTTTTAATGTTACAATGTTTATTTAAGATTTTATTAAAATTTATATGATTTATTATAAAAATATTACAAATTGCTTGAAATTTACTAAAAATTCCGTCAATTTGTGATATGTCAAGTTTAACAAAGAAAAACAAATATCAACAAGTGGCTATCAGAAATTATAAGTACCAACACAAAATACTCCGTGGTACCGATTAATACCAATGTAAGAAATTAAAATCCCTATGACATTGATTGCACCGTGACGTCATTGACTTAGCGACTAAAACTAGTCGCCAAGCAGTCGCTAAGAATTAGAATAGCTCTCCAGGAAATTTTTGTATAAGATAATAAGAGAAAGTAGAAATAAATAATCGTAACAGGAGAACAGGAGAAAAAGAGAAATGCAAAAACTCTTGTCAAGTAAGTGAGAAATTCTGTAGTCGTATTGAAACTGTAGTCGGCAATAAATAGTAAACGGAAGAATTGTGTACAGCATGATAACGACCCGGGTTTAAAAATCATAATGAAATATGACCTGATTTGTAAATATGTTGCACAGTACTGAATATAAAATCGTACTAGAAACTAGAAGTAATATAATGTGTAATATTCTATAGAAGTTTAAGATTAACTTTTGAAATGTATCTCAGAGTATATCAAATACTCAAAGAGATCTATGATAGATCTACTGATGGATATTTGAGAATAAACAAGAAGTTAGGTGAGCGAATTTTCTAGTTAAATTGTCAAAGAGAGGTGCAAGAAATGTGTGGCGGCGAAGAACACTAAGCACTAAGGCGTCAGTAAAAAGTGGGAGCCACATTTGAACGTATAATAGAGTCCACTATTTTTAAATATTATTTTTTTATATAATACTTTATTTAAATTTTGAAAATCTATAGTTTTAAACGTGTTAATTGTAATTCATTTAGGCGTAATATATGTTTTTTTTTTAAATTTTAGTCACACAAATGATCAGTTTTATAAATAATGGTCTGTTGGAGCATTACAAATTAAATTTTAAACTTGGTTTAAATAAGTAAAAGTAAATCGAAAGTTTAACAATAACGCAATTTATTTCATATTACATGTAAATTCTCTTTGTTTTTATTTATTTAAACCAAGTTTAAAATGTAATTATTGTAGTAGGTGTAGGTGGAAAATTAAATAGGACGTATTTGATCTTGATGTTAATTGGCTGATCAAAACGTCAAAATGAAGTCATGTTTACGAGGAATAACAAATTGTAATATTAATAGTTGAACCAATTTGTTTGTATCACATTTTTATAAACATTGGTAAATAGTATTTTTAAATGTTTCATAAAATGAATTTTGCTACGATCAATGTCAAAAACATGTCATCTTTAAATACTTGCTAGTGTCAAAAGGACATTATAGTTGCACACCGTGCAAAAAATGATTTATTTCTTCAAACGTCAGAAAAAGATGACATTTCAGGACTTCATAGAAATAGTTAAAGTTTGACTTTTCTGACTAATACTTTTTCTTACGTTCGTTAAAATCAAGAAATTCAACCTATATTTAACATTATTTATACATAAATTTTAAATCAGGACTACGTGTACGACTTGTGCCCCGAACAAAGGCGACCAAAACTAAAAGTTGACCATTATAAATAAATAAGTTATAATAACAAGAACGCCCTAAATTTGAACACTTTTTGATGTTTAATTTTGCAACACTTCAAGATCATGAAATGAAATTCAATTAAAATTTAAAGTCATATGTTCATATACGAGTGACCAATAAAGGCGCTAGACGGTAAGTCTAGTAACGATTGATGTTAGGGAGCGCCACCGACACCCCGGGTTAAGAAGTAGTTAGTTAGCGCAAAAAATCAAAGTCGGCTTATCTGTAAAACTTACATTATGGCCAAAATATTATTGCAATGTTATGAACGATTATGTTCATTCTGCAATTAAGAATTTTAAATAAATGGAACGTACGATTGGTAAAACTGGTGCATATTGGTGAAATTGAGATTGAGAGATTGCGAGTATGATTATATGAATGAAAAATTCCGAGTGTTGGAAATAATCGAACTTATATGTTTACCAAGTTGTATTTTAAGCGTGGTAACATTTTATCATTTATTAAATAAAATACATAACTTAAGATTGTTTATTATTATTCTAAGATTTTTCACGTCGTCACCAAAGTAAAAATCGTTGAATCAATAATAAATATTAAAACAAACAATCCTTGTTGCCTAGGCAACTTTTAAATTCTTCAATTGGAAACGGTGGCGGTACTTATGAAAGGTATTATGAGCAGGGCCGGCGGAAGAGGTCGGTACGGTGGATAGTACTACCCATCTGAATATTAAAAAAACTGGTCTAATTTTATTTTCGAAATCGACGTCGTTATCAAATGTTAAAACAACGCGCGCGATGCGCAGTTGTGACGCGGCGCAGCTTCTTGACATTTTGTACTCCAAACATAAAAATGTGTTAAATTGTAGACGATAGTTGAGTCGAAACAAGAAATGATAAACAAAGTACTTATTCTACATCGGTAACATGTTTTTCTTTATGAAACCTTAAATATGATAAAAAATCACAATGGATCCTTCTAAACCATCACTCCCCACCTATGGCACTATCCACCCGAATTGAACGCGTTTCGCCGGCCCTGGAGACCTATTCTAATTCGTTGGCGACTGGATTTAGCGACTGTTTGACGTCATTGTTGGTGACTGGTCAATTAGGGACGCGCGTATGCAGGCGACTAGTACAAGGCTCAAGGCTGTTGCGAAGTGTCATGGCGTCAGAAATTGTCAGAAATTATAAATACCAACACAAAATACTCGGTGGTTCCGATTAATACCAACGTAAGAAAATAAATTCCCTATGATATTGACTGCACCGTGACGTCATTGACTTATCGACTGAAACGAATCGCCAAGCAGTCGCTAAGAATTAGAATAGGTCTCCTGATTATGAGTGTGGTTGATGCGAAAGTGATATGTCAAGGTAGGAACGTTTGGCGAAGATTAATTGCGGGATGAATCTGATAAATTAAGGGAAGCACAGGTGTATTGATTTTAGATTAATTGTTTATTATGTGGAATTTATTTTGATTTGACGACTGGTAACCACAGTTCACGCGCAATATATATATATCACTTACCGAGATCTGCTTCGGCAGAGTGCCACACCCAGTAATGGGTAGAAGGCGTGATGATATATTTATTTTATTTATTTATTTTGAAAAACAAGCGCACTCTCCTTTCTTATCTTTTTGATTCGTTTTTTATTCTAAAAAAAGCACAGTACGATGCTCTCTTCCTTTCTTATCTCGAGTGTAAGAAATATATAATATTTTAAGGAGGGAACTATGAATTAAAAACTGTTAAAATTTTCGGTAGCATATAGTTTTTATTATTTATTTTTTAAGTACAAACTTGAGAGGGAGGGGAGCGACATATTTTAAATTTGCAAGGGAGCGGCAGACCAGGTAGCGCCGCCACTACTAATAACAACTAATTTTTGTTTAAAAAAAGGTCAGTGTTCAGTTCCAATTAGGCGCATGTTTACCTTAATTTAAAAAAGTAGATAAAATAAATATCATTTTCAAGCAGGTTTTAGAAAATATGTGGAGCAGAATTTCAATTCGTTTCTCTTATATGAAATCTATTATTAAAAGTTGGTATAAGTAAATAAAATTGACCTATTACGTAAATTGTATTTATTCATCATATATGAATAAAAATGATATGTGTTTTCTATTACATTCTCTTTTATTACGTAATTCATTGTTGTTTTGCATATTTTTAGTTATTTTTACTGAATGTATATATGAAAGAAATTATATCCAGCAATAATATTTAGTACTAACAAGACTTTCGTAGCTATGAGAAAATAAAACTTTTTGCTATTTAACCGTACGATTCAGCGTAGGTTCGATCGGGCTATCTTTAGCAATCTGCAGTTTCAGAGACTTTCAGCCAGCAAGAGTTAGAATTGTAAAAGGAGGTCATCTGATTACAATTTTACAACTGAGATCTGCTGTAGCAGAGGTCGAATTTAGGAATGAGTAAAATCATATGATGATATATTTGATATTATTTTATTTTAATATTTGTAGTTAAACCATAATGTTTCAATGATAGAAATTTTTTAGTGATTATTTTTTTGACGTCTCAGAAATTCAATATAATGTTTTTTTATTGTCACGTGTGTAAGTTTTTAACGAATCATGACATTATTGTAGTGAGAATATTGTGATAATTCCCGAGAATAATCACTGTAGCTCTTATTATTATTATTTTTTTTGGTAAACATGAGATAGTTAGTTTTCAAATAATTATTTAAATTGTCGGTGCGTTGAGTACTCTGTTTTAGTTAAATTTGTAAGTAAAAAAAATAATATACTTTAATATTATTCATACATACATACATATCATCACGCTATATTCCATCAGATAGGGTAGCATGAACCTCAAAATTATTCAGAAAATATTCACTCATTAAATTCATCAAATAATCAGTCTTCGTCAAACATTTTTATCCAAATACACCACTCTCACTTTAACCACATTCATAGATCACTCTATATAAACTCATTTATTTATTACACTCGATATCAATTATCACACAACATATCTTCAATCACATCTATTCAATCACTCCTATTCACTTATCATTCATCTTCTTTCTTCGACATACATAATATATGCGCAAAACATCACAAATTTCTCCTCTTCACCTAACAACGAATCTAACACCATTACACACACAAACGAGCATCTCTGGATACATTCACCTATCGAGCAAAGGTTCCCAGAGCACCCAATACCTTGCATCCCGAAGATACTCTTCTTTCAATTTCACAATTAATACGTCCATCTCTCGATAACATATTACCTAAATATAAAAACTCATTCACTTGACCCAATCTCACACCATTCACCGAAATATTGTAATCAGTCACCAAATCGCTCTTTTCAAATACTTTACATTCCTTTCACCCTCATTCGCCAACATTTATCTAGACGTATACGCGACACCACCAAATAATGATCATTCATACCCAATTCAGCACCACGCTTCACACGCGTATCTTCAACTAAACTTCTCAATCGTTCATCATACAAAATTAAATCAACAATACTCCATTTATTTTCACTCACGTTCTCCTATGTATACAAATGAGCTAATTTATGTTTAAAGGCAGAGTTCGAAACAAAGAGATCACGCTCCAAACAGAAAGAAACTATTTTCCTACTGTTTTCATTCACTCTCGCATCACCAATCTTTCCCAATACATTCCCAGACATGCTTATCTTAACTGTCACCCATCCATTTAAATCACCACATACGATAACTTTCTCACCTGGATCACACGAATCAATAACACTATCTAATAAATTTCAAAATCTTTCTTTTTCAAGATCATTTTCGGATACAGTTGGGCCATAAACTGACACAACGAAGATTCTATGAAAGTCTACCTTTAATCTCAGCTAAAGAATTATCGATGAAGTACAACCGTAATCCCTCACAAACGGTTTCATTCTTTCACTAACAAGCACAGCCACACCATGCTTCGTGTGTTAATGCTCAGCAACACCCGACCACAAGCAAAATCACCTCTTCCTCACTACATCCTTTACTTTTTGTCTCTTACACAGAAAACATCAACATTATACACACGCATTACATCCATCAATTCATTTTCTTTACTAGTTATACCCCTAACATTCTACGTACCAAATTTACATTAATCAAATTTCGTCCATTTTTTCTTCATTTAACCAATAGAAATAAAAGAAGGGTTGTCTCGTTAACCAAGGCATTTTTGCAGGAAAATTACAAAATTATTATATTGATTTAGTATGGAACTTTTCTCTAATTTAACTGCTTTTATCATTTAGTTTTCAAACTGGAAACATTATATATTGGTGAATTGAATACAATTCATGATTCTTTACAAAAATGAAGTTGACAATTTTACTTTATTTCTCAAAACCAATTGTTAGTTTAGTTTTGTGTAATTTGACACTCGTGACTATATTTATCATTAAGCGTAAGTGCGAGTTCTTTTGCTTTTCAGGTACAGAGCATTAAATATAAAAGTAACAGTTATGATTAATGTTCTTAGAATTCCAACACAACAAGATTTCATGTTCGTGTTATCTGCGGTATCATGGTTTCAGATTACACAACTCAAACACTTGAGGCATCTATTTCACCCCGAGGTGTGGGGGATGGATTCCTGATGTGGATATTATATCCAGGACAACAAGTGTTTTGGGTAAACAAAGTCAGTCTCGTCCATAGACTTAAGGCGTGAAGATGTGTACTTCACACGACACGGTGTACGCATATTTAGAAGATATCGGAATTAATGTAATTTAAATTTAAATCTTAGTTCTATTTCTACATCATTTCTTTTATTATTATTTTTTTGCTATGTTATGAAATGTGTATATTTTAAATTCATTCGACTTATCTTTTATTTAATTTTCATATAATTTTAAATTGAATGATATACATGTGTTTCATTTATTATTGTTCATGTA
This sequence comes from Pterostichus madidus, assembly GCA_911728475.2. Lineage (NCBI taxonomy): Eukaryota > Metazoa > Arthropoda > Insecta > Coleoptera > Carabidae > Pterostichus > Pterostichus madidus. The sequence goes on along the minus strand of OU452308.1, from coordinate 22,158,622 downwards.
TCATTATTAAAATTATATATTACGGGAATAATACATACCATAAGTAAGTAACATTCGCATTAAACATAGATCTCATTCTGATTACATCCCACTCTTATTCGTGTAATTTATTTTTTTTGCTATTTAGCTCATGTATATGATTGGAAAACAAAATGAATTTTAATTAAAATTTTAAAATTCATAGTGATAATGAGTAAATATTAGGTTTATTTGTCTCGTATATGTATTATTTGTTTTCAATTACAATTTATTTATCATGTTATCCACAAAAACAGTTTCTCTGACGAATAAATTAAAAATAGTAAAAAAGATTGTTTTGTCGATGCGAACTGAAAGTTGCAAACATTTATATAACCTGAAGCCATTTAAAAACCGCGATATTTCATTTTTGGTAACAAATAACGATTGCAAAATTCATAAAAAACTTTTCTGACAGTCGAAAATTCAGACTGGTATTTTGCGTCCACATTTAGAAACATTAATCAAGACTGTTCATTGAACATTACAATGTTCTTTAGGTTTCTTTCGTTTTTGAAAAATCAATAGACGAGAAATGAATCGGGCCATCGTTCTGTCTGACTTGTGGTTTCCAAGATGCTGCCTAATGGATTTTAATGTTTTAGAGCTTGATTAAGAACCTTTCCTTTCAGTTATTACATTATATTATTAGCCGAGGAAATAAATTTATTAAAATCTTTAATCCGGTAGTAATTACAGCAGATTGCGAAAGTTAATATTTTATATTAAACTTTAAATATTCCATCAATATTTCTATAAAATAAAACAAAACGTCTCTAATGTTTCCACTGACCTACTTTGGGTTATATTGTGCTTCTGCAATATACTTGAGTGTGTTGCACATGGAGTCCATTATTTAAATTTATGTAATTTAGTTAAATATAAATTGTTTTACTTGTTATTACATCAGATGCCCTGATTTGATTTCAGTCCGTTTACATCGAATAAGGGGTCGTATGTTTATATCACTGGAATATAAAATAAAGTGAACACTGATTCATTATAGTAGTACAACATTGAAACATAAATATTAACGAGAAAGTTGACCATTTTTTCTCGAATACATAACATGAAGTTTAAGTTGGCAATCGTTGCAAATATATTCTACTGATTCAAGAATAGTAAAAAAGAAACAATCCTTATTGATAGTAAACTAAGGTGAGTTTTCTATTTATCAGTGTCGAATTACTTCGCATAAAATATGACGTCATTGATGAATGTTTGATGAAACCGTTGCAAATGTGATGTGTATGAATTAAAAATGGCAGCAGCCGGTTGCAGTAGTGGCCACAGATAGTTCTGTGGTTTGCCTACGATAGCAGCGCTGAAGGTTGTAGTAACCTGGCTGGTCTTCGGGCATATAGGGTCGCCGACGAGCAGTCCATTGAACTGTAATGGGGCTACAGATAGTTCTGTAGCTACCCACGGAAACAGCGGCGTAGGGACCACAGATAGTTCTATGATTGCCCACGGTAGCAGCGCTGAAGGCTGTAGTGATCTAGCGGCCTTGAGTTAAAGGTGTTCGGGGTTGTCCTCATGTATGAATGATGATTAGGTTTTGGCAGATTGATTCCTCATTTAGTTTGTTACTCACGATTTGGTTCGTACAGGCATTAAGTGGATTACGCTCGCTTTAGGTAATCCGCGAATTGTTCTATTCATGTTTACTTAGTTTTGCGAGTGCAATTGTTTCGTGAATCTACTATAGGTGAGTTTCACTTATATTTGTTATAAAAGCATTTGTGTGTACAAATGTATTGTGATTTAACTAGCATACATGTTCATTGTTCAACTGTATTAATAATTGGTTATTATATTCAATAGAAATAATCGCCCTACTAATATCATCGTTTTGTAACACGCGTTTCGTCCGTCGTAATGTATCTAGTACTGCAAATGTGATTTATCTCGTTCACATGAATTCGTTGCGTTTCATCATTTTTAGCAATTCATGGTTTAACATTTAATATCATTTTATGAATTTTTATATATATATATATATATAATACATATATTATTAATTTTACTTACGAAACAAAATACATATTTGCTGGCAAATTACAAAGTTAGCACCATACGTTTTCAATATTGCTCTGCAACTAGTAGAGTTAACGAACTCCATCCGTCACTGCATTTATGTTTACGCGTCAATTTTCCAAACTTAATACTAATCACAACTCGCGAGGGATACAACGGAACGGTCCTGGAAGCCTACCATTAGTAATATGAATCTGTATGATTATAATGTATCATATGGAATCAGAGGTCCCTACTTTTAGTTCAGTATAATACAACGTTCAACACGAAATCTTGGTACGCTGTAAATTGTGTGAAACCAGCCCTATTCAACTTCGTATACAAACACAATTAGAAAACGTTCAGCTTTTTGAAACTTGCGCGCATAATTTTGAAAGAGAGAGATAGCTGCATGAGGCTGACATTTACTTTACTTCACATATATGCTATATGAATACAGATTAGTTATTAAGTCTTGTTTGGTGTTACATATAAATAATTGATTTGTAATGGGTGTTTTGCATCAAATTGTACTAGCGGATATACTCGTAATTCAAATCATGAGAAAATATGTTTGTTTCTTGCTCTAAAAGAGCAATTAGAAATTTGAAGAACAGTAATTCCAAAAAAAGTTAGATAAATGACCGAAAAAGATGTTTTATGTGAGAAATATTTTATGGCAGAGGACATAATTAAAGTATAGTATTTTGGAAACACAGTAAGTAATAATTGTTTTTTTCGTATCCATGATACGTAATTGACAGTTTGTTTACTTCATTTGTGGTTAACAACGGCGGGTAACTAAGAAAACGCGGGACGTAATGAACATACGCGGGATGTAATGAACGTTTGCGGGATGTAATGAACGTATGCGGGATTTTACCTTTCATGCGTACGACGCGACATTAACCACATGAATTTAAAATAAAAATAATTTGATTTATACCTATATATAACTTCATAAAATTGGACAATTGTAACTATTTGTTCAAATTCAAGTAAGTACGAACGTAATTCCAATTATTTATAAAATTGCTAATAAAAGCTATTTTTAGAACGAAAATTTAATTCTTGAAATTTGAGGTTATATGTCAAAAAGGTACGTACTATTGTGCAATCTGTAGGGATGATGATTTAGAAATAGCATACTGTGGCTGCATCTCTGATATGTAAGCTAAAATAACATTTTCACCTTCTTTTCAAAGCATATATCCTCAATTCTCTAATATTTAAATCAATTTATAAAATCTTAACTTGTCCAGATATTTATATAATTATATAAAAAGTTTCTTTCATAAAGTCAAAAGTGACAGCTTCGAACGATTTTTCACCATAAAAGTGCCAATTTCAAATGCACTGCAACGCGTGCATTCTTCGGTTATTAAAAATTTGTAAAGTTTTTAATTAATTTCACGTGGACTACACTTTCAAAAAATCTGAAATACCTAAAAAGTACTGGTCAAACATTCTTTAAATCCTTAAAAAAGGGATAGGTAGCATCGAGCCGGCCTGTGAATTTGAGAACCCGGTTTCGATTCCCACAGCCGACAATTTTCACTACATTAAAAACTAGCTCTGTGGTTCTCCCTCCACTAAAATCCTTGGGGGCCTGATTTGACGGGGTGTGTGTGTGTGCGTATCCGTGTGCGTGAGTGCGTGTGCGTGCATGCGTGCGTTTGAGTGTCCGTATGTGTTCGAGTGTTTACGTACTACGGACAATTGAATGTCAACCTCAGCAAATGTCTCTTTTTTTTTTCAAAAAATCATAACTTTTTTTGAAATCATCCGATTTTGATGCCGTTTTACGTTCGAGTAACAAAATTGTCCATATTTTCATTATCTGTAAACAGATTTGTCAATTAACGGCTGATGATTCCCATAGAAAGCTTGGAAAATCACCATTTTTTTAGAAAAAAAGTGGTTCTCGTTTGGGGGTGGCTGGGGGAAGGGAAAGGAAGGTTAGTCAAAATCAATTCACAGATTTTCAGACTAGATTTTGGGCGACTTCGGAAAAAAAATTTCATCCAATTTGTTTCCAAACTGACAAATTGACAGGGATTTGAAAAGTGACGTTTTTTTGAGATTCTTTAGGTGACCGGTTTTTTTTTTACATTAAAATTTTATATAAACTTGTCAATCCATCTGGCTGATAGTAGTAATCAAATCAGCGCCATTTATTAGATTTTTTCTATACTTACTGCAACGCAAATGAATCTTATATGGAACACGGTTGGAGGTGTTGTCGACATTGTGGCTTGTCGACGACATGGACTTGTCGACACAATGGCATTTAGACGCTGCGGTTTTAGAAGACATGGCATGCTTCGTAATTGAGTATAGTAAGGTAGTGTCGAATCCCACTTTCGTGGTTCGGCTCGCGCAGCAGTCGAGCAGTATGCAACAAATTGATTAAAAAGTGAGTGTTCATCACGCATGATATGGCGACAGGCAAAATGGATATGTAAATGTAATTGAAGCAAGCTATATTTTTATTATTTGTTTGAACTAGTACAATTTAGGGCTTGTATTAAACAAGAAAATTTGACATCCTCAGTATTCGGGCACTCCTTTATTTAGGATAACAATATTGTTAAAAAAAATTTCAATTTAAATATAATTCTATGAATATATTTGACACTGCCAATTAGCAATACCTACGGTTAATTATGGAACGCCGTTTTACTTTTTATATACACAAAATTGTGTATTTACATATTATTAACATTTCTCAAGATTGAATTTAAAGCAAATCATCAAATTGACTTTAGTCATTTTTGTTTTAATAAATATTATCTCAATATAAAAATATGCTTATATTATAATATGAAAGTAAAAATTTTTGTGTTAAATTTGTTAAACTGAGTTGTAAATGAAAGTCAAATATTTCGATATAACTTAATATGTGATTAATGTGTTTCTACTTGAAATTTATAACAGTTTGTAATGTGGTTTTCACAAAACTAACAGTACAAAATATGAAACATAATATATTTCAATATCAAAAAATAGAATACGAACGAAGATAGAAAACAGTATACTACTATATGGAATGTATACCTGTCTCTTTCTTGTAATATTCAACATGGATTTAATGTGATGTCAAAAATGCTGCTTAAACATTTAACACGATACTTTTTGAATCTTAAAAGCAAATTTTTATTAAAATTGTATGTCTTCAAATTAAGCATGTACAATATTGCTATAAGAGCTCATAGGTTTTTATAAAATAATACTTATAAAATTTTGTTACTTGAAAATATTGTCTTACTTGAAAAATGTGTAACTCAAAATATTTTATATATAAATTTATGATACTTTGAAACTACATATCAAATCTTACTAAGATGAATTTTACATCAAGCATTGTGTTTAAATATGAAAAGTCTCAAGAACTGTTTATTTTGAAGCTCTACCACTAACATCTTTCAATTCCATGTTTGTTATTATATCATTTATATCTGCAATATTTAATATATTTAAAGAAACTTGGTCTTGAATATAATGTAACTCTGAAGTTTGAAGTTACATAATATGGAAGTATGGTGCTGGAAGTGTTGTACAATTGTATACTGTAACATTAAATTCGAATGTTGAATATATTAAGCAAATAAAATATAAATATAAAACGAATGTGTACGTGGAATGGTACCTAAGTACAAAATATTTTCATGTGTCATATTATTTAAAATAACAAATTTTGTTAGTACAATATTACAACTCTAACTTATATTATACTATTAAAATTCAAATCCCATGTATAAAACGTAATCACAAATATTTATACATATCTGTCTATTCAACTGAAACAAAATTTGTTACTTGACAAAAAATGTAAATATAAAACTTTAGACTCTCATAAAATGTAAGTTCATTATTTTAAACATCCATAATATGAGAGTTGAAAATATTAGACTATCATAATATTATCTAATGTCAAAAAAGTGGTGGGGGATTACCGACAGCGCCCACAGCTGTCAGTGATTGTCCTTTCGGGTTTCACCGCTAGATTGCGCTGAACGCAGAGTGAAAAATACAATTTATTTATAATTAATAAATACAATTAAGTATAAGACCCTAGCTCCTGTTATTTTAAATCCGGAAAGTAGGTGTACATTGCAATTTAATCAATTTCCAACCTTTCATTTGTACTTGTTTTATAATTCAAATTTAGCACACCTTCGAAATTCAGTCCTGTCCAGACATGCCCTGCCATCTATTATCTGGCTTATAAATTAATTTCTATTCCCCCACTACTAAAGTGACATTAGATAATTTTATGTTAGTTTGAAGTTATCAACTTCCATATTATGAGAGTCTAATATTTCCAACTAACATATTTTGTAGGTTTAAAAATTTCAACTTCCATATTATGAGAGTCTAATATTTCCAACTCACATATTTTGTAGGTTTAAAAATTTCAACTTACATATTACATAGGTTTAATATTTCCATTTTAAATATTATGTAGGTTTACAAGTTTCAACATACATTTATTTTTGTTCTACAGAATTCATACTAATGATTCACAAAAATTGCATGTTTTATATTTTGCTATTACATTTTAATTTAAAGTATAAAAGTGATACCTTAATAGAATTTATGTTGTAATGTTGAAACTTATGGAAGTATACTTAAAATGTAAGTTAATAGATCGACTTACAATTTTTTTTCTGTTTTTATATGAATCATTGCAGAAGATGCCATGATGAAATTGAATATGATTAAAATTGAATGTTGATAAATTGTTATTTGCATCTATACAAACATTTAAAATAATTTCATACATTTTTGCTGGTTTTCTCTAATATTAATAAAGAAAATTACTTCAATAAAAAGTAAAACGGCATTCCATAGTTAATGTTAATTTTCGGTGTTTGCAAAAGTAATTTTTTTTGTAAGAAGCACTTTAGGACTATAATATCTGAATCGCAGCGAAATGTTAATTCTGTTAATAACCTATACCATACAAAAATGTAATAAATATTTTTATAAACTTTTTAGGTTACCTATACTTTTGTATGAGACTGTCATGATAGAACCACCTTAAAGAATTATATTGACTACGATACACTTTTCCTATCTTATTTACATCAAACATTAAAACTACACATAATATAAAAACTAAAAACTATTATAGACAAAAATAGAAATCGACCTATAATTATAGGTATTTTACTGAATTTAAAAGACTGCGGGCTTCAGTTAAATTAGAAATAAATTAAGCTTATATGTCATACCTTCGTTCTGTCGAAAACAATATTAAAAGCAACCCAGCTGAATTATGGCAGTATGTAAATATGAAAAAAGATGAAACGCGCATCCCTGCTATACTACACGACGATAAATCAGAGTTTACTACACCTAGCGAAATTGTAGACGCTTTTGCAAGTCATTTTTCTAATCTCTTTTCAGATAGTTCTAATTTTGACGTTTCTGATACTTTTTTGTAACAATTCTTCTTCTTTTATTCTTAGTCCAGTTACTGAAGAACATATTATTCCTTTGTTGGTTTCATTTCCAAATAAAATGACATCAGGTGAATATCAATTGCCTAGTTTTCTATTAAGAGATTGTAAACTTATTTTTGCTAGACCCCTGTCGTTAATAATAAACTTGGCTATTAAAAATTCTACCTTCCCTGAGCGATGGAAAAAAACTCGCATAACTCCTGTATTTAAGAAGAATGATAAAACCTGCATAAGCAACTATGGTCCCATATCCATATTAAATAATTTCAGTAAGATTATGAAAATGTTAATTTCTAATTCTATTTATACAAATATTAGGTCTCATATCTCTCCAGAACTACACGGATTTATAAAAAATCGTTCAACAGTAACTAATCTTGCCTGTTTCACGCAGTATCTCTCGGAGTCACTGGACAGGCGTTGTCAAGTGGATGCCATATATACTGATTTTTCACATGCTTTTGACTCAATTGACCATAGAATAGTACTTGATAAAATTAGTTCATTTGGTGCTGCACCTGCTTTTGTACAACTTTTACATTCTTATCTCAGTAATAGAATTTGCTATGTTTTTTATAATGGTTACTCATCATTTAATTTTATTGCAACATCTGGTGTTCCCCAGGGGTCAAATTTGGGCCATTTGTTATATTTATCGACGAACTTATTAAAAAAAATTCGTGCCCTGTCTTGGCTTATGCAGATGATCTCAAAAGTTTTGATAACATTTCAACCTTGAATGATGCTGTAATCTTACAAACAGATATAAATACTATGGCTGAATGGTGTAATTTGAATAAACTTTCACTTAATATAAATAAATGTTGTGTTGTTTCATACACTATTCGTTTTAATAGCTTACTGTATTCCTACTATATGGACTTTAAAATTTTAGAGCGTAAATCTTCTGTCAAAGACCTGGGCGTCACGTTTTCCTCGAATATGAAATCTACTGAACATATTAACAATATATGTCGATCAGCTAGGAAAACTCTTGGATTCTTGATCAGAATTTCCAAGATATTTAGTGATATCACAGTTTTAAAAGCTTTATATTTTTCATAAGGGTCCATTATGAAAGTAATGCGCATGATCGTATTGTGACGCGACTATCCATCACAGCGCGCTCCGATTGGTCGGAAAATGTGGAGGGGGTTCTGCCCGTTAAAACGCGCCTGGTCTTGTATCGCTCCGAGCATTGAGAGCGGAAGGACGTGTTTTTGCGTGGACGTTGTTTTTCGCCTTTGTAACACGGCGTGATGGAGGGTTCGCTTGAACAGCGGTCTCATAAAATGCGCATTACTTTTATAATGGACCCTGTATGTTCTTAGCAAACTCAAATATGCTATTTTCATCTGGTTTCCATTTAATAACTTTCAGATTTCTGCTCTTGATCGTGTTCATCGAAGATTCTTAAAGTATTTGTCTTACAAAATCGATCATGCGTATCCAGAACGAGGAATTGATCAAAGTTTTAAATTTCAGAAGGGAATTCACAAGTACAAGGTTTTTGTGAATGCTGTTGCATAATAAAGTAGATGCTCCATTTCTACTGTCTCGCATTCCCATCCACGTCTCGCAGTATCCATCAAGGCTTACACGTACTTTTTATCTTGCATCGCACAATACTTACGACGTTCACCACTCCACATCATGTCCCAGTTTGTTGAAATAAATTTTTCAGATATTTTTGTTTAAATATTTTTCTTTATATTTATATTTTTGTTAATTTTATATTTGTATTTTTTGTTTGTTTTTACCCTGTAATAGGACTCTGTTGGGTAATAAAGATTATTATTATTATTATTATTATCAAGATTGACTATAGTCGCTGTCAAGAAAGAATGCAAAAGAAGTATAATTTTATTTATGCTACTGGTCTATTGCGGTTAGTATTGGTTGGCAGAGCGATTCATGTATTATTTATAACACTAATAGTAAAATATTTCTAATTATAGTGCTGCTTTATACAGGTCCTACAAGCATTTGACAGCGTGGCATACTTTAGTGTCCATGACTGTATAGCCATTGGCAAACGTTCCTATTTCAAGAACAAGCGGTTTTCTGGTCGTTATACCGACAATGTTATCTCTTTGTCATGCTGTTGCTGTACCTCATTGCGAGTAGTAATAGTTTTTTGGAAACAATATTTAAGTACCCACTTGTATTTAATTATTTTATACCCCTTTCGATATATTTCTTTAGACACTCATAGAAATACGTTTGCGCATTACAAGGGCAAAATTCTATTAGAGAGATGGATGTATACATCTATTTCCCTTCATAGCGGATCCTATTTTCAATGGTAAAATACGAATATCAGCAGTATATAGATAGCAGCCCTACACAACTTCGTATATAAAAGCGCAGTTAGAAAACGTCCAGCTTTTTGTCACTTGCGCGCATGACTTTGAAAGAGAGAGATAGCTATAATAAGGCTGGCATTTACTCAACACCATATGAACGCAGGTTACTTTTTTAATAATTAGTCTTGTTTTGTGCTACGTAATTATAAATAATTGGTTTACAATGGATCGTAAGTGTTTAGCGCCCAATTGTACCAGCGGTTATGACTCAAATCATACCAAAATATCTTTGTTTTATGCCCGAAAAAACCAGTTGGAAATTGCAAGAAAAAATAGAATAATGACCAAAAAAGATGTTTTATGTGAGAAACACAAAAGAATGGTCATATATCACAATAAGTGATAATTATTTTACGTATAAAACGAGTGTTACATGTTTGCATATTACAGATTTTTTTGAAAACTTTATGTCTGAAATCAAACGCGGTACCTACTATTTTCCCAAATTATCCAAAATAGCAAAAAAACGACGGCAAACATGACAAATTAGAACCGACAAAACAAAAACCACAAGTTACAGCCAGTTTCGCTTTCTCTTACGAATATAATATTTTAATTATCACTCAAAAAGATAATTTGTTAATTTAATTATATATTTTTTAGAAATAATTGTCGAAGATCCTGATATTAGTAATGCTTTTGTAACAATATGAGCTATCTCATTATTGTATGTTGCTTCAGATAAAAGCTTGGCTTCGTGTAATTTGACACTCGTGGCCACATGGCCTTTTGTGTGAATGTGAAGACTTTAGGTTTTCAAATATAGGACATTAACTTATAAAAGTGACAGTTATTAATTAATAGGTATTCTTAGGATTCTAACAACTTTTCGTGTTCGCATGATCGGCGATGTCTTTGTGTCAGATTACGCTACCCCAGGCACTTGAGACATCTGTGGAAATGTATTCCAGATGTGAGTAGTTTTACCCAGAGGATGTCAAGTGTTTGGGATTACCAAATCAGTCACGAACAACGACTCTACATGTAAAGATGTGCGGTCAACTTTACAAGACGCGATGGCGCGAATTCACATAAGTTTTATTTTAATTAGTGCAACTTAAGTTTATAATCAAAGCTGTTTTCACATATTAGTTTGTTTAAGTGTTTTGTATCTCATCCTTATTCATTTTTCAATATTTTATATTTAAATATCAAAGTTCGTTTAATTAACCCTTTACGAGGGCAGGGTGAAAAGTCCCTGAAAAATGAAACAAGAAATGATTTATTTGGTCAAAACATATTTTATTTTCCAACATAATCTCCTTGTAGCTCGATACACTTCGTCCAACGTTTTTCTAATTTTTCGATTCCTTCCAAATAATATGATTTTGGCAATCCTTCAAAATAGGCGTTTGTCTCAGCGATGATCTTATCGTTGGAGCCAAATCTCTTTCCGCCGAGTCATTTCTTCAAGTTTGGAAATAGATAAAAATCGCAGGGGCCCAAGAAGTCCTTCTTATTGCGCTTGAACATCGCCAAACACTCCTTTGAACTTGTCACACAGTCGCGCTTGTTGTCAACAGAGAGAAAATGCGGCACCCATCTGGCAGATAGCTTTCTCATATCCAAAAATTTATGCAAAATGTTCCGTACTCGTTTGGTTGAGATGCTCATAGTCTCAGCAATCTCGTGTACTTTAACTCGCCGATCGTCCAATATCATACCATGGATTTTATCGACGATTTCTGGCGTTGTAACCAATATTGCTTAATAATAATTTTTTACTTTTATATAATTCTTATAATTTTAGAATAAAAAGCAAATAACATAGATCGTACAATATTTAATGATTTATGGCCGTGCAATTAAAAACTACCAAATGAATTTTGGATTCATATAAAATTTAAAAAGTGATGATTTTAGAACTGTTTCTTTTGCCAAATCTCAAGCATTAACCAATTGTGTCCCTACGAGAAGAAACAATTTATTATTTTTTTAAATATATAATTTAAGTAATATTTCCATTTTATAAAGTGTACAAAAATGTAAATAAAGAAAAAATTATTTTATTCAGGTTTATCTATTTTCTTTATATTTTTTTTTTATAAAATGTCAAATTTTTATAATATAAATTTTACCATTTTGTATTTTAAAAATAAAAATATATATGTATATATTTTTAAATTTAACATTTTTGTCATGGTGTTATTAAATAGCATAATAAATATACTACAAGAAATATTTTTCTTTATGTATGGTTTAATGTATTTTTATTTGTCAAACTTAACCTGATATATTTATATAAAAATGTGTCTTTAATTTTAAATAATTGCAAATAAAAAAAATAAAGTAATTAGTTCTATAAAGTAATGAAAGCATGAATAAACTCGTAAGTACAATGCATTTGCCAGCCTCTTTGGTTCTATCTCACTCACTTTTTTGTCGCTCTCTTTCTGCTTCATTTCTCTGGACGCCTTACGCGCAAGACTTTCCTGTCCTTCAGTATAGATCAGCCCTATGCAACTTCGTATATAAGCGCAGTTAGTAAACGTCCAGCTTTATGTCATTCGCGCGCATGACTTTGAAAAAGAGAGATAGCTTAAAGAGGCTGGCATTTACTCAACGCCATATGAACGCAGGTTACTTTTTTCAATCATTAATGTTGTTTGGTGATAAATAGTTATAAACTATTAGTTTGCAATGGGTCGTAAGTGTTTTGCACCCAATTGTACCAGCGGGTATGACTCAAATCATGACAAAATATCTTTGTTTCGTGCTCCAAAAGAGCAATTGGAAATTTGGAAAAAAGTAGTAATATATATGTATATATATATATTGCTTGTAAACAAAGAAAATGTATGTTACATAAAAGAAGCGGAATTAACAAATGTTAAAAATCGTGGTTTTTTAATCCACCCAAATATAAACATATTTAGATTATCCAAATATATTCAAGATAAATTAATATTATATATAGATAAACCTCGTGTATATGAAGAAACAGTATATTCTGTAATTGAAAATTATGCATTCTCTTTCTCTTTTAGAGATAACAAGAATAATAATAAATAATATCTGTTTTTGCCAATTAATTTATTTTAATGCGCTTGAAGCAATATTTTAAACAGAATCAAAATAATGTCAAATCTCAATGTAAGGAAGATTGAAAAATCTAAATTAAAAAAGAATTGAAATATTCAGTTCGATCTATTTTTATTATTATAAAATTATAAAATGTATTGTATAAAGTACAAATATATTAATTAAGAAAAAATTTAAATATTCGGTTCTATCTATTTTCTTTATTATTTTTTAAATAAAATGTCCTATTTACATTATATAAATTTTACCATTTTGTATTTTAAAATTAAAATATTTATGCCAATTTTACATTTGTGTAACTTGTCATGGGTAAATAGCAAAAATGTACTACAAGAAAAATGTGTTTATATATGGTTTTACATATTTATATTTGTCAAGCTAAACCTGATATAACTATGAAAAAATGTGTCTTTAATTTCAAATAATTGCAAATAACAATTTTTAAAGTAATTAGTTCTAAAAGTAAAAAAAACATGAATAGACTCGTAAGCACCATGCATTCGCTAGACTCTTCTTCCTATCGCAGTCACTTTTTTGTCGCTCTCTTTCTACTACATTTCTGTGGATGCTTTACCCGCAAGACTTGCCTGTCCTTCAGTATAATAGTTCGTGATATAGATAGATAGTAAGTATATGGTTGAAGCATATTTGGTAAAACCGAATGCACGCATATCTGCGCAGGCGTAAACGAAACTAATATGAAAATCGAATAGAAAAATAGAGCTGGACGTATATTTCTATACTATAAACTAGCATAAAACTCAAACGAAACTCCGATTGCAATTTCTGAATTACATTATGCTAGAATAAATAAATATATATATATATATATATATATATATATATATATATATATATATATATATATATATATATATATATATATATATATATATATATATATATATATATATATATATATATATATATATACATACAGGGTGGTCCATTTAAAGTGTTATCAGGAAATATCTCGGAAACTATAAATTTTACGCATAAATGACCTAGACGAAAAACAATCGTACAAAAGGGGGCCATAATAACGAAATATTGGTTTTGTCCTAGATGGCTCTGTTGTCGCTAAATCATGGTCAACTCAATTTTTTAAATGAAAACCCCAAATTTTTTTTTAAAGAATCAGATTCCTCGTTAAAAAAAGAAGAATTTATTTAGTTCACTTTTTCGTCAGCATGATAGATGCCGCTGTAATCGCGAAAAATGATGTTGCTGTCGGACGTTCCTGTATTAGAGCTTACGCGCGCGGCTGTGTGTGTGTGTGTATTATTTGAGTTTGTGTGCGTGTGAGGTTGTTTGTGAGTTTGTTAGTTTTTGTTTGTGTGCGTGCAAGCGCATCCACTAACACGCACATCTAAAATCACAAATAGTCTCATTACAATCAATTGCCATTTTTATAAAATATGGTTCATCTGATTGTTTACATTCTGTCTAAAATCATATGGTGTAAATTTAAATTGCATTTTATTTTAGATTTTAATTAAATTAAGCATAAGCTCTAATACAGGAACGTCCGAAAGCAACATCATTTTTCGCGATTACAGCGGCATCTATCATGCTGACGAAAAAGTGAACTAAATAAATTCTTCTTTTTTTTAACGAGGAATCTGATTCTTTAATAAATAATAGGGGTTTTCATTTAAAAAAATTGAGTTGATCATGATTTAGCGACAACAGCGCCATCTAGGACAAAACCAATATTTCGTTATTATGGCCCCCTTTTGTACGATTGTTTTTCGTCTAGGTCATTTTTGCGTAAAATTTATAGTTTCCGAGATATTTCCTGATAACACTTTAAATGGACCACCCTGTATATATATATTCGAGAGTTGTCTATTCCGAGAATATTATGTCATGAATTTGTTAATTGTTGTGTAATTAATTCATTGTATTTATTTTATCTTATTTTTTTATTATGTTGTTTCAATAAAATATTTGTCACTCGCGCTTGCAGTTTTCATTACTTATTATCCAACTTCAGCACGTCAACAATCAGGGGTCCAGATAAATTTTCATTTTTGACCACCCTGATTTGTTACAGTACTCTGCGCTAGCAGATCGGTAAGAGATACATTTTTGCGCGTCAAGAGCGGTTATTAGTCGTGAAATCACGGCTCCCAAAGATGTTAGTGAAGGAGGAGCCTTAGGGGTGATTTTAATGTGATGAAAATTGTTTGTCGGGTATGGGAATAGAACCAGGGTCCTCAAATCCACAGGCTGATTTGATATTACTGAACCACCTGCCCCATAATTTTTATAATGTTGTAAACAAAAAAATATTATTTTTTGACCCACTTAAATATGAATTTAATATTTCATTATATTCTGTTAAAAAAGTAGGCAATGTACCAAAAAGATCCACATAAAAAAAAATAGATTACTTACTTATCCTTGATGATGTATATCACTATCATTTGGGATTTCTTTTGTAAAGCAGTTTAGCAGAAGTCTAAAACCACGGATTCTAGACAGATACGTTCAGTAACTTGTATTACTTACTCATTATATTCCACAAATCAGGGTTACTGCAAAAAATGACCGCTTGCTAGATATCAGTAGTGTACTACTACGCTGAAAATGTTTAACAAAAAGTATATTATGCTAACAAAAATTATTTAAAATAAAATAAAATTTTGTAAGGTTATCTGTGATCAAGAAAATATTAAATGTCAAAATTTTATTCAATGTACAAACTGATTTTTATAAATTTGTATGCATTATCTAGTACTTTTATTTATTGTATATGTCCATATTTTGCAATTTTTTTACAAATTTAAAATTTGTCAAACAATTGTAGAAATGTACGCCAGGTGATGCATTAGCACACTTGGCATCATCTACCTAAAGTTCCTATTGACAACTCGAATCAACTATAGAGGCTCTGCGTTCGCCTAGATTTAGTTCTTTGGTATATGTTCCAAATCTCTCTCAGATAGATAAACATAAAATAATACTCATGCAGAATTCCTGTCTAAGGTTCGTAAATATGACCATATTTCGAGATTCCGTGACCTTGCTGGTTTGGATGATATTGATATCCAAGTTAAAAGATCGTATCTCTGTCTCATTCATAAGATCAGACTTACTGCTACTCCCTCATATTTATCTGAAAAACTAGTTCACAAGAATTATAATTACACTTTACGTGGAAAAGATTTATATGCTGTACCTATTTTCAATAAGTCCAAATTTAAAAGTTCCTTTTCGTATCTGGCTCCATCACTTTACAATGACATTCCAAATTTTTTGAAATCTTTATCATTAAATTCTTTTAAGACTCATATCAAAAATGTACTTTAAGATTAGAATATAATGTAAACTATGTTTCGCTATTGCACTAAAATTACTATGACTATGTAGTTAAGGATAATTTGACTTGTATTTAGAATTTTTGTATTTTAACATATTATTTCTTGGTGATAAGTGTGTAAGTAGATTTTGTTTAAATTTGTTGGCGTGTTTATTACACACTCTGTATTATTTGTCTTATTTTGTATGGGATGGCTAGCTCAGTGGTATGAAGTCGGCCTGTGGATCCTGAGGTCTCTGGTTCGATTCCCACAGACGACAAATTTTCATAATTTGAAAAAGCTATCCCTGTGGCTCCTCCACCACTAACATGTTTGGGGGCCGTGATTTGACGACTGGTAACCGCACTTCACGCGCAAAATATATTACTTACCGAGATCTGCTTCAGCAGAGTGCCACACCCAGTAATGGGTAGAAGGCGTGATGATATATTTATTTATTTATTTTTATTTATATTTTGTATGGTTAGGTGGAAGAACAGCTTTTAGCTGAACCTCGCCATTGACAGATTGTCAATAAAGTTATATATTATTATTATTATTATTATTATCAATTATTAAGTGAACTTTCTGCTATAAAAATATTGTATGTGAAGAGATTTTTAATGTTTAAATTTTTTGTCGTCGAATAATTTACTCCAAAATATGTTGTGTAACCAATACTGAAACTAGAAAATTTCTTGTTTCTGCTTGGGTTTTCATTACATTTTTCAGAATGGATGTATGAACACAGAACAGTTACTGTTTCTTTCTCCGACAGACTTAAAATACCTGTAGACTCCAAAACATCAACATTAGGAAACGAAATATGCTCCAATATCAATTTTAAATTTCTCATATATTTCTAAATCAAAATGTGCAGATTTTGTCGATGTATGTATTGCAAGTGACAATGATATATAAACCTAATTAATAGAATGTTTCTGAAGGCACCGAATTAAAATTAATTTTTACAGGTCGGCATACAAAACTACAAAAACATGATTTAACTGACGAATTAAAATCTAAATTTAAACTACTTATTGACTACTACCACGATAATTTATTAATGTATGAAATTAGTAGTGTAATGTTTGAGTTAAAAAATTGCTGCCGGAATTACAAATTATAAACTGAGGACGATTCATTTATTATATTTTGCAATAATTTAGTCTGATTTGCATCCGGAAGAGCAACAGCTTGTTGTTTTAAGTTTCTCATATAAAAAAATTAAAATTAACGTTATAAAAACATGTACGGTTACTATATAAACATACAGAATTAATTAAACAGTCCCACTAAGAAAAGTTATTTTTTTACCGCTAGTTGGCGATCATAGCGTTGGAGTACCCCGTCTCACCGTAACTTCCTCGTAGACCGAATTACACAGCAAAACAAAATATTATAAAGATATTTGAAAATATTTGAAATATCACCACAATCACAAAATTGAGTAAAACTGTGAAAACGATACATTGACTAAAAATAAATTAACACAAATAGCAAAATACAAATAAATATCACGTGTCGTAGTCACTGCTGTAGTTTGTGTTACATTGTAAATTCGCTACGGCGATCAGCCAATCACTGATGCGGAAACTTATTCTCCATTCTGTACACTGCTATGAAGTTACAGTGAGACAGAGTATAGATTACAGTCGTAGATATGAAAGTATGCTATTTTGTGGAATGTGAAATGCTTACAGGATCTGCATAAAGCGATACTGTGATTAAAAATATTTTACTATTAGTGTTATCCGTAATACGTGAATCGCTCTGCCAACCAATACTAACTACAACAGGCCAGTGTGATAAATACAATTTCACAGTGACGTTCTGTCGAGAGTATAGTTGCACCATTGTATCCCCACTTCACATGATGGTAACACATTGACACCTGCACAGGGCTAAACTATTCATAGTGAGGGAACGGGCATATTTTTGCAAATTTTATATAAATGTGCGATAATGAAGCATAAAATAAAGCATTTAGATTAAATTTATTAGCGAAAACTCAAGAAAAAGAATTAAAATACTTCAAATGAAAGTAGCAAACTGCCTATGGTTTATTGTGTAACATCACGTTTCAGTGGATTACTCTCTCTTACCCCTCTGGCAATCTTTCTTGTCAACGACTGTACTGTATGTTATTTTAGAGCTGATGCTTTGCAACTTTAGTAATCTAAAAACTTTAATAATTTCCTTTCAGTGTACACTATAAGAGGACTAAAACTGAACAATTTCATACAATAGGTTACTAAATCAATCTGTCTATAGTCCGGTCAGTGAGAGAACATAATGTGGTTGTTTAGGCAGGGCCGGTTTTGCCATAAGGCGGGTGAGGCGACCGCCTCAGGCCTCCGATTTTTACCGGCCTCATATAAATTAGAATTTTTATATATAAAAAATTAATACAGAATTACTATGCAAAATAAAAATTTAATTTTATAAATACTATTTTCCGCAACGAATTGTTTTGTATTTTAGGTATATATTATACCTAAGTACATATGGCAGCACTGTGTAGTCGCGTTCTGGCAGTAGCAGTAGTACGTAGCATCGTCCCATAGCGCAAAGTGCATAGGCTACTCTACACAATCCCTCAGTTCAAGAAATATATATATTGATTATAAAAAATAGATTACAAACAACATTTCCAAATATAATAATAATAATATCAATTTTATTTAGCAACCGTTCAGCCGAAGCTGATCTTACACGTAACTTTTACATTTGTTCGATGTGGTACAAACAGATCATATAAAGGTATACAGCAAGCATATAAAATAAAATTGAAAACTATACATTTTAGCATTTAGAAAACAGAAAAATCATACAAATTTCATTATCAAACCAAAGCAAATCGGTTAAATAGAAAACATAGAATTTGAGATAAAATAGTTTTTTAGATGTGAAGAAAATGATTTATTATTTAGCAACTTTAATTGTTTAGGTACTTGATTGTAGATGGAAGAACAATTGTAACTGAAACAACGCTTAAATAGAGCAGTACTATGAAAGGGAATGTGAATGTCAGTTGCATTTCTTAAATCTCGTTTGTGTAATGTAGTACGATAGGACAATTTACTGGATAAGTAAAAAGGAACATTAGACGACATGATACGATGAATTAAGCAGGCAAAGTGATGAATTCTACGCTGATGCATATTTAACCAACCTAAGTCGGAAATCAGCGAGGAAACAGATTCAAATCTTCTCCGGCTTAAAGCAAATCTAACACACATATTTTGTACTCTCTGTATTCGCTTTATATCATAGGTTGATAAACATGGTCCATAAACAGTATCACAATAATTGAATACAGAGAGTATAAGAGAATCGGCTAAAATCAATTTATGTTTTCTCGATAGAACCAAACGATTCATAAACAAATTTTTTAATGCCAAATATGCCTTTTTAACTAGAAGTGTGACATATTCAGAAAATCTCAGCTCACTATCCATTATAAGACCCAAGTTTTTATATGAACCTTTAATTTTTAATTTAATAT
Source organism: Pterostichus madidus (assembly GCA_911728475.2). Taxonomy (NCBI): domain Eukaryota; kingdom Metazoa; phylum Arthropoda; class Insecta; order Coleoptera; family Carabidae; genus Pterostichus; species Pterostichus madidus. The sequence continues at coordinate 22,138,899 of OU452308.1, read as the reverse complement.
TATTCAAGTGAATATTTATAATATTATTGTCCAGAAGATGCTGACGAACGTTTTTATTGCCAAACAGCATCACTGCAGACTTGCTCTCATTGATAAATAAACAGTTGTTTTTAGCGTAATTCGACAAATTTGCTAAATCTTTATTGATAGCAGACATAGCAGTATCATACTCTTCTGGAAAAAATGGAGCATAAATTTGCGTGTCATCTGCGTAAACATGCACATTGCATTTATGAACACATTTGCAGAGATCAAAAGTGTACAGAGAAAAAACAAAGGGCCACAGATAGAACCTTGCGGTACACCTTTTAATATATTTAAACAATCAGAGATTCTATCATTGCTCACGACTTTTTGATAACGATCAATGAAGTAACTTTCAACAAATTGCAAACTATGCTCGTCAAAACCAAGGAATTTTAATTTAGCTAAAAGTAGTTCATGTGAAATAGTGTCAAATGCACGACTAAAATCCAAGAGAACAAGAAGGACCATTTTTTTTATTATCAATGTAACGGAAAATATCATCAGTAATTTTTAACAGAGCCGTAGTTGTGCTAAAACCAGACCTGAAACCAGATTGTATGTCAGGAAGAATTTTATGAGTATTAACATACTCTAAAATCTGATTGCAAACTGTTTTTTCAAGGATTTTGGAGAGGGTGGGAAGAATACTAATAGGTCTGAGGTCACTATGAGAAGAGGGATTTTTACATTTAGGAATTGGTTTTATATATGCTATTTTCCACATATCAGGGTAAGTTGATGACAATATACATGAGTTTATTAAATGAGTAACTTGTGGTAAAATAATTGGCATTACCAGTTTAAGCATTTTCAAATTTATGCCATCAACCCCAATTGAATTGGAACGAAGAGCTTGGAAAATTTTGAGGATTTCTGCTTGTTCCACTATATGGAGGGAAAATTTGTCTGTGTTCGAGTCAAGAAAATTACTGTTATAAAACGACAGAGTTTCAGGGTCAGGGTATGAAGTATAGGAGGACCCAGAGAAGTGAGAATTAAGAACATTTACATCAGAAATAATACTAAAAAGATCATTGCAGTTTTTAACGTGTAAACTAAATTCTTGAAAAATTTTCCATAAATTAGATGGATTTTAATTTATTTTAGATTCTAAATAAGCCTTTTTTTCTAATCGAATAGATTTAGTTACAAGATTGCGCAAATATTTATAATAGTCCCAGTGTGCCTGTGTTCTTGTTCTCTTAAAGTCAGCGAAAGCATTATTTCTGAACTTAATCATTATTTTAATTACATCAGTAATCCAAGGCATAGGAGTTTTCCTTACTACAATGCGTTTAATTGGCATATGTAAGTCAAATATGCTGAGTATATTTGTATTATGTAAATATTGACAATTTATCATTGACATTCAAGCAGGTGTAAAAATAATGCCAGTCAACGGAGTTTAAACTATTGAAAAACGCTTCATAATTTGCATTTTTGAAATCACGAATGAAAATAGTATCACGTGATTTATAGTTGGAATATTGCAAAGTTAATTTGAAAGAGGTGAGCATATGATCAGAAATGTCATGAACATTAATATTAGTAATATCGGTACAAAGTTCAACATTGGAAGTTAATATAACATCAATAAGAGTTTCTGAATAATTTGTAATCCTTGTAGGCTCTGAGACTATTTGAGTCAAACTGAATTGTTCAATTAAATGATTGAAAGCCTGCACTGAGGTGCTGTTAAAATTTAAAAGGTTAATATTCACATCTCCAAAACAACTAATATTATTGACTTGAGGAAAGATATTACTTAGCGAGTTTTCTAAATTGTCAATGAAATCATTTATGTTAGATGCGAGCGGCCGATATAAGACACCAAAAGCAAATAATTCATTTTTCAACTTTAAAGTTATCCAGAATTGCTCTAACGATAGACTGATAGTATTCATGTTATCATTGTACGAAGTGACTGAGTATACTAAACGAGATTTAATATACATTCCGACACCACCTCCTCTGCTATTCCTATCATTACGTAAAAGAGAGTATCCTGGAATAATAAAATTGTCACTAGAAACAGCATCATTCAACCATGTTTCACTTATACCCAAAATATCAAAGTTGCTTTCAATTAAAAAATCCTTAAATTCTAAGAAACGACTTGCTAAGGATCTAACATTTATGTGCTCAATTTTTAACATATTTAAAAAAATATATATATAAATTACTTAACTTACGCTAATGTATAAAATACAAAAATTAAATCTAAAGCCTGACCTGTACTATTCAAATTTAAAACCCAGTGTGCCAGCAAAATCGAACAAAATCGCTAAACTAATTAATTAAACGAGAAGTAACAAATTCAATAAACTACAAAACATATGATTTTTAATAACGGAGGTCGTTGAACTCTTTCATTGTCGTTACTTTATAAATTTTATCATTCGATTTAATATAAATTATGCCATCACGGGACCACGTATTTTTTATACCGTGACGTCTTTTTGCTGCATTGATAACTTCAAGTCTGGTTTTCGTTAAATCCTCCCGAATCACAACACCTGTTTTAATCAATTTGCTTTTACGTGAATATATAGTAGCACGGTCATTGTAACGGGCGAACTTAACAATAATAGGACGGCGCTTATCTTTCTGCAGCTTCCCAAGGCGATGACTCTCCTACAAATATATTTAACGCATCCTTTATCAAATTAACAATCTTTTTCATGATTAAAAAGAGTAAAAAATTATCTATGCCCGACCATGTCCCAAGAGCGATTGCAATCACTAGCCATGATATCATTTCAAAGTTCGTTGAAGAAAAATCAAGAAAACAGAAATTGCACTAATGTAAATTTTGCATTTTATAATTAATTTTTAATTTTATGTTATTATAGCATGAGACTGTGATTTTAGCTTCATGTAGGTACTGACTGAATAATAATAATTTTTTAATCCTGTGTAGGTGCAATTTTTATAATTTTTCGTTACGTGACTATTTGTATTTTATAAAAATAAATAAAATATATCATCACGCCTTCTACCCATTACTTGGTGTGGCACTCTGCCGAAGCAGATCTCGGTAAGTGATATATTTTGCGCATGAAGTGCGGTTACCAGTCGTAAAATCACGGCCACCAAAGATATTAGTGGTGGAGGAACCACAGGGGTAGTTTTTCTTGAAATTATGAAAATTGTTTGTCGCCTGTGGGAATCGAACCAGGATTCTCAGGATCCACAGGCTGACTTCATACCACTGAGCTAGCCACCCCATGATATTATGATTTTTTAAATATAAGTATACTTACATTTACATATATGTACTATTTTTTTTTTATACCTTTATATGGCATATATTACCCCCTCCCCACCACTGGCCTCTAATTTCCTTCCGCCTTAGGCCTCCAAATTTGTAAAACCGGCACTGTGTATAGGATGTATTTTATTGTCAGTCTGATTGTCGTTAATATGTAATGTTTATATAGAATGAAAACTTATGACAGTGACAACGCTACATCAATTTGATTGTTTCACAGTTTTATAAATGTAAATAAATCTATAGGAATTTAGGACATGTAATCAAAATGTACGCCATGTTTATCTGGAAGACAATTAGCGCTGTCACTGTCATAAATGTTTTAATGCTGTGTAAATATACCGTCATTTTGACATTTTAACAGCCAATTTAAATTAGAATAAAATTTGTCCTATTCAATCACATTGTAATGTTTCATCGAATGGATTTTACTATTTATGTCATGTCGATTGTGACGTCACCCGAACCAAGGTTCGTCAGTTCGAATCCGCCTGTCGACAAAGTATGATTTGTCGTTAAATAAAAAAAATACAGTTACTAGTATTAATCATATTCGGGCGCTATAAGCTAGTCACTTATACATATGCTTTAAAAAGTAACATCGACTACGGAAATCGGCAGTACGGCAGCGTAAAAACTGCGGCTCGGTGTTCCGGTAGGCCCAGGCCCGTTTAGGGCTGTAGCGCCATTGAAGATTTATGTCTAAAACGATGTTTTTCTCAGTGATATTTAGTTCCTACAAAATAAAATTAAAATTATTGAATAAATCTATTGTTGGAAATTGTAGACAGTTTATGAATTTTGAACAATGTATCTAACTTTCTGATTAACCAACAGGGGGTTTCACGACTTTTAAATTTTTGTTTAAAATTGATAACATTTTTTTTTAAAAGCCGTAGATTTAGACACTTCTATTACATGATTTAAACCAGTGCAATACACAATAATTCTCATGTAGCTCTTATTTTTCTCTCTCCTACAATTTTACGGTCTTCTTGAACGTATTCTATAATTAACTTTTTTAATTTTTAATAGCAGTTAAAACTTTTTACAATGGACACATACATAACAACTGTAATTTTATATTTTTATGTAGTGTTGCCGGATGTTATTAGATACAAATTTCAACAAGCGTAAAAAATTAACAGACTACGCCCATCCGAAGTACTGTCTAACTGAAATACGTAATATCTTACTAAAAATATTGATTAATTATAAGAAATATTCAGATTACTTAAATTTAACAGCTTGGTGGGTATAGATACAGGTTTCTTGCAACAAATTGAATATTTTTATAAACTGATTGAATCCCGATTTTTTTCTTAAAACTTCTCCTAATTTAATTTTTTATTCGATCTGCTGTTGTACTTTGAACGTTGTAGACTCTATTTTTTAAATATTGAATTTATTCTACAGATTGGCAGAATTTTAAATCTTGTATCTTTAGTTTTTCAAGTACTTCACTAATAAAACTTGAATAATAAAAGCTAATTCTTAAGTCTGTGTCGCTATATTTAACATAATTTTGTAATCTTTGATTGTTTTTGAAGAGCTCACAATTCTTTTACTGCGCCGCAATTGTCTGCATAAAAAAGTCGCATTAAGCTACGTATCCCACCATATAATAACAGATTGTGGTGGAAAGGATAAAGCAAGTATATTAAATTTATAATATTAGACTCGTAAGAGGGTTTTGATATATATTTTCATGAAAACAACGGGGCCGAAATTCACGTGTTTTAGCCCTAAAAAGTGGACTTAAACACTTGTTTATGGCCCTAGGGCCATAGAAAAATAATTGCTGTGGATACAAAAATAAAATGACAATTTTTGTTTATTGTGAATTGAATATTTGATTTACAAAATGTCATTTTGAAATATAACCTATGTACGTATTTTAGTCTTGAATATATAATTAAATGTTATTTTTAGCGTTTCTGAACCTGAGCATGTTATTTGCGCCTCGTGCTAATAATCATGCCGCGATCCTTAAACGCCTGTTTTCACTCTTGATACACAACTATTTTTGCTTCATTTATCAAGCTATTAATATCCGGAATTTTTTACTTATTTCTTCCTCTATTCGAACGCACATAATATATAACCTAATATAATTGCTAAATATGACCAAATATATATATATATATATATATAAGTTATAGTGCGGAATAGTGCTGACATAGACAATGAATACTTTTAAGAACGTGACTTTATGTAGAATTATCATATTACATTATACGTAGTTGTAGTTTAATGATGGGATCTTCTTTGTATGTTTAAAGTTAGTCTTAGCTCAGAATCTGTACTAGTAGGAACTCTTAAAGTAAAATAAATACTTTTTAAAAACAAAGTTAATTTGTTTAATAATATAATTGGCGCAGTCGGTAGGATTTGCCATAACAAATTAGTGAAAATAATTTGGTTCACCTTAGTGATTTATTTGGCAAACGAACAGTCTTTTTGTGTTAACGCAAGTAACACTTTGTGCGCGTAGTGAGTTAACGTACATAACTAACTAATCGCGCATCTTACTAAAAGACTGACAAAAAACAAATTAACTTAAGTTCCTGAGCGTCCTCACCGTGCTGAGTGCAAATCAGCCAACGAGAACGTCAACTCTGCAGCGTCGACCAGCTGGGCGGCATCTCCGAATCCAGAGGCACCTGCATCCGACCTAGACGACTACAGTACGAGCATCTCATCAAGCGATTTCAACGAATATGAAACCGTCACTGATACTGCTACTGTAAGTACTACATGTCATTTCGAGGTCCAAATATAATAATAAATTCAAGCGAAAGTTCAAATTCTGAATCAGACTCAGATCTTGACGAACCTACTTTAATTCCAAATAGCTCAAATAATCCTAGAATTGTATTAAGAAAGTCTAGATTAAACATGACTACCCCAACCTTAAAAAAGGAATATCTGGATATGGTTCCAGAATTCTACGGTGAAAGAGAACTTTTACCAAGATTTATAGAAATCTGCGAAAAATTAGTAAAACGATTTTACAATCAAGCAGATGCTCAAGATTTCCAAAATGAATATTTAATGAGCACAATATTAGCTAAAATAAAAGGCGAAGCAGCAATAAATATTTCTAGCTGTTCCGTGAAAACTTGGGACGATTTAAAAACGTCACTGATAGATACTTATGCGGACAAAAGAGATTGTTTTACCCTAACAATAGAAATGACCGAACTAAAACAAGGCGCGAACGATACGGTATTTGATTTTTATAATAAAATACAACACATTCTAAATTTACAAGTATCGTATGTAGTAACAAATCATCCGACTACTGCCGAAATAATGACTGATTTCTTTAGAAATTACGCCCTCAGAATTTTATTACAGGGATTAAAAGAGCCAATAGGGCAACTCATGAAAGCAAAGAAACCTGCTGACTTAAACGCTGCACTAAGTATGCTTACAAATGACTTTCAGTTTGAAAATCATTCCAAACCATCTAAAAATGTAATGCCTATTCAAAAACCATTCCCAAGACAGAATAATCAAAATTTTAGAAATAATAGACCCTTTCAAGTAACGAATGTACCGCAGAACACTAACTACACGTTTAATAAACCACCGACATATTTCAATAACCAACATACAGCGCAGCGTAGAACTAACTTTCCTACAATGATTAGAAATACTAATCAACCACTTCCCAGACCTACACCAATGAGTATCTCTACACGAAATACACAATTAAATGCCCCAAGACCTGGACCTTCCACTCAAAGACAAAATTTCATAAGTCAGAACAGACAATTCTTTCCCAAAAATATCGCGGAAGAACTTTATAACATAGATCAATCAGAAATAATAAATTATACAGACGAACACAACATTGTAGATCAACCAGAAACACAAAATTATACAGTGGATGAATATACACTCGATGATAACGCAGAAATGACAGCTGAAACTAATATATCAGATCAAAACGAACATTCTTTTTTAGACGAAATAGCCTCAGATCAAATATTTCATACTTCCAATAAATGAACTTAACAAATAACCAAAGCAAACTGCCATTCATTATAATTCCAGAAAATAATTTAAAAATTTTAATAGACACTGGTAGCACGAAATCATTTGTAAATCCCGACATTGCTTTGAAATACTACAAACACGCTATCAGTAAAGACCCGTTTCAGATTACAACTGCACACGGCTGCTCTACCGAGAAGTACAGTACACAAATTCCTATCTCAAATATTTTTAATCTTAGAGATAATTCAAAACCCGCGTTAAAATATTATCTTTTTAAATTTCATAATCAATTTGATTTAGTTCTTGGCATGGAAAATATGAAAAAATTAAAAATTTCAATTGATACCGTAAACGATATAATAATTACCCCAAACAGTAAAATCAAAATTCATTATCATAATTCTAAAGCTACCCCCGATACAAATAATTTAACAATAAATGAAAAATATTGTAATATTGGCATAATAGAACCGACTTCGGAAAAAATAATTAAAATAAAAGTTAACAAAGCAAAAAGGTAATTTTCTAGTTCCAGAAATCAAAACAAAAAAATTAATAATTCCTGAATGTGCTACTGTAGAAAAAATTTTGAAGCTATGTGTATAATTATTAATTTATCAGAGAATGAAGTTAAATATCAGTTTACAATTCCGATTATAGTGGAAACGTTAGACGACTATGAAATTTATACAGAGAATAGAAATTAAAATCTAAACCTTACACAAACAGAAAAAGTAAATTTTGATAAACTAAAAATTAGAACGGATTATATGAACAAAGAAGAAGAAATGGCAATTTCAAAACTAATTAAACAATACTTGAATATTTTTTATTTAGAAAACCAAAATTTATCTTTCAGTAATCAAGTAAAACACAAAATTAGAACTAAAGACGAAGTACCCATATACACGAAATCATATCGATACCCTCACATTCATAGAGAGGAAGTTAGGTCCCAAATAAATAAAATACTTAATCAACAAATAATTCGACCTTCTAATTCACCATGGTCTTCCCCAATCTGGGTAATCCCCAAAAAAACTTGACGCATCGGGCAAACAAAAATGGCGAGTAGTCATCGACTACCGAAAATTAAATGAAAATACCATCGGAGATAAATATCCCATACCTAACATTACGGACTTGCTGGACAAACTCGGACGGTGTCAATATTTTACCACCCTTGATCTCGCGTCGGGTTACCACCAAATTGAAATGGACAAGACTGACATATCTAAAACAGCATTCTGCACTGAAGACGGACATTACGAGTTCTTACGAATGCCATTCGGGCTAAAGAACGCGCCAGCGACCTTTCAACGGGTCATGGACAATGTTCTGAGAGGGTTAACTCACAAAATTTGTCTAGTACATCTGGACGATATAATCATTTTTAGTACAAGTTTAGATGAGCATATAATTAATTTGAAATTAGTATTTGACCGATTAAAAGAAGCCAACTTAAAAATTCAATTGGATAAGTCGGAATTTCTAAAAAAAGAAGTTGCGTACCTCGGTCATATTGTAACCCCTCATGGAGTTAAACCTAACCCTGACAAAATTTCAGCTATTCTAAATTACCCATTACCTACCACGACAAAACAAATTAAAGGATTCTTAGGACTTATCGGATATTATAGGAAGTTCATAAAAGACTTCGCAAAAATCACCAAACCCATGACAAAATTTCTAAAAAAAGACGCGACTATTGACATTAATAATTCAGAATACAAACAATGTTTTGAGACATGCAAACTATTACTAACTAATGAACCGATATTACAATACCCCGACTTTGGAAAAGAATTTATCTTGACATGCGATGCAAGCAATGTAGCACTCGGTGCCGTCTTATCGCAAGGTAAGATAGGCAGTGACCTGCCAATCGCTTACGCTAGCAGAACGCTTAATGAAACGGAAATGAACTATTCTACGATCGAAAAGGAACTTTTAGCGATACATTGGGCAACAAAATATTTTCGGCCGTATCTTTTTGGAAGGAAATTTTCTATTTGCACAGATCACAGACCCTTACAGTGGCTGTTTTCCCTTAAGGATTGTAGCCAAAAATTAATTCGTTGGCGATTAAAACTCGAGGAATATGATTATGAAATTATTTACAAAAAAGGAAAATTAAATTCAAATGCAGACGCCTTAAGCCGAATTCCACGAGAAAATGATGACAAAATTCAAAATTTATTAAAACAATACGAAAGCGAATCTGTCCTAGCGCAATACCAAGACTATCTAATGAAAAAACAAACAGACAAACCGACTCACACAAACATTATTGAAGTAGTTGGAAACTTATTTACTGCACCGACAGACAACAGCCTAGCACATTGCGTCAGTAAAGACTTAAAAATGTCAAAAGGAATTGCTAAACAATTCAAAAATAAATTTCAAAATATCGATAAACTTAAATCCCAAAACCGTCAACTTCATAACTTAATTTACTTAAAAGAAAAGAACCGTTTCATAATATATTTAATAACTAAAGAAAATTATTATAATAAACCAACAAAACAAGACGTATTTTACACGTTACTGGAATTAAGAAACTTTTGTTTAAAAAATAAAATACAAAATTTAAGCCTACCCAGAATTGCTTCTGAACGAGACCAGTTAAACTTGAACGATGTTAAATCAATGCTTGAATATATTTTTGATAAAACAAACATATTAATTACAATTTTTACCTTACCAGATGACATACTCCCACACATAGATATTAATACAAATGATTCAGACGAAAATATTAATCAATTCCAAAAATTCATGGATAATTTTAATAGAGAATTAGAAAATAATATAAATTCTAATAATCAGGACGATAAGCAATCCTTAGTTGTGGAAGTAGGAGATGATACACAAACTGCAGACGTAAACAACGACCAACATAATGATAACGATAGTGACGTCACAGTTCATTCTAATCAAGAAAACCCAGTAATCGGCATACCTATTGCCGAATATCCTGTTAACTACGGTAAAAATCAGATAATCATATCTGAAGTAGAATTCAGCCCTAATTCTCCCAAAATTCTAAAACTCTTTGAGAACGCAAAACAAAGAATCATAGTACAATTTTCGAAACTAAATTATGAAAAAGAAATGATTCAATTCCTTAAAGAATACACCGTACCAAAAGTAAAATATTATTTATATTTCGAAAATGAATTATATGAAAAATTATCCCTAGTTCTGCAAAAATATTTTAAAAATTCACAAATACACATGGTTAAATGCACACAATATCTTACAGACGTCACTAATGAAGAAGAAATATTAGAAATCATAAATAATTATCACACAGGAAAAACATATCACAGAGGTATTGACGATACAGAGGCACGCATTAAACAAATTTATTACTGGCCAAAATTAAGAAAATCGGTTCAAACGTATATTAATAATTGTGAATTATGTCAATTAACCAAATATGACAGGAAACCCCTAAATTTAAAATTTAATACAACTCCGACAGCAACTAAACCTTTTGAAATTGTGCACATAGATACGATAACACTAGAGAACTTTAAATTTTTAACAATAGTTGACTCATTTTGTAAATTCGCACAAGCATATAAACTTAATTCCGGGCAAGGAATTGAAGTAGCTAATAACTTAATAAAACACTTCACGCATCACGGAATACCGGAACAAATTATTTCTGATAATGGACTAGAATTTAGAAACTCAGTTGTTAAAGAACTGTTAGACATACACAAAATTCATACTCATTTCATTAGTTCACAAAATCCTCAATCTAACGGAATAATAGAACGCTTCCACTCGACACTCATAGAACACATTAGATTGTTCAACAATCAGACCGAATTTTCTAAAGAAACAATTGAAACTAAAGTAAACTATGCTCTTTTGGCATACAACAATACAATTCACTCTGTTACGAAAGTAAAACCATCTGAAATAATATCCGGTCACCTGGAAACAAATTCCCCCTTCAATATAGATATTGATAAGCAACTTGTGAATAATTATATGGAAAATCATAGAAATAAAACTAAAATTTTATATCAAACTATTAATAACAAAATTTTGCAAAATAAAGAAAAAATAATTAGTAAATGTAATGAAATTAGAGAAGAATTACCCAAAATTCCTAAAGAAGTTTTTGTAAAAAATAAGCAAAAACAACAAAAAACAAAAAATAAATTTAAATCTGAGAAATTAAAATCGATTAATAAAAATTTAAAAACCGCTCAATTAGAAACCAAACACGGGAATACAAGGGAAAAAATTCATCTTTCAAATATAAAACGCCCTAGAAAAAAGACTTATCAATTTAATACTCTTCCAGGCTGTTCACATTGGGACAAGGATCGATCATCAAAAACATAACAGAAAATATTGGATTACTACCTATTAGACTGGGCCCGGCCAAATTAGAAAAAGCAACACATACACTCATTCACTACTACAACCTTAAACCCCTTTTCGCACAATACGACAACCTAAACAATCAATATAATGATCTAAAAATAACGATATCTAATAACTCGAAATATTTACATGAACTTGATAACTGTATCAACATAATAGAATTCATTCGGACAAATATTAATAACAAAATTGATAATATCGAATTCCATACAAATAAAAATAGAAACAAAAGAGGCTTAATAGATGGATTGGGATCAATTTTCAAAGCCGTTACTGGCAACTTAGATGCAGAAGACGGAAAAAGATACGATAAAATATTAAACCACATGCAAAAGAATGAACACAATTTAGAAAAGCAATTAAAATTAGCTTATTCGGTTAACCACCAAATTATAACAAATTTTAATAATACTATATTAGACATAAAACATAATGAAACTATTTTGAAATCTAAAATATTACAACTCAGTGAAATAATAAATAACATGCATATCCAAGATATTATTTTTGCAAAAACCATTTACGATCAATTAATAATCCTTTATAACTCGATCCTAGACATCCTAGAAGATATCGAAAACTCAATCACCTTTTGTAAATTGAGAACATTACACCCCAGTATAATACATCCAAATGAATTATTATCCGAATTGCAAAAGATCTCTAAACATTATAAATCCCAATTACCTTTCGAACCAAAACCAGAAAATATCTTAGAATTTGAATCATTATTAAAAGTAGACTGTAAAGTTGAACAATCCCAAATAATTTATTTAATATCAATTCCCATTAACTTTGAAAAAGACTTTGAACTGTTTTACTTATATCCTATACCAACAATACACGATTCAGAATTTGTAACGATTATTCCATGTGCAAGATACTTTCTAAAATCTAATACTAAAATAATGCCTCTAAATGACATATGTACTACCACCAAGGTTTATCAGTGCCCAAATAAATTCTACAACCACCATCAGTCATCATGTGAACAAGAAATGTTACAACAACAATCCTCGACTCAGTGTCACTAGTCTAAAATTAATATAAAAGAAAACCATATCGAAGTAATTCCGGAAATTAATAAGTATTTATTAATATTCCTTTATGAAGATAAAATAACTCTTAAATGTTTAGATGAAGTAAATATCAAAACTCTGCGCGGAATCTATTTAGTAAAAAATGATAATAATTGTGAAATAATATATAATCGACAAAAATTAATATTTTTGAATAAAGAACAAGGACAACCTATAATTTTGCCAAAATTAAATTTCGCACTTAATACTTCGACATTAACAAATTTCTCAATAAACTTAAACCCTGTGAAGCTAGAAGACATCTCATTAAACCCTGTAGTCGCTATTAAAGAAGAAACCATCAACATCCATGTGCCAAGTGTATGGACTGTTATGTTGTATCTGTTAATAATAATAATTGGACTGTAGTTTTTAATAAAGTGGATAAAATCAAGGAAGCTAAGAAAACCGATCATCAATTCGAAATCGGAAGAAGAACAAATCGAGCTACCAGGAGGTGCTCCTTTCTGAAGAAGGGAGGAGTTATAGTGCGGAATAGTGCTGACATAGACAATGAATACTTTTAAGAACGTGACTTTATGTAGAATTATCATATTACATTATACGTAGTTGTAGTTTAATGATGGGATCTTCTTTGTATGTTTAAAGTTAGTCTTAGCTCAGAATCTGTACTAGTAGGAACTCTTAAAGTAAAATAAATACTTTTTAAAAACAAAGTTAATTTGTTTAATAATATAATTTATATATATATATATATATATATATATATATATCCGAGGGCAGGGTGAAAAGTCCCTGAAAAATAAAATAGATGGCGCCACAATCGCAAATTTCATGTGACATTTGTGATGTACCATCTTTAACTAGAACGCATTAAAATTTTCAGACTGATATGTCATTCAGTCCTGTTGTGACACCCATCGAATGCAAGCAACCTTGGAGATTTTTGAAAACATGGAAAAAAGTGAATTTCGTATCTTGATTAAACATTATTCCTTGCGTGGAAAAAACCATTACGCAAACCAAAGCATTGCTTGTTAAACCTTATAGGGACTCCTCACCATCGATTGGAACGATTCACAAGTGGTTTACTGATTTTCGTTGTGGTAGCATGACCACAAAGGACACCGAACGTTCTGGTCGTCCAATTGAGGTTACAACGCCAGAAATCGTCGATAAAATCCATGGTATGATATTGGACGATCGGCGAGTTAAAGTACACGATATTGCTGAGACTATGAGCATCTCAACCGAACGAGTACGGAACATTTTGCATATATTTTTGGATATGAGAAAGCTATCTGCCAGATGGGTGCCGCATTTTCTCTCTGTTGACAACAAGCGCGACCGTGTGACAAGTTCAAAGGAGTGTTTGGCGATGTTCAAGTGCAATAAGAAGGACTTTTTGCGCCAGATTTGGTCCCCTGCGATTTTTATCTATTTCCAAACTAGAAGAAATGGCTCGGCGGAAAGAGATTTGGCTCCAACGATGAGGTCATGGACGAAGTGTATCGAGCTACAAAGAGATTATGTTGAGAAATAAAATATGTTTTGACCAAATAAATGATTTCTTGTTTAATTTTTCAGGGACTTTTCACCCTGCTCTCGTATATAGGTATATACGAACCCTGTCTCACTTCATTTGACCCGAATCTTTTTTGTTTAAAATTTAAATAATACTAAAAACGCAGATATCTGGTATTTACTACATTCTACAATTAATTTTAAACATTTTTAACTAAATTTAACATTAAACATACCTTAGACACAAAATGTATAGCAGTATAACTAGCAATTATTTTTTTACAAAAAACTATTTCTATATGCTAATGGACTAGCATGATTTTTATCTTGTAGGCAGCTTGAAGAATGAAATAAAAGTTACTTATTATTTAAAACAAACTTTATTATTATACAGTTTTTGAATAAAACGAAAAAGATTTAGTTAATTTAGAAATGTTTACTTCCTGTTCCAATGGCTGTCATTCCAAGATGTATGTATCGATTGAGAAATTTTATCTGTGTATTAACAACACACTAGTATATGTCTCATTAAAATTTCATTTAATTCTCTTGCATACTTCCCGAGAAATAAAACTGCAAAATAAAATATCGAACGAAAAAATAAGATTCGGGCTAACTAATGTGCGGCATGGCTCGTATATATATGCTCAAAAACGTATAAATATGCAAAATGAGACCTGGATTAAATGATTTGTTTTCACAAAATTTGTGTAGATTTGCAAAAAGTTTCGCAGATGTATCACTAATACAATATATGCATTTGCCATATAATCCTAACTCTATTGGTAATATTTATAGACAATGTAACAATACGCAAGTTGTTTATTGTTCATCCATATATTTATTTGTATGGCACAAATCAAAGATAAATACAATTTCACTGTGACGTTCTGTCGAGAGTACAGTTGCACCACTGTATCCCTACTTTGTTTGCAAACTGCTATAAGCGCAGCACATAATTGTAGAAAACTGAAAACTGCACAGGACAACACTATTCGTAGTGGAGCGCGGGGATATTTTTGCAAATTTTATATAGATGTGCGATATTGAGCACGTAATAAAGCACTAAAGTTAAATTTATCAGCGAAAACTCAAGAAAAATAATTAAAATGCTTCAAGCGAGAGTAGCAAATTGCATAGATGCGACGCCCATGGTTTATTGTGTAACACTATTGAATGGATTACTCTCGCTTTCCCATTTGACATTTTTTTTTTGGCTACAACAGTAAACGTGCATTAACTTGGCTCTGTTAGAAAATTCTACAGTCATCCAACAGCAAAATAGCATTCAAGGAATTGAGCTTGCGTACAAGTGCCCTCTCCCCATAACATCTTCGATATTATAAGTAAAAGTAATATGCGTCACATACTCCAGCTAACAAGGATACAAATTTCAGGCGCAATGCAGGCCCAAGGTATGCGCAGATATTCAAGTAGTATTATCATGTATAGAATTTTTGAACAGATTGGGTAAATAATATAATCTGTATTTGAAAGTATGGCGTATTTAAATTGTGAATATCAGAAATAATATATTTTATACACTCTCCTTGAAATTAAAATACATGTTACAATTATTACCAGAGCTGGGCAGTAGCTCACTACTTTTGAAGCTTAGCTACTAGCTTTGCTACGTTTACCTTAGTTGTAGCTGTAGCTTAGCTAAATATGAAAAAATATAGCTGTAGCTTGTAGCGAACTATTTTTTTTTATTAGCTTAAAAATATTGTTATTACAACTGAAGCTACATTTAAAGCTACTTTTTGTAGCTTAAAGCTACCACTGTTCATTAAGAAATACCTATTTATGTTTGTTTTGTATTTGAATTGTATCTTCTTTACTGTTTTCTATAACCTATCCTACTTTTGTAATAAATATTAGATGAACTAAACATTCACGGTTTAGGAGTCTTCTGTTAATGTGACTGTTAATTTATTTCCATAAAAATAAAAGTTATAACATCAAAAATTAACAGTACATTTGTCCATTTGCGATTTTTGATATTTATGTACATAATAGCAAATTTAATTAATTAATAATAATTGAAAAAAGTAGCTTTAAAATTTAACAGCTACTTTAACGAAAGCTTGGCTATATTTTACAAAATGTAGCTTATAGCTGTAGCTCAGCTACTTTTTTAAGTAGAATAGTTGTAGCTGTAGCTTAGCTACTTTTTTAAGTAGTTTGCCCAGCTCTGATTATTACTATATCGTTAAATCTTAAAATTATAATTAGATATGAAGAAAATATAATACAAATCGTTAACATTTATTTACCGTACCTATAAATTTCAGATTTTCTACATTTATGAGTATAAGATTTACATGTATAAAAATGTGTATTTTTCCGAGTTCTGTTTGTAATCCACTATTTTTTAATATGAAGTTATCTTTCCGAACTTTGGCTTGCCTATACGAATAGTGAATTTCTCAGTGTATGATTTTTTATTTTGGAATGATATTTACCATGCGAATGGTTTAAATTAATTAAAATAAATCGAAGTTATTTGTCATATGAATAATTGATATTGTTGTTAAACATTCGATCCAATTTTATAAATTTAAATTAAATTTAAAATTTAAGTTTTATTTATGCAACCATGCTAATGGTTTAAATTAATTAAAATAAATCGAAGTTATTTGTCATATAGAATAGTTGATATTGTTGTTAAACATTCGATCTAAATTTATAAATTTAAACTAAATTTAAAATTTAAGTTTTATTTATGCAATTGATAATCAATGTCTTAAAATTTTGGAATGCATCGCTATACGACTATATATTGTACGATTAAGTTTTAGTTAGATATGTATTATGCATGGAGAGAATTTCTGTAGTACTGTGTTCTACGCATTTAGTCATAATTTTCATTTTTTTAATGGATTCGTTGAACTCTAATATAAATATGAAAATACACTATAATAAAAGATTACTACTCGGTCTAATTTTGAATTCGTGACCACTTGATTAATACTTTGTTACATTACTGAGAAATCGTTCACGTCTGTTTTATTAATTCCCGTAATGGAAATAAAAAAGTATTCTAATGAAACTCTAACATATAATTTATAGGAAGGGTTTCTGTGACATTGGTATTTCTAAATTTAGTTAAAATCTAAGATAAGAGAATAATGACAAAAATATTGATTGCGTATATTTAGAAACAAATTTCAGAATAAAAATTACTCCACTAAAAATTGATAAATGAGTTTTATTAGGTAGAAGACTGCAATCTATTATGTATATGATGGAATATCAAAAATCTATTACCTCATACTTCAAACTTGAGCTGAAAAATGATACAGAAGATATTTATATATGAATTTTCAATACAGATTTGAAAGGTGAAGAATATTTTAAAAAAAATTTCATTAAAATTTTGAAGTACTTACTTGCATACGAATAAACTGTAAATTCAAGAGAAATTGGTTAAAATTCAATTTGCTTTACAATAGCGAATATCTTCGGCGTATCTAATCATTTAAAAAGTTTTCTGTTTGAATAAAATGTAACTCTGTGTAAATTGTAATCTCTTAGCACATCAAATTTAAAACTATATTTAACAAACTGAGCTAACGCGTTCGTAATTAAACAAAGTTTACATTTTCACACGTAGCTACTTTAAATTACAGATCGTTAACTTAAATCTCTTCAATGTTGATGAAAACTACTGTTGCAGCACTTCATCTAACATATTTAAATTTTACATCGGATCTGCTGACAGGCAAATTGCATTTCAAAAGTAAATAAATACGAGTACCTACATATTTCATTAAATTACTCAGTGTATGCTGAAAGATAAAAAACTAAAGATAAAATACCTGGCTAGCTCAGTGGTATGAAGTCGGCCTGTGGATCCTAAGGTCCCTGGTTCGATTCCCACGGGCGACAAATTTTCATAATTTGAAAAAGCTATCCCTGTGGCTCCTCCACCACTAACATGTTTGGGGGCCGTGATTTGACGACTGGTAACCGCACTTCACGCGCAAAATATATCACTTACCGAGATCTGCTGTAGCAGAGTGCCACACCCAGTAATGGGTAGAAGGCGTGATGATATATTTATTTATTTTATAAAATACCTACTCAATTAATATAAAGGAAAACCTGATAAATTGATAATATTTTGAATTATATAAATAAATAAATATATCATTACAACTTTCATCCATTACTGGGCATAGCACTCTGTCGTAGCAGATCTCAGTAATAATATATTGTGTGCGTAAAGTGCGATCAGCAGCCGTCAAATCACGACCCCCAAGGATGTTAGTGGAGAGGGAGCCACAGAGGTTATTGTGGTGAAAACTGTTTGTCGGAAGTGTGAATCGAACCGAGGTTCTCAAATCCACTGAGCAAAAGAGAAAAATTGAGATACCGCCATAATTTGAACCTGGGACCTGCAGACTTCGATCATATGCTTTATACCAACTAAGCTACGGTCGCCATGTGATTTAAATCCGAAATAAGGATAATATTTATTAATATATTTCATATGTTTCAGTCGTAGAGAATATTTTTGACCCAGTCAACGTGTCCAATGTATCGTTTATTCGGGGAAGTGGATAACTATCCTTTTTCGTCACGTTGTTACGTTGACGGTAGTCTACACAGAATCGGGTGGATCCATCCTTTTTCGTCACTAGTACCACTGGAGAAGCCCATGGACTACTTGAAGGGTCAATCACGACTTCTTTCTTCGTTTCTTGAATTATCCTTTCAGCTTCTTCACGCTTTACCAGTGGTAATCGTCTTGCTCCTTGACGGATGGGTTTTGCATCGCCAGTGTAGATTTTATGCTGGACAACATTCGTTCTTCCCTTGGATTTCTTGTCATATTCGAAGATATCTTGGTACTTACTAATTAAATTATTCGCCTTGATTTTCTTGTCAGATGTCAGTCTTTGAAAAGGTGCTGATATTTGATTGAGTAAAATATTCGGAATTTTGTAAGTTGTGGTTTTCTGAGCTACCATTGTTCTAATAATCTAGGACACGGATGAGCATTCCCCTACAACAGAGACTTGTTTAATTGTAACCGGATTTCGAATAATGAAAATAAATAATTCATTATTCGAACTGGTATTATCTTGTTGGTCTTAGCTAGTGATTTTCCAACCATCACTCCGCGACCAGTTACTTCATCCTCATTCCGGGGTTCCAACATGATAATATTTTTTGCACAAAATTTGCCCTCAAGTTGTGCATCCACAATTGTCTTACATCGCTCCGGAATTATCACAGCTTCGTTCACAAAAGCACGAGCAACTTCGTCCTCTCGTGGATGTAGTACGAGTTCTTCTTCATTCACCACTATTACGCCGTGCTTGAGGTCCAGTTGAAAACCATATTTTTCTATAACGTCCATTCCAAGAATAAATTCATCTTCGATTTCAGCTACCAACACACGATGTTTAAGGGAAGTGTTCCCAATGTTGATAGTCACATCTAATTCTTCAGATGATGTATCTATTTCTCTAGTGGATGTACGTAATCGCCATTTGGTTGTATATAGTTGTGTCGGTGCAAACTTCTTTGTTAAGTCGAATCTTATTATTGTTTTTGTCGTACCCGTATTGAGTGGTCTTCCGTCAACGAGACCATCCACAAAAATTCTGTTGACTTGATGATAAAGAGAAGCGATATATCCGAAAGAATATGAGGTTACCAGATTACAGGTCGACGACTGCCCCCTCCCATCAACCCGACTTAGTTTTTCAGACTCAGCTTCTGTGTTCTTTTTCAGCAACTTCCGACAAAACCTTCGCGGATGTCCTAGTTCACCGCAGTTTCAGCAACACATTTTCTTCTTGCCTCTAAGTATTTCGGTAGCGATTCGTCGTAGCTTCTCTTCTATATCTTCATTATCTTCGTTCTTCATTGCGCTGTTAATTGATCGTAACTTAGATTAACTACAAGAAGATAGTTTCTCAGCTTCTTGTTCTAAAGCATGAGTGCATCGGCTAATGTTTTATGTCGATCTAAGCTTAGTGCTTGCTGAGTTTCACCATTTCGGATTCCATAAATAAACGTTTGGATGGCTAAGCACTCTAAAACACTGTCTGAAGCTGTAGGATATACGAGGCGAACCAAATGAGCAACGTCAATTTCAAATCCTTGAAGATTTTCATTTGATTTCTGATATCGGTTCCTCAGTTGTATTTGATACACCAGTTCTAGGTGCACATGTCCATATTTCATATCTAAATGCTTGACTAGCTGATCGTAGTCTTCTAGTTCTTTTTTCTTTAGTATTTGCAAGATATCGGTGACATTTCCACGCAGCGCTACTGTCAACGAAATTGCCTTCTTCCTGGATGACCAACCGTTAACTTTTGCAGCAGCTTTAAATTGTCTCAAATAATTCGACCATGATGTGTTTCCATAAAATCCGGTGTTTTTGAACAACTTGTTGATATTTCCTCTTTTGCTATTTTCCGTTCACCTGCTGCTTCTGTTTTAAGTACACCAGGATATAAATTCGATGATGGGATCGCCTTGAAAAATTGATCTTCCAGTTTTCCTATTTTTCTTTCATATTCGTCTTTTAATTAATTTCAATCTTCTTGTAACTTTTGGTCCAAAATTCTAGAACGTTGTTTCGATTTTCTGAAATTTTCTTCTAACTTCTATTCCAATTCTTCTTTTAAAATTCTAGAATTTTCTTCGGATTTTCTAGAATACTCTTCTAACGTTTGTTGAAAAATGTTCTGCCAAATCTTCTTTTAGAAATCTCGAACTTTCTTCTAACTTCTGTTCCAAAGTTCTAGAATTTTCTGTCAACTTTTGTTGCACAGATCCAGTTAACTCCTCTTTTAGAATTCTATAATTTTCTGTTAATTCTTCTTTTAAAATTCTAGAACTTTCTTCTAACTGCTGTTGCAAAGTTCTAGAGTTTTCTGTTAATTTCTCCAACATTTTACTATTGTCACTTGAACTAATTTCAAATACATACTCCTCAGGATCCTGGTTGGCCTCTCGTAGACGCTGTTGTAACGTTGATTTTAATCCTGATGAGTCCAAATCTCGCTCCTTCAACTCTCTCTTGAGATCCACAACTTTTAACTCACTTAGATTTAAGACGAACGACGCCATATTATTCACTATTCTTCACTATTTAGTAACCCCACACTTGACACCAATTGTAACGTTTTTCGTCTTTTCTGGAAGTGTGTAGGTTTTAAGCACAAAAATAACTCGCAACTATTTACGTTAAACGAAAATAAAAGTATTTATTTTTTTAATGAAAGAAAATAAAAATAAAAGAAACTTATTTAAAACTAATTAACACTAGTACAAAACTTAAACACTGATCATGAATGTACAGAGACTAATATAATTTATATCACGTTCATTAGAACTATTATTTATATTACCACGTCCGAATTCAACTGTCAACTAACTCACTCGAGCCGTCAGCATCCGCTTTTATACTCTAGTCCGACATCCCGATCTTTCCAGAACGTCCCAGAATCCTCTTCAACCGCGCGTCCAGACAAGTGAGCTCGCTTTATGCATCTGGTCGGTTTCGCTGCAACGCAACGCTCTTGTTCGCGAGAAGGTTTCAGAACGCTCTCGATTCTCGAGAAAATTCTAGAACGTTCTCGACTGGTTAGCTCATTTCTTGTATCCGTTGGACTATTTTATACATTTTGGGTTAAATTTTTTTAGTAAATAAATAAATATGTCGTCACGTATTACTGGGCGTATCACTTTTCTGTAACAGATCTTGATAAGTGATACATTTATGCGCGGGAAGTGACGACGTATTTGATTCGATTACAATTTGTTTTAAATGGGTTGCTAAATACGCAATTTTTATATACCAACCCATTGGTTTTTACTTAATTTACATCACTATACTAGTACAATCAAATTTTACAAAAATAATTGATTGTGCCGTCAAATCGAACCATTTTATGAACCGGTTCATGAACAGTTCCATATTTTTATTTCTTTAAACCGGAAATACCATAAGCAACAAAGTATAATAAACCGCGAACCGAAACAGGACCGATTTTTTTCAACGGTTTACAGTCATATATATTTCAAACTATAGTTTTATTGCTAAAAATGCTAACGATGCAAGCATTCTGAAAAAACATTCCATTTATAATTTGTTTATTTGAATCAAGTTTACGGGTTTGAACTTTTCGGGCGTTTTATTTCTCGTACTACAGATAATTTGTTTTCGCAAATATTTGTAAAGGGAATGAATTTATATAAAATTTAGTAAAACAGTGATTTTACGAACATGCATTCAAATTTTATGTTTTTTTTTTTCAAACAAATTCAACAATAGAACCTCTCAAATTTATACGCCCGTGGCAAGTTATACACTCGCCTTGTCGTCTTGCTCTTGTTACTTACCTGCTTTTAAGAGATGAAGGTTGTGGAGAAATATTAATAAAAAAATTATGGGATAAAATAGAAGATAAAAGAATGATGCATAATGATTTAGAAACAACGAAAACATCATCGCTCAGAGTTTCTAAATTAGGGTAAATAAAAATAATATTGATTATTCTGCCTTACCGACCTTCATGTTAGATCCCGATGATACAGATACTAAAGAGGATTCACATTCAAATGTTATTGATATTTGAATATATTTTTCAATTTTGTACGCGAATTCTTCAAAAACCCAATTCTTATTGTATCAAATACGACGATATTTGAAGCAGTATAAACTAAGACAATTATCGACCAAAAAATGAAATAAAAAATTTTAAAAAAAATTATGGCAACACTATAAACCTGTGTTTTTCAAATTGTGAGAGTCGTCACCATCAAAACTACAAGTGCCACAACAAAACGCGGAGTGAACAGATTGTGTATTTTACCTCTTGACTGTGATAAAGACACAGGTGGTGCAAATAACGAATAAAAGTGATAGTGACAGTGTTAAATAATAAGAGCAATTTTACTTAATCCATGTATACCTATATCTAATAATTGCAATTGTCTACTAACAAAAAAAAATTATAATAATGTATCTCTGAGTTGTTATATGACGCTTTGATTGATGTCTTAATATTGTTCATGATATTGATATTTCGTGTACTTGTTATATGTATCTGTATTTGCTTTAAGCCATGTTTAATTTGAATGGCGTTCACTTATTTTCTGTATTCTCTGATATTTTGAAAAACAAAAAAATTATATCTTTCAAAGGCGGGAGGATGTTCTGCCTCAGAGTATTTGCCGCCAAATTTGTTGTAATAGAGAAAATAACCCCTACCATTTTGCCCCACCGCTGCTGGTGGCTACTTAAGGGTAAGTGGGGGTTGTAGACGAGGTTGTTCATGTGGTTCTCTGAGCTTGTGAATTATGTACAGAGCAGTGTGGCTCAACGATATAATTAGATAAAATAAACGTATTCATAATTATATATCGAATTTTACTGAGCATCGAACATCCCCTCCTTTCAACGTCCTTGGTTCGAGCAAATCCGAAGTGTGTGCGGTAAATAGAAGACAGAAGATAGTTTATCCAGTAGCGTAGTTAAAAAGGTATGGTGCAGTTTTTATTTCGCAACGAATTGTCTCAATATGATGGGTCCTCGCCAGTTTAGTAGAAAGTTTTTACTGGAATTTATAAAACTGTATCGCAGTCTTCCGTGTTTATGGAAAATAAAATCTCGCGAGTACAGTATTAAAAAAGACAAAGCATATGAACAGATAAAAGGGTACAAAAAGTATTGTAATTCATTCTTAAATAATTAAACCAATTTAAAATAAAAAGTTAATATGTGAAAATCTGCTTCTCTTCAAAAACCATTCCATCGTCCATTTTGTCATTTTCTTCTAATTTTTTTATTTTATGACAAATGCCATCGTCACTGCATATAAATACATTGTCTTCATATTTATTCAGTTGCTAAACAAAACCGAAGTCTGTGTTCAACTCACGTTCATCGTTTTTGCTCGAGCAGACTTGTTCGTCGAACTTAACAGTCCAGCAAAAACATAGTGTGTGGGCCCCTTTAAATAGGTAAATACTCATTTGTTTGTATTTCTGTCGGTATAGTTATTGTTCGTCGTCATATTTCGTCACCGCGATTAACTACCCGCGCATCACCCGTCTTATTTCATTGTAATGGCCGGGAAACATTTCACTATCCACTGCACATAGAAATATTTACCTTCATTATGTAATTAATAAATAAAAAATATAAACTTCGCATTTATTAAGACGGAGTTGGAAGCTTTGGGGGTCGCGAGAGATTGTTAGAGTCATTTTGGGGTTGCGCTTGAAAAAAAGTTACAAAAACGCTGCTATAAACTCAACAATTGAATAGTACATAATTTTATATATTGCGAAAATGATTGACAGAAAAGGTTGTTATTGGTATAAACGACAGAAACAATTTAAATTAATTTGTAAATCATAACTCTCTCAAGGGAAACGATCGCCCCATCGTTTTCCCCATTGAATCTGCCACTGCTTAAAATTGGCAAAATTTCAAAGAAAATTGTCTTGATCACTTACAGATCGAACTGGACCTGTAAAAGAATTGGTGCAAATTGGTTGAAAATTCTAGGAAAAGTTTGCAGCGAACAACCGAGTGCCGGAATGAATGACATCCGTCTAAACCAGGGGTTGAGGAATCGGTTTAAATTATCCCAACTGGTGTAAAAATTAAAATCTTGGAAGCAAGAATGCTCATTAAACATAAATAAGATTACATATATATTTATCATTTAACAAGCAACTTATCCACAATAATTTGTATGTAGAAGGTTGATCTTGTCACACTGTCCGCCATATTAGTTTGATTTATCGTTTAGTGTATTTCACGAAGTTTCTGATGGAGGGTTGGAGAAGACATTAGAGAATAACCTTGTCAAACTGCATCGATAATCTTCGGAAAGCTTGCGTCATACTAATGTGAACCTTGAAAATAGACCTAGAGCAAAAATTAGTCTATTGCCGCTCGCGCATGGAGATTGTTGATTGAAGCTTAACCGACAACAACAATTATAAAAGAGCGGCAAACACATTTTGCTCGAGGTGAACATAATATTTTTTTTATACTTTGCGTTCACAAACGGTTCATTATTATACTGAAAACAATTTACTAATAGAAACTATTGTTAAATTGTTTTTGGTAACTTTTTATTTTGTAGGATTGGTGTAGCTACGCAGCCACACGTTAAATGTAATTTTAAAATGATAGCCTCAAATATTATAACATGTTCTTTTATTGCAATTTGAAATAAATTTTAGCGTCAGATATATATTTCATAATATAATTATTAAGGAAACAAAATAAGAAAGTAAATTTAAAAGGATGTTACAATTTGGTAAACTATAACCTAGGAATTTAAATCATCCAAATTTTAACATCTTTCTCTTCAGATACATGTGTGAGGTAAAAAGAAAGGTGTGAAAATTTTTCGTGCATCAAATATTTTAATATATTGTTCCGAATTTACAGTTAACAAATACTAAAAATTTTGATCAAATAAATAACGCAAAGTAAAAAAAAAATAGTATATTATATTCGTTTTATACGATATATTGTCACACTCGTTTCTTTAAAGCAGTGTTTTTCAAACTTTTTTCAACCGCGACCCCAATATGACTCTAAAAAGCTCTCGCGAAGTTTATATATTTTTATTTATTAATTAAATAATGAAGGTAAGTATTTCTACGCACAATTATAGTGAAATATTTCCAGGCCATTACGAGGAAATGCGAAGGGTGATGCGCGGGCAGTTGAACGCGGTGACGAACGATGATGACGAACGACAATGACCGATAGAAATACAAACAAAAGAGTATTTACCTATCTACTCGCAATTATTAACTGCAATTCGAGCACGCGCAATAACTGTTAGTAAATCCTTAGACTTGAAGCATTCTCGACTAGGGCTAGGGATCTAGAAATGGAATCGATTTATCGCGATTGATCAGTTTGATCGATTTTTTAAATTTATTGCAAATTTTGAAATCGAATGCAATTAAAAAGATAAAGTACAAAAAAAAATGATTTTGTTGAATGATCGATTTTAATTTATAATATGATCAAAATATCATCTTATCGATGTTTTTTAACACATAATCGAAATACAAAAGAACTATTTGATTTAATAATTTTTATTAAAAACGTATAATAAGTGTAATAGAAAAATGCGGACCACTTTATATCACACCAATGAGGTTCAGGTTATTAATAAATATTTGGACTTGATGTAGTTTACTTTCAGATTACGATCACATACACACTGTTGTAAACTTGTATGTGCCTAACTGCTACCCGCAAAATAAGCACACACTGGTTCTTTTAAAATACTATTTATTTGATAACACAAAAGATTATAACGATTACACTAGCAATACAACTTCAGAAACAACGGAAATATGAGGCGAGACACAGACAACATGCACTCACGATCCCGATTCACTTGCTACTGTTCTTCATACGTATCGGCAGCTGCTTTGACAAAGCCAGACAAAATAAAAACATTGTTATCACCTCTTTAGCTCTGTTGTCTATTCTTACCAAAAACAAATACAATTAAATATTAACATACAGTGTGCCTTTTCTCCACATCCTCCCACCTGAGGCTTATACTCTAACAAAGGAAAGCCTCACATCACAAACAAAACATTTATTATGAAACTTAACTAATCATAACCTAAACGTTCAGGTCTTCTCAAATTTCTTCCGTAGCGCGACACTTTTGCACTAAGAACTTCACCGCACTTCACTTCACTTGGACCAGGGTCGGTAGATCCGCTAGGATCTGGGCTGCCCTCGCTAACGGCTGCTCCGCTATTCTCCATCCCCTCTAATGGAAAGATGCGCTGTATCGGTCGCAACATTTGTCCATGTTGCGTTTGTACCCGTACCAACCGGGTTTTATTGTCTTTTCCTGGAAACAATTCGATGACCCTACCTAATGGCCAGTCCAGTCTTTTACAATTATCGTTCCCTATCAACACAATTTCATTCGCGGTCACTTGACGAGAATTTTTAGTGTTCATGACTTGTCTTAATTGTCCTAAATATTCCGACCGAAACCGTTTCCGCAGATCTTCACGCACGCGTTGCACATACCGAAAACGTTTATTTAAACTATGAGTATCTGCCGAATCACAATCGGGTACGTCACTTTCCCGCAATTCGCGCAAAAACATCACTGGTGTTAACGGTATCAAATCGTCAGGATCGTTCGACATATATGTCAACGGACGCGAATTTATTACAGCTTCACAGTCACACAATGTGGTATACAGTTCTTCTCCACTAAGATGTGCTCGTCCTAGAACCCTTCGAAGTAATTGTTTTATAATGCCTACTAGTCTCTCCCACCATCCGCCCCACCACGGGGCTGCAGGAGGATTGAACCGCCAACAGATTCGTTGCTCAGATGATGGTGCATAATTAATGGCAAGTGTCTCAGCATCTTTATTGCAAATCAGACCCAAAATTGGTACTGGAGTTTCTTCCTTGTCGCTTTTGCCAGTGTACTCCCACCCTCTTAGATCAATCATTGCTTCCGCCATTAATTCAGTGGCTTCTATTATTCCATCTCTTAACCATTCAGCAAACACTTCATTGTCCTTTTCCCAGTTACCTGATTTCTTTAATTTGGTTTCCGTAGACTCCAATCTCTTCGTTGCTAACTCGTAGTTGGATGGCAATGACGGATGTCCTTCTAACCAAGGTAGTACAACTTCATACCTCCCTTCCTTCGTGACAGATATAGTTTCCTCAAACAATTTCTTGATTGCCAGATGTAGTTCATTTTTGGATTTCTTTTCCCCCGTATCCGTGATACCAAGGACGTCCAACTGCCAAAGGGCTGCAACTGAAGCATCTTTATTCAACATGTTTGTCACTGTCATGGTGGAACTTCGATCTTCTCTTTGTCCAGGTATTTTCCCCCTTAAAACCCAACCTAACAAAGTTTCCATAGCAATCAATCCACATGG
Source organism: Pterostichus madidus (assembly GCA_911728475.2). NCBI lineage: Eukaryota > Metazoa > Arthropoda > Insecta > Coleoptera > Carabidae > Pterostichus > Pterostichus madidus. The sequence goes on along the minus strand of OU452308.1, from coordinate 22,110,681 downwards.
GAGGACTTGTCTACTTCCGGTGAAAATCTTGCCCGCTATGTCAGCTCCTATGAGCACAGCAATTGGTTGTCGCCCTTTGATGTCGGTTACTTGAATATTGGATGCCTTTAATTCTTTCGTCCAAACTCCAGTATCGACCGACGGTATGTCATTACAAATGACAGGTTGATCCAATGCCTCGAACTTACAAGCAAATTTCCCGTCCAAACTAACTAATCTCACGTCATAACAAAAATGTTTTTGTTCTGCTGTTTGTGTGCCCCCGAATAATGCATGCACTATAGTCTCTACACGCTTTGACTGATACTGTAAATCTTGAGCTACATGTTTCAAAATATATGATCGTTGCGATCCCGTATCAATTATCGCACGCACTTCCTTTTCAGTATTGTCATTACGTATTTTCACGATTAAAGTTTGTAGAAAAACTCGAGCATCCGAACGATTTGCTAAACCCGTTTCTTTCGTAACATTATTCTTACTATTATCACACGGTAATACGTCGGTTTGCTTACTGCTGTTACTAACAACCTTTTCCGTCAAATTTGGACACAGTAAAACAAGGTGTGGTCCACCGCACATCACACATCGAAGTCGCGCATGACACCTTCGACTTGAATGACCAATGTTCGCGCATTTGAAACACGCTCTTTTCTTCACGAGTGCACTCTTCCTGTCCTCGTAAGAAAGCTTCTGTGCCTTGAAACACTTTTCTGACATATGATTACCACCATCACAAAATACGCATTTTACTGATTCGGTGTTATTTATTAATCCTGCTGCTGTCGGTATATTCTCTTCCCAAATTTTAGATTTGCTTCTTTTAGGCTTACTGTCATTATTACTTAAGCTAAAACCTTCTATAGCAAGCGAAATCCTTTCTGCCCCCTCGACTTCAGTCTTTAAAAATTTCATCAACCGTTCCAGTCGGTTTGCAATAGTAACATCTGGGTTGTCAGAAAATTCTGCGGATCTCTGCCACACTCGTAGCAGCTCTTCCGGCAGGCACGACTCCACCAGTGGGTACAACATGGCGGAACATGTCTCTGTGTTTATGCCCAACGTCTCTAGAGCCCTCAGCTGTGTTTCGATTTTATCATATAATGTAGAAATGCCACATTTGGGCTGGTTTGACATGGCATTATTCAGAACTAACCTGAGAAGTTCCCTGACGTACACCTCTACGAGCAAGTCTTCTCTTCCGAACCGTGCTTTTAAGCTTTCAATTACTTTCTCATAGTTTTCGGCAGTCGCAGGAAAGCTTTCGACTAAATCTCTTGCTCTTGTCTTGTAGGTGATAGCCGACAGAAGATATTGGAACTTATCTTCGTGTGGAAGATCGGTGGCGTCATGTATTTTTTTGAACGAGCTCCAAAACGGTAACCACTCTCGCACATCACCACTGAATTTGACAAGTTCTATTTGTGGAAGCTTAAACCTTCGTTGGTTTGTCATCGATTGTCCACTTTGTCCAGCTTCACTTAAACTACTACCGTTCCTCGACATCACCTCATTTCTCTCGAAAATTACTTTATTGAAACGAACTACTAATCGCGTAAACTTTAATTTATACTCATCACAAACAGTCATTTCAGTGTTCAAATCATCTTCACTTGCCTCAACAGCTATCATGGCCTCAAACACTTCATCGTCAGTTCTTTTCAAAGCGTCAAACTTTTCTTGGCACATATCGCGTAACGCTTCTCCCTCCGTAATGTCAATTTCTGTTACACTTAAAACCTGCTCAAATTGGTTTGTTATTCGCGTAAACGCACTACGAAGCACAGCTCGACGCTTCTTTATTACTTCCATGACGAAAATGTACTACTGTAGGCTTCTGTAAGACCGAACAAGAAAAAATGTTCTTTTTGTTATCAAAACTTATTTCCGCGCGAACATCAAACCACGCCGAGATCGCTGCTCGCTTATCACATGCGACACACAGATTTCCCGCCCGGGTTTCACTTCTCCGCGCCGTAGTCCTGTCACGGTCGCCAAATGTTGTAAACTTGTATGTGCCTAACTGCTACCCGCAAAATAAGCACACACTGGTTCTTTTAAAATACTATTTATTTGATAACACAAAAGATTATAACGATTACACTAGCAATACAACTTCAGAAACAACGGAAATATGAGGCGAGACACAGACAACATGCACTCACGATCCCGATTCACTTGCTACTGTTCTTCATACGTATCGGCAGCTGCTTTGACAAAGCCAGACAAAATAAAAACATTGTTCATTCGAACGTCGTCATTAGTACACAGTGCAACGTCCACGTTTCTCTGCCAAACTGACAACAAATAAACAAGGTATTTAAACAATTAAATTTAATATCCTAACAAATCCCGAAATCCAAAACACATCCTCTCACCCCAATAGAGTATCTCCTGAATCCCATCACATCACTACCCACATTCCCATAAATAAAAATATCATAACACCACACCCACCAGATTCATACGTACACGCTAGTGACATCTGTTAAACAATAGACACAACACAATATGAAGATAACTCAGCATTGCAAAAAGAAAAAACCAGTATGAGTCAAACTAATACAAATCCCAACCTGTACACCAATACTCAACAAACCAATAGATATGCCGACAAACTACGACAGATGGCCTTTCCGTCAAAAGAACAAGCAATTGTAATTCCCGCAATTAACGAAATAAATTTAAAAACATACATAACAACAATAGGAAATATAGTCGAACCGAAAAACATAATATTCGCTTCTCGAATATCAAATAGTCGCATATGTATTTACCTGTCATCCAAACAAACAGTTGACCACCTGATAAAAGAACATAAACAAATCAAAATCGAGGACAAAATATTAGAAATAAGACGGCTCATTACACCTACAAAAAGAATTGTGATTTCAAATGTATGCCCATCAATCCCCCATAACGTTATAGAACAAGTATTAAAAGAAGAAAATCTGAAACTAGTATCGCCACTCACATTTTTAAGAGTCGGCATGACGGAAAGCGAATACTCACACATATTAAGCTTCCGCAGACAGATTTACATAGTAGAAAATGAAAACACCACTATCCCGGATTCATTATTAATAGTACACGAAAACACAGAGTACAGAATCTTCATAAATGACGACACTCCGACATGTTTCACATGTCACAAACAAGGACACACAACCACACAATGTCAAGCCACACCCACACTAAATAAACCCAAACAAACGAACACACAACAAACAAACAAAAAAGAAACACAACCACAAACAACAAAAACCAACAACACACAACAAATGTCAAAAGACATACAACAATCAAAAGAATCAGAAGAAAACACAGCAACAAATAAACAGCACGCACTACAAGAAGAGGCAGAAACACATCAAACAACAAACATGAATAAAACCAGCACATCAAATAAAAATACATCGTCAACAAACAACAAAATAGGAGAAAGAAATAAAACAGGAAATAACAACCACAACGCCAAAAGACTTAAAGATAAAGACGAAACACAGAACACAGGGGATGAGGACATATTTAGCTCACAGGAAAGTATCACAGAAACCAGAAGATTTAAAAAACCACGATCATTCAGCCCATCCTCCCAGCTATCAACGGACGAACTCTTACAAAACACAAGAAGTGAAATAAATAAAAATCCAGATAAATACATATTATCATACGAACGATTCAAAGACTTCATGGAAAATGCTAACGGTCAATCAAACGCACTTGAAATATCAAGAGACTACACACAAGAGACACAAAAATTAATACAAATGATAGACGATCTCTACCCGACAATAACCAGAAAAATAATGAAAGGTAGATGTACAAGAATAAGTAACCGTATATCAGTGCAACTGAAAGAAGAACAAGACGAAATACAAGAACAACAACAACAATAAAATAAGAATAGTAGTACACTCAAACATGCATATTATACAGTGGAATGCAAATGGATTCCACGCTCACTTAGGTGAACTCCAAAAAATAATAACAGAAACAAATCCAGAAGTAATAAGTATACAAGAAACAAGATTACACACACACCAAAAAACGACACTCAAGAACTATCAAATATTCAGAAAAGACAGACTAAACACGAACAACGCAAGCGGAGGAGTAGCCCTACTCATCTCCAACACAAAACACGCAGAAGAAATCCAAATTCAAACAAACATCGAAGCAGTGGCCACCACCATATACACACCAGAAAAACTTACAATCTGTTCAATATACTTACCACCAAATCAACAAATTGAAGTAAACGAAATAGAAAAACTAATCAGCCAACTACCAACACCATTCATACTAACCGGCGATTTTAACGCTCATAATGCAATATGGGGAAGTGAGGACACAAACAGAAGAGGAAAAGACATAGAGACAGTAATAATTAATAACGATCGCCTAACATTACTAAATGACGGAACAGCAACACATTTCTGCGCAAATACAGGAAACTTCTCAATCTTAGACTTAACGTTTTGTACCTCTTCACTATACCCCCTCCTATCATGGACTGTACTACCACTATCATATGTAGGAAATCATTTCCCAATAAAAATTACATACGAGATAAATACCCAAGACAACAACCAGCCAACAAATCATCAGTCTAGCAACAATTGGAACACAAAAAAAACCGATTGGAATAAATTCAAAGAACTAGCAAAGATAAAACAAAACACACATACCGAAAACATCGACAAAATAGTAGAAATATTAACAAACACAATCACAGAAGCAGCCAACGAAAGCAGCAAAAAAATAAGCACAAACACATCGAAAAAACAAGTCCCATGGTGGAACAAACAATGTCTTATAGCAACAAAAAACAATAAAAAAGCCTTAAAAGAGTACAAAAAACACAAAACTACCGAAAATCTCATAAAACTTAAACAAACCAAAGCACTATGCAGAAAAACGATACTTCAAAGCAAGAAAGCCTCATGGCAAGAATATACATCAACAATTAGTACGGATACCCCTATGACAGAAGTGTGGAATAAAATAAGCAGAATTAAAGGAAAAAAAATAAAACAACATACCGATCTGCTAATAAAAAACAATAAAACAATAACATCACCCCAAGAAATTGCAAATACATTAGCAGATCAATTTTACACAAATTCAAGCAACTCTCAATACACTCGTGAATTCCTATTACATAAAAACAACACAGAATCAGAAAACATAGAAATAAACCAAAATGACAATAACGAAATAAATGATCCTATTACAAAAGAGGAACTAACCACAACATTACAGGAAATACAAAAATCAACTAGCCCTGGCCCTGACGGGATAACATATGAACACATAAAACATCTACCAGACGAAACACTAGACTTCATATTAACAATATATAACAACATTTGGACCAAAAATAAATTTCCAGAAAAATGGAAGGAAGTCATTACGATACCATTACTCAAACCAAACAAAAACAAAACAAAACCGATAAATTATAGACCGATATCCCTATCAAACTGTCTAAGCAAAATACTTCAAAAAATTATAAACAAAAGGTTAACATGGTATTTAGAAAAAAATAATATATTAAACGAAAACCAAAGTGGATTCAGACACGGTCGATCAACAACGGACCAACTTATTGCTCTACAAACAGAAATGCAAAAAGCTTTCAAGAATAAACAATATGCAGCATCCATAATGTTCGATATATCAAAAGCATATGACACAGTCTGGAGACATTACATCATAAAAACAATGAAAGAATACAGACTAGAGGGAAACATACTAAATTACATTAAAAACTTCCTCAGCGATCGTAAATTCAAAGTCAGATACAACGGAACACTCTCAGAAACAAAAACGCAAGAAAACGGAACTCCACAAGGTGAAATAATCAGCGTCACCCTATTTTTAATAGCGATGAACAAAATAACCGAGTATATCCCCCAACACATAAAAGCATCACTATTTGCAGACGATCTCGCAATATACTATAGAAACAAAAACATCAAAACATTAAAACTAGAATTACAAAACAGCACCAACCGATTAGAAGAATGGTCCAAAAGCACCGGCTTGCAATTCTCTGAACAAAAAACAAAAATGATGTTCTTTACAAAACTGACTAGACTAATTACGAAACCCACCATAACACTACATAACAAAAAAATCGAATACGTTACCAAACTAAAATTCTTAGGGATGATAATAGACCCACGACTAACCTGGAAGCACCACCTACAACACCTAAAATTTGAATGCCACAAAGGACTAAACTTATTAAAATGCTTAGGTAACAACAAATGGGGAGCCCACAGAAATATACTACTGCTAATATACATAACATACATAAGATCAAAACTAGACTACGGAGCCATTATATATCAAACAGCCAGCACGAACAACTTAAAAATACTGGATCCGATACAAAATACAGCGATAAGACTCGCAACCGGAGCATATAGAACGAGCCCGGCCATCAGCATGCTCTGTGAATCTGGTATCCCCCCATTAGAAATCCGCAGACAACAACTCACGCTATCATACATATCCAAACTCGCAAAACACCCTAACAACCCTGCCCACAAACATATATTCACAGAACATCAAAACCACCTATCTCTACTCAACCATACCCCCCTCCAACATAAAATCAAACATATACTAGAGAACCTAAATATAAACCTGCCAAACCTTGAAACATACTACAAAGATACTATTGCTCCCTGGAAAAAGAAGCCACCAAACTATGTACTAGATCTGACAAAATATACAAAATCCGACACACTACCAAGCATCATCAACCAAGAATTCAGACGAATAAGCAGCCAACAACAACACGCTCAAAAAATATACACGGATGGATCAAAAACACAAGAAGGGACAGGAGGAGCAGTAGTAACAAATGACAAAATAACAAAAATTCATTTACCGGAAGAAACAACAATATATACTGCAGAAGCCTACAGCATCCTCACAGCACTGAAACAGATAAAAAATGACCGTACACATCAAGAAGAATATATCATATACACCGACTCACTGAGTGTTATACAAGGAACCATGAAAATGTATAGTGTCCAACCCATAATACAACAAATACAGGATATCATACACGAAATCACCCAAACTAACGGGGTAACAATAATATGGATACCGTCACATACCGGCATAAAGGGAAATGAGAGAGCAGACCTAGCAGCCAAGGAAACCAAGGAAGAAAAAATAACACACATCCCCATCCCGATACAAGATTTCATAAAGATAACAAAAAGCAAACTAAAACAACACTGGAACGAAACATGGATTAACACCACAGCCAACAAATTAAGAAATATAAAAGAAGATATATGTAAATGGACGAATATAAACAACAGGAAGGACCAAGTGAAGATCACAAGAATGCGTATAGGACACACAAACATGACACACAAATACCTACTACAAAAAACAGAACCCGAAACATGTGATATTTGTAACACACAAATAACCGCAGAACACATATTAGCACAATGTCCCAAATACACAACACACAGAATACAGAACAACTTACCACCAACACTACAAGAAATGCTCGGTAACGACATAAACAACCTCACAAACACAATTCAATATTGTAAAGACATAAACATATACAAACAAATATAAAATACTTATATATTAACCATAATGTACCGGGTACTAATGACCTAGGTAGTTGATGTACTCTTATATTTTTTATAATAAAAAAAAAAAAAAAAAAACATTGTTATCACCTCTTTAGCTCTGTTGTCTATTCTTACCAAAAACAAATACAATTAAATATTAACATACAGTGTGCCTTTTCTCCACACACACAATGCATATAATGTCGCAATTTCGTTAGTTAGTTGCGCTTTAAAATAAGTAACAATAACAATTTAAATATTGTAAACGAGAATGAAAAATCTATGTTAAATGAACATATTTATGGTATGATCAAATATTTTTTTTTAAAAAAAAACCATCGCTTAAATCGATCCATCGATTTTTTTGCCTAGCTCTACTCGGGACACCCTTGGACTGCTTCGCGACCCACAGTTTGAAAAACATTGCTTTAAAGCACTCCTAGCTGCACTCGTCGTACTCCAAACAACTCGTGTCACAATTCATCGTCGTATAAAAACTCGTATAATAATATACTATTTTACCACCATTTAAAAACGTCTAAAAATAATTTAAAATAATTTTTAAAAAAACGAAAATGTTACTTACCTCTTGGTTCCTATTGGAGATAAGCGGAAATGTTAATTTTCCGCTTGTTACTCTTGGGGGACAAATGAGAAAGTATAATATGAGGTTTGTTAAAAAAAGGTGACTTTTCAAATTTCTCGGGCTACGTATATTAGATTCTCGATTTTTTTTGTTTATTACGTTGGTACACATGTATCCAACATATGTTGATATGATCAGCCATTTTGCATTTGTAGTTTGTTTATGATATAAAGGTTAGACGTATTTTGGTGTGCTTGACGATTTTTTGTAATCGAAAAAAATGGATCAAATAATCTGTATTAAATTTTATATAAAACATAAAATTAAGTGCTCCAACGCACTTGAAATGTTAACTGTGGCATTTGGCGTGTCTACTTTGAGCAAAAAAAAACTGTTTATAAGTGATACAAGCTCTTCACAGAATGCCGAGAAGATATTAATGACGATGCCCGCCCTGGACGCCCCAGCATGTCGACAATCGATGAAAACGTTGAAGCGATGAAGAAAATTGCTATGGAGAATCGTCGAATCACTATTAGAGATGTTGCTGAGGATGTCGGCATATCGGTTGGCTCATGCCATGCAATTTATTCGGATGTTTTGGGTATGAAACGTGTGGCAGCGAAGTTTGTTCCGAAATTGATAAATTTTGACCAAAATAATCGTCGCATGGGCATCGCTCAGGAACTGTTGAACGACGTCAACGACGATTTGCTCAAAAGGGTCATAACTGGTAAAGAAACATGGGTATATGGTTATGATGTTGAAACCAAAGCTCAATCATCCCAATGGCAGCAGCCAGAAGAGCGAAGACCAAAAAAAGCATGCCAAGTTCGGGAAAATGTGAAGGTTTTGTTCACTGTTTTCTTCGATTACAATGGCGTGGTGCATCATGAGTTCCTGCCAAAAAGTCGTACAGTCAATAAGGAATATTACCTTCAAGTTATGCGCTTTTGCATCACGACAATGCACCTGCTCACACATCGTTACTTGTTCGTGATTTTTTTTTTGCCAAAACAACACCATAATCACGCCACAGCCACCGTATTCACCGGACTTGGTTCCCTGCGACTTTTCCCTGTTCCCAAAACTGAAAAGACCGATGAAAGGACGGCGTTTTGCCAAGATTAAGGAGATAAAGACAGCAACGCTGGAAGAGCTTAAGGCCATACCAAAAAGCGCAGTTTAGAAGTCCTTCGAGGATTGGAAAAAGCGCTGGCACAAGTGTATTATATTTGAGAGGGATAATTTTGAAGGAGACAAAATAGATATCATGAATAAATATTTTTCGAGAAAAATAAAAAGTGCACCTTTTTTTGAACAAACCTCGTAAATGTTTTTTATTAGGGAAACCGTAACTTAACGTTTTCAAATGACTGCTGACATAGAATACTCTCTGTCATAGTCATATATATGAAAGTAATTTATTCCCAAGGTCATTATCATCTAGCAACGTTCGTGCTGCATGTAAAATTTTATTTTTTACTAGAATATGTCAAATTAGTTTTAATTTATAAAAGTTATGATTATAATAATGCATATTAATAAACTGTGACGTTGCATTTCCAAGGATACTGTTTCTTTATTTTGTTTATTTATTTTAAACGTCAGTACGTTCAATTCTTTATTTTTGGAGATGATGAAGGAAGAATTAGAAATTTTAAAAGATATTTTAGTAAGAGCGACAAGGCAATATTGACATTTAAAGTTTCTATTATTTGGAGCTATTTAAAAAAAAAAGTCGACACAAAAATTATCGGTAAAAGTGCAGTATCACTGACCTATATTAAAAATGTAATTTTAGGTAGTAAAATTTTGTGAATTTTCAAACTCCCTGAAAAATGACTAAATAAACCAATGCTTTTAAAGTGGTATTTGAAAAATATTTTCTAGCTTCCATCCTCAAGCATGGTGGAACCTGTTATTATCAGAAAATAAAAAAATAATTCTTTGTAACCTAACCAAACCTTATCTCATTCGCCATTTTGATACATTTATGACATTTATACTCTTTTGCAATTAATCTCTGAAAATAATTTAGGAACACTGATAAGTAAATGTCATTATAGGGTGGAGGAAATTTTAAAAAGAGGTCAGTGATACTGCATTATAGCCAAAATATCAAAGAAATTGAAAATTTTGACAGATCAAGTTTGGCCAATATTTGGAAAATATACAGAATATGGTTATCATTAGATAAGCATTAAATATATTGAAATACATTAAAATTAAGGTGCGGAAATTTGATATATTTTGAAGCAAAATTATAATTTTTTAAAATGTAATTTCAATTGAACTGGCAAACATTTACAGAATATGATCCAAACTAGGAATACTACTTATGTAACCAAAAACCTAATGAAAACTAAATTCGATTTGAGATTTAATCTTGCTAGTTATAAGTAGAGTAACTGAACGAACTAGGAGTACGGAATAGTGTATACAGAATGTTCAATTTAGTTGAGCCACCATTACTATCTGGAGAACTATAAGAGCTACAAGGTTGGCTGAATTAGCAAAGAAATACCATTTTCTAAGTGAATTACAAAACTGTTAACATTTTTTTTTTATTTTTATTTATTTGCTTATTAGATACAATACTTTTTTCAAAATTGAACCACTACAAAGTTCAATACCTTCACATTACAAAATTTTTGACAAAAATGTATATTAAATTGACATTAATTTAATTAAAATCGTATAAAATGAGCGTGCTATGACAGAAACAAATGAACAAATTATAATTCGTTTGATTCATTATTATTAATACAACTATACAAATTTTCCATAATTTGAAAAAGCTATCCCTGTGGCTCCTCCACCACTAACATGTTTGGGGGCCGTGATTTGACGACTGGTAACCGCACTTCACGCGCAAAATATATCACTTACCGAGATCTGCTTCAGCAGAGTGCCACACCCAGTAATGGGTAGAAGGCGTGATGATATATTTATTTATTTTATTTTACAACTATTTTGTGGAAAAATAAATAAATAAATTTTATTAGTTATTTACTTCTGTCTCGCTGCTTCCTATGCGATTTTAATTAAATTAATGTAAATTTTTGTCAAAAATTTTGTAATGTGAGAGTACTAAACTTTATAGTTGTTGAATTCAGAAAAAATATTAAATCTAACAAGCAAATAAAAAAAATAAGTTCCCATTTAAAATAAGACAGTTGGACCTCGTATTTCAAAAACCACTGGTCGAAAAAAAATTGTTGACAGTTTTGTAATACACTTACAAAATGATATTTCTTTGCTAATTTAACCAACCCTGTAGCTCTTATAGTTCTCGAAATAGCAATGGTGGCACAACTAAAATGAACACTACCATGGACTGAAGTGCATAATTTAATCCTGAGGGTGAAGTTTATATTACGAGCCGAAGACGAGGAAAATAATCACATGAGGGATTAAATACACTTCAGTCTTGTGGTATTTAATATGCTATTATAGTAAATATTTTCGATTTTTTTTCTCAAAATTTCCCAATAGTAAGTTTTAGAAGTAAATTCCATGTAATAAAGAATTAAAAATAGTAAATTCTTTTTAAAACTTGAATTTAGGTAGTTTTGGATGCATTTGATAAACATTCTTCATAAATATTTGTTACACTTTCATTTAAATAATATTATTCGCCGTCCTATTGATGCAACATATATAGCACTGAAAGCTGGCATTTTCGTTTAGAATATAATTTTTCTTTTTAACAAATTACTTGTCAGTGTTAGTCACTGTCAAATATATTGAATAATTTTACAGATAGTACCTACTATTTGAAAATAAATGCAAACATGATTTGGACCACCAATAGTAAATAACCAGCACCTTGTTCGTATTCTTAGTTCATTCGGTTTTATATTATCCTAGTTACGAGCATATGTAAACAAAGTACATTTACCTCCATGAACGGGCGTTATGAATCATAATGTCCCGGTATTTATAGACTTTGTATCATAGCATAGCAATAACTAGCAAATAATATTCAAGTGAAAAATAATAGTTATTTGTATCACAAACAGTACTTTTGACAGGCCGAGCAGAAGGCCAGGCTTGCAAATTGCGAATACTAGCAAAACAGTTTTTTGGACGTACGATAGATATTTCGCGCCGATTTAAATGATATTATTGATTTCAAATTGACAAAAATCTCTAACCTCCAAGCACTCAACGCATAAAATTGACAGTTCAGTCTTATAACATCCCTACTTTCATAAATTGGACTCGTCTAGCTGAATTTTTGTCTCTACGGCGTATTAGCCTACAAATATTATATATTAAAGATAGTTCAATTATCTGAATATATACTTTTTATTGATTATACACAACAACTGTAAATTGAATTATAATTAATTACGTATGGGATGGCTAGCACAGTGGTATGAAGTCGGCCTGTGGATCCTGAGGTCCCTGGTTCGATTCCCACAGGCGACAAATTTTCCATAATTTGAAAAAGCTATCCCTGTGGCTCCTCCACCACTAACATGTTTGGGGGCCGTGATTTGACGACTGGTAACCGCACTTCACGCGCAAAATATATCACTTACCGAGATCTGCTTCAGCAGAGTGCCACACCCAGTAATGGGTAGAAGGCGTGATGATATATTTATTTATTTTATTTTACAACTATTTTGTGGAAAAATAAATAAATAAATTTTATTAGTTATTTACTTCTGTCTCGCTGCTTCCTATGCGATTTTAATTAAATTAATGTAAATTTTTGTCAAAAATTTTGTAATGTGAGAGTACTAAACTTTATAGTTGTTGAATTCAGAAAAAATATTAAATCTAACAAGCAAATAAAAAAAATAAGTTCCCATTTAAAATAAGACAGTTGGACCTCGTATTTCAAAAACCACTGGTCGAAAAAAAATTGTTGACAGTTTTGTAATACACTTACAAAATGATATTTCTTTGCTAATTTAACCAACCCTGTAGCTCTTATAGTTCTCGAAATAGCAATGGTGGCACAACTAAAATGAACACTACCATGGACTGAAGTGCATAATTTAATCCTGAGGGTGAAGTTTATATTACGAGCCGAAGACGAGGAAAATAATCACATGAGGGATTAAATACACTTCAGTCTTGTGGTATTTAATATGCTATTATAGTAAATATTTTCGATTTTTTTTCTCAAAATTTCCCAATAGTAAGTTTTAGAAGTAAATTCCATGTAATAAAGAATTAAAAATAGTAAATTCTTTTTAAAACTTGAATTTAGGTAGTTTTGGATGCATTTGATAAACATTCTTCATAAATATTTGTTACACTTTCATTTAAATAATATTATTCGCCGTCCTATTGATGCAACATATATAGCACTGAAAGCTGGCATTTTCGTTTAGAATATAATTTTTCTTTTTAACAAATTACTTGTCAGTGTTAGTCACTGTCAAATATATTGAATAATTTTACAGATAGTACCTACTATTTGAAAATAAATGCAAACATGATTTGGACCACCAATAGTAAATAACCAGCACCTTGTTCGTATTCTTAGTTCATTCGGTTTTATATTATCCTAGTTACGAGCATATGTAAACAAAGTACATTTACCTCCATGAACGGGCGTTATGAATCATAATGTCCCGGTATTTATAGACTTTGTATCATAGCATAGCAATAACTAGCAAATAATATTCAAGTGAAAAATAATAGTTATTTGTATCACAAACAGTACTTTTGACAGGCCGAGCAGAAGGCCAGGCTTGCAAATTGCGAATACTAGCAAAACAGTTTTTTGGACGTACGATAGATATTTCGCGCCGATTTAAATGATATTATTGATTTCAAATTGACAAAAATCTCTAACCTCCAAGCACTCAACGCATAAAATTGACAGTTCAGTCTTATAACATCCCTACTTTCATAAATTGGACTCGTCTAGCTGAATTTTTGTCTCTACGGCGTATTAGCCTACAAATATTATATATTAAAGATAGTTCAATTATCTGAATATATACTTTTTATTGATTATACACAACAACTGTAAATTGAATTATAATTAATTACGTATGGGATGGCTAGCACAGTGGTATGAAGTCGGCCTGTGGATCCTGAGGTCCCTGGTTCGATTCCCACAGGCGACAAATTTTCATAATTTGAAAAAGCTATCCCTGTGGCTCCTCCACCACTAACATGTTTGGGGGCCGTGATTTGACGACTGGTAACCGCACTTCACGTGCAAAAATATATCACTTACCGAGATCTGCTTTAGCAGAGTGCCACACCCAGCATTGGGTAGAAGGCGTGATGATATATTTATTTATTTTATTAATTACATATGACTTTATGAACAAATTAGCTCTAAAATTAGTAAAACTTTCTAACGTCAAGCACTCACTGACACTGACTACCAATGATGCTAATGCTAACATTACAAAACTCCCTAGTTTTTACCGAACGGCGTTCGGTAAACACATGGATCTTCGAAAGATTTTGAGATATGCAATACTGTTAATGTCGGACGGAGGTGTAAGAGAGTATATTACGTACCATAATCTGTGACAGTTTTTAGGTCATTTCCTAAACGCGACTTCATAAATCACTTACAGTTCTAGGTGAGTAAGCTATTTTTCACAATACCTGAAAAAATGCAGGAAATAAAAATAGGTTTCAAAGTTAACAGCTGTCAAATTGTAAAAATAAACAGGACCTGGAACTATAATATTAACTTACTGCCCACGGTAGATCGTGAGCAAATATTATAATCCTAATGTAACCATGGAAACAACTGTGCAATAAAAATTCGACTTACTGTGTTTCAAAGTTATCATTAATGGGTAACATACACTACAGATATTGTAAAAAGTATTTAATGAAATTGTTTTTCATTTGAGCCATTACCCCATATTGGCTCAGTGGTACCGAGTCGACCTTTGGATCCTAGGAACCCTGGCTCGATCCCTACAGTCGACAAACATTTTCACCAATTTAAAATTACCCCTGTGGCTCCCCTACCACTAACATCTTTGGGGGCCGTGATTTGAAAGCTGGTAATCGCCCTTCACGCGCATAAATATATCACTTAGCAAGATCTGCTTCGACAGAGTGCCACACCCAATAATGGGTAAAAAGCGTGATGATATATTAGTGTTTATTTTATTTTTCATTTCAATATTTTATGTATGTGCTTTATTTATTTAATCATATACATATTCATATAATATATACTTTTGATATTTATGTTTGGATTTTCTTTATGAGGAATTCAATAAATTATTTTGAATTTAAATCGGCATAACAAATATATTTTTGGGATAATATTTTAAATAGTTCCTCGTTCACTGACGATAGATACGTCATTTAAAGACTCTGTTCAGTAGTTTATTTATTAAAAAGAAAAAAAAATCAAACAAAACAGGTGACAACTGAAAATTTTAAAATTCACAATGTGACTAAAGACACTGTGACAGGTGACTATTCCTCACGGTGTCTGGGTTACCAACCAGACATCAAGTTACGGTATTCAAGGACTCGTTTTGGTGAAGAGTGAATGACTGGTTAGGGAGATGATTTTTAGCACTGAAATAAATTTAATATTACGATTGAGGTGGGGTTGAAACCTGAGACTAGAGACGTTGAGACGAAGTTTGACATTTTAATAAATTAATATAACATTCGGTATTTTTCACTGCAGTTGATGCTAATTTAAATAATCCAGGTTTACCTTTATCTTTTGTTTGAACAAGTATACCAGAAGTAATATTTGCTTTTATATATTTTTTAATGAACGGACCAAAATTTTTCACCCTCAATCTTATACTTTACAGAAATATATTTTTTTGATCGTTTGTAATGAAGAACGCTCGCGTTGTTTTTTTTAAATGTTGATTAGCATTATTTACCATAACAACAGTTGTTGATGGGTGGCATTCGTATAATCAGATTTCTTCTGATCTTTTTTAACACTTAACTCATCACCATTAAGCGACTGAAAATATTTTAAATTTTCCTGAAGTGAAAATTATTGATGTTATGGAAAATAAATGTCATAGACTTATTTTTGAAACTTAACATGGAAGAGAGGAGGGAGGATAACTTCCAAATCATAAATGGAAACCCCAAATTTTTATTGCAGATTCAGAATCCGCGTAAAAAAATATGTCAGTTTTATTCTAATTTTTTTTATATTTTCTATAGATGGCGCTGTAATAGCAAAAAACTAGTTTTTTGGCGTAGTACTCTTTCGCGGCCCGAAAAAAGGAGTTTCTTGCGATTTTTTTCGAGGACACGTAACAACCCAAGTAAAAATAGATAACGTAGCTTTATTTATTGTCATTTGTACTTTAAAAACTATTTTTTTAATCTTAATCGCGTCATTCCCAACGCGACCCTGCAGCCCGAACATTGACAATCGGTGGGCGTTCCCCAGGTCGTCCTGGTCGAGCTGCAACAAAAATCGTTATTATTCGCTATTCTTAGATAGATTATCTATCGATCTACATAGGATATTTGAGAAAGGTTGAAAAATAAAAAAATGGCCGCACTTTGAAAAAAAAGTCTGTTCTTCGCCCAAAAAAAAAAAAGAGATAAAAGCGTGCACCGAAATGCCATTTTTTAAGATATTCAAAAATGGATATGTAGATCGATAGATAATCTATCTGACAATAACGACTAATAACGATTTTTGTTGTTTGAATAAAACTGACATATTTTTTACGCGGAACCCGAATCTGCAATAAAAATTGGGAGTTTCCATTTAAGATTTTGAAGTTACCCCTCCCCCTCCTCTCTTACAGTGGGGAGGGGAGTTTCAAATTTGGTCTCATTCGATAGAGCACATCGAAGTTAATATTATCGTAGATTTTGTTTTCTCAAACCGTTGAACATAGAATTTTTAAAAGGGGTAAACGGGTGGTTTGAACTATCTTGTATGTGTATTTTGTTATTATTGACGCATCATATATTATTTTGTATTTAATATTTTACAAATATTTGATTTATACGTTTAATTTTTTTAAGCTTTGTTTCACAATTTCATTTATTTGTGGCTTTTATAATATAATTGCTGATGATGAGCAAATATATTTTTTTAATTAATTTTTGTTTCTCTGAAGCCTATTATTTATTTAATATTAAGATATTAGTAGAAAAGGAATCTTTATATTGTTATAAATCTGAAATAACTGAAAAAAATACATTAAGGTTGGTGTGAATATGAATGCTTGTTTGAGAGAAAAACTAGAATATAAAATGTAAAAAAAGAAAATAGGTCAGATAGTGAAAGAAAGGATGCATATTGAGTTTTAAATATAATTCTGATAAACTTAAGTACTGTGGATCCATTTGCATACAGAAATATTTTACGACTAAGTACTCATAAACTCAAAGCGACATACGGACTGAATATTGTAGTTCCAATGCAAATGTGTGCAGAAAGCTGGAATCTAACTATATTAATTTCTCAAATTCGTAACTGCAATCCTAGAGTTGAGGTAAACTCACAACTACAGTTGACTATTGTTCAACTTTAATTGACACGTTTGCCGGTTTTCTGTACACTAGCAACTACCATATTATATTAGTCAACTTTGGTTGATAGGTACATCCAAAGTTGTCGGCTGCTATCAACCAAAGTTAAATATCGTAATTTCGGTTTAATAATTTTGTAATAAAAATTTATATTAAAGCCAATAATCGAAAAAACGAGTTTAAGTTTAATAATGGAAAAGAAACAATTTTCGAATTCATTAATTTGTTATAAAGAATTTTTTTATGTATACAGAAAACGGAACATTATGTGTTATTAATATTTGAATTTTAATGTTAATAAAGTCAAAAAGGTGAGGGAGATGGGAAAAAACTGGTAACAAGTTAATGTTTGATTTATATTTCGGTGCTGCTTAGTACCATCTTCAGCTACAACACAAGTATGGTATAACTATAAAAGTTGCATATAAAAAAAATAAAATTAAATACACAAAAAAAAGTTTAAAAACTTTAAATTAGGTACGTTGGTGAGTGATGATGAAATGAGGATGAGTAATGGGCAACTAACAAATTTTTATGAAATGAGTAGTGCAAACATTAGTTACAAAAAACAGAGAGAAACATTACAGAAAATCAACAGTAGATGTTGTCTCCAGCCAGTATTACCGACCATTGTCAGTGAATTAGTATTTCCAACAAATGTGGAATGTGGTATTAAATTAATACGTGCTTTCATATTATTGGGATTGAGGATGTTCTGTGGATGCAGCAGTTCATTATTATTATGAGGCATTTGCATTTGAATCAGATCTAACTAAACTACGTAAGCGTAATATAAATGTGAAAACCTCACAGAGTACGACATGAAATATTTCTTTGTAATATTATTTAGTAATTTAGTATATTTTTTTCTTTTTGCGTAATTTGATTGTTTTGTCGTTACAAGCACATATTAGTTTTTGTATTTTAATATAGCGTACTTTAAAATGTTTCAATTTATTTTTATCATACAAAATAATAATAATAATAACATTAATGATGAGTAAAAAACCCAGAAATATTATCCAAATGACCTTTTCGTCTTTTCTAAAGTTAAGTGTAGCTACTGAAAATTGTTTCTGCTCCTGGATAAGCGAGTAAATATGAATACGCAGCGAACATATTAATAAGTTTATGTGTTACTTATTTGTAAACGTAATTTATTCAACCTGTTTATTCATTTCGAAAATAAGCTAGAAATATTTAAAAATTATTACTAATGCATTGAACAAAATATTTTCTCATTAATATAATTTAGTGGCTAATAAATTTAATACAAGCTCTGTCGCTTTGTCGTAACAGAGCATTCAAAATTTTGTCAATGAACAACAGAACGAAAATAATAACAACAATGACAGTAGGTACAGGTTAGAAGCATTTATATGGACGTACATACAATATTCAGTCATTCAGATTATTAGAAACGAACCGGGCCAAATAGAGAATAACATAAAGGTACAAAGTATAATTGGAAACACTACTTCCAATTATTGTAAGAAACACAACAGGAAAGAACAGGAGAATCCGACTGTGATCAGATAAAAGGCTCAGAACTAGAGATAGATGATCCATCGGTCAACAAAGTTAAAATGGCCATTATTGCATTACAAAACAATAAAGCCGCTGGAATAGATGGAATACATCATCTACATACATACATACATATATATATATATACAAGACGCGCCGAACTGAAGTTGATGCACAGCTGATTGGTGGTGGGCAGCTGTCAGAGTTACCTTCCTTCTCTCCCTTCATCATCCTCATACTTTGAGACTTTGACAGCGAACTAGGTTATTTTAGAGTTTCGTTCTATTATTGTTTTATTTGTTAATGAATTAGTTGTATGTTGTTGTGTTAGTTGTTTGCCTTTTGTTTCGAATTCTTTATGTATAAAACTGTATTTTTTTAGAGAAATAAATTTTTTTAAAGAAATAATTAATATATTTTTTAATATGATTCTTACATCCAGCTAAAAATATTTGGTTGAGACAGCAATTTTATTATATAAATACAGCAAATTTATTTTGGCTAAGGTTACTAATGGTAATAATTTACATGTAAGTGATCTTAATAGTTGGTGGTACATGTAAGAATTGTTTCCTTTTACTGATTTACTTTTGCTATGACAACTAATTGACTTTTACTAAAAAAAATTGTTGTCACTGCAAACTTTTTTGCTGTCCAAATTTTCACTAAAAATATTTGCTGTAGCTACTAAAATTTTACTATAAGCAACAAAACCTTTTTTACCGTGTAGAGAACGATATTGTTAGAAAAAACGTCTTGGTGTCGAATCTCGACGAGAATCTCGACTTTTCAAGATCAAATAATAATAATAATAGAATATAAAATTATGATATTAGACTAAAATAAACTCAAAATAATGATAAAAACTTTTTTTTTTACGATCGTGCGAAAAGTACGTCATTATGTGCTTACTTTCAGTGCAGAGTGATCCTTTGTTTGCAAAATGGAATAAAATAGTTTCCTGAAACTAATTTAATTATACAATCTTCAAAATAAAAGTTTTTGACATATGTAATAAATAATTTTATATATATATATAAATAAATGTTTGTTTGTTTGTTTGTCCCTTATGCGTTCCTATATCATTCATCCGATTGCGATGCAACTTTGGTAAGTTGTTGTACGCACGCCCACTTAGCACAAGTCCAGTCCGCCATTTTGAAAAAAAAGGGCCGTTAGCTATCCTGAAAATTACTACACTGATTCGATTAAAATTAGGTGTAGGCATAGACGAGAATCAATCTTAACATATAGATATAATAAAGCTTCAGTCCGCCATCTTGAAACAAAATGGCCGCTAGCTATCCTGAAAAGTACTGCACTGATTAAATTCAAATTTGGTATGGACATAGACGAGAACCAATCGTAGCATATAGGTATAATAAAGCTTCAGTCCGCTATTTTGAAACAAAATGGCCGCTAGCTATCCTGAAAAGTACTTCAAATTTGGTATAGGCATAGACGAGAACCAATCTTAACATATAATAATAATAATAATAATAATAATAATAAAGACTTTTATTTGGAAATAATTCAGCCGAAGCTGTTCTACCATATAACCTTTACATTAGTTACAAAAATACAATTACAAAAATAGAAAGTATAAGAAACTCGTATAATACAGACTAATAGTATAAAAAGTAGTAAGTAACATATGAATTATTAAGCAATTACATAAACTAATGATAATAAAATACAAAGAAAAGAGAATAACATGTGTGAAAAATTCAAGATTTTAGATAAATGAACTGCCTTCAGAAATTAATAATTGTTTAAATTTCACAGAAAATGTAGCTGGCTTTAGTAGTAGTAGTGGTGCATGAATTTTATTGAGAATAGTAGGAACAAAATGACTAAAAGTTTTTTTAAAAAGAGCTGTATTATATTTGGGTATATGATAGTGGAGATTATTTCTTAAATTACGTTGATGATGTTGAGTCCGAATTGACAATTTGTTAAATAAGTAAGTAGGTGATTTGTTCAGAACGACACGATGAGCTAGACACGCAGCATGTAACAATCTCGTCTTATTCATAGTAAGCCATCCTAATTCATTTATATATGTCGACGTGCTCTCCCCTCTTCTTAAACCAAAAATGAAACATACACAACAGTTTTGTACTTTCTGTATTCGACTGACATCATGAGAGGTAATAAGTGGTTCATAAATAGTATCGCAGTAATTAAATACAGAAAGCACTAGACTATTGGACAAAATTACTCTGTTGTGTTTAGAGAGAACAAATCTATTCATATATAAAGATTTTAGAGCCAGGAAGGCTTTTCTGATTAGAAGAGACACATATTGAGAAAATCTAAGTCTTCAATCAAGAAAAAGTCCAAGATTTCTACAAGTTTCAGAAATGTCAATCTTGATGTTATTGATGGTAACATTAATCATCTTACTTTGCAACAGTTTATTTCTAGTTCTATCATTACCGAATAACATAACCATAGATTTTGACGCATTCAACTTGAGGAAATTTTCCGAACTGTATGTAGATATTGCTTCCAGATCATTGCTTAGTTTCTGAGTAGCACTAGCAACATCATTTTCGTCAAAAGATATATAAATTTGCGTGTCATCAGCATACATATGGATATTGCTGAATTTCACACGTGTTGACAGATCAAAAACATAAATGGAAAATAAAAGTGGGCCTAAAATGGAGCCTTGAGGCACGTCCTTGTCCAAAGCTGCACAACTGGATCTGATGTTATTAATGTCAACTAACTGATAGCGATTAGTGAGATAGCTGCGGACAAATTCAATGCTAGAATCACTAAAACCAATATAATGCAATTTAGATAAAAGAAGTTCATGATTGAGCGTGTCAAAAGCTTTGCTGAAATCAAGAAGGGCCAAAAGCACCATACGCTTATTATCAACTTCATAGATAATATTATCAACAATATGTTGCAAAGCAGTTGTAGTACTGTAACCCTTCCTGAACCCAGATTGAATATTCGGCAAAATTCCAAAATTATTTAAATAAGACACGATCTGATAGTGAACAATTTTTTCCAATATTTTTGACAGAGTTGGTAGAATACTTATTGGCCTTAAGTCATCAAATGACGAAGGATTTTTACATTTAGCTATTGGTTTAACCACAGCTTGCTTCCAAAGATCAGGAACAGCATTATTAAGAATACATTCATTTATAATATGTGTAATTTGCAAAACAATATCAGGAAAGATTAGAGTAAGCATTTTTAAATTAATACTGTCAACACCCGTAGAATTACACTTTAAGGAATAAAAAACCTTCGCAATTTCATCCTCAGTCACAAGAGAAAAAGAAAAACAAGTATCGTTACTAAATAATTTATGTGACTGATAGAAATGTAGTAGAGAATTATCAGGGTATGAGACAGGAATAGAATTTATGAAGTGTGAGTTAAGCAAATTTACATCGGCCAAGTTATTAGGAATATCATGGGTTGGTTCATGTTAATGTGGAATTCCTTCAATGCTTCCCAAATATTATTACGACTGGTCTTTTTTAATTTGAATTAAAAATATGCTTTTTTCTCCTTCTTAATTGCATCAGCAGTGACATTTCTTAACATTTTATAATAATTCCAGTGAGCAATAGATTTTGTTCGATTAAATTGCGAATAAGCGTTATATCTGAACTTGATCATTGTTTTTATTGTATCAGTAATCCATGGAGATGGTTTATGTTTAATTCTAATTGTTTTTATAGGAACATACTCATCAATAAATGAAAGAATAACAGTGTTAAAGAATAATAATTTTTCATCCACATTCCCACAAGTATAAAAATAATGCCAATCAAAGCTACTCAAACGGAAATGAAGATGATCAATATTAACACTTGCAAAATCCCTATAAAACTTCACCTGTGCAACTCTACGAGTCTGACAGAGTAGATCTAATTTGCATGTAATAGATCTGTGATCAGTCACATGATGCATATCAGTTACACTAACATCTGAACAAATCTCTCTATTTGACGAAATAAATACATCAATTAGAGTTTCTGAAATTGGTGTTACTCGAGTTGGCTCACATATAATTTGGACTAAATCAAATTCATCAAGCAATTCATAAAACAGATTTACTGTATTATTCAACGTAAATAAATTAATATTGGTATCCCCAACACACACTATATGGTTAAATTCAGGGTATATTAAAGATATATTTGTTTCCAAACAGTCAATAAATTCTACATGGGAGCTGTTTGGTGGACGATAAATTACACCAATAGCAAGTTTAACTCTTCCTAACGATAATTTTATCCATAATTGTTCCAGACTAGGACTATTAATACTAATATTATTAAGGATTGCTCAGTAAATGAGACTTAATATAAAAGCGAACTCCACCACCTCGACCAGTCAATCTATCATTTCTAATGAGATCATAACCCAAAATATTAAAATTATTACTACTAACATCAGATGTTAACCATGTTTCACATAAGGCATAAATATGGAAATTTTCATTGATTATAAAATCTTTGAATTCGTCAAAATGTGTAGACAATGATCTAATATTGACATAACCTATATAAATCATTATTATAAACAAAACATTCGTCCACTGTATACAAAGTATAAACGCAAGTTCATAATTAAATACAGATGATACTAAATATGAAAGGTCAGTGAACTGCGAAAGAACTGTGCACACAGGTAGACGATAAGTAAAGTTATTAATTAACAACGAAGGTCGAATTAATCAATATGACTGCTTATCAACTAATAGTAAAAGCAAATGCTTGAAGAATGAATTCACGTTAATTCGAATTTGTGAATTAAGAAAACTATAACAATATATATTTTTATGTACAAACAGTAAAGCAAAATGACATACACAATTAGAACAAACTAGAAATATAGGTTAATTACTAAACTTAAGATACTAATATTAACAAATAAAGTATTATTTATAATTGTACACACAATAATGAAACAAAAGTGTAGTGGTAAATGTGTGTGTGTGTGTGTGTGTGTGTGTGTATGTGTATGTGTGTGTGTGTGTGTGTGTGTGTGTGTGTGTGTGTGTGTGTGTGTGTGTGTATGTATGTATGTGCACCATATTTCAAATAAACAGAAAACAAAGAAATAGAAATATATAAAAAATAAATTCTAAAATAACAAAAGTGACAAAAATAGACTTATCAAAACAATAAACCAAGGTTATAAATTTACTTAGACAGACGTTCGAACTCTTCCATCGTAGTAACTCTATGAACTGAATCATTTATTTTAATGCAAATGACACCATCCCTAGACCATGTACTTCTTAGCCCATATTTTTTAACTGCTGCATTAATAATATTAAGTCTATTCGGAGTCAGATCCTCTTTAATAGTGATACCTGACCTTATCAATTTGCTTTTTGTCGCGTAAACAGTGGCACGATCTTTATAACTACAAAACTTCACAATTAAAGGTCTACACTTATCTTTCATCGCCTTCCCCACACTCTGCGATCTGTCGATTGTGGCAGAATTAAGGGTCTTCTCCTTAAAGACCTGGAGAAGGACAGCATCGGTATCCTCGCCGCGCTTCTCCTGGACACCGAACACACGCAAACAGTTACGCCTGCTGTACTGATGCAGGCGATCCAGTTCCTCCGACATCGATTGTAATTGCTTATCCTTTTGGATAAGCTGGCCGCGCAGATCTTTCACTTCTTTCGAGAGCGATGACATTTCCTCTCGAAACACTGCCTCAACTCGCGCAGAAACCGCGTTTACAATTTTCGCGATAAACGCATCAGATGGTTCATGGTCGCGCAAGACATTATTACAAATCGAAGTCACTTCATCAATCATTTGCCTTGTTTTAAGCATTTTATAATAAAAAAATCAAATAAAAATAATAAATTTCGATATAAGAAAGATAGCACACACAATGAACACGTCTATACACTTCGATTGCTCATCATATATAGGTATAAAAAAGTTTCAGTCCTATGCCATTCGAATTCAAACTTTGCAGTTTCCGATACAATTCGCATTTGCAATGATCATGAACAAAGTACAGGGACAATCGCTACAAGTGTGTGAACTAAATTTGGAAAATCCATGCTTCTCATATGGACAGCTGTATGTGGCATGCTCACGCGTCAGAAAACCTTCTGATTTATTCGTATACGTCCCAAAGAGAAAAACAAAAAATATTGTGTATCCAAAAGCATTTCAATAAACTGAATTAAACACAAACACTTTCTTTCTTTGAGTTGCAATGCAACGCATGCCGGGTACATGCATTAAATTGTAGACCACGCGAACCAAGTCGCGGGTAATAGCTAGTTAGTATATAGTATAAGAGGTGATGAAAAAGTAATGAATTAGATCCACATACATAATTATATTAAAGGTATGCAGAGAAGAAAGAATACCCAACGACTGGAAGAATCGTTTTTTCGTATTTTATTTGTTATGGTATCCACATAAGGGCTTTACGTGTAAAAATGTTCACCCGTAGACGTGCAGTAGCCCACACCGTATATTAAAAATATACTCCTCAAAATAGTTAATAACAAACAATTGCTTAGAACCAATATCAAATAAGTAAGCTAATCCTGCGTAGGTCTATGTACGATAAGCCTTAAATATATTACTGTAATATTTTACTTCATTCAAACGAGCATAGTTCATCGTCCGACTATTATATTGTATTATATAATTTTGCCGTCGGTAGGGCAGTGTTGGTAGCATGACAGCGTGATTAACAGAGTTACGTATGCTTCACTACTGGTACTTCTTGATGGATGACCGTTTCAAGTTATGGATAAAAAAGTAGAAATTACACTGCGGCTCGGTGAACCCGACCATCTCAACACCCGCATGGGTAGAGGGATGTAAAATAAGTCTTCTAGGCCTGGAGTGCTGAACTATATATATAAATAAATATATCATCACGCCTTCTACCCATTACTGAGTGTGGCACTCTGCTGAAGCAGATCTCGGTAAGTGATATATTTTGCGCGTGAAGTGCGGTTACCAGTCGTCAAATCACGGCCCCCAAACATGTTAGTGGTGGAGGAGCCACAGGGATAGCTTTTTCAAATTATGAAAATTTGTCGCCTGTGGGAATCGAACCAGGAACCTCAGGATCCACAGGCCGACTTCATACCACTGAGCTAGCCATCCCATCGTATGATGATGAGGGGATAAGTTAATATGTGAAAACTAGAATACATACTGACTTTAAAATACTTTGAGTATCTTCTTATCGAAGTTTTTAGGTTTTTCAGTTATGATCACGCCTTCTACCCATCCTGCCGTAGCAGATCTAGGTATGTGATATATTTTGTGCGTAAGGTACGGTTATCAGCCGTCCAGTCACGGCTTCATGAGATATTAGTAGTGGGGAAGCCACAGGGGTAGTTATAATATGGTGAAAATTGTTAATTTTTTTTAGATTGATTTGGTAATGAGGAACGAATTGTTTAGAAATATAAAAGATAAGTAGACCTATTGCGAAAATTTGGAATCTTGAAGAAGACGAGTGTTGGCTACTCTTGTCGTATATATTTTATCGCTAATTTAAATAATAACGAGACACTTCAGTTGATTAGCATATTAACTGAAGTTTCTAGTTATTAAGCAAAACAACGAGCGCTTTCAAATGATTTTCATATTAACTACTCCGTTAAAATCGATGTTATCTATGCGTATTTTATTTTGAATTAATTAATATTATACTAAAAAAAAATCAGGCATGATCTATTTTCAGTACGCTTAATGTCTAAATGGCATTTTTTTCACACATTGGCCGAATTCGGTATTTGAGCCTAACACATATAAATCACAAGTTATCACGCATAATAACTGAAGGCTCTCGCTATTATGCACAATAACGGAAATCTTATATTAGCGATAGCATATACAGGGCCGGTTTTGCCATAAGGCGGGTGAGGCGACCGCCTCAGGCCTCCGATTTTTACCGGCCTCATACAAATTATAATTTTTATATATAAAAAATTTATATGCAATTACTATGCAAAATAAAAATTTAATTTTATAAATACTATTTTCCGCAACGAATTGTTTTGTATTGTAGGTATATATAATACCTAAATACATATCGCAGCACTGTGTAGTCGCGTTGTGGCAGTAGCAGTCGCATAGCGCAAAGTACATAGGCTACTCCACACAATCCCTCAGTACCAGCGACATTCAAGAAAAATATATATTGATTATTAAAAATAGATTACAAGCAACATTTTCAAATATAATTACAAATATATTTAACGCATCCTTTATCTAATGCGTTCGCTGAACGATGTTTTTCATGCTTAAAAAGAGTAAAAAATTATCTACGCTCGACCCCCAAGAGCGATTGCAATCACTAGCCATATTAAATATAGAGGCAAAGATTTTGAGATCCATTGATTACAATGATGTAATTTCAAAGTTCGCTGAAGAAAAATCAAGAAAAAAGAAATTGCATTAATGTAAATTTCGCATTTTATAATTAATTTTTAATTTTGTTAGTATAGTATGAGACTGTGATTTTAGCTTCATGTGGGTACTGACTCAATAATCATAATTTTTTAATTCTATGTAGGTGCAATTTTTTAAAATTTTTTGTTACGTGACTATGCATTTTATTATATTTTAAATATAAATATACATTATATTTATTATACTCATATTTATACTTTTACATTTATGTACTAATTTTTTTCTTCTAGATACCTTTATATGGCATATAATCCCTCCGCCCCTCCACCACTGGCCTCTAATTTCGTTCCGCCTCCAAATTTGTAAAACCGGCACTGAGCATATACATCAGACAGTTTGCTATAATAGATTTCGGAAAGCGGTTTTGCAAATGAATTCTGTTTACAGAAGGAATCGGCTGTGAGCTATTTCGTACTGGAAATTCTATTTCCATACAAACTGATACGCTACCATAAACAGGTAAATAACTATTAGTATTAAAAGTAACTACTTATTAATTAAAAGTTTTCGATTTCGAGTTGACATTAATTATTAAGTTGAATAGTTCAACTTAAGTGTTGAATGTTTACTGCACCAATACGAATATAATTTATTGCTCATTTGCGATAAAAGTGTCATAAATTAAAATTTAGTACATATTTTTGAGTTGCTTCTATTTGTAGAAAAATAATTTTATACTCTAAATATACAATTTTGTAATTGTCAGATCGTGCGGATGCAACCTTATCTACTTACTCTTGAAAACCATTATTAGTACTTTATTTTTTCTATACCAAATAACTCAAAAATTAAGGAACTACAGTATAAATAATAAGTACACATATATATATATATATATATATATATATATATATATATATATATATATATATATATATATATATATACACGAAAGACATTTATGTACATAAAATAAATAGGGAATATATTCCCGAAATTAAATTTCGAAAAAAATTCTACAAAATTATATTGTTTGATTATAGAAACCTGAATTTAGAACATGACAGGTATGATGTACGAGTAATATGTATATATGCATTAAGTAGGTAGTCATTATATGAACAATTTGTTTACAATAGTATTAATTTATACGGTCGTGAATTTATTTATTAATGCATGAGAAACAAAAAATTTTAATAGAAATTTGGTGCTTTTTCATATTTCCGCTTTACAGTTGTAACCCTCCCTTATTCGGTAGAGAATTAACAAATAATTTGAATGGGTTCTTATCAGACCGGAGAAAGGACAAGTACTAGGGTTTATTGGAAATAAATATGTTCTTAGAATTTGGTGACACTAACAGCAATGATTTATTTAAACTTCACACTTACTACATGTTTGATGTTGTTGAGTTCATGCTGAACTCTACCGTCTGCTCTCTGATGTCTATTGTACTGTACTACTTCTCTACTAGTATACTGCCGATCTTACTCTTCTGTCGTAAACTAACCTACCGCTATTATACATCTAATTACAAAAGTACTAAGTCAGCAAATAGTTAGCTACTTACGTCAAACAATATTATTTTGAATACCTGATCTCATTACAACATAACCTAATTTACTCAATTATATTCACTAAGAATGTGCTGATTTTGACTTGTTACATTCCTCCCTTTTTCAAACAATTTGCTTCATGTAAAGGGGCACAATTTGCATATGTTACGATAGGTGATTTACAAGCGAAGGAAATGCAGCGGCTATATTTATAATTAATCTATATAACCGTACTTACTTAAAATGCAGCCCATATTACTGAAAGAATACCTGTTCAAAGAAAGTTCTAAGATATCTGTTCACGATTTAGCATCTAGAAAAAATATACTAATTAAGCATTAAGGCTCAGTGAAATCACACCTCCAATCATTCACATCAATTACTCCACAGGTCAAACTGACAAAGTCACATAACATTCGCTATCCTTTTGTATCTCGTTGGTACACCTGGTTAAAGTTACTACAGCACACATGGATGCTCGCTGCACGTTGACAGTCTGACTAGGGTTTCGCTACAGCCCAAAGTTACTCGCTGAACGTTGGCGGCCAGTCACGGTTCCGCTACAGCCCACACGGCTGCTCGCCGCACGTTGGGAGCCAACCATGGTTCTCCATATACCCACACCCGGCCACAGCCGTAACAAGCGCTCACACTTGCGCTAACTCACCAATACCATCATCGACTCAACTCACATAGGCAAGGAGGACTCACCTCTCAACCTATCCTGAATATTCTTCGAAACTCTATCAAGCACTAACACAATATTTAACCATCTCATTACTACTTTACTTGTCAAACAATGAACTATAACTAACGTAAGAAATCCGACGACTCGGTAAATAAATATTCAATCAAACATTACATAAATACTTAGTTGCGTTAATAAAAGGAGATGACATAAGCAAAGACGGGCTCACTAATAAAATTAATGAGATGATATAAATATGACTGTGACACATATTACACATTTAAAATATAAACATAATTTAACTATTATTTTTCCTTGTTACATTCCTTTTAAGTATCGTTTTACTTATTTTAAATTACATATACATAAACACTAAAACACTTTTATCATTTGTACCATCCAAAAAATAATCCCAATAAATACCACCATCGTCTTATGTTTATTTTATAACGCACTGAACTAGAATAAAATTGAAGTTTATATCTCGAATATCGTTCTATCTTGTTGTGGCCATTTGTGTTAGTAGAATTTGGTTGTATTTTCATCTTGTAGTACTGCTTATGTCGCTTACTCGTAGATCTCGAATCTCGCTCGCTTGTACTTCTTTTCTTCTTCTGGCCATTCGTTCTCGTAGAGTTCGTCTAAATATCGAATCTCGTTCGCTCGTACTTATTTTCTTCTTTTGGCCATCTGTTGTGGAGTTCTTCTTTTGATGTGGATTCTTCCTATCGTACTGTTTCCCTTGTTCTTTATTTCTTTGAAACTGTTTGCTGTTTTCGAACTTTATGCTGATCTGTCCAACTTCGTCATTTCCTTCATAACCGCTTGTGCAATTTCTTCAATACCCGTACCCTCTATTAAGTCATCATTTTCAACCCCTGATGCTTCTTTGCCCTTCCTATTTACCTCGTAAATTTCCGGAGTTTCCTCGGTAACAGCGCCATTAGGTCTCTCTTCAGTACTACTGTTTTCTTCCGAACTTATTTGTTGGAAATCATCCTCATTCTTCTTCTAATTCAGCAATATTTTCTCTTTGTCTTTCTTTAATTTTTTCATAAAGGCAGTATTTTTTCTTAGGCATCTTACATTCAAAACATCTTAATACTCCTTCCGTTATTTATTTTATTTATTTTATTTATTTTATTTATTTTATTTATTTTATTTATTTTATTTATTTTATTTATTTTATTTATTTTATTTATTTTATTTATTTTATTTATTTTACTTATTTTATTTATTTTATTCATTTCATTTATTTTATTTATTTTATTTATTTTATTTATTTTATTTATTTTATTTATTTAATTTATTTAATTTATTTAATTTATTTAATTTATTTAATTTATTTAATTTATTTAATTTATTTAATTTATTTAATTTATTTAATTTATTTAATTTATTTAATTTATTTAATTTATTTAATTTATTTAATTTATTTATTTTATTTATTTTATTTATTTTATTTATTTTATTTATTTTATTTATTTTATTTATTTTATTTATTTTATTTATTTTATTTATTTTATTTATTTTATTTATTTTATTTATTTTATTTATTTTATTTATTTTATTTATTTTATTTATTTTATTTATTTTATTTATTTTATTTATTTTATTTATTTTATTAATCGTTATATTGTAACATAAGACATACACAGTGTTGGGTCAGATAATAATTTTTATTGATGGATGACAGATAGTTTATTGTATGATAATATGATATTTTTGTTAAAGATAAATAGACGTGCGCTAAAATAATTATTTAGAGTTTTCTGGAAACAACTTGTTCATTACATTACCTAATCCTAATACAATTAATGATATAATCTCATTGTCCGGGTTGTCTAAAGATTATCAGTTAATGGGCTGTGAAGAAAGAAATTAGTATGAATAAAACGTACTCATTGAGAAATCCATGCCAAAATCAACAATTAGTAGCAATTATCATATTTAGTTAAGTTCAGTGACAATTGATCATTCACACACATCAGCAGTATAATCGCACAATCAGGATATCTCAATAAATATACTCAGAATCGATGGCCCTCACCTCACAGTGTCCTCAACGACAATCTGTGTACCATGAGGGCTCCGCCACGCACACTACCCAACTCGCCACTGCGAACTTGTCATCTTCATCAGAGTGGGTTGAAAGCCGAATCTCGGCCACCATCAACACTCGAAGATACAGGCGAAAGTTGGGCTCCTCCGAAATTTATCACTATAGATGGCGGGAAGGACATTTTTTTTTACAAGAGGATAATTTTCTAAAATTTAATTTTTTAGTTTTTTATCTCCAAATAAGAAATTGCCTCAACTTTCTAAGAATTTTTCTCTCTCGTCGATTTAGCCATATTTTCAGTATCAATTTCGATTAATGTTAATCGTCTATGATTTCCATTATTATTTAACCATGATTAACCTTATTCGAGAGTAAACTGGTGATTGAAAAACTGGTGCTTAAATTATTAAAATATTACTTGCATTACTAGTATTATTAGAAAACTCGTTTTTAATTCTTACATTTGAATTATCTTACTAGATATCTTCTACATTTTAATTTTAATTAAATCGTCATATTATAAATTAAAGTTAGTATCAACATCACGTTATGTATGTTAAATTTTCTGTTTTAAATTTGCATTGATTTTAAAATATATAGTAAAATTACCAAACCATTATCTATTTAAAGAAAAAAAAAAAGAAAAGATAAGATATTTGAAACTTATCTAGATTTTAGATAACAGATAATATAATCGTTATCTAGAGAAACTTTCATACACTTTTTTTAGATAACGCAACACTCGGACATACATAAAAATCTGATTTTATAAATATTTGTTATATGTATAAGCTAGCTAGTTTACATGACCACCACAGTGGTACTGTCCTAAATCATTAACCTTTATTTGTAATGAAAGTGGAGACCTATTTTCATTACTTGAAAGTTATTACGATAACAATCATCGTCATCAGAATCAGATTGATGTATCTGATTGACTTAACTCTATTTTTAATAGTGAGACGTCTTGGAATATAGGACAACGGGAATGGAATAAATGCATTCAGCATGTTATATAAGAAAATATATTTCGATCACCATTAATATTAAACGAATTGAGTACCTATACTAAGTGTTGAGTTATTATTAAAACAGTTGAATTCTCATCTCTTGAAGATTTTGCATGTTTTCATAATAAAAATCTCGTATTACCAATATTGAACAACATACACACTATTTTGCTCCTTAATTCTGCATATCATTGCACAAAGGAGGAACCCAGAACGATTGAGATGTAGTATAATCTATTTGTATAAAAGATGAATTGTCTGTTTCTATTAAAATTACAATAAATTTTATGATAATTGTTAATAGTTTGTAATTTTCTTGATTAAAGTTGATGACTTTTATTTTATCTAATGATATTTTAATAATAAGATTTTACAAAAATTAAAATGGCATTAGAGTAAATTGGTGGCAAACTACTACTTACTAATATTTTATTTATTTCCAAAACCTTAAGTTTCAAGTTAATTTCAATAAGCAGGATTATAGTAGTTTAAGTTTAAATTTATAGTAACTATAAAGGTTGGTGAATTATTATCCACTGGTAGGTCCTATTTGCTGAGTAATAATTAAGATATTAAAGATACCAGTTCGTTTACATAAGCCTTCGGTGTTCAGTGTTCTAACTTCCATCCTGCAAAGGACAGACGCGGGTCGCAGGATTATACACGGCACCGCGATTTCATTGCGAGCTCGGATTCGGAGTCGCGTTGCTTGCATTGCGCGAGTCAGCAGTCACGCGGCAAAAGCCAATTCCGATTCGTCGTCCGTCGTCCTTTTCATTCGTCCGGGGGTTATGGTCCGTGTAGGTCCTACGTGCGATTGTCTTGTGTCTTGGCTTCGCCTTCGTTTACTCCTTGCGCGATTTGCTTTGTTTCGTATTCGGATGAGCGCGCCGCCGCCCGCTACGATCGAGAACTGATTTCAGTGATATTTTATTTTATTGTGTGTATTGTTGACGTTGTTGACAGCCTCTGGAATTTTTTTGACTGAGTTGAGAAGATTATTTTTATTTGACTTTTCTGGGTCAAAGGTGAGTGTTTTCTAATATATTTATTCCTAAATTTATAAAATGCAATATAAAATTTAATATCTTATGAACGATTTTATGATTATACAGTAGTTCCCAAACTTTGGCTCCCGTGATTAAAAGTCACGGAATCTTTTTACAAGTTAAATAGGGACTCACTATATATACAAATCAATTATGAATGTAGATGATGCAAAAAGGTATGACAAGGAAACGAAGTTTATCGAAAATTATTTGTAGGATGAAACTAATTAATAATTTTTTAGTGTATACTGGATTACTAGCTTTTAATATAAGTCTTTATTTAAATAAAGAGTTATTTTAAAAGCCAGTAATCCATTATTAAAATAAATCATTATCATTTCGGCTTATTAAAAAATTTTCAATCTAATTAATAAATCTTTAGTGAATTTAGTTTTTCCTGTACCATATATGCTGGTTGGCTAATAAATTCCAATTAAAAATTTCGGGATGCGAGAAAAATGTTTGAGTTCTGCTGTAATGCAACAAATGACATAAATATTTAGTAACAATTAAAATCAATACACCTTTAAAATATTAATTATTTAATATATTTCAGCATTAAATTCTAAAATATAAGTTTTTTTTTTTGTTTTGTACAGTAATTTTAAATAATTTTAAACCATTGTAAATTACTATTTAATCATGAAAATACTTTTCGCATTGAATTCTGCAGTTTTATTCATATTGAATAATAAATTAGGTGCATATGACTTAGTTGGTCCTTTGTTTTTTATTTTATATAGCCTTAAGAAGTTTTGAATCGTGGTTTTCAATTCAAAATAATAATAATAGCAATAATTTTATAATTTACAAATATATACAAAATAATATTTTTCTATGTTATGTGTAGAACAGAATTTATTTTCATGGAACTGACGCTTGAATTGAAAAAAATATGTCGTAGTAAATTACAGTAGATACATTTTGTCTGGATTTGACAGATATGAAAAATTATTCAACTTTTCAAATCTTATGTAGTGTAAAATATCCTGAACAATTGTAGCTATTTGACATTGTAATGTCTCCGTTTTACAAGCGACATTAGATTTAATATTTAATAACTCTAAATTGAAATTTGAAATAACTCCTATATTTTGCAACCATTTTGAATTAATATACCAGATTTAGACCAACCGTGTTTCTGATTTAGTTTCTTAATTACATATGAACACAAATGTCTGTTGGATGTAGCTTCTCATTAAGTTTTCACACGATTGCGACATGAATGTGCAACTCATATTTAGGAGTACGTATATTTTCCGTAAATAGATTTTAGAGAAATTTAGTTACGAATAATATTTCAAGTATGTCGAGTTTATGTTGCAACATTGTAAAATGAAGCTAAACAACTAAATCAGAGAAAATTAAATTTAATGCGTATACTGTTTGTTAGTTAGAAAAGTAGGTATAAGTCAGTTGAGATGGTTTAGACATGTAGAACGTATATCGAATGAGAGATTGGTGAAGCAGGTGTCTGTTGGTGAAATTGAGGGTGAAAGATTGCGTGGACGACCTATAAATAAATGGATGAATATGATAGAAGGATTGTTGCGTGAATTAAAATTTCCTAATATGAAGAACAAACGTGCTTGTATGAAAGGAATTACGAATGTGGTTAAAGCTAAAGTGGTGTCAGGACAGGAATGTTTGGCGAAGATTAATTGCGGGATGAATCGGATGATTAAGGAAAAGTGCACGATTTTTGATTTTAATTTTGTTATTTAGTAATTTTCTTAGAGTGTTTACCTGTAATTGTGTGAAATTCACTTTCAAAATAAGCGCAGGGACGACACTCCCTTTGTTTCTTATCTTTTTTATTCGTTTTCTGATCTTACATTGAGTGTTTAACTGCAATTGTGTGGAATTCACTTTCAAAAACAAGCGTACAGCGACAATTCCATCCCATCTTATCCTTTAATTCGTTTTCAATCCTTACATAGAGTTTTTAACTGCAATTGTGTGGAATTCATTTTGAAAAACTAGCGCAGGGCGACACTCCCCTTCTTTCTCATATTTTTGTTTCATTTTCAGTTACTGAATTGTGTGGACTTTTCTTTCATATACAAGTGCAGGCTATCGATTTCATCTTTTCTAATCTTTGTAGATTCGTTGTTAAATTCGTTATTAGATTCGTTGTTAGGAGTAAACGTGAATAATTTGAGAGATTTTGCGCATTTGTTATGTACGCCGAAGAAATAAGATGAATGATAAGTGAATAGGAGTGATTGGATATATGTGATTGAAGGTTTGTTGTGTGATAAATAATTTGAAGTATAATAAATAAATGAGTTTATATGGAATGATCCATGAATGTGGTTAAAGCGAGGGTGGTGTGTTTGGATGGGAATGTTTGACGAGTACTGATTATTTGATGAATTTAAAGGGTGAATGTTTTGTGAATAATTCTAGGGTTCGTGCTACCCCATTTGATGGGATAAAGCGTGATGTTATGTATATATGTTTATACTGTATATTTATTTATATTTCAATTGTCACACTTATTTAAAACTTAATATTTTATTATCTATATGCAATAATGTTTAATTGTATCTTATCAAATTATATTTTTATTGACATTTGTATAAAGTTAAGAAATTAAATAAAAAATACGATAATTCTCAGATATTTACTTTATTAATTTCCGTAAATTTAATTTTTAGTTTACTTCTATAAATGTATTTTTCATTTAGTTGACTGCATAAATATAGCATTATTTATTAACAGCCCGATTCCTAAACAAGTTCTTCTGAATTTTGTATTAGCAAAGTTTAATCTAATACATTATTAAAAAGTTAATCCAAATCATATTCTGTAAACCATAGTGTAATAGTAGAGCTTATTTATTTATTTTTGAGAATATGATTTATTTTAGTTTGACTCAAATCAATTCAGGATTAGTTAAAACATTTTTGAGAATCGACCTGTAATTGTCAATTCTAGTATGTTATATCACGTTTTAAAACTTTTTCAAATCTGCTTCCACTTTTTTAAATACGATGTCGCTATAAATTTCACTTTAAAGTTGGTGCACACTTTTTAACTAATTACATTTTTACCATACATCACAAAGAAAATTCTTAGTTGAGTTTTTTTTTAAAAAGATAGGAAGTAGTTTAAAAATTTTAAATTTTATTTAATCTATGCCTTACGAAGAACGAAGTTTTTAGAAATGTATCACAGAACCCATAGTACCCATAGATTTTATTTATTTATTTTAATTAGTTATCTATGTAACAGGACCCTTGTACTTGGTACTAAGAGGTAACTGACATACGAAAGAATTTACTTTATTAAATGAATAATCACGAGTAGCGTAAACACTGCTACCACGGAATATTCTATTCCGAAGATTATTTACAATGGAACCGATGATACAAATGGTGAGAATATGCGCTCGCGCAAAATCAAACACGTACACAACAATAACAAAATTATATAATATTTAATAACGAATTAGGAGCTAAATTATATAAATCAAATATATTTACTAACTGGAATACCTGATGCTTTATAAACCAAATTATCTACGAGGGCGGTCCAATAAGTACTTAGCCTCACCGCCAGATAGCACCACTATCGCAAGAGCAATTTTATAGCGATTAGAACATTCTCGTAGACAGCTACTGTTAAATTTTCAGTCGAATCGGACGCGTAGTTTTGTTTTGACCGCGTGTGGAAGCGAGCGTGTCCTCAGATTTGAGAAAAATGGAAAAAGAACAATATCGGTCGGTGATTTGATTCTTGTTTTTGGAAGGGAAATCGCGCAGCGAAATCAAAGAACGCTTCTCCTTCGATGGCGACCGTCAAAAATTGGTTTAACGAATTTCAACGTGGTCGCACGTCGGTTTTTGATGAGCCACGCCCAGGTGTCATATCCTGAATGAATTATTGGGCATGAGAAAACAGTCGGCGCTATGGTTGCCGCGTTTGCTCACTTCGAACAACCAGCGCATCCGTGAGATTACTTCAGAGCAGAATTTGACGATGTTTAGGCGCAATCCGAAGGAGTTTCTGCGTCGTTTCGTGACCGTCGACGAAACATGGGTACACTGGTACACACCAGAGATCAAGGAACAGTCGAAACTGTGGACTTTACCCGGCGAACGTGCTCCAAAGAAGGCGAAGACTGTCCTATCGGCCGGAAAGATTATGGCCACGGTTTTCTGGGATTCAAAAGGTGTGATCTACATCGACTATTGTGCCGATTCGACGCCGAATTGCAGAAAAAACGGCCTCATTTGACGAAAAAAAGAGTGCTCTTTCACCATGCCAATGCTCCGGCACACACCTCCGCCGTCGCCACGGCCAAATTGATAGGATTAGGCCCCATACGACTTTTTTTTGTTTCCAAATTTGAAAAAGTCTCTCGCCGGGTAGAAATTTGAGTCGAATGAGGCAGTTATCGCCGCCACGGAGGCCTACTTTGCAGACCTCCAGAAAACGTATTTTTCAGACGGGTTAAAGAAGTTGGAGCATTGCTGGATCAAGTATATCGAACTCAAAGGAGATTATGTTGAAAAAGAAATCGCCACTTTTC
Source organism: Pterostichus madidus (assembly GCA_911728475.2). Taxonomy (NCBI): domain Eukaryota; kingdom Metazoa; phylum Arthropoda; class Insecta; order Coleoptera; family Carabidae; genus Pterostichus; species Pterostichus madidus. The sequence goes on along the minus strand of OU452308.1, from coordinate 22,072,174 downwards.
CAAAATTTTTGTTATTCCTTTGTAGGCTAAGTACTTATCGGACCAACCTCGTACTTACATGAACTCACAATAATAAGCTTCACAAAATAACAATGCGATCGAGAGAGGCCCTTAAACTGTGTAATTTCTTTGACCACTACCCAAGGAAAGCCAAAATACATGTGTTTGCACTGCCCATAGTTCAAGCACTTTATTACTTATTTGAAGGGACCGTAGTTTTCAAAATAACGCCAATTGGGCACTACTGTCGCATAAAAAACTGGTTGATGTTTAATACAAACTTCAATAAGTCAATACATTTGATGCGCAGTCTCCCAACTGAACTAAACTAAAATTCAAAGAATTGCGGAATTTTACACTGACTACTGAACAACTAACCATCAACATTTTTATTTACTTTTGCATCTATTCGTATAGTTTATTAACATTTACCGTAATAAACGTAACTGCCGTTTAATGTACCTACTTGAAGGTGCATAAAAAACTATTTTATAGCAGGAATTTGATATTTCTAAAATTCAATTACAATGACTATCGACGAGACATCTTTGTACTAAAATTTACGTGGAATACTTAAACATTTTTGAACTTAAGTGTATTTTCAAATACTTTCCTAGTCCATTAGGTTTATATTTAAGTCTTTTGAAAATTCCATCTAAAGTATATAAGTTTCAAGTACTGTTTTTAAAGTTCTTATAATTAAGACTGCAAATATTTCCAAAAAATACTTATGTACTTTTTATGTAGGTACTTTTTATCATTAGTCTACTCTAGTTTCATTGTGCAAGATCGTGTATTGCAAATCTTTCTCATGTTCAGTTTATAGTTTTATACATCCTATTGCGTGTGTTCGCTAGTTATACGGAATACGAGAAAATTTGAATAAGAAAAGGAAAATATAAAGAAAGTTGTCAAATACAATTTGTACCTAAGTAGATTTTAATTTTGGAATTAAAAGTTTTTAACCTTTTAATTCTGTAACAAATTTCAATACGCATATTTTTGTTTTTTAATTAAAAATTTCCACAAACCTTCAACCAGTGGTGTATTTAGACTTTATTGATTGCAGTGGCTTAGGCGTTTTCTGAGATGAAAAGCTGTAATTTTTACTTCATTCCCATGTGATTTGATGAATAAAGTTATTGTATTGAATTATTTAATTAAAGTTTATGTCTGCAATACACAATATATGAAATTAATTTGAAATAAAGCATAAGTAAACATTATTACTAATTATTACTGTAAAGTTAGGTATACACTTGTATACATGTATATGTCAGTTCCTCGATCCTTTTTAAAATAAACGAAAAATTAAATAATACTTTTATAATCCTGACTTATAATAATATTGTGTATGTAAATGTATAAATTAAGAACAATATCTAGAAGACTGAGCTTCTCTCGGAAAATATCGAGAGATATGTAGTTTAAAATAAAAAATAAGAAACAGTGAAATAGATAAAAGACACAAATTTTCTTTCCAATTTTCTTTCGATGAAACTGAATTCAATTTCCTGGGTCAAATTACATTGCTCCAAAATTCTCACGTGCCTATATTTTGAATTTTCTTTCAAAACAACGTACTAAATGAATTTTTCGGATGAAGTTATCTAGCCAGGTCATTTTTTGGGGCCAGAAAACATTGGAAAACCAAGTTTCATCAAAATGGTAAGAGCCAATTCCGAAATTGTTGATACACACACCGTCAAACACAAGAATGGCTCGTATTAAAGTTTCGGATTTAGATATTTAAAGATAAATCAAAATATACATTACATGACATATAATGTAAGATAATTTCTAATTAAAATTAGTACTAACAAATAAATAAAAATAATATTATGCAATTGAATTAAATTTTTAAATACTTCATTTATAATTACTAAAAATTTTATAATGGCTCAAAATATTTGCACTGTGGCTCGAATTACCGTAAAAAGAGCCTGATTCCGCCACTGCCCTCATCAAACCTATTTAAAGAGAGTTGTATCGCTTTTTTATGAATTCTATTATTTCAAATACAAGTGCATAAAAAGTGCTTCAAAAATGCTAAGTAATTTTTATATAGACTTATATCTGTATACTGGTACTTGATCAGCTCTGGTGGAAGAGAATATAATCATTATTGAATTGGTTTGTGGTAAGAGAAATAATATAGCTCAGTTTTTTTCTTTAACTGACATTTTAAATATTTGTCAACAAAACCGCTTTCACTATTTGTTGCATTTTCAGGATTTAATAATTATTTATGTATCAAGGATCAGAAACGTTAATTTCAACCGTGGTACTTACAATATTTTATGCACAACAAAAGAACATATAATTGTATATTCAAAAGATTAAAACAGGTACATTTATATGTCAAAGTGACATTTTACAAAATTAACTATTCACAATAAGCAAAAATTGTCATTTTATTTATGTATTCATAGAAAATTATTTTATTATGGCCCTATGGCCAAAAAGAAGTGTTTAAGCTTACTTTCCATGGTTAAAACACATGAATTTCGGCCTGCCTGTCTATGAAAGTTTAAATAGCGTTTTATATATATATATATATATATATATATATAAATTCCTATCGAAACTAACTAACCTCTCAATAAACAAAAATATGTTAGTTGTTAATATTTATTTGCTTTTTATGGGGTAATGGCTCAGTGGTATCAAGTCGGCCTGTGGACCCTAAGAACCCTGGTTCGATCCCCACAGCCGACAAAACATTTTCACCAATTTAAAATTATCCCTGTGGCTCCCCCACCACTAACATCTTTGAGGGCCGTGATTTGACGGCTGGTAACCGCACTTCACGCGCATAAATATATCACTTACCGAGATTTTCTTCGGCAGAGTGCCACACCCAGTAATGGATAAAAGGCGTGATGTTATATTTATTTATTTTTTATTTTTACTGCATGGTTTTTATTGTTTAATTGTTGATGTAAGGTTTAGCATCAAATTAGTTTGAAAATATTAATAGTTATTTATGTACCAAGGGTGAAAACTGGCGTTTCTGGTCCGTGGCATGATTATTAATACGAGGCGCAAAGCGCAGTGGGCTAATAACATGCTAAGGGTCAGAAACGGTCATTTCACCCGTGGTACATACAATATTTTCTGCACAACAAAATAAATTTAATTATATGTTCATTAGATTAAAATATGTACATAAGTTATATGTCAAAATGACATTTTGTAAAATCAAGTATTTACAATAAATAATTTGTCATTTTGCTTATGTATTCACAGGAATGACTTTCTTTTGCCCTAGGGCCAAAAAGAAGTGTTTAATCCTGCTTTTTAGGGCTAAAACACAAGAATTTCGACCCGGTTGTATATAAAATATATATTTTTAGATTCAATATAATTTGGCACGAGAGGTTAGGTACAACAATGAATACCAGAGACAAGGTATAATAGATGCAATTCTGTATTTCTGTGTAGTAACCAATGTTTGAAATATGGACAAAAGCATAATCGGTCACTAATACCAGAAATAGCATAAATTTGTTAACTGTTGTTTTTAGCGAGATCGCTTTGATCGCCTTTTCAATATACTGTAAAAAAGTACCTAATTGCTAACACTCTGCAAATTAAAATCCTACCGTTTGGTTTTTATAGCCAGAGGCGTGCACACGGTCGGTGCCATTGGTTTGTTAGCACCCTCTAATATATTATTATTAACAAAATATATCTATGAAGTTTTGATTATTAAGCCGTAAAAGTTGAATTTTATAATAAGGAATCAAAAGATTCAGGGTTATTGGATGAAGGCTTGAAGAATTTAGTATAATAAATTAATTATTTATTTAATTAAAAAAAGACGAACCCTGGATCTTTTGATTCCTTATTATAAAATATATTTATAATATAATGCACACTTATGGGTCCTAGACATTTATCATGGGAAATCAGTTTCACCACCGACATTGCTACTAAATTTATTTTAGTAAATAGAGCTTCAAATAAAAGTTGCAGAAATTTAGATATGGATTTAAATTGTTGTTTCTCTCAAAACTTGGATGTAAAGTATATAAGGTTTTTAAAATCCTGTTTTTAATTAGTTTGCCATGGAACTTGTAACAAAATGCGAACAAATGTAGAACGTTTTTGCTGTAAAATAAACATTTAAATTGACGAATATGTCAGAAAAATATTTCTTGTCTCATTTGCGAGATGAAAGAGATATTTTTCATCCCTAGGGAATAAAGCAAACTTTTCTTCCCTAAGAAAGAAAAGTAAAGCCAAATCATGACAACTGTATATCAACAGCGTGTTTTGATACATGTCAAAGGAATAAAACTTATCAAATTTTTAAATTTATTTCTGAAAATTTTACGTTTGATGGGGCTGTGAAAAGAATTATATGTATAATGCGTAAAGGATGTTATATTCTTCCGTCGGGTGCTACACAACCGCCCAACCGCCGGTTTCGGTTCGGAAAATGAAACTACTTTCTTCCCATAATATACATATAACTATTAAATATAAATATAAATATATCATCACGCCTTTTACCCATTACTGGATGTGGCACTCTGCCGATGCTGATTTTTGCGCGTGAAGTGCGGTTACCAGTCGTCAAATCGCGCTCCCCAAAGAAGTTAGTGGTGGGGAAGTCACAGGAGTAATTCTAAATTGGTGAAAATGCTTGTCGGCTGTGGGGATCGAACCAGGGTTCTTTGGATCCACAGGCCAACTCGATACCACTGAGCCATTACTCCATACATATAACTATTAAATATAAATAATATGAATAAAAAATGTGATTTATATTTTATAAGAATTACTATAATAGAGTAGATAGTTCAGTGGCAATGCGTTCGCATATTGACTTCAGAGTCAGAGTTCAATTCTTGCAACCGACAAATTTTACGTCATATTAAAATTGCACCTGTGGCTCTCTCTCCCCTAATAGCCTTGTGGGCCGTCGTCAGATATTTTATGTTTTGTTCAAATTCCATGGCTATCCGTTACAAATAAGAAATGTTAAAGTTGATTTACGCGGTTATTAAATGAGTAAAATAAAATCTGTTGTAGCTTGAATACGGAATCTCTATTGTTATTTAAAGTACTTTTATATCTAAAATAATTTGAATAGCAATGACGGAGGAAAAACTGATATCCCTTGTCAAATGCCTGCAGCCCGTAGTACGAATATATTTTTTGTTTGATATGCATAATTGAAAAATTAATTGTTTGTTTTATGTATTTTAGCACCCTTAAATAAAGCATTCTACGCACGCCTATGGTTATAACCAAATATATAAATGAAATTCGTTTCTAAACCTGTCAATAACGTATTTCGCACATGGATCTAGTTTAATTAAAGCTGAAATTACTAAATGGTTAGTAAAACTGCGAGTAATAAATAACAAATTAGTTTGTTTAACTGTAACTGATTAATTAGTAATTAGCCGTATCTGGCTAATAACTACTTGATCGGCCACTATTTGTTAATTGTAACCGTTGACCGGTTATTAATTGATGAACAGCAACTGGTTAATAATCAAATAATGAACACTTATGAACCAGTTATCAGAATATCGTTTTAAAAAAAATCCAGATGCCAGATAATCGGTTAACCATTTAATTGTGAAAATTTTTAATAAGCCTAATGTTTATTGATAAGGAAAAGGAAATCAGGTTGAAGCAAATACATCTAAGCAATTTTGCTCATTATGGTAAACATTATGGTAGATAATGAAAATATATACCATAGAAAAATAGGTCATATCAAATGACTTAACAATTAATTTGTTTGTAGTATGAAACAATATACGTTTTTCATTTTTTCTGTTATTATCTCATGAAAACAACAAGGTATTTCGTTTTCATGATTCAAAAATACATAATTCTGAGCTATTTGACAATTTTTCTCCACTACACAATATAAATTGTTTTTTGCTGCACCGTGCAATAACATTACTTGAGATTTTCGTTCAATTATTGCTGTATGTTTCTTCTATACCAATATACGTTTGTTCTAGAAAACGTAAATTTCCGATAGTAATCTACAAACGTCAAAATAGCCATGTTTTCTCTTATTTCTTGAATCGTATAAATGTCATGTTTATTTTGTTTATAAATAAAAATAAATAAATATTGGGTGTGGCACTCTGCCGAAGCAGATCTCGGTAAGTGATATATTTTGCGCGTGAAGTGCGGTTACCAGTCGTGAAATCACGGCCCCCAAAGATGTTAGTGGTGAAGTGGCCACATGGGTAGTTTTTTAAATTATGAAAATTTTTGTTTATTATAATAATAATTATTATTTTGTTGAAGCTTTTAAATACGCGCCACTCATAATAATCTAAATAAACTCATTTTACTTAATTAAATCCAACCACCACCATTATACAATTTTTTTAAATCAAATTAGATCCCAATTAAGAGAAAAATCCACATCTCGATCTTGATTGTGTTCGTATTTTGCTCCCAGCACTTCAAACTCCACCAATATTCATTAGTGAGTCAGCAAGCGTTTTCATTCGTCACGTAATTTTTAATACGTTGAAGAATCACGTCAATTGTCACGAGTCTGTGAACGTCGCAAAAAAATCAATATGATAGTGGAGTAGAGAAGTGGGAGGCGTGGGAGGCCAGGATAATCGTAAACAGCGAACGTCCATCGCGGCTTGATTGGTTTATCAGAACCGTTTGTGTTCATACGTGCGTACGGATTAAACGATTCCGGGCTATATCGCATTCGGCCCGCGCCCCGCATTGGCAGATAGCTTATGTTGGTTCGCCAGTGGTTCTCAATAATTGAACAACGAGGTCTGATGATGAGAGAAGTTCTGAGCAGTCAGAAGGCAAATTATAAATTGCCTCAAACTCGGAAATGTCAGGAACTTACATATAATTTTCATGATTCTTATTTTATCAATTATTAATTTAGAGATGAGCGTCACGCTAGATGGCCCCCTATCTCAAAACTTTTCAAAATTTCGTGTACAGTTAGTGCTAGGTTTGTGCTTGTTTGTTCTACATTCCTAAAGTTTGTTCTATTCATATACACATGTTATTAACAGTTGACTTGAGGAATCCAGCGTGACACTAAGAGAGAACCTTCCTAATCGATTCAGTTTAAAAAAATCTTATTATATGAGAAGTTAGTGCTAGGTTTGTGTAGTTTAGATGCAAATTTTTAAAGTTTATTCTATTCATATACACACTAAGAGATAATCTACCTAACCTATTCAGTTTTTAAAAGATCTTTTTATGTGAGTTAGTGTTTGGTTTATTCTGCTTAGGTACAAATTTTGAAAGTTTGTGCTTCTCATATCCACTTGTTATTTTGTTTTATTTTTATTAAAAATAAATTAAATATATCATCATGCCTTCTACCTATTACAGAGGGTGGCAGTCTGCTGTAGCAAATCTCGGTAAGTGATATATTTTTGCGCGTGAAGTGCGGTTATCAGCCGTAAAATCACGACCCCAAAGATGCTACTGGACGGAGAGTCACAGGAGTAGTTTTAATGTGGTGAAAATTATTTGTCGGCTGTGGTAATGGAACCCAGGTTCTCAAATCTACAGGCGGACTGAAACCACTGAGCCACCTACTTCATTATTTTTATTTGTTATAAACAATTGAAGTGATACACCCAGCGTAGCACTCAGAAGAATCTCTGTAAACAATTTAAGTTTTTAATATTTTTAAATAAAAGTTGTGAAATTCAAATTAAAATTTTGAAACTTAGTGCTTTTCATATTTGCTTGCTATGAGCAATACAATTGGCGAATTCAGCGTGATACTAAGAGAGAACTTCTGCAATCTACTCGTATTTATTTTTAAAAATCTTTCATTGTGATGAGTTAGTGCTACACAGGATCGATTTAAGGACTCGCCCTAGGCGAGTTGCAATAAAGCACTGTTTTTCAGATAGATAAAAAAAACATTCTTTTGTTTAAATAATTTTGTTAAAAATAAAATTAAATAGAAATTACACAAAAAATTAAATATGTTTAAAGTAACATAAATTAATTACAAAAGTAAAATAGAACTACTAAAGCTACATTCACAAATCGAAATTAGTTTTTGTTTTATGTTTTCCATTTTTGTTTTAATAACCTTGTTATCTTATGCAGCCATTCACAAATCTGTATTTAGTTTTGGTTTTAACACAAAAGTTTGCAAACTCCAAACTTATGTTTTAGTTTTACGTTTTATACTTATGAATAGACCAATAGGACGAAGCGTAGGATGATGTAGTGATATATAACATACTTGTCGAAAAAAGCAAAACTATTTGGGTATGACACCTAAAAACACAATAAAACATAAAGCATAAAACAAAAAGTAATTTCGATTTGTGAATGTAGCTTAAATCATCAAAATTTTAATTTTCGAAACTATGACTATTTATTATCATAGAAGACTTTCTGATTGTTACAAATGTATTTATATTTTTGTTATTAAATTTATTATTTTTAGTAAAATGGTACGATATTGTTCTTCTAATAATTTATAGTTAGCAAACTACAAAAGATAAGTATGTTGTTATTACATTTATATAAAACTATTACAAGTACGAAGATGTGTTTTCTTACATAGTATTACCAGAATTTTACCTGTTACCTAAAATAAATATATTTTGCTTCAATAACAAATGTAACCGTTTCTATAATTAAGAATGTAATAGTTTGGTGTCAGTTTGAAAGTTGGTAATTGCAATTTATGTGCATAAAATATTTATTTTAATAACCACTTAGGATTAAGGACGAGGTTCAGCCGATGGCTGTTCTGCCACCTAACCCTTCATACTAAAAAATTTAAAATAAAGTAAATAAATTACAGAGATTTTTAAAGAATATAAACATTTTGAAAGTTTATATTGTTTGTACACTTTTGTTAAAAACAACTTAAATATGCCATGACACTATTAAAAATCTCTATAATCTATTTACTTAATTTTAAATTTTCAGTATGAAGGGTTAGCTGGCAGAACAGCCATCAGCTGAACCTCGCCCTTAAATAGGGTTATTAAAATAAATAAATAAAATAAATTGCGATTACCAACTTTCAAACTGCCACCAAACTATTACATTCTCAATTATAAAACGGTTATATTTGTTATTGAAGCATAATATGTTTATTTTAGGTTACAGATAAAATTCTGATAATACTATATAAGAAAACATATCTTCGTACTTTACAAGTTTTATATAAATGTAATAACAACTTACTTATCTCTTGTAGTTTGCTAACTATAAATTATTAAAAGAACAATATCGTACTATTTTGCAAAAATATGAAAAAAATAGTGAACTTAATAACAAAAATATTATAGGGTATCTTGAATACAATAACAATCGGAAAGTCTTCTATGATAATAAATAGTGATATTGTCGAAAATTAAAATTTGGATGATTTAGTAGTTCTCTTTTACTTTTGTAATTAATTTATGTTATTTTAAACATAATTATTTTTTTTGTGTAATTTAAATTTTATTTTATTTGTCACAAAATTATTTAAATAGAAGAATGTTTTTTTAATCTATCTGAAAAACGGCGTTTTATTGCAAATCGCATAGGGCGCTCTAAGTCTTTAAATCGGTCCTGTCTAGCACTAACTCACCACAATGAAAGATTTTTAAAAATAAATAGATTGCAGAAGTTCTCTCTTAGTGCCACGCTGAATTCGCCAATTCTATTGTTCATAGCAAGCGAATATGAAAAGAACTAACTTTAAAATTTTTTATTTGAATAGCACAACTATTCATAAAAAAAGATTAAAAATGTAAATTGATTAGAGAGATTCTCCTTAGTGCTACGCTGGATGTATCATTTCAATTGTTTATAACAAATAAAAATAATGGGTCCAGTTGGCCTGTAGATTTGAGAACCCGGATTCGATTCCCACAGCCGACAAACAATTTTCACCAGATTAAAACTACTCCTGTGGTTCTTCGTCCACTAACATCATTGGCGTCGTGATATGACAGCTAGTAACCGCACTTTACGCGCAAAAATATATCACTTACCGACTTCTGCTACAGCAGAATGAAATCCTTTGTAATAGGTAGAGGACGTGACGACATATTTATTTTATTTTTTAATAAAAATAAAACAAAATAACATGCGTATATGAATAGAACTTTAAAAATTTGAATCTAAGCAGCACAGTAAGCAGTAACTCCTCATATAAAAAGATTTTTAAAAACTGAATAGATTAGGTAGGTTCATCACACTTACACTGGTATGCATAGTCGTTCGCCCAGCGACGCGCTGAGGAAGCGCCCATAAGCGATACACTTGGCGAAACGCTGGCGAACGACTATGAATACTAGTGTTAGTGTCACGCTGGATTCCCCACGGCAACTGTTAATAACATGTGTTTATGAATAGAACAAACTTTAGGTTCTAGAACAAACTAGCACAAACCTAGCACTAACTGTACACGAAATTTTTAAAAGATTTGAGGCAGGAGGCCAACTATCGTGAAGCTCATAATTTAGAGAATAAAATTCAGCGGATGCCGACACTTGAATCCGAAACACTTTGATTCTACCAAATCATCTCTGCACTGATGTAGCGATACTATCGATGTTAATAAAGTACTTGTACCATCTTTTCGATACCATTGTTTTGATATTTTATGGATATCAGTACTTGTTTCAAGGTATTGGTATAGATAGAATACTACACCTTTCTCCTCCAATGAAAAGTGATAATTCTCCTAGCTTTCATTTATACTACGTAGTTCATGAATTACTAAATACATTTATGCACCTGACTCATTTTTACTTTCTTATACACAGTATATGTCCACTGAATTCGTTTTGATCATTTTCTCAATGATGTCTGTGTGTGTGTGTATGGATGGATGGATGGATGGATGTGTGTCCGAGTGTGAAATATCTCATGAACGAGATCATTTGTTAACGTGACTTGGTAATTGTAAGTTTTATGAAAATACGAAAAGCTGAGTTGATTTTGAATAAAAATGGAAAAACCGGAAGAAGACGTTTACTGGACACACAAAACAATAAATTACTTTTATTTAAAAAATGGAATCAGTTACGAAAAAAAGTTTCAAATAAAAGATGTTAGCAAAAATATTTTGAACATAAAATATTATTTGCAATTTTCCTGTATATGCGCCTAATTTTGAGAAAAACTAATTTATATATTTAATAATATATTACAATAATCATAGTAGCAATAGAAACAAAAAACATATACATGTTTAACATTTATATGTCAAATAATAATTGTCAAACGCAAGGAGCAAATCATAAGTGTTCACAATTCAACATTTTTGATATTAAATATGTTGTGTATAAGAAAGTCGTGTGGTGCCCACACCAGATTTTTTATAATGTTATCTTGTTATTCAACGATTTATATCTAATACAGTATTTGTTTTTGTAAATTTCCAATCTGATACTTTAAAGTATCGATACTACATGTCAATACAGATTTTGATATTAAATATTGATACCTATCATCAATACTTTCAATCCTATCTAGATTATGCTGACCTCAAGTAAATTGATTTAAGGCAGGGTATCACCTTTAACTGTGATTTGGGAGACGTTTTTCATTAATTTTTATTAATTTTTGTCATACAAAGAATGCGCTGAAATAAAATCAGTTTTAGCAATTTATTTGTACAACTTTTATCTAGGATTATCATGAAATATTAGAAATAGCTTCTTGCCAAAGTGTACACCTTTTGAGTTACACCGTTAGACTGCGTGTCAAATTCCACCTTGTCTGTGGCTTTTAGAACAAAAACCAAAGAATGTTCCTATTATACTTCATTCCCTGTATGAAAACTATTACGTCCCATTCGGTATCCATGTGATTCAAGATTTTGTACTTGAAACGTTTACATTGGTATTGGATTGACATTTTTAAATCATAACCTAAAATTTAAATGACAGTAAAATAATGATTACTTTACAAAATTTAATTAGTTTATAAATTAAACCAAATTCTGCATATATTAAATAAAAACCAAATATAAATTTACCTTACGCACGAAAAATATTCCTTATGTAATTTTGTAAAATAAAACTAAAAGGAATATACATTTTTCTATGTATTATTATTACATATAAATAAATAATATATGAAAATACAAAATACAATGCAGTAGATAATTTTAGTAAGCCAATAGGAATATTGTAAGGTAGTAATGGACAAAATACAATGCACATTACCTCTTATACTACAGTTAAATAAATTAAAGATCCTCGATTCTCTAACTCCAGTGTAAAATAATCATGAAAATGACAAACGCATTACTGCATTTGATTACCCAAAATTTTTCTAGCAATTTCTTATTTCTCAGTCTGTATTTATGTATCAAAAATGTCACAAACTTAGAAATGACTGGCGAGAAAATAACAAAATCATGACAATGGGTCTCTATTATTATTTTACAAACAAATGTGAACAAAGTGAATATAAATTTTCGTATTAGTAAGAACTTTCATACGTTTCCCTTCAAATAATAAATGAGATAGAACGTGAAAAAACTTTAAACGTGTGTCTTTACTTATTAAGACATATGTTAATGCCATTCACATAGGTACAAATAATATTAATAAAAAAGATAGCTATATTTCATCGTATCTATGATAACCTCGTCCACATATGACGTAATCGTTTTCATACAGGGAATGGAGTTTAACAACAATATTTTTTAACCCTGTACGTAGGGATTTTACGAAATTTTTATTTTTAAGAAAATTGTGGCCATTTAAAAATAAGGTCAGTTTTTTTTGGGTAAAAAAAAATTATGAAAAGCAAAAGCAAAAATTCTACGTACATTATTAGATTATACCACGGTGAAGACTTGTGCAAAGTTTCATGTCAATCCGATGAAAATTGTAAGAGTAATCTGCACGCAGATTTGAAAAACAGCGTTCGAGAAAAACGCGTTTGTGTTACGTATATATAATTAGTAAAAAGATTTCGATGACCTTTTTAATGAATGAATATCGATTCTATACACTTCAAAGAGTACTTTAAGAACAAAAAAAATCGATTTTTTGAAAATGCAGTATTATAAGTATTAAAAATCCTTAATTGCACATATTTCAAAAAGAAATATGTATTCTTTTTTACAAGATAGTTCCTTCAGCGCGACAAAAGGGAATGCCTCCATGCCAAAGGGTGAACTAATTTGACATTTAACGTAAAATTTCTATTTCCGTAGGAATTTTGTTGTAAAATAAATAAGGTAATACAGAATTAATTGAATATATCTTTAAACTTTTACCATTTTGAAAGTTGATAAAGTTTAAGAATTTCGATATTTGATAAAAACCTGATAATAGTATTTGAGAACAAAGTTTATCTAACGGCTTACATGTGAAAGCTATTGATACCCCTTAGAATAAAAATAATTTTATACCTGGATATATGATATGACAACCATATTTATATATTTTTCAGACGACCACTTATGAAAGTAACCATAAACTACTACGGAAAGTTGAAAATAACATACACTGATATGTTAGCATAACGCACACTTCTAACATATCAGATGAAGTTCCACTAATTGACAACAGATGGCGTAACGATGAAAGAAAATAATAAAATAAATGAAAAGAATATCACAATACCTAACCTCAAATGTCAAACGTCAACGCTTATCTACAAAAACGCATCAGCTGTCAAAGTGTAACAACATTGCTGTTGTAAACTGTTTTTAGAAATATTTTGTGGTCGTTTGAAAAATAGTGTATATAACTCGCTCGAAAGTGTGATAACCGTTCTCGTGTATTTAAATCACTCGGCGCTGCGCGCCTCGTTTTTCAATTTGTACACTCGCACGTTATCTTACACTTTCGATGCTTGTTATGTAATATACTATAAAATATAAAATCAAACTAATAAATTATAAAAATAAAGACAACAAACAATTAACATATTACATCAGTACTATTAGAAAAGCTCAAAATGAATAAAATATCGATATTTATAACCATTTTAGAGAAATTTAATCAAAAATTTTGAAATCATTTCTTATTATTTTTTAATGTTTTTAAATTGAATGTCAATTTTTAACTTCAAGAAATAGGTACAATAATATAATTAATATATATATATATATATATATATATATATATATATATATATATATATATATATATATATATAATGTTTAAAAAAGGCTAGCTCAGTGGTATGAAGTCGGCCTGTGGATCCTGAGGTCCCTGGTTCGATTCCCACAGGCGACAAATTTTCATAATTTGAAAAGCTATCCCTGTGGCTCCTCCACCACTAACATGTTTGGGGGCCGTGATTTGACGACTGGTAACCGCACTTCACGCGCAAAATATATCACTTACCGAGATCTGCTTTAGCAGAGTGCCACACCCAGTAATGGGTAGAAGGCGTGATGATATATTATTATTATTATTAAAAAAGGTCAGTATCACAATTAATATTCAGAAGCGTTCCTGGTATACTTGGCGTCGTGGTTCTAATATACTACTATTCGAGTATTTTTTGACACTCCCTTAAAAAAATATAAATTAGTTAACTATTTAATATTAAAGTATTTAAATGTTTAACAATAATTACACAATAGGTTTAAATGCATTAGAAATTATTGCACAACAACTAAATTTTATATCAAATTAGAGAGAAAGAAAATTATAAAATGAACCTAAATAATTATGTTTATGTGAAATCAACTTTTCTTTATTTTGGCGCAAAGTTTGTAATAATTTCTCATATTTTTTACAATTTTCTTTTCTTTTCTCTTCATTGATGCAGCTAGTGTTTATGAAAGAAAATTGTCTAAATATCTATTATTCACTAAATAGCAAGCCAAAAAAATTCAAAGCTCATATGAGTGCTTTTCTGTCTTAATATGTTAGAATCAGAGTTTTGCAAACCTCTAGCATCTCTGGATATAAAAGTTCCATAGCAAATTTTAGAAAAATAATATAATTACCGAGCAAGACTTTTTATGTGTACTATATGTAGTTTTCAATTTGGGTACATTGAAACAAGGTACCTTTCAACAAAAGCTTATCTGTGTTTCTTTTAAAGTTTCAACAGACTCATTTTAAATATAAAGAAGATAAAAATCTTGATTGACACATACTATTAAGACGTCATTTCTATAATATTTGAGATAAAGTATAGCTTAATCACTCAGCTAAAAATTACAATGCCGTCAAATAATTAGTTCTTATTTTGTGAATTATTGAATATACGAGGTGTGGCTATTAAATAACGAGACTAACGCTGCTATAGACGAAGTACGCCAAATACCAGCGACCGTCAGCTTTTTAGCGTGAGGCTTTCTCTTTCGATTGCAGTATCTCTCGCTTCTGTCAACAAATCCGTATAGCCGTAGCATTCGTTCTAATTAGAGTTGTATTTTTGTTTCGCCGAAAAAATGTTAAGTGCAACATTAGAGCAACGAATTGTTCCGAAATTTCACATGAAACTTGGCAAAACTGCTACTGGAACTTATAATTTATTGAAAAAAGTACCCGAATTGTGGAAGGACAAGTCATGGTTTCTCCATCAAAACAATGCGCTGGCTCATTCCGCAATGCCTGTCAAGAGATTTCTAGCCAAGTACAGCATCCCAGTGTTGGACCATCCGCCTTATTTGGCAGATCTTGCACCGTGAGACTTCTATATGTTTCCTAAGGTAAAATTTGCCTTAATAGAAACAAGATTTGAGCTTTGAAAGAGAAATCGGCACGCGTTCAGAAGGAGCTGACAGAAGAAGACTTCCAACACTGTTTCGAACAATGAAAGATTCGCATTGAGCATTGTCGGGATAGGGGTGGAGTGTGTATTGTCAGTGATAATAAGTAAATAGGTATGGAATCAAAATAAAATGTTAAAACAGCGTCAGTCTCGTTATTTAACATCTTGTATACAGACACAAGTTACGAACAACAATTTATTACGATCTACGAGTATACAACTGCAGCACTTGCAACGCTAGCAATATCCAGAATTTAGTGAAAAGTGTATAATGATTATTTATTTTAAAAATTAAATTTTCTTGCTCACTTAATTAATTTAAATAAATATTACTTACATGTACCAGTAAATAAACCAGCATATGACCTAATTAATTTTTTACCCTACAAGCCAGCGTCCTAATTAATTATTCTATATTTAAAATTAACTTTGTTTACATAAGACATCATGCTATGTTTATCATATAGGGTAGCTCGAATCCTTAAAATATTCACTGAAAATGTATTCATTAGCTTCAATCCGCAATTAATACTCACTGTGTCTACATTCATCATTATTCCTCTCATATACCTACCCACAAGCTTCTCTATTTGGAATTATTTATTTACGTAACAAACTAGAGATTATTATATGCATCTAGTAACTTCTATTCCTCAATTCAACATATTTGAAATTGTAACGTACTAGTGATCTAACAGATCTATCAATATTTCTGTAAATAAACGAACTTTTTGAATCATTAAACCATGTTCAAACATCCTTTATATTACCGGATATTAATCTCTATCACTTACCTTTTATTTGAAATACAAGTACACTGAATTTGTCCAAACAATCTCAACTAACAAAAATAACCTTTAACACATAATAAAATGAAGAGTTAATATTAGAATAACATCTGATTTGAATTACATGGATACTACAGCTTAGTTGGCAAGAGAGTTGACTGAAGTTTGAAGATCCCAAGTTTAAATTCTGACAGTGGCAGCTCGTCATAAGGATATAATTTTTCATGAATCGAAAGATATAAAATGTGTGTTTTTAAAATATTCGATATAGTGCATGAAAAAATATTAAAATATTTCGATAAAATATCTTCAGTGGACTACCATCTACAAACACCTGTGACTCGTTGAATGCTATGAAAGGAAGGAAACTGTATTTCATAGTTAAGTATGGGATGGCTAGCTCAGTGGTATGAAGTCGGCCTGTGGATCCTGAGGTCCCTGGTTCGATTCCCACAGGCGACAAATTTTCCTAATTTGGAAAAGCTATCCCTGTGGCTCCTCCACCACTAACATGTTTGGGGGCCGTGATTTGACGACTGGTAACCGCACTTCACGCGCAAAATATATCACTTACCAAGATCTGCTTCAGCAGAGTGCCACACCCAGTAATGGGTAGAAGGCGTGATGATATATTTATATTTATTTATTTAAGTATGCGAACAACAATTTATTACTATCTACGAGTATGCATTTGCAGCACTCGCAGCGATAGTAATGGTTTGAACTTAGTAAAAAGTGTATAATGATTGTTTATTTCCAAAATAAAATTTACTGCGATTATTTTTCATCATATTTCATGAGAAAAAATTGTTCATATTATCTCAATAGGTATTCAGAAAAAAATAGGTAATCATGAAATTAGGGTCAGTCAAATAAATTTAAGCTTTTATCTTATTTTTTTTAGTCAATTTTACCTTATAAAGTAATGTTTAATTGCTTGAATACAGACCATTAAAGTTGTTGCTTTATAAACAATCGCTTAAATACTAGTAGTTTAAAAATGTCAAATATATGTCAAACAGAATAAATTAAAAGTTTATTAAAGAATTTTCATATATTATGAAGTATAAAATTCAAAAACTAATTTAACTACGCATTTCACTTTCTGATTAACGAAGTTAGGTCTTGCAGGGATTCGCTTATGAAAAAACATGTTTCAGTTTTGAACACTGTCACTTTCAAAGTTTACACATTTCGTAGCACTAACTAATTCGTTGTTCACGACTTGATGTAATTGAACTGCATCATCAATTAAAACATTTTCTTCTTCTATTTTCACTTTCTACACACTGATACTCTGTAAAGACTACAGTCGCGGTTTAAATAAATAACTATTAATAAATTTTAATTGAATTATATTACTATTCGATTCTTTAAATATTTTTTAATATCGATATTTGATTAAAAATTCTAGGTTAGTTAAACCTAGGGCAATAATATTTCGAGACTGTGAAATAGGGTTGTCAAAAAAATCCCAATCTTTTCAGTGTAAATTGTTTTATATACCTACCTCTTACTGACATACACACATTTTAAGGAATTTTTAAAAGAAATAGATCTATTTCATTTGTTGAAAGGTCATTGGACAACTTGTGTAAATACACAAGTTTTCCAATAACACCCTGCTACGGCAGTGCGGAAAGTACTAACTTTTCGCACTCATTTGCGCCTTATTTGCTGTATTCAAGTATTGTTTTCGGTTGTCATAAATACAAAAAAATCATCAACCATATTTATTTTTACTTTCTTATACAGTGTATAAGGAAGTATTGGAATCGTGAAAAAAATATTTTTTCCGCGATTCTTCCCTTTGCACGCTTGTTTTGATAGCATCAGAGTACAGCGCATCTACTGTATGTTTCCTAGTTTCACCAATAGATGGCCACCGTTGTACCAGTTTACTGGATTCTTCACTTAGTTTTTCAATTTCTAGATTTTTATCGATTAAACACTTTTTAAAGTCACTGAACACTTTTCTTACGTCCGATACCGCACTTAGTATGTCTTGCTTATAATCACCTCTTAGATTACCACTTTTTATTGTCACATCAACTAATTTTTTCAACGCAGCTTCGATCTCCACATCTACATCATCCGACATGTTGAGATCGTGTGTGGTGTGTGTGTGTGTGTGTGTGTGTGTGTGTATGGATGTGTGTCCGAGTATGCAATATCTCATGAACGAGATAAGATTTGTTAACGAAACTTGGTAATTTAAGTTTCATGAAAATATGAAGAGCTGAGTTGATTTTGAATGAAATTGAAAAACCGGAAGAGGAAGTTTACTGGACACACAAAACAATAAATTACTTTTATTTAAAAAATGGAATCAGTTACGAAGAAAGTTTCAAATAAAAGATGTTAGCAAAAATATATGGAACATAAAATGTTATTTGCAATTTTTCTGTATATGCGCCTAATTATGAGAAAACCTAATTTTTATATTTAATAATATATTTCAATAATCATAGTAGCAATAGAAACAAAAAAACATAAATTTTAATTTTCGCTTTATCTGTCTTTTTTCGGAAAAACAAATACATCATTAGAATGGTCAAATAATTTGGCAACTTTGCCTCAATTTAATCGACTTCGTATCTCACGGTTCTTGAGATACCAAGGGTTAGGCTCGGAAAACAGACAGCTTGTATATGCCTCATCAGTAAAGTTAGGCATAAAGTAGTCAACATTACTAAATAATTATACGTAAACAAATTTGATATTTTATATGTTTCAAACAGATAAATGCTGATTAATGAAAATCTAAATTACATGTTTAATAATATTATATAACATTCATATATTCTAAATAATAAATATGATGTGTTTAAGAAAGTTTTGTGGTGACCATACCAGATTTTTTTAATTTAGCTTAAGAAACGGAACATATCACTTGTGAAAAATTACTATTGCTATCAAAAGCTAAACTGTAGTTAATGATAAATGTGCATTTCAAAGTTTGATAATTACTGCCGTAGGATAATGAATTCACGACATATTTAGATATTATTTGAAAAATTAAAAAAAAAATCAAAAAATTAAATAGTTTCTTGTAGTATAAAATACTAAATTGCCGTAGGAAAAATAGTATGTAATACACGTGTAGAAAGGCCACTGGAAAACTTTTGTGAATGGAAGACTCGCTTACGCTCGTATTCCATCTAATATACATGCTTTTTCAATTTGATTCTTTCAACAGTTATATCAAACAGTCGACATATAATTTTTACCACATTAAAACTACCCCTGTGGTTCCCTCTCCATTAATATGTTTGAGAGCCGTGATTTGAAGGCTGGTAACCGCACTTTACGCGCAAAATATATCACTTACCGAGATTTGTACTATCCCATTTAATGGGATATAGCGCTATGTTATATACGAGAGTAAGGTGAAAAGTTCTCGGCCTCACACAGAGATGGCTGCGGGATTTGGGGTACGATTTGCTTGGCCATCCCCCATAGTCTCCTGATTTGGCACCCTCAGAATTCTATCTGTTCCCAAACTTGAAGAAATTTGTTTCTGGAAAGCGCTTCGCGTCCAATGAAGATGTTGACAGGGCTGTAGATGAATATTTTCACAGCCTTCCAGATTCTCACTTCCGGGAAGGAATATTGATGTTGGAGAAACGATGAACCAAGTAAGTTGAAGTTAAGGGGCAGTATGTAGAAAAATAAAATCATTTTTTAACTGAAAATCGCAGTGTATAATTGTCAGGCTGAGAACTTTTCACCTTACCCTCGTATGTATGTAAAATTCAAGTGACCAATTAAGACATTATACTTCATACATACCGTCCGAGACTATTTTTCGGATCACCCGAGTTGAACCTCTTTTGAGAATCGGGCTACGTATGCTTCTGCCTATTAGTACCTACTTTGTATTATAATAATAAGTTAAAAATAAATTTTATTCTAATTAAATAAATATGGGAGTCGGTAATCATCAGGATAAATAAAATGTGTAGGATGTGAAAAAACATTTTTGTTCATTATTTAAACTTGTATTTTTTGTTGTCATTTATATCCGCAATTAATTTTTTCAACATTCATTATACCGAACAAGTTTTCAATATTTTTTGTGTTAAGTATAAAAACCGTTTTGAAGCCATCCAGTTCGAAATTTAATTAAAAAGTTTTCGAGCTTTTTGTTGTCTTTGGTGTTTACGTTTTTATTTTCCTTTTTGATGCACGATTGTATTTTATATTTGCCAAAAAACAGAAAAGGATTTATCTTTCAATGAGTATTTGCCGACAAAATTTAACATGACAATTCTACAGAGGTAAAAATACTAGCTTAGGTACTATATATTTTTATCAGTTATACATTGCATACCTATACAACCACCTAGCAATTTTTTTTTTAGTTATACTCTTCTAAAATAATTATTTCTTATTAACAAAATTTATATTCAAGGTACGCTGATATTTTTTTAATAGAAATAAATGTTGTACTTTGTCTTCATTTTAGTAAATATCTCATAAAACATGTAATGGATATAATTATGTCCCCAAGGAAATTTATAAAGTGTAGCGTGTTTGAAATGTAGCTCAACCAAAATTTAAAAAATACCCTTTTTATATATTAAAGTAAATAAATATATAAGGAAATTATTACTATATAATATTATCCAATGCGCACAATAACTGTATCTGTTCATTTTACATTTGTATTATTTTTGTGAATTAATAAACAGTACCTAGTAATGGGTTTGAAAAATTGTGAAAGTCTCTTCATTTTGTGTGTTATTTAATTTATCGATTTAGATACTTATGGTAGTGTTACCGCGAGACGAGACGAGATGAGACTTAGGGTCAGTCTCATTTTGGTCTCTATTTGATCTCGAAGATCATGGTCTTGAGTGTCGACCAGAGTATTGACATTTCAAGGTCAAATTATTATTAAAATTTCAATTTAATATTTCTATTTTGAAAATATATTAAATGGTATTAAAAATCCAAAATAAATTCATTAGCTATTAATAAAAACTATTTTTAGTGATGAACCATTATTTGTATTAATTTTCAAATGAAATTATTATGAATTATATCGTTTGATAAGTATTTTATTATCTATATATTATTATTATACGGGTAATGGCTCAGTGGTATTAAGTCGGCATGTGTGAACGCTGGTTCGATCCTTAGAGCCGACAAACATTTTCACCAAATTAAAAATTACCAATGTGGCTCCCTCACCACTAACATCTTTGGGAGCCGTGATTTGGCGGCTGGTAACCGCACTTCATGCGCATAAATACATAACTTACCGAAATCTGCTTTGGCAGACTGCCATACCCAGTAATGGGTGAAGGGCGTGCTGATATATTTATTATTTGAGTTTAAAATTAAGTATTGAACATATTTCAGTTTTTATATGTAATTTATGGGAAACAAAACGGTTAAAAGTTAATCTACTACTACTTTTACAATTTGTATGAAGTCATTAGCTAATTTTAGAACTTAAAAAAATCATATTTGCATAATATACCGAAATTAAAATGATAATAAAATAAAAACAAAAAGTCAATTACGATGTGGAACTGTGTCTTAAAAAATAAGAAAAATAGGAAAACAAAATTTCCTTAGCTCTCATGTCTTGTCTACCGACGTAGTTACTTTAACATCAGTCAGTTCAGCTTGTAAAAATATCACAGTTCACTAGTCCCTAGTTGGTTTAGCTGGATAGTTGATCACACCATACTGATGAGTCCCTAAAGGACGAAACGCGTCTATGGTTAAAGCTGAACTGACCAGCCCTTTGATGATGACCTAATAAGTTGATTCAAACGTGCTGTAAAAATTTTGGAATTTGTGACAAGTGATGGAAATTTTGTTTTCCTATTTTTCTTATTTTTTAAAATGATAATCTTATAATTAATTGAGCATTCGAATAAAAAGGTTAAACAAGAGTAATTTCTAAAGTTAAATTTATGACAGAAAAATTCGAGAGACGCCCGGACCGGGAATTTTCTGTTTGCCGAGCAGATTTCTTATCCAGTAACCTAGTGGGCATCTGCCTGGCAAGCAGAAGGTCCCTGGCTCGACTCCGGGCGTCTCTCGAATATTTCTGTCATAAATTTTATTTTAAACATTATCATTATCACAGTACGTTAAAATCATTCATATGACAGAAATTGGAATTGAAAACAAAAATAGTTAACAGTCTATTAAAATAATCGAAACTCTCGGGAGTCTTAACGTGACCCGATACTGGTCTCTTCTCGGCTCGAATATTTCCTCGAGACTCAAAACTATATTCTTGTCTCCACTTTTCTTTTCTCGCAGAAACACCAATTTTCGGTTTGAATGTAAATTCAAAAAACACATGCGCGATACCATTTCTAGTGTGTTGTAAATAATATTCCATACAGAACATCATGCTATGTTCCATTAAATAGGGTAGCACGTCCCCTTGAAACATAACATGATTATTACTAAAATTTAATCTGTTTCATATTTGTTTTACAAAGCAGTAAATAAATCAGATTATATAAAAAAAATATATCAATTAGTAATTTATAAAAAAAATAAAAAATACAGTAAAATTCAAACGACGATAGAATAACAAAAGTGATACGACGCTTTGTTAGAATCAAAGAGATCGGAGTCCCGGCATTGATCGAATTTTCCTTGCTAAATTAATATGTTTTGTTTTTATTTATTTAGTTATTTAAACATTTCATTGCGTAAAAATTAATAAATTGTTCTTTTAAGTTTTGTTGAGAGTGAGTGGTTCAACAGAATCCATGTAGAATTTTGTTGTGATTAAATAATAACTTAAACTGTGATTGTTTGGACGTATCATTAATCCTGTAGATTTACGTTCTCGAAGTTGTTACTTACTTCTTGTACAAGTATTTCAAATAATTACAATGAAAGCTTTGAGACATTTAACGTAGTATATCCATTAATCTAACTAAGAAATATCGATTGTGGATATAAAATGAACAACAAGTACATATATTTCTTATAGATTTAACAATATAAAAATACTTTATATTTTTTAAAAATTGAAGACTATTTTACTAATTTTTATGTAATGTAATATTATTATTACTCTGCAATAGGAGTGTAGTATAGACAGTGGGTGGGTAAGAGCCCTCCCTGAAATACACTTGATTGTGGCTCCAGATGTAATTGTTTAACGCAAAAAAATAAATTTATTTATTTTCTTTTATTTTCATTAATAGTTAATCCAACCACAAAATCTATGATTATTCAAAAAGTTGATTTAATTTTTGATTCAAACGACATAATTACAACTTAAAATTATATGCACTCAAATATACAATAGTATATTAAAGAACAAATTTCATAAGGCAATCTGTTAACGCACGAGTCCATGTTTGGAAAACGAGTCGCCCTGCGGCGAGTTTTACAAAGGACGAGAACGATAACATGCTTTATGAAACGTGTTCTTTATACTATTTTTTCTATTGACGTCAATGTATAATTCTGTTAGATTTAAAAAACTGCGACTCAAAAATATAAGTTGGTGTTTTTTATCATTTGTGTTGGTAGCGCTTTTCATAACAAAAACAATTTTTTTGACAATTAATCAATGTTTTTTTCTGTATTGTGCATGTTGTGATTTTTGTATTATTATAGCATATTGTTTTACTAATATTTCGACACAGACAATTTACAATTTTGAAGTTATATGTCACTCATCTGACAGAATCATACCACTCCTACAAAATAAAAAGCGCCAAAAACAGTGCGCTTAGAGATCTCCTTGACACACCGAATTAGAAAATTACGTATATGCATAAATTTTGTGGATTATTTGTACTCAAAATTACGACTACATGCATCTCATATACTCCGCTTAGTGTCATGGAGCCGCCCATAACCCTTTTTATTATACCTATATTTAATTAATTATATATTATATTCTATCTTATTGTCTTTATTCTGTTGTCACAATTATTATTATTATTTACTTTGTTAGTTTTAAGTATTGTATATTTATTACTTTGTCTTAATTATGTAACCTAATTCCTAATTCCTATTTTCACATAACTTGTATTCAAATTTATTTATGTCAACCACTTCAAACAGTTTTAGTTCGAAAGTCATGTAGACTAATTTATAGGTTCCTTTAAAACCCAAATCAGTTTTATTGTTTACACATTTTTAAAATCACTTTTCCAAATTCTCACTATTGACAGATATTTTCCAGACTTAGCCACTTAAAGTTCAACACTAAATTTTAACGCGTTTAAAGAAAACAAAAATATAGTTTTGTGCGTTTTATAACACATTTGAATATGTGACCAATGAAATCCAAGAACGCCTACTAACGGGGGTAAAAACCCTCTAGTGGGGAGTAACTTCAAAGTTTATATGTTTACTAATTTTTAGAAGAGAAGAAGACTTGATCACAGAATCTCAAACTATCGACTTCCAAATTATACATTTGATCACGAAATCTAAAACAGTTGACTTGATAACGAAATCCCAAATTAATAATTCACTTTAAGCTGTAAATAGTATGTTGTAAATTGTAAATATATTTATATAGGCAAAATTTCAGTATCTAACATTATTAAAATTCAATACAAATCCTATAACTAAATAAAAATAAAATACGTAGTGGTAACAACCGGGGTCGTTTTGCCCATAACAAAACTGGTGTCAGAACTGGGATACCATAACACTAGATTTTATAAAAATAGGCAGAAATATTCTAAAATAATGTAAAATTTTTATTTATTTCTCGATTTTTTCTTCAACGATTATTGTAAGTATAAATATAAAATAAATTCTTCAACAAAATAAGTAAAATAAGTACATTAATTTTGCAGAATAACATAAAAATACAATTGAAACAAACTAACAAACTATTGGATATATAGTAAAAAGTAATATTTTTAATCGCTATAGAATTATTAAATATTAACCATTAAGTGTTTGTCTAAATTGTCGATAATATTTGCCTGTAACATGAAAAACATCTTTTAACATCAACTTATGTAATGGTGCGAATTTAAATTTGCTGATAATTAATAAATTCACATAAATAATTTCTTCATGGTTTCTTTGGAAAATATTGGATATTTTTATAAGTTGATTGAATGCTGATTTTTATCTTAAAACTAAGACTCTTAATTTAGTTATTAACCGCTCTGTTGTTATATCTTTAACTTTGTTGACTCTATTTTTTTTAAGTTTTGAATTAATTCTACAGATTCGGAGAGTTCTTAAACTTGTGTCTTTAGTTTCCTTAGTACTTACCATAAAACCATTTTTTTTTTAATAAAGTTAAATGTTAAGGCAGTATATTTAATATAATTTTGCAATCTTTGATCGCTGTTGAATTGTCTGAAGAAGAGCTCACAATTCGATTTACTGTGGCTCAATTGTGTACGTAAAAAGCCTTGTGCCCCACCTTGTAATAACAGGTTTTAGTGGCAGGGATAAACCAGGTAGATTATCTTTATAATATTGGATTCTTAGCGGTGCTTTGTCAATATTTTTTTGCAGTATTTGGTTTAGCTATTAATATCTTGAAAATTATTACGTATTTCTTGCGGTATTCCAAAACAGATTGATAGCCGAGATTCGAATCAATTAAATTCGCCGAATCGATTTTGAAAAAATATTACGGTTCATCTCCGGTTCAGATAATTACTTTTTATTTAAATTTAGGTAATCGGTTCCGGTTTAGGACAAAACAAAAAAAAAATAATTAATACTTGTTAATACACATATGCATTTATATTTTTGAAACTAATCCTCAATCATTTTTGTCGAATGACAATTATTGCTCTTTGTTCGTGCTTTATTTGCAGTGCGAAACGAACAAATATTAGAAATTAAAAAAAAAACTCTTAAAATATATTTATTCAATTTTGTCTTATAAACTCATGTTTAATTGCTTGGAGTAGATGGCACAGCGGTATCGTGTCGGCCTATGGATCCTGAGAACCCTGGTTCGATTCCCACTGCTGACGAACATTTTCACCACATTAATACTACTCCTGTGGCTCCCCTTCCACTAACATTTTTAGGGGCCGTGATTTGACGGCACTTCACGCGCAAAAATATATCACTTACCGAGATCTACACCCAGTATACGGTAGAAGGTGTAATGATATATTTATTTATTTATTTTATTTTGATACAGACCATTATCGTTGTTGTTTTATAAATACTCGCTTAAAAATTTTATTCCGCTAGCGGTTTAAATTTTTTATTTCACTAGCGGATTAAAAATGACAAATATATGTCAATCAGAATAAATTAAAAGTTTAAGTATTTATACATAAGGTTTTGAAAAATTCATAAATCAATTTCACTACGCATTTCATTTTCTCATAAATGTAAACTTGGTGTGGTTGACCTTAAATATGAATAGTTCTGGAGGTAAAAGTTGCTTATAGGTCGCAAATAGAATAAATAAACACAATGACAATAGGTGTTTGTTATATTGATCGTCAAACGTTTCGGCCATCAAAAAGTAGCCTTAATCAGTGACTGGAACGACAATAGTATAAATAAATAATATAAAAGAACGTTCTTTTATATTGTTCTGAAATATTTCCGGAAATATTTGAAATAATGAAACATGAAAATATTGAAAAAAATACATATTAACTATTGCCAAATAAATTATATGTTGTATCATTTAATGTAACAAAATAATACAATAATATTAACACGTAATTGAAAATATGGGGCTATTTATTTTTAATTATTTGAATTACTATCGGTATTACAAGTTTCAAGAACAGAAACAGAACGCTCTGATACATTGCGTAAAAGTATTGCAATTGGTTCTAAATCTGATGAGTTGCTATCCACATTTCCATCAACTACATCTTAATTGAATGTAATCAGTAACCACTGTTGCTCTGTCTTCGAATGATTGGTTGTTCAACAAATTTTGGTTGGAAGCTATGTAAATTAGCTTAGTAGTTCTGTTTGTAGTTAAAGGATTTCTTTTCGTTCAGTTACAGCAGATGAAGCTGACAGAGAAAACACACGCTCAGCGATTTGTGATAAAACAGTGTTTCAGAGTTGCATGGAAGTTTTATCGGTTCATTAGCAAACTAACGCAATAAGTTTCAGAAAATCGGTATTAATACTATTACTAGATAAACAAATTTTTAACTAAACTGCCCTTTTTTTTGCAACCCGGCATAAGTATGTGAGATTATAAAGTGTTGTCAACAGTAGCAAATGACAAATACTACAAAAAATTGGGAATTTTAATTACAAAAAAACCAAAATATTCTTAAGAAATGAATATTTCAGTTGTTTCCAATATTTCCACGGTATATTTCCAATGGAAATATTTTTCATTTACAACAGTAGCGAAAATATAAGCTTGTCATCAACTAATTTATTATTTTAATTTTTTTATATGTCCGAATGATATATTTTGAACTTTTATAATCGAATTTTAGGCTTTGGTATGAAATAAGTTGTAAAAGTTAAATTTCTCATTTTACATTGTAATGTACGACGTTTCGGCCAATTGTTACAACCATTTTAAAACCATATAGTAAATACAAAAATATTCCAAATATTACATTTTTGTTAAAATATTAATTACGAAGTACATTTTGAGGTGTAAATTTTTAATATAACCTTAAACCGTGTCATACGGCCGTTGGCCCAAAATAAAATATCGTAGCGTGTTTCTATTGAGATGTTGTTTATACACAACAAGGGTATGGAACATTATTTACCAAAAAGCTTTTTTTGTGTAAGCATACAGAATCACGTTTCCAGCTCTTTTAGCATGGATATTTACTCGCATTTAAGAGTGAAAGGATTCTTTTTTGTGAAAAATTCCAGAGGCGGCGACAATATTTTTTATGAAACACGCGCTATACGAATATGGTTAATTATGGAAAAAAATATATGTGAAAATGGATTACTTATTTAAAATGTAAAATGTTAAGAGAATTTTTTATCTATTCTGCGTTGAGCTGTATATAAAGAAAATGTAAACTTTGACCTTTGCCAGCACAATGGATACATCAATGACCAGATACACGGACTAGGAACAACACATCAAAAGTGCAAGAAATACAGGCAACCTACCATCTACGAGTTACGAATTGTTAAAGGCCTAGAAGATTTTTACATCTTCCTGCAAATATAATAGTATATTAAAGAAAAAGTTTCATAAGGCAATCTGTTAACGTACGAGTTCAAATTTGGAAAACGAGCCGCTCTGCGGCGAGTTTTATAAAGGACGAGTGCGTTAGCAGGCCTTATGAAACGTGTTTTTTATACTATTTTTTCTATTGAGGTAATTTTATAATTCTGTTAGATTTTTAAAAACTGCGACTTGTCAAAAATATAAATTGGTGTTTTTTATGGTAGCGCCTCTCATAACACAGACAATTGAAATATCATATTTTTTGACAATTAATAAATATTTTTTTCTGTATTATGAATGTTTTCAATTTTTTCTGATTCTAGGATATTCTGTTAGTAATATTTCAACACCAATTTACAATTTTGAAGTTTTATGTCATCCATCTGGCAGATTTAAGGTATTACTAGTGTGACGGTAAAATAAATGTTTTATACCTATTATTTATAAAAAAATGTGCTCCGTCTCTTAGTTTACCTCTCAGTTTAATTTACAATAAGTCAATTCAAGAAGGCCACTGTCCAGATGTATGGAAGGAAGTTTATGTTGTTCCTATCTTTAAAGGAGGAAATAAAAACTTAGTTGAAAATTACAGACCGATCTCAAAACTCTGCATTTTCGAAAAGATTTTTGAGTCTTTAATTTTCACTTCCCTTTTTGCTACTGTCAAACCATTTTTGCTTCCTCAGCAACATGGCTTTATTCCGGGACGCTCCGTGGACACTAATTTGGTTGAGTACACTGAGTATATTTTAAAAACAATGGATGAGAGAACTCAGGTGGATGCCGTTTATACTGATTTTTCTAAAGCTTTTGATAAAATCAATCATTCTCTTTTGTTAAACAAATTAGCTGAATTTGGTGTAATTGATACTCTACTCAAATGGTTCTCATCTTACTTAACCGACAGAAAACAATGTGTTGTAACACAGGGTTCTCATCTAGGCCCTTTATTGTTTAATATCTTCATTCATGATATTTCAAAATGTTTTTTATTCGCTAATTTTATATTATATGCTGACGATTTAAAAATGTATCACTCAATAAAGTCAGTTAATGACTCTACCCTATTACAATTAGACCTGGACAATTTTTATAACTATTGTACTATTAACAAATTAAGTATTAATATCTCTAAATGTTGTGTTATTAGCAATAGAAATAAATTTTTGTACAATTATATGATTAATGGAGAAATTCTAACTCAAGCCAGTGAAGTAAAAGACCTTGGCGTTATATTTGATCAAAAATTAATATTTGACTCACATGTGAGCTATGTTACAAAAAAGGCTTATAAGATGTTAGGATTTATGATACGTACATCCAAAAGTTTAAAAATCCATTTGCAATTCTCTGTTTATACTATTCTTTGGTCAGAAGTCATCTTGAATTTTCTGTCGTCACGTGGTCGCCTAATTATGATGTTTATATAAACCGAATAGAAAGAATTCAGAATAGATTTTTAAAGTTTTTTGTTATAAAATTTTCGACATACAATATAAGTCTGTTACCCTTAAGGAAACGAAGAGTATTAGCAGATTTCATATTCCTATACAAGCTCGTTAATTACTTAATTGATGCACCTGCAATTCTCAGTCGCTTGTCGTTCAGAGTCCCATATTATACAACTAGATCTCCAAATTTATTTAATGTGCCTATTACTAGCACTAATTCTGCTGCAAATTCTCCGGTTAATAGAATTTCACTTCTATTTAATAACCTTATGAGTGACAGTACACTACCTGATATATTTACCGTCAATTTAAAACATTTCAAACAATCAATTACTGCGTCCTTATGAAATCTGGTATTACTTACTACACTTTATTAGAATTGGTCTTTTTATTATTTGTTAAGGTAAATTTTGTTTATTTTTTTTCTTCTACATATATGTTATATTTTGTTATATATTTGTAAGTGCCACTCCTTTATTGGGACCTTGTCCTGTCGAGTGGCCAAATTTCTAAAAATAAAAAAAAAAATTATGATTTGAATATCATGAATTGTTAACAGGTTGTTGATCTAGTGAATTTTCAAATACCATACCACCGTGTGGTGTTGCCATTATAAATTGGAATTCTTAATTTTTCGTTAAAAACAAGACTTTGCATGGCTATATATCCATTACTAATCGTTAAAAAACTTTCTCCTTCTGATACAATATACATGGATAGTTCTAGAACATCATACTAGTTTTTTAAATGAAACTGCAAAATGTTAGAGGTACACAAACCAAATATGTGCGATTCTGAGTGATGATCGCCATAAGCCCCGTGTAAAAGAACTCAACTTTACAAGCGAATATATTTGTTCACAGACAAAGAATGTGTCTCATATTTTAACAGGATGCGTATGACTATCCAATGTTTACGTGCGCCAAATTTCATTCAGATCTGCAAATTTTGTTTTCACGCTAGTACTACCTTAAGAGCATTCATACCACTCCTATAAAATAAAAAGCGCCAAAAACAGTGCGCTTATAGATCTCCTTAGCAACTTGTTTACAGTGCGTTTATAGAGCTATAAAAACACTGAAATAGAAAAAAAAAGATATATTACTAAAACTTAATACTGTAATGATTTTCAAATAAACAAGAAATATGTAGCTATTTGCGCAACTCAAACGAACAATACTTATTATTCAAGTTTGCCTTATAAACTTATGTTTAATTGCTTGGATACAGACCAATAAAGTTGTTGTTTTATAAACAATCGCTTACATATTTTATTTCACTAGTGAAATAAATTATTTTTTTTCACTTGTAGTTTAGAAGTCAAATATATGTCAACCTGAATAAATTAAAAGTTTATTAAATAATTATACATACATTTTTAAGGTAATGAAAAATTCAAAAACAAATTTAACTATGCATTTCACTTTCTCATTAACGAAGTTAGGTCTTACAAGGATTCGATTATGAAAAAAATTTACAGTTTTGAACACTGTTACTTTAAAAGTTTACACTTTTCGTAGCACTAACTAATTCGTTGTTCACGACTTTATGTAAATGAACTGCATCGTCAATTAGCATACCTTCATCTTCCATTTTCACTTTCTATACTCAGATACACGGTAAAGACTTTATAGTAGAGAATTCACAACTGTCATTCCATTTGCGTCCCAATTTTTTCCTGTAACCAATTCAACCTATGGCAACGCGTGAAACAATTTCACACTAAGCGATTATTGCCATTTCAAGCTTCTGACTTCATTTATAAAAATCGTACACTCAAATTGGAGAAGTTTATTAGAGCAAAATTGAATAAACAGTTGTATCACACTCGCGGGTTAAATGACTAACTATTATCTTACAGTAAAGGTTTTTATTTGTTACTCACTTGTAAACGTCATTTATTCAAACTGTTTGATAACTATGTAAATTAATTTTTACCACCACTAAATTGTAATAGTATATTAAATAATATGTCCGGAAAGTGATGTTTTACTTCACGAAACTGTTGTATATTATATCTATATATATATATATAGAAAATGATATAATGGTGTATATTAGATATTTTCATTTATACGTTCATATAAAGGTCGAAAAACAGAATGAAGACTGGAGATATATAAATAAATAGAAATAGACTTCTAATCTGTGTATATATATATATATATATATATATATATATATATATATATATATATATATATATATATATATATATATATAGAAAATGATATAATGGTGTATATTAGATATTTTCATTTATACGTTCATATAAAGGTCGAAAAACAGAATGAAGACTGGACATATATAAATAAATAGAAATAGACTTCTAATCTGTATATATATATATATATATATATATATATATATATATATATATATATAGAAAATGATATAATGGTGTATATTAGATATTTGCATATTAATGTCATTAGCTGCTATTACATGCCGTGAATAGATTCATTCGGAAGATGAACTTTTTTGTAGATTGAATATTTTACGGTATTATGTTGTGGTACTCAATTTTTATTTAACAAAAATTAATTAATTATTTCATGTTACGTCTTAACATTGTGGTCATTGACGTTGATGGTACATTTGGTTTACATAATTTGGTATATGAATTTATATCTGTAAGTACATATTAATTGACTTTAGGTATTCCATTGTTTTTCTCGCTTGTAGTCTGTTGTTTCTTAGAGCTTCGTGCAGATTCCCAGGTATGTTGTGGGTGGTTCTGCTTTGCTGGTATTTGGTGCATTCGGTTATAATGTGTTTTATCGTTAGTGTTGTATTGCATGTGTCGCATCTCGGTGGTTGGATTTTTTCGAATAGGTATTTATGAGTTAGATTTGTGTGGCCTATGCGTAGTCTTGTTAGGATAATTTGTTCTTTTCTTGAGTCGCCTCTATTCCAGGGTTTTAGGTCGTTTTTGATTTCTCTTAGTTTATTGTTGGTCGTGTTTGTCCATTTTTTCCTCTGTTCTTCTTCTGTCTTCTCCTTGATAGTTTGTTTTAAATCTTCTTTTGGGATAGGGATTATGGTAATTTCTTTTTTATTGACTGCTAGTTTATCCAGTTGGTCTAAAAATTAATTTAAAAAATCATTTAACAAATATTAAATTATTCTAAATATTTGATACATATTAAATTTTGTAACTGAATATAAGGACCCAGAAATATTTCAATACTCGTAGATATTAAGAGTGTCATTTACCTAATTCAGTGAAAACATGAATCACTAGTGTTGAAATATCTTTTGTTTAACAAATGACTATATTTCATTCAATAGTACTTTCGATAGAAAAGAGATAAAAGAATGATTTGAGTAGAACAGATTTTTAAATTTTTCATTTATTTGTTGTTAAGTATGGCTCAAAGTTTGCATGATTCTACACATATAACTCTCACTGAAATTTATTCATTTCCATTAAAAAGCAGTTTAAAATTTATCTTTTCTAGTTTTATTATTATAATAAGTAGTATTCATATAAATAGTATCAGATAACGTTGTCATATTACAATTTTTATTATTATTTATAGATATTTTAACAAAAATAGTAAAATACAGCTTTAAATCTAGTTCAAAAATTCTACCTATTCTAGACGCCTGTTCATGTAAATCTTTTTTTTTATACGTTGTGTATGACTATATCTATGGAACAATTGGAACAAAATTTCAAAATGATTTATATTTTTCGAGTAAACAACACTTTTTCTGACATAAACAAATAAGATTTTATCAAATTCCTGCAAGTTATAAATTGAGGAAAAATAAATATACATACCTCCTATTACGCAAATAAAATTGTAACCCTGTTTAATACTGACCTTACAAATAAATCAAGGAACCCAACCCGACCATGCAGTATTCCACTATTTTCGCTGTCGAACAGAAATGGAATAAGTGCATTTCTATAACCGTTATTTTTAATAAAAAAAAGCTTTATATTATCATACAGGGCATACATAATCGTATATAAAATCTGATTATGTTAATCAGGGCCGGATTTACGTATAAGCAAAATAAGTAGTTGCTTAGAACAACCACACATCGAGGGCTTCGAAAAAAAATATTCATAAAATATTGATGTCTTTAAATTAATTTCTGATTAAATATTTTATTGTATTACATAATTTTTATTTAACAAATAGTTATTTTGTATGAAGTGCGCGAAATTAGTGTTTTTTTTTATTGGTAGCGCGCGAGAATGTTACTTTTTTGTCAAGACCGTTAGGTTGAAACAAAAAATTCATTCGAACCCGCTAAAAAAAAGATATTCCTCACGAAATACAAACAACATTTTTTTCTACAACTGTAAAAAAAGAATAAATCAAATCTATTTTCAAAACCGTAAAAAAACGTAAATAAGTATGCCTTTAAAGCACGCGAGACAAGCATAGTGCTTTTAAAGGCACTTATACACGTATAGCGTACGCTATTTTTTATTACACCTGCAAATATAACTGGAAAGCAGCATTTTCATTTTGATTCATTTCATAATTTTGTCTGTGATTTGACATAATATCGTTTGCATTGAGATAGGTTTGCATTTGTTGTTTCCATTACTATATGTGGATTCGTTGTTTTGCAATCTGTTGTCATAAATATAATTGGATTTTAAGAGCAAAATTATTTAGCAACTTTAAAACACGTGTGTTTCAATGCTGCGTTTTCGAAAGCTTTTTAGTTAGATAACCAAGGACTATTGCGCAGGTATGATAAAAAAGTTCACTGTTGGTAGTTGTCAATGTAATATAGTTATTTTTTCACTTGTGAAAAAAAAAACACAAACTTCGCATATCCATAACAATGTAAAAATGTCGTGTTTTTTGACAGTTGCAGAAAATAATAATTAAAAAAAATTTAATAAACATTAAATTATTCTAAATATTTAATACATTTGTAACTAAATCTATACATTTTTTACACTGTCCTCCAAATTTTCAAATTGATGACATTTTTTTATTAATTTAAAACTTCTAAAAATTCAAATGATTCGCTCTTTTATATTATGAAGAGCTATTTTGAATTTACTGAGAAGTTTGCTTAAGTGTCGCCACTGTAAGTAATTTTTTTTCTTTGTCGCATATGTATTTGTATTGATTATACAGGCCGATTCACGACTTCGTGCATTAATTTTAAGTGCATGTAGTATTCAATGTACTGATAAGGAATCAGTTTTTTTTTTGCAAAAAACTCGAAAATAATACATTTTGAATACCACTGAATTTAACATTGTTTAATATACAGCCATGGACACAAAAGCATGCCAATCTGTAGAATGTGAAATATACATATATATATATATATATATATATATATATATATATATATATATATATATATATATATATATATATATATATATATATGCCACGATTCCTTTTCATGTGTCACGAAATTAAAAAGAAAAGAAAATATATTAAGTTCCTGTAAACTCTAAAAATATGTAATATATACGAATAAAATAACAGCATGCAAGTGGGTATATTTTATATTTTTGTTCAGCTTCAATAATTTCAACAAGATTTAGCGAACATAAGCGCTCCATTCGATTGAATTACCCCGATAAATCTGCGATTGCTCAGCATGTAATACAATTGTTACGCAAGATTAATTTTCAAGAGACGAAAATCGTTGTTAGACTTAAATATATGAATGGTCGATTGATCAGAGAAGCTATTTAAATTTACAAGAACAAGAACAACATGAGTAATTGTGATGGTTGTGAATTGAATAAAACTTCGCTTTTGCTCATCAAGAAATTATAATTGTTTGTTTAACTTTTATTTGTTTATAGTTACGTTTTGTTATATATGGACCGTTTATTTTAAAAGTGGTGTAAGTCCATTTCTTTAAAAAAATGAGATATCACGTAATTTATGCTTAATTTAGTATAAACTTTTTATTTATAACAAGTTAGTATTGAATTTCTTAAAAAATGCCAATGCTTTGTTCAATTTAAAATTGGCCGGTAAAAGAAATTGCGTAACCATTAATTAAGAAAGTGGTGTAAGTCCAATTTCCATAGACAGGTAGCAGGGTCAGTAGCCTGCTGTTGTTTCGTATGTTTTACTTCACGTGTCGAGAGTTACTATTTTGTATTACTTATTTTATTTTCCTCCTAAATTGGATAATTTCATATTGACATCAAATAGTGATATAGGTAAGAAAAAATGGTAAATCAATATTATTTTATAAAATTTGAAAATTAAATGGATTACAGGCTTAACGTGGTTCATAAAATTGCAAAAATTGGAACAATTTTTAATTTCAATATATTATTCGAACAGCGACATTTCGGTGCAAAATTTAAAGAATTAATAAATAATCGTTACATTTTAAAAATTAAGTAACAACAGTAAAAATCGAACCATGGTTCAAAGATACTGTTGTTATTTAATTAAAAGTAATTCAAGGTTATTTTATAACCATATTATTTTATTTTGTGAATTTCAATGTATATAAAGTCATGAGTGTAGGACGGAAAAAATGGATTAAACCATTGTTGAGTTTAAAGTTTCGTTTATATTTCGGTATTAGTTAATACCATCTTCAGCTATAATAATAATAAACACGAATAGTACAAAATAGTGCACAAAAGTAAAATAATAAATAATTAGTTAAACGATTTTTACAATTTTCTAATTTTGAAAGTGGTGTAAGTCCATTTGCATACATACATTATTTTAGTTAAATTTGCCTATAACAAATTTATATAAATAAATTACATTTTGATAAATCAGTAGAAACATTGCCAGACTTGGTATAATTAACCTATATTTCTTTATTGACAAATATGCTAACCTTCAATTTTCTCAAAACAAAAGAAAATGAACTTACACCATTTTAAAAATAAACGGTCCATATATTAATTATTATTTAATTTCCAGGCAAAGTTACACGTGTAGTGTACTAAAACGTGGAATTAAATAAAATTTACAGAACAGAGCAAAAAATTGTTTTATTATTAAATATGAGTTATAAAAACATTTTCTATATATTATATTTTTGTTAATAGTTATTTATATTATTAAAATTAATATAACGCAGTATCAGTTTTTTTGTGAAAGATCTAAACAAATAAAAAATTGTTATTTATATAAAAAATAGTTTGTATAGAATAATTTTATTATAATTTTTTTTTAGTTTTTCATAAATGGAGGTTTTGTTTTGATTTAATTTTTAGGTTTCGCGAGATTTTTTATAATTGAAAATGTGTTGCGTCTGCAAAAATTTTGAGAAACAGTGATCTATACCTATACCTAACTTTGAGAAAGCTGTATGTGATGTTGTTAATGTGATCGTATGAAAAATTAATGTTTTTTTTAATGTATTGTGATTTAATTTTATATAAGTTAGAAAACAAAAAAGAAAAAAAAACTTCTTTATGTAAGTAAAAAGAATATTTGGGATATATCTAAGATGCTGATTTCTTTAAGGTGGTTTATTGTAATACTGCTTCGAAGAAATGGAAATTTCAACAACTTACATGATTTTGTATCTAATATAAAAACATATTTGCTTTTTATATAAAAAGACAGACGTTGTAGCACCCTAAACATCAGCCTCGAATAGCGACTAGTTAATATTTTAACTATATTGATTGAGTGAAGTCGTAAATAATAAACAGTTGTTATTAAATCAACCCAAAAAAATTCAGAAAGCTCTGATAAAATTTCCAGATAAAATATGAACATATTACAATACTTCCTAGTCACGTCATCCAATTTAACTCTAAAAATATCCCTACATTGCGTTATTCAATAAACCACAAAAGTCTGAATAGTGATAAATCTGATAATGATGTTGATTATTAGCAGGAAAACAGACAAAAGTTCATAAACAGCTGAATATCAGCACGCACGCCTATGTTCTCACAAGCTTAAAAGGGAAACGATGTACCGTATTTTATTCATACATCTAAAATGGGGTCAGTATACGCCGTTCGCGACAAATGACGAACGCGTAAGACGTCGATGGAGCGTTACGCCACTACACCTTCCCCGATGCTTTTTCCATGTTATTTCTACGTTATCTCCGTGTCAAGGATTCGTGATTTTGATAAAAATACGTGAAACAAGATAAGATAGCTGTTATATTGATTGGAATTTATTTCCTTGTGCCAGACTAAGTGCGACACTGACATGTTAAACTGGTTGCATTTTCAAATGTTTTTTATATTAAGTTTTAGATTAGATTAGATTTGTATATTGCCCAAGTTAATAAATAAGCATAAAACAATGTAATTTTACATGTTTAGGAACTAGTTCTAACATTATCACATCACTTATATTTTAAGCACTTAAAACTGAAAAATATTGAATTAAAATATTGTTGAATATTCAATTTATAGTTATTTACGTAACGAGAACTGAAAGTGATACTTTACTGGATGAGTAAGTATACTCTAGAGCGAACCGTAGCTTGAAAGCCCAGTATACATAGACACTTTCGGAGTGTGTTATGTACAATTTTATATATATATATATATATAGAAAATGATATAATGGTGTATATTAGATATTTTCATTTATGCGTTCATATAAAGGTCGAAAAACAGAATGAAGACTGGAGATATATAAATAAATAGAAATAGACTTCTAATCTGTATATATATAAGCATATTAATGTCATTAGCTGCTATTACATGCCGTGTTAAGGGCTTAATTTGCAAGATATTTGAACAAGTCAAGTTAAATGGACCATCCTGTATATATATATATATATATATATATATATATATATATATATATATATATATATATATATATATATATATATATATATATATATATATATATATATATATATATATATATATATATATATATATATATATACATATTTGCGATCATCAATGACAAATAAGTCATGATTCCAACGATTGAAAAATATTGCGCAAAATAATTTAATTCGATAAAGGCGAATTTTTCGGTTTAAAAAGCTAATTTTCTTGGTGGTTGTGTAAAAATAGTATTATGTTCGACTGCACCAAAACTACTTGATTTATGGCACTGTTTAGTGTTCATAAAATAACACTTTATTGTTCTAGTACGATAAAATAGCAAACCTGGACTCCTGTCAATGTCAATAAAGTAATGTCAAAATATTTTTTTTTGACAAATCTGATAATTTAATAATTTTTATAACTAACATTGTTAAAGAAAAGAAACAACAAAGCTTACTTTCGAGATATAACTAAATTTTTCGCACTTACTTTACTTTATAAAACAAATAACTTTCAAGGCAGTCGAACATAAAGCTTTGTTGCAGACAATACATAATTGGACTTTACAGAACTTGCCGTATTTATTATCAACCTAGCTTGCTGCGCTCGCTTGCCCATAAACTACAATTCGTCCAATAAAGTCCTGCATTATATACTTGACATGAATAGCTATTATTTAATATAGATTTACTTCATTACATAGATAAACAATTACATATCGAAGGCAATTCCATTACGTCTCCTTCCCTCTCAAATATACATATACACCTTAAATGTATAATATGTATTTTATATTAAAGTGAAGCGAGCATTCCAGACGAACCTTCCGTATATAATTTCTTTATATGAATTGAGTTTACTGGTTTAAATTTATCGAATGTGTCGCGTGCGTTTTGTTAGCGAACGAAACTAAATTCGTACAACAGATGATTTTTTTGAGAAAATGGTAACAAGATAAACTCACATAAAATCTTGAACGTTTAGTAAGCGAAGCGAGCTTTTTATAATTAAATTAATAATTTGTATGTTAAACAAACAAATGTGTCACTAGCCTCGCCCTTGTCACTGCTCTGGTGCAATTGGTCATTAATAGATTTAATGGTTCATGTATCATGTCAATAATAATAATAATTTTATTAGTCAGAATACAGTACAATAAAAGCACAATGGAAAATTGCTGCAGTCGTAAATACAATAATAACTAAAATAAATACTGGAATATACAAAGTTATACAATAGTATATTACGTAATAAATCAGGAAAGTGATATTTTACTTGACCCAGCAGTTGTTTTAATCCGCTGAGTCCAGTAATAACACTTTCCTGATGTATTATGTATACTATTTTTTCTGAAACCATTTAATCTAATCAGTATTTAATCATAAATAATTCAAAATATTTAATTTTTTTGATAAGAATTGTACTGACAGCAGACTACGTATCCAAGGCCACAACAGAAATAACAGTCAGGTAAAATCTATACCAGACTGTTTTGTACTTTACCAGACTGTTATTTTTGTTGTTGCCTTGGATACGTACTTTACTTGACTGTTTTTGTAAAAACCTACTTTCCATACTAAAATTGGTCAGGAAACTAGGCACTTTCTTGCGGGTATCAGAAAAAAATACTTCCATATACGTTAGTTATAGTAATTTATTATACTAAGGAAATAACATTACTACCTGTCTCACCGATCTATAAAAAAAATTGAAATTAATAAACAATTTTATCGAAATATTTTAAATAGACCTATCCACACATTTTATTTAACACAGATTACTTCATTTTACTGCCATAAATAGCCAAATTGAATTATATTTCAATAAAAATGCCTGATATATTTTAGTATTTTTAAGGAAGTGACAGTTATTGCTTCCTTGCATGCCGTAGTTGTCAATAAAAATTATAGTTAGTAGACGGTTTTTCCGAATTAAATTTATTATTATTTTTTAATTAATTCGATCAAGTAATCTGTATTAAATAAGATATGCTAATATATCTACTATTATTATACCAGGCGGTGCTTTGCTTGGTAAGAGTGAATATAGAATTTTACCATGAAATATTAGCTTTATGTAATTTTCTGCTCTCTTATTAATTTTATAGAAAAAACTAGAATACAAAGAAGTGCAGCATTAAAATATCATACTAAATTGTTTTTACATGTCTTATTACGTGTCTGGTTTGGTAGCAATTTTAAAAATAGATTTGTAAATTTCTGTTAAATTATATCAATAGCAATTTCTTTTGTTTTTCATAAATGTCAATGTTTTGTATAATATATATGTTATTTAACTGATAAAATATATTGACGTTTATAACTTTCAAACATTGACCCACACGTTTCTTGTTATTCAGGATGGTTTGGTTTCTAGTGTCTACGTGATATTTCGTAAACTGATAACGTAAGAAAGCGTGAAAGTTACTCAGTATATTCGTGTAAAATATGAATGCATTAATAAAATGATTTATTTTATTTGTTATGGTATCCACATAAGGGCTTTACGTGTAAAAATATTCACCCGTAGACGTGCAGTAGCCCACACCGTATATTAAAAATATACTCCTCAAAATAGTTAATAACCAACAATTGCTTAGAACCAATATCAAATAAGTAAGCTAATCCTGCGTAGGTCTGTGTACGATAAGCCTTAAATATATTACTGTAATATTTTACTTCATTCAAACGAGCATAGTTCATCGTCCGACTATTATATTGTATTATATAATTTTGCCGTCGGTAGGGCAGTGTTGGTAGCATGACAGCATATATATATATATATATATATATATATATATATATATATATATATATATATATATATATATATATATATATATATATATATATATATATATATAGATAATTTGAGAGCTTAATATCTCAATGTTAACATGTTTCTAGCATTATAGCTCTCCAAGTAAACGGGGCTTATGGTTTGGGAAACACTGAACTAGATGATTAGATAACATTTCAAGTAATTAGAGAAAGAGTAATAATTACTGTAACAACAGACATAAATTCGATCTTGAATGGTAAATATAAAATCATTGTCGATTTTTATATGCAATTGTATATTGTTCGTTATAAACGAGCTGAAAAAATCTATATCAATATTTAGTAACATATAATTTCATTTGCTTAATATTTTTATAAATTATGTATTTAAAAAACAGGGACGCAGCTTGTAAAGGAAGCAAATTTCTTTATATCCGTATTAATGTACTCGTATTATAATTATGGTAATGTGGGAGATAATTGTTTTGGAAGCGTGAAGAACCAGATTATATTCATTGCTGTTTGAGAATTCTGCTATAATTGCTTATAATGGACTTTGTAATCCAGATAAGGCCTTGTTAAAATTCAGCATGCATTATTAATGCAATTTTGAAAAGTATAAAATTGAAAATTTACCTCAATATATTCATAATCTCCATTTGTAGTCTGCGGACGTGCCAATGGAATTACTTGAAACTTTGATTTGATTTTACATTCACTTGAAATTATTATCCTAGTCACAGACGACAATATCATTTCTCGGTTACGAATAACGTGATCTGATAAGCATATGGAACTTTATTGATTTTATTTTGTATCCCGAATTGCATATTGACATTTTAAATTAATACCATTGCATTTTTAATATTTGTTTTTTGTGTTCAACATGTAATATTCATGTAACACTTATTTATTTATTTGTTATTTTTATAATAGGATAATAATTCCAATTATAATAATGCGCTTTACAATTTATAGTGAAATCTGAAACTCTTGGACGCAGTGGTATATTATAAGTTGAAGTTTGTGAACTTAAACTCACAAAATCTCGCTTGAACGGTTAGTGTTATATTTATGAATCAACGACTGTCTGTGCATAAATTAATTTTATACAGTGAAAGTACGTAATAGTAATTGTTTTATTTTCGAAAAATGAGAATATTGATCAGCAGTATTTTAAGGATTCTTGACATTGGGTGCGGGAAGGAGCTGTAAAAATCTACCGCCTCTTATATTTCTGAATATTATTAGTCATTAACAGGTAGATTCATAAAGCGGATTAGCGCTAACACTATTTTTTATTTCGTTTTTAACTCTCTTTTCATTGTATGAAACAAGTTTATTTTAACTTGAGTTAAAAAGAGAGTTAATTAGCATCAA
The DNA here is from genome assembly GCA_911728475.2 of Pterostichus madidus. NCBI lineage: Eukaryota > Metazoa > Arthropoda > Insecta > Coleoptera > Carabidae > Pterostichus > Pterostichus madidus. Next base: position 22,029,227 of record OU452308.1, on the reverse strand, counting down.
ATTTAGTTTATTTCTTTAATCTGTTTTAATTTGAAACAGAGTTATAGATAATATTAAAAACGGTGTTAGCGCTAATCCGTTTTGTGAATCTGCCTGTAAAAAAATAAAATAAACTTTTTCAACGATAAGCATATATTAAATGCGCGCTTGCTTTAATAGTTACCAGGGATACAACTTGTCATATTGACAGAACGAGTTTATTTATATCGCTTTTATTTTAATTCTTTTAATAATGCCATATGCATAAAGAATACAATGTTCTTTTCTTCACAAGGGAAGTTTTATTGTACTAAATGTACATTTCAACTACCATGCAGTCATCGTTTGTAGTACACAGTCTAATAAAAGTTATATAGGATTAAATATTGCAGTTTACATATTTCATTTTATTTATCAAGTCGATCGGTCGATTAAATTAAAATGTCACGAACGTAATAAATTAAAATAAAATCAAACAAAACACAAGATTAAATAATTTTTTTAAAGTATCTTGACTAAGTTATTGTTTCAGTAATATCTATGCCAACAAACCGTAACTATCTCAAATTGCATTGGTTGACAAGGTATCAAACGTGCACAACTTGAAATTAGTTAGTTTTGTAAAATACAGAAATAAAGGGTATAATAAAAAGCCCAAACTAATTTTAATAAAACAAAATTGGCGTGTCCATTTTTTACAGAACAATTAGAATAAAAAGTGACGCTGAGTTCTCTTATCTAACGTACTATCTAACCTAAAATTAGTGGACTGATTATGTTCGAAATATGAAGAAAAGATTTGTTACTTGTAAATTTAAATTAATCTTAATCTTAGTTAATTAATCTTAGTTAAATGTAATCTCCTGTGTTACTCGCCAGTTGCACATGATAACAGTTATCATTTTTAAATTAACACGTAATTCATTTCTAATGGAAGTTGTCAAAAAATTCGGTATTATGAAAATGTAATGTTTCATGTGTTGATGTATACGTAATTAAAAGTGATGCCGTGACTAGTTTCGTTCTCACTTCTATTTTTCGAGAAAAGGTAAGAGTAACTTCATTCTCGTTTCTATTTTGCGAGACAATAAAAGACTAAAATGGGGTAATGGCTCAGTGGTATCGAGTCGACCTGTGGATCCTGAGAACTCTGGTTTGATCCCTACAGTGGACAAATATTTTCACCAAATAAAAATTTCCTCTGTGACTCCTCCACCATTAACATCTTTGTGGGCCGTGATTTGACGTCTGGCAACCGCACTTCACGCGCATTAATATATCACTTACCAAGATCTGCTTCGGCAGAGTGCCACACCCAGTAATCAGTAAAATGCGTAATGATATATTTATTTATAAAAGAGTAATATTCTTGAAATTAGTTCGAGATAAAAATGAAAATTCGAGATTTCATTTTATTTTTAACTTTTTATATATTCATATAATCTTATGAAATTAAAATAATCGAAGCAATCTTAAATTATTATATCCAAATAAATCAAATAAACAAACTAAAAATATGGATATAAACCATGCCAAATAATTATATTTTATTATATCTGTTATTACGCATAACGGAAAATTTATAATACAATAGTAGAGGAAAAACAGCTTGAAGTAATGTACTAACTGCAAGGAGACAGTTGTATTTTTTATCTACACTTGCTAATAAATTCAATGACCTATAACTATTTTTCCACCTGGTGTACCGATTTTAATAGCATTGAATGGTTTTTAAATTAAAAATCACTTTAAACATAATTTTTTCACATTAAATGCCCAGTCGCACCGCCAAAAGTTAAAATTTAAACTAGAATTAATCAGATAAATTCAAATAGAAAGTTTACATTAAGGAAAGGTGAAAAACTATATAGTTAAGAAGAGGTGAACAACTTTACACATCTGAAAATGTCTCTGGAATGCGACAAAGAAGAAGACACAGAAATTAAAACTAAATTACTGAAAGGTAGTAAATACTTACTGGGACCCCTATACAAATTCTCCAAATCCAAATCGGTGTCTAGAGCAACTAAAGAGAGAACTTATAAGTCTCTCATACGGTCAACAGTTTCATACGAGTGTGAGTTAGAGAAATCAAACGGGACTAGAGTATTGGAAAAAGAAAATCCTCAGAGCAATATACGGTGGAAAAAATTTGACGAATTAGTGTTATGCAGAATGAAGTCAGATATTGCTGAACTGTTTGGAAAGATGAACATAACGTGTGTGATAAGAGCACAGAGACTTAGGTGGTTGGGTCATGTAGTGCGTATGCCGCATGACAAAGTGGACAAAACGGTTTTTAAGAGGGGTACACTTTCCAAGTAAAGTAGTACGATGCAGTTATAAAAGATGGCTGATATAATTTTATTATTATTTTTTAATTTAAAATTAATATTATTTTAAATGGAACAAAGATCAGTGGAGAAGTGTTCTGTACCAAACCTTGAGCCTAAGTCACCATAGCCCTGTACGTTCCGCAAGTATGTAATGAAATATGCGCTCTTACTACGGTGTACGCTAATGCAAAGTACGCATCATTTGAAAATCCGTTATAAAAATGACAGCAATTTGTAGCTGTTGACAAAGAAATACAAGTAAAGTAAAAATGCGTTCTTGCGTTTTGTAAAAATAATCTTCATAGTTTACCAGAAGATAAAATAAGAAAAGAATTATGGTTACATGACTTAAAATTGAAACCAATATTTTAATGAAATCGTAATTTCTTTCAATTTGAATTAAAATACAATTCTTTATAGTGTAGCTAAAGAAGTGAAAATATATAAGGTCTGACTCATAGTCTATAAATAGTATGAATGTTTTTTTTCAATACTCAATAGTATAAATGTTTTTTTACAATATTTATTTATTCTTTTTTTTATTTTAGGACTGAATTTGCATTAATACTTGTATTTTTTAGCAGTATATGCATATTTTACCTCTAATACTATGTTTACAGTGACGAAGCCATGGACCTGGAAAAGAAAATAAAAAGAAAAAATTCATAGAAATTAGGCTTGTTGATTTTTCGAATATTCCAGACTTCGAATGTTCGAATTTATTGAACCTTTGAATTTAGATTTGAACTTTCGAATTTTTGAATATTCCGAATTTTCGAATTTTCGAATTTTTGAATATTACGAATTTTCGAATTTTCTAATTATTCGTATTGTGAATCTGGATCCTAAAGTGAACACGGCATCTTGATATGAATTATTTTCAGAATAAACTCATTTGCAGAGTTTTGTATTAATTCATAAGTAATTATTATTAATTATTATTATTTGCCAAATTAATTCAAGTTAGACTTAAAATTACGCTACACTGTCAAAAACGTTTTAATTAAGACGTTTTTGTATCCTTTTTATTCTCATTTTAAAATGTTTTACTAAAAGTCCGTAGCATTTAGATGGGCGGTAAGAGAATAGATGTCTTAATTAAGACGCATAAAGTTGCAGAGTTTTTGCAGGATACTTCGCCGAGTTTATTATTTAATTCATGGCCGACTTTTCGCGAATTATGCGTGAGCATGTTTAGAGATGACAGATGACGTTAATTCAGACAAAAAATTCGAGAATTCGAATCTTTGAAAAATTCGAAAATTCGTAAATTCGAAGCTTCAAAAAATTCGAAAATTCGAAGCTTCGAAGTTTTTCTCACAAAGTTCGAAACATTCGAATATTCGAACGTTCAGAAATTCGAACTTCGGTGGAACTCAACGACCCTAATAGAAACAATCACACTACAACTGTATTTACTGTGATTTATGAATATCTGAATTTTTTCGTTCCTAGCACAAGACTATAATACTGCCATCTACGATGAATTTTCCGTGCTCTGTCCCATTAATAGTATATTACAAAATAAATCAGAAAAGTGATGTTTTACTTGACGAAATGGTCGTTTGACGTACGAGGTCGCAAGCTGAGTATTTTAATTCGCTAAAACAGTTTCCTGACGTATTATGTATATTATTTTTTTTTTAATCCGTAATCAATAATTATTCATAAATGTTTAAATTTTTTGATATTAATCATATTGACAGCAGACTACGTAGTCAAGATTACAAAAAAAACAGTCAGGTAAAGTCTTTACCAGACTGTTTTGTACTTTACCTCACTGTTTTTTTTTGTTGAAACCTTGGATATATATTTTACCTGAATATTTTGGTAAAAATGTACTTTCCGTACTATAATTAGTTAGAAAAATTCTTGCAGGTTTCAGAAAAAAGATTTAAAAAACTGAATAAAAATTACTTTTGAATGAACATTTATTATTCTACTGAATAAATCAAAACGTAGGTAATTCGCAAAACAAAAACACAATCATCTTTACATTTAAAATAAACTGTCGAATTAGTTATTTAATTTAATACCTTAATGGTACAGCAAAAGTTGATTAAGAAAGATTTTCATTTATCCAAACCCCTCGGACATCTTCCAGTAATATGCTCATACATACAACGAAACATTTGTATTTTCCTTGATTTACACAGGTATAAACGAATCGCATTTTTCGTGGCATTTTTACACACTGACATTTTTACACACGAAGTGCATTTTTATGTTGGTTCACTTGCCACTTTTATGTAGTAAAGTTGACGTAAAATACGGACATGCTGCACACATCCATCGCAGTACGAGACGAGACACGTACTCGTTGTACATCGGACCACCCAACATTACAAACACAAAATGTAGCTAAACTTACAGTACCTGACTGACTTTTATAACAATAAGTATTTTATATTACCTACTCCCACACTTCTACAACAAGCATTTTGAACTCAAATATCACTATTATTTTACTATCGAGATGGTTTCGTGTAATATGTATAAATAAATGAACTGCTGTAGCCAAGCATACCCTCAGTGACTGGCTTATTGTTTCAGCACGGAAAATATCAGCACACCCAGGGTTTCATTTTGTTTAAAAAAATAAACCAGCAGCATTATTAATAAAACATATTTATTCACAATTAGTTAGTAACATGTGTGTTTCCTACCAACAAAACAGATAGTTGGCAATTTTTTTCCCGTCAAGGTAATGTCGCTTTACAAACTAGCTAATATCACTTTCCAACTGGAAGCACAATAAATAATTATTGCTTACTTTTTTCCGGTAGCAAACCTTCAAAGCTTTTTCCACAGCTTCTCGCAGTTTCGGTAGAGTAAACTCTAGGACCGGAATTCTGAACTCCCGATTAAAGTCCTGACTAGCTAGTCTAGACTTAGCAAATATAATTTGACAGTTCAGGTAAAGTAATTGGGTGGCTAGCTCAGTGGTATGAAGTCGGCCTGTGCATCCTGAAAACCCTGGTTCGATTCCCACAGACGAAAAACAATTTTCTTAATTTCAAAAGCTACATGCCTGTGGCTCCTCCACCACTAACATCTTTGGGGGCCGTGATTTGACGACTGGTAACCGCACTTCACGCGCATAAATATATCACTTACCGAGATCTGCTTCGACAGAGTGCCACACCCAGTAATGGGTAGAAGGCGTGAAGATATATTTATATTTATTTTATTTTAGGTAAAATAATATTGTCTATGTATTAAAAAAAATATGTGTTTTATAAGTAAAAAGAAGTAAATATTAATCAATTATTGGTACAAAGGTTTGTATTTTACTGTATAGTTCGTATGATAATAAATATACAATGGATGGGTCTGATTTTAAGTTTCGTTAAAGCGGCTCATTTAGTAATGGAAAAATTTGTAGTAGGCTATAAAAATCTGCAACCTATCTATTTAGAATTATGTGCGTACGCCGATGACATTGTGTTATTTGCTAACTCAGAGAAAAGTCTTCAGAAAAATCTTGAAACGTGTGCCGTTTTATTAAACTCTCATAACCTCGCTTTAAACACAGAAAAAACCAAATGCATGGTATTAGGAAAGAAGGCCAGGGAGGTCAAAATTACGCTAAATAATGAGCCCATTGAGCAAGTCAACGCATATGTATATTTGGGAAGTATAATTAGCAGTAAAGGAACTATTGAAGAGGATTTAAGTAATAGAATGCAGGCGGAAAACAGAGTCTACAAAGCATTATACAGTAAATTCATAAAGCACAAAAATATCTCAATAAAAACAAAGATGTCAGTATATAAGACAATATATCTACCAATAATGCTCCACAGCGGCGAAAACTGGGTTTTAACGGAGAAACAACAGAAAAGACTACAAGCTACAGAAATGAAGTATATAAGGGGCGTTTTAGGGGCTCGACGAATTGATAAAAGAAGAAATGAAGATCTTAGAAAGCAAGCAGGAGTACGATCAGTCAAGGAGATATTGACACAAAAGAAACTACAGTGGTTCGGACATTTGACAAGAATGGAGGAGTCTAAACAAGTAAAAAATATCTGGGAAGCAAGACCAATTGGGAGGAATAGAAGAGGAAGACCAAAGCCCACATAGAATAGCTCAGTAGAAAGAAGTCTTTGAGAAATGAACACAAGCTGGAGTTCGGCAAAGAAAATGGCCAGGAACAGAAAAGAATGGCGGGATTTTATTTATAAGAATTAATTTTTGTTAATTGACATGTTAAGCCTCGACACGTTCGGGTATAAGAGGTATTAGATTATGTATGTATGATGTAAAGCATTTAACAGAAGGCCGACTAAATAATGAATGACGTACGCTAGTCGGTCGCATATTTTTGCTAAAATATTGAAAGTATGTGCTACCCATGTTTAGAATAGGAGATTAGTGATGTGTAACATTTTTGAGAAAGTAATTGTTACAGTGTTTAAAATATGTGTAATATAAGAAGAATAAGAAATGTATTGGAGATATATAAATTAATTTCTAATTAATACTGAACCAGTAATTTAACTGCACTCGTATAATGAAGAAACTATGCAAGAACAAACATGATTCCTAATTTATAACCTTAGTAGTGAGAACTTTTAGAAAATATTCTTCCTGACAGTGGTTACAGGCGATATTATCACGTAAAAATTTATACCCTTCTGTCGGATTCTACTCCCGGCACTTTGAAAAAGAAATAATTGCATTTATGTAAAAAAAAACAAAATAATAAAACGAAATGTAATTAATATATTTTATTTGAATTGATTTTTTTTTTAATTATATAAAGGTTGTCTACTACTTCAATATTTAGCATAAAGCGGCACTGCGATTAGAAATATTTTACTATTAGTGTTATACATAATACATGAACCGCTCTGCCGACCAATACTAACTGTAATAGACCAGTGGAATAAATACAATTTCACAGTGACGTGATTAAGTGAATTACTCTTCCATACACTTTTGGCATTCGCACTTGGCAACGACAGTAACTAAACGGTGCACATCATTCTCTCTATGTAGAATTTTTAGTTGGCATTATTTCAAATGCGTTACACAAATCTATTCAGGAACCCTAAAACAAACCCTGCCGTTATACATATATTAGTTATAATACGAAGTATTCAGTACAATAGTAACCGTTGGCAATAATAATTCAATAATATTTACATCTTTTGACCTAATATACATCAACATTTTAAAATACGTAGTCAATATGGCGGTATTATTTACCTGGATTGTCAGATAATGCTACTAAATGCGATAATTTAATATAATGCTTAGTTCAGACTAGCTAGTCCGGAATTTAATCGGAAGTTGAGAATACAAGCCTAATTCGCTATCAAACGTATTTATGAAAATTATTCTTATTAGTAGGGACGTCTATTTTGAAAAAAAAAGGCGAACGAATATTCGGTCAACCTAATATTCCTATCTGAATAGTTCGGATATTCGTTAATGTATCCGAATAGTTTGGATATTCATTAGTCTCCGTAACCGTATCCGAATAGTTCGGATATTGTAATAATTTGTATAAATATAGTGCACATTATTGTATTTAATATTTAATAATAAAATTAGAACAACAGAACTATCCGAATAACCGAATTATCCGGATAGACAAAACCGTATATCCGTTACGTAAATATCCGTATATCTGAATATCCGGATAAAATCAATATACCTACTTATTAGATAGAGAAAAACTGGAAAATCTTCAAAACAGTAGAGATAACTCAACAGATACTCGTAGATTCAATAAACATCATAAATATCTATGTTAAAATACACTAAACAAATAATAATAAATCTGTCAGAAAAAAATATTAATAAAAATTAATGTTTAAAACGTACAGCTTACTAACTGATTGTGAATAAAATAGTATATACAAATCACGGGATAAAGATTTTCCGACTCGGAATATACTATTAAAAATAAATATGTTTAAAAATAAATTCTATAAAGGACCATCATTGAGATATCGAGAACTATAATTTTAAGAACTACAACTGTTGAGATCGGAATAGCGGCGCTCTTAAACCAGTGACATACGAGGGCTATATTTTTTTCTAGTTTCTTCAGTTTGGCAATGGACACTCAGTTACCATTGGTAAGCAGAAGTGAAGTTTTATTATATTAAATGAATATTTCGACTACCATGCAGTCGTCATCAGTAGTAGTAGACACCTCTTTTAAAGTAGCCTGGAAAACGCAGTAGCAGAGAATTTATTTTGCATGGTAAGTTCGTCTAATTGCCTTCTTTGAAGCCATACTCACATTAAAATTTGTCTTTAAAAGAAACTAAGATTTTATATTAATACAAATTAGACAATTTCTCTGAATTTTCTCTCATTGTCTTCAATTATTTTAAGAAAATTCGCAAAAAATATACATTTCTACTTTCCTGTACTTTCAGTTACTGATGTGTTTGTTATTTATTAGTGAAAATAATTCGTATCAAAATTTCATGTTTATAAAATTCTCAAAAAAATATTGAAATCATGTAAATACCATTTTCCTACAACTGTGCGATTTCTTTGTTATTACGTAACTATAATTGCCTTGGTTACGTATGGAAAGTAGATGAATGCAGACCAAGTGCGTTTCCGAACGCAAAGAAACACTAGTGCGAAAAGTGCTTCATTACGTAACTGTCAAAAGAATATTGTTTTGACAGCGATTTAAATTTCGTGCCGAGCGCGGAATTCATATTTTGACCACAGACGCTTATGGAAGAAGAAGATACGGTGAACCAGCGCTAGTAAATATGCAGTAGTATATTTTGACGTTTATAAACGTAATCTTAATTTGCAGTATATCTAATTTGTAGACAATTAATAAAAAGAACCGAACAAAGTAAAATATATCGATAAATGGTTTTATTTAAAGAGTAAGTGAAATACTTCATATTTATTGTTTGTGTATATTATTAATACAGTTGTTACAGTTGCTTATATTGACATAATGTAAAGTGGAAACTTTTGTGTCTAAAGAAACATTGATTTCTTCCGTACCTGTTCATATTATTACCAGTAATATTATTGGTAACAATTTCGGAAGCTTCAGAAGTACCAGCAGCAGGTTCATTGTCATTGTCGAAAATAGATCCAACATAGTATGATCCGGAGCTTCAATTATCTTTGGAGGTGTTAATGATAAAGAAGAATCACTCACTGTACTATTCCAATCAAGATGATTTTGAAGAAATTATTTTGACGTTAGTGAAATATTTTTAAATAACATAGAACAATGTGCAAGCAATCAACAAACAAACCATAGCAACGCCGTAAAACATCGTTCTCATGTAATATGATTAAAATTTTATAAATTTTATAAATTTGAATAATATTTTAGTGATTTACCGAAAAAGGTTACATGCTCGTGCAGATTTCCGCACTCGGCAAGCCTCGTGCGTTAAATTCTGCACTTGCACGTAACGAGCCTTTTTCGGCACTTGTTATAAAAATAACTATTCCAATTGTAAATATAAAACTTACTGAATACTGATATTCATCTTTTGTATACTGAACGATTAGAATAAGTAACAAATATTTGGTGCCAGATACAGGCTTTGAGGGGCCCTGGGCCATAAGTAAGGAGTTTATCAACAACTAACAAAAATCAATGCAAACATAAACTGATATAGTCTATTCAAACATATACCTGTCTTACCGTTTTATCATGTAAAAACGTGAGACAGCGAATTGCGATTTGTTGTGGTCACGGGTAATTTTCCCATCTCATTTCGTAATATAACACATTACGACACTTACGAGTATGTCGTAAATAACTATTAACACACATAAAGAATTCTTAATATATTTCGTTATTATTATATAATATAGAAAAATCGTAACAATTGTTGCATCTTTATTAATTAATCTTTTGCCGTGAAAAATATCGTTTGTAATGTATTTGTGCGGAATCGATTTCGTAATTTGGTTTTATTTAGGTTTATAGCACTAAAAATTCTTCCTAGACAAACACTATTATAAGTAAAAAATCCGGATGGAAGCAACATTCATTTCCTTTTTGACCGGCTCATACCAAGATGATAAAAATTCACGAAGATCGTCCGAATGCCTCCGACTTTTTTAAAGCATTTATCAGGAAAGTGTACGCGGTTACCAAGTTTTACGGGGTCTAGTTAAATCTGTCAAAATTGTTGCTATTGCTGTTGAATATTATAATCCATGAAAAATGCCTTAAACTAGTATTATGCATATGCCGAACAACTGTAAATTTGCATATTAAAATCAAACAGCACAAATTTCGTGGAACACCTGTGTAAACATGTATGTATATTTAACATTATCAATTAGCTTTAATATGACTGTGTGCTGGTGCTATATTGAAATTCCATAGAGCCACAGTTTGACCATGCTTAATATACTAATTACTGTAAATTATTATATTATAAGTTATATTAACTGCAATCAGGTACAAGCGGACAAACATTCTCCCGTAAATAATTCCATTGCCAGGTTTCACAATCTAGTTGGCTCTTTCAGCATATCAACACCACAGCATTGTTCGCTCACGGTCGGTAACAGAGTTTGCTGAAATGAATTACTCGTGCCTCGTTTGCATTGGTTAATTATGTACTGTTCTGTTTTGTCTTCGCTAATGCTGATAAGCGCGTCATCAAAACATCACCAAGATCATTGTGTGGTGCTGAATCCGGTCGCTCAATTTGGAATGTTACTCCAAATTACTGATTGATTAAAATTAGTGGAAACATCAGTGGAATATTACAATGATATAATTTGGAAATTCTAATCGGAAAACACTGATCTAGTTAACTAGTTTTATCATAATTAATAAATAAATTTATGCATACATATAGGAGTGAAATAATTATATATTTATATAAACTTATATAAAACATTATACACAAGGCTAATTTCGTGACATGAAGAATTTTTCTTTATTATAACAACCTTAAATTAAAAGAAAACTAATAATTAGAATTCATAAATTCATAATGGAGTAGGCGGCACAGTGGTATCGCGTCGGCCTGTGGATTTTGAGAACCCTGGTTCGATTCCCACTAGCGACAAACATTTTTACCACATCAATACTACTCGTGTAGTTCCCCCTCCACAAATATCTTTGGGGGCCGTGATTTTACGGCTGGTAACCGAACTTTAAGCGCAAAAATATATCACTTATCGAGATCTCCTTCGGCAGAGTACCACATCCAATTATGGGTAGAAGGCGTCATGATATATTTATTTATTTTAATAAATTCTTAATATTATTTTAGTGTGAAGTCTACTTTAATGCTGATATGAATGTCATTTTGCGATAACTAGGATATTTCCTTAAAGTCTTATACCCGTATTCATAAAAATTCTTTATTGTTAACGTTTCGCTACAGAAGCTAACAAATACGAGTACATGCCACATCTAAAACAATGCGGACTAATATCCACTTCGTCGAAAAGCCACGATAAACTTTCTCCCACCACAAGGTGTGATCAGGGTAAAACCGTTTTGTATAAAATATCCTTAGCATTCGCATGTTGTGTTTTTGCCCAAGTTTAATATATTTATTTGAATATAATAATAATTCCAAATAAATAATGTCATCAACTATTATCAATTGTTGTACAAAAAACTGCACTGCTACTGGCAAGTAAGTGATCATATAATAAATAATATTTAGATAAGGAAGTCATAATATAATTTCAAGTTCACAAGAGTTAGATAAAACTGCGATTTAAATAGTTCAAACTATAAACAAATTGTATACAGGTAAATATTTTAATAAATATTTATATTGTGATAATGAATTTTTATTTTATGTAGTTTAAATAAATATAAAATAATAATAAAAATAACAAGCTGCCTAAATATGCATATCGGGTTGCCTATATACATGACTTTAGTTATACTTCCACTACTCAGATGGCGCAAAATACAGTCCCAGTGCGTAACATGGCAGTTTCTTATCTATAGTAGTATATTATGATCTGTGGGCTTTATCGTGTATTTAAATTTGTGAATATTTACAACAGATTAATAAACCGGGGCATATATAATTCCCGAATCGTTTGTAATTTCCGCTCATCGATAACTTTATTTTCAGTAAATAAACCAACTAAATAAACAATATCTTTGGCAACGTAGAGCTACAGTTGATTAATAGTCTCATAAATAAAATAAATAAATAAATATATCATCACGCCTTCTACCCATTACTGGGTGTGGCACTATGCCGAAGCAGATCTCGGTAAGTGATATATTTTGCGCGTGAATTGCGGTTGCCAGATGTCAAATTACGGCCCCCATAGATGTTAGTGGTGGGGGAGCCACAGGGGTAGTTTTAAAATGGTGAAAATTGTTTGTCTCTTGTGGGAATTGAACCAGAGTTCTCAGGATCCACAAGCCGACTCGATACCACTGAGCTAGCTACCCCATAGTCTCATATGCATTAATAATTATTATATTGGATACCATATACAACGTCCTTGATGCATACATATTTAATAGAAGGGAACCGTCCACGTGCAAAAATTTTGTTTCCTAGATAAATAGAAAAAAGTTTTAAAAATTATTGACTTGGAAATTTCTTAATATTTCATTGAATGGATTAATAGTATCAAAACGAAACTTTTCACGATAAAATTAATTTTTTAACAAATTAAGGAAATTACATACATTATTTACGAGTAATTAAACACCTGACCTGTTAATACGAGCAACAAAAATTAAAACATTTTTTTAACATATGAAACGTGTACACGTTATACAACATAGCCGGTTTTTGAACTGAAGCTACAATCGACTATGAACTTACTCGTATATAATCGTATATTTACACATTTAAAATGAAGGAAGATATATGTACGGCTGTTGCACTTAACGATGAAGGAATTTTGTACGTGAGTAAATATTTTCAATTCAAAATCTTCAAAATGTTACATAGACGATTATTGCAATGAGTTCTTCAATTATTACGTACCGTAGCTAATCATTTTTATCGTTGCATAGCAATGTGGAAATTAAGAAAGTATACCTGTGCGCTTTATTATTACATGGAAGTGTTATCATGAAATTAGACAAGTGTAACCGTGTAAAAGTTATGCCTAACGATCACGCTTGCTCACGAATATTATAATTTGACACACACCCAATTAATCATAACGGGTCATGTCATGATGGGTCACAACAGTGATTCATTCAATAAGTTCTGCTGCTAATGGACTAACTGTAAAGCTCTAATATTTATGACGTTCATGTAAATTATATTAATTACTCCATTTATTTGGCATTATTAAGTAAAATATTTATTATTTATGTACAAGTTGTTTCCATACTATAGTAACTAATTTTATTATAAATTCCGTAGTTACATTCGCAAAAATTTGTTCAACTTAAATTCTACATTTTTGTACCATTAAATTAGCACAGGGGTCGGCAAACATTAGTGGCAGAAGAACCAAACATGTCCCTCACAATGATTTAAAAAAAATATATTTTTTTTGTTAATATACCGACATACATAAATACATAATATCACGCTATATCCCATCAAATGGGGTAGCACGAATCCTAAAATCATTGATAAAACATTCACTCATTAATTTGAGATAGGAAAAAATATAATAAACAATATCTTTCCAACGTTGTTTGGATTGATGGCTTTATTTTATATATTTAGTAGACAAAAACGACGACGTTTCGGACCATAGGTTAGGTCCATTATCAAGTCTAAAATTGATACATTGTATAAGTAATTAAATAATTAAATTTACAAAAAAGATAATTTTCTTTTAACAAATAATTTACATGTAAACTTACCGAAATAGAAAAAGAGTAAAAATGTACTAAAATTTTACATGATGATGTTGGATAAGTTAAAATTTTAGTACATTTTTACTCTTTTTCTATTTCGGTAAGTTTACATGTAAATTATTTGTTAAAAGAAAATTATCTTTTTTGTAAATGTATCAATTTTAGACTTGATACTGGACCTAACCCATGGTCCGAAACGTCGTCGTTTTTGTCTACTAAATATATAAAATAAAGCCATCAATCCAAACAACGTTGGAAAGATATTGTTTATTATATTTTTTCCTATCTCAAACTAATCTACACGGCTTAATCATCATTTTTTAATTCACTCATTAAATTCATCAAATAATCAGTCCTCGTCAAACATTCTCATACTAACAAACCACCCTCACTTTAACCACATTCATAGTTGCCTCCATACAAGATCATTTACTCATCACACTCGAAATCATTTATCACACAACTAACCTTCAATCACATCTTTCCAATCACTTCTATTCGCTTTTCATTCATCTTCTTTCTTCAGCGTATATAATATGCGCAAACCATCTCAAATTACTCATGCTTACTCCGAACAACGAATCTAATAACGAATCTAACAACGAATCCATAAAAATTAAAAAAGATGAAAGCGATAGCTTGCGCTTGTATATGAATAATTATAGTTTGACACAATGCAGTAACTGAAAATGAAAATAAAAGATAAGAAAGGAGTGTCGCCCTGCCCTTTCTTTTGAACGTGAATTGCACACAATTGCAGTTAAACACTCTATGTAAGAACTGAAAACGAATTAAAAGATGAGAAAGGAAGAGAGTGCCGCACTACGCTTGTATTTGATAGTGAATTCCACACAATTGCAGTTAAATATTTTATTTAAGAGCAGAAAACGAATAAAAAAGATAGTAAACGAAGGGAGTTTTGCCCCTGCGATTGTCTTTGAAAGTGAATTTTACAATCTAATTAAAAAAAACTAAAATCAAGAATTCTGCACTTGTCATAAATCTTCAAATTCATTCCGCAATTAATCTTCGCCGAACGTTCCTATCCTGAAACACCATTTTACTTTCAACCACATTCTAAATTCCTTTCATACAAGCACGTTTATTCCTCATATTCAGAAACTTTCGTTCACACAACAATCCTTCAATTATAGTTATGAATTTATTCATAGGTTAACAATATCTAAAATATAATAAGACGAATATTATTTTTATATGAAATTAAAATAATTATAACAATATCTGCGATACAAAATTACTTAAGCTCGTGCAACAATAAGGAGACTGGCATAAAATATATATATTCCCATTTCGACTCTAGCGCAGGTTTACCGCGCATAGTGTTCTACTTTGTTTTAGGCACTGCAGACATGGCCCGCGAAAATATTGTATTTTATAATACAGGTGTACAAAAAGTTCCAGGACGGTCAAATATCTTGAGAAATACACATCGAATCGAAAAATAATAAAAAAAACACGTGTTTAATACTTTTTTTTTTAATCTATCCAATGACACCAAACACGATCCCCCAATCATCTCTCGGGGGTGGGGCGGAGGGCAATTTTGAAATATTAAACGGAAAACCCCAATTTTTATTGTAGATTCGGATTGTACGGCTAAAATTAAGTAGAGTTTGTTTCAACAATAAAAATTGGGGATTTCCATTTAAGATTTCAATTTTCCCGCCCCACCTCCACGCTGTGGTGGTGTGGTGCCATGTTTGGTATCACTTCATATATTTTTTAAAAGTATTAAACATGTGTGTTTTTTTTTTCGTTTTACAATTTAATGCGTATTTCTCGAGATATTTAACCGTCCCGGAACTTTTTGTACACTGTGTATACATTTAAATTAAATTAATTTAACTGCGGATAAATCGCTTTAATTATTTTATAATTCAAAATATTATATTTTTATATCCATTTTCTCTCCATTTTCAAATTTATTTCCAAAGAGCCGCCCTCCACTACCCAAAGAGCCGCATGCAGCTCGCGAGCCGCACTTTGCCGACCCCTGGATTAGTAGTACATTTATTTAATAATAACTAAATAATTAACATAGGGTAAGTGGCCCATTGATATCGAGTCGGCCTGTTGATTTGATAGCCGACAAACAATTTTCACTGGTAATCGAATTTCATGCACAGATTTGCTACGGTAAGTGCTACACCCAGTAATGGGTTAAAGGCATAATAAAAATTGCAGGATGAGGTCTAGTTCTAGTTTCAGTAACTTTTTAGCATCTTTTTTCAATAAAAAATTCTGAATAAATGAATTGTATAAATGCGTTAAACTATTTATTTATTTTACTCTGCACAACAGAAACGTTATCACAATTACAGTACAGGATTCAGACAAAGGTTGTTTTTGTACTTGAAAAAAAAAATTAACAGAAGACCCACGGATTATAAAATAAAAAGAAGTTTTTCAAAATTCGCTAAATTAAGGGTGCTTTATCTCAAGTAAACATTTTTATTGCCACTGAATTTAATAGTTATTTCTATTATTAATAATTAATTTGTAATTAAAAACACTAATCAATTTATTCCTTAAGCAACATCAGATAAGTGAGTGTTCGTAGTATTGGCCAGTATCATAAAAAATATACACTTCAATGACCAAATTATTAATTTTACGAATTTTGAAAAAAACTTTTTGTTCTTTGATCACTACATTATATAATAATATATACCCGTACTTTTTTCTCCAAGTTTCTCGGCATTACAGAGAAGAAAATAACAGTGATGATGTGACTTTAAATTATCGCACAATTTTGATTCCAATAAATAAAATGATACCTTCTTTAACTCGTTTACTAGATTTTTCCTTTAAAAATTAAAAAAACAAACTTTTTCGAATAATATTGCGAAAGAAGAGCGGTTACTCTTGAATGCCTTATCCGCTGGTCACTATACTCGTGAGGCAAACATCGAACTCGAGGGGGAAAAATATCGCGTTCCTCTCAGTTTGACAAATAACTATTGATATGCGAGTATATCATATATTCTATCTCGGATAGTGTCACTTCCCTTTAGGATATTATGTAATTACAATGCAAATTATTGATTTGAATGTATGGTGGCAAATATCACAATACAAATCTAGATACCTATAGTTGAGTAATATGAAATGTTCACATGACAAATTTCAAATTGCTGTTCATGTGCGATCGATTATGAATGTGACGTCGTGCGATGTCTCGATGCATTAGAGCCCACATTACAATGTCGACAGACGCTTTTAACAATTTAGTGCATGTGGTACATTCCAGACTTTGTGCATCAACATTGCCAACCAATTAAAATTTAATGTTTGGGAAGCTGGGCTACTTAATTACGGTTTCGGTTACTTCCTCACAGAAACAAAAGAACTTAATTAAATTTCATTAAAATTAATTTCCTGTTTACTCCATGCTCTCGTTTTCTCCCTGTTCGTGAATTCAGGTAATAAGTGTTATCAGTAGTCAATACATTAAATTAAATTACGTCGTGATATAAATTAAGCAACAAAACTGTTTTCTCTGGAGACCGATTGTAATTTATAGTAAGTACCGCTTGTAACGATCTCTTGGATAAGTGATAAGCGAGATAAATCTGAAGTATTTCTGTTCTCTGCTGATTGTTGATCTGTGATGTAAGATTGGAAACCAATTGATTGATGACCGTATGGAAGTTAAAATGGAAAAAATAAATATTATATTGAAACCTGATAAATAAGTACTTAAAAGTACGTGAAACTCCAAAAACACTAAGAGTCGATATTTCAATTCCCTAATAAAGTTGATAATGAATTCATAGGACTAACAAACAGAAAATAACATATCAAAAAATGACAGTTAATGTAATTTTTACGTAATTTCGATGCGATATTTTTGTTAGTTTGACAGAGAAACTACCCATACTGGGTGTGGCACTCCGCCGTGGCAGATCTCGGTTTGATAAATTTATGTGCGTGAACTGCGCTTACCAGACATCAAATCAATTCTGCCTAAAGATGTAAATGGGGGAGAGCTAGAGAGCCAATTTTAATGTATACTGAAAACGTTACAAACAACGACTGATGTCATAAACAAATATAACTATTCTAAATATTAAATATGCTGTGTATAAGAAAGTCGTGTGGTGATCACACTAGATTTTTTTATATTGTCATTTAACTATTGCACCAGTTTATTATGATTTTATTAAGTTTTATCAGGATGGGATGACGTCAATCGATCTTTATAACGTTGGCAGTATAGTAAAAATTGTTTGTCGTCTGTGGAAATTGAATATATAAAATAAATAAATATATCATCACGCCTTTTAACCATTTCTGAGTGTGGCACTCTGCCGAAGCAGATCTCGGTAAGTGATATATATGCGCGAGAAGTGCGGTAATAGGAGTAATTTTTAAATTGGTGAAAATGTTTGTCGGCTGTGGGATCGTTCAGGGTTCTTAGGATCCGTAGGCCACCTTGACACCATTGAGTCATTACCCCATAAACTGAATATGCGCTCTCTAATCCAATGTCCGATTTATACGGTTAAATTATGACACCTCATATTTACCACTTAATATTTTAGTGCGGAATAATGTTACCCGTGTCCGAAACGCATGTCGGTCATGCGTTTTTTTTATTTCTTTGTTTTGTAATTTGTAATTCTTTTTTCTGTAACCTATAGGTAATGATATTAGGAATAGGCTAGATGCGACGATGATCGAGTTATCTTATATTTACTAATTGTGTTCTACGAGAAGGGTAGCACTAACTTTAGCTTTGTCATTTTTTACTAAACATTCTGTAGTAGTGTTAAGTGGAATTTCTTCATTTGAGGGGTCAAATTTCAAAATATCCAATTGTCACGTTTTATCATTTCGAGTAAATCAGGAAAAACTGTATAACTGTTGTTTTGCTATTAAAATTATATATTTTTAATTATCATAAAAATGTGGAGATTACAAACTTGGAAACTAGAATTCTAATTTATGATATTACTCAATTCATCTTTAATTTCTATTAATTTAACTTTATATTTCCTAATCTCATAATTAGTTTTTATAGTCCACCATGTTTTTTTTTTCTTTCTTATGGTTATGTGGTGGTCCAAATACTAAAGTCATATGCTGCTGTTATGCCTTGTTTCTGCGTTTTAGTTCTGGAGGTAACAGCAACTCTGATTTCTGTGAACGGTCACCCATCCAAGTAAAGCCCGCAAGCAACGTTGCTCGCGGTATCATATAGGTCATTACTTACGAGTTATACCACCAGTGGCGTGCGGTGAGTTTTTGGTTGAGTTTGCACAACTCACTGAGTATAAAAAAGAAATATGAAAAATAAAATAATAATAGATAGGTAACAATTTGTTGCACTTTAACAAAAAATGAAAAACAAATTCTAAAATATAATATTAAACTATTTGCAAATAAAAACTATTCTTCTATTTTTATTATAATTTTTTTTCTAATGATAATTTTCAAAACATTATCCAAGATTCCCTTAAAAAAAGGAAATTACACAAATATCAAAATTAATTATTCTTCAGTACAACAATTTAATCTTTAATTAAACTATAAATGCCAATTCTAATGTTAATTATTTTAAATATGTATTAAATATTACCCATATAGTTGGAAAAATAATAGTTTCCACTATAGCAACCAGCTTGCCTTTGTCAAATCTCGTTCACAGTGTTCATCTCTACTGTTCAAGTTATGCGGCACACAAGAGGCCTATTCCAATTCTTGGCGACTGCTTGGTGACTAGTTTCAGTCGCTAAGTCAATGACGTCACGGTGCAGTCAATATCATGAAGATTTAAATTAAAAGTAACCACGGAGTATTTTGTGTTGGAGCTTATGATTGCTGACAGCCACTTGTTGATATTTGTTTTTCTTTGTTAAACTCAAACTCAAATATGTATTTGTTTGTTGTTGCTTAAACTTGACATGTTACAAATTGACAGAATTTTTAGACATATTTAAGCAATTACTAATATTTAAAAAATAAATAATATACATTTTAACATAATCTTAAATAAATATTGTTACATTAAATATTATTATTAATATATAGACGACGATATTGTTGTCCTAATTGTCGGTAATGTACATATGCAGCTGTGAAATAATTTTATAATATTATACAGTACACATAGAATATAAAACCTTTTTTCAAAACAAATCAACCAAAAAATGCTAAGCCATGGGACTAAGCAACGGCCTTATACTAGTCGCCAATAATGACGTCAGAACTGTAATTATCGACTATACCAACTAGAGGTGTGTAGTTCGTGAACGAACTAGTTCATATGAACTATTCCTTATAGTGAACGACACGAACTAGTTCGTGAGTTTATTAAAGACTAGTTCACTGCGAACTATTCGAATATGACTCACCACCACGGCGACACGGCCGATGAGGTCGAACGAAAGCGGAGAACGGAAAACAAGTGAACGAGTGAACGAATGAACGAGTGAACGAGACTCATACTTTATTCGTTCGTGGTCGTTGCTATGATTACCGCTCTGCTTCTGCTGTCTGCTGTAAAATTATACTAGAACCAGATCATAAAAGTTCACTTGTTCTCGCTCGTGAATCACATTACAATAAGATTTCCGTTAATCATAGTCTTAAAAATTTCGTGAACGAAAGGTAACTAATGAACTAGTTCAGTGAACTAATCTTTTTGGTGAACGAGAACGAATGAACTAGTTCACTCAAATGAACTAGAATTCCCATCTCTAATACCAACAGATGGCGCCAATTTCAAAGTCGCCAGAAATGACGTCAAGAAGTCGCTAAATCCAGTCGCCAACGAATTAGAGTAGGTCTCCAACTATTTCTCGCCAACTTACAGTGTGCCTCTCCTAACTTCTTGCGTTTCTCCAAGCGTCTCCCTGCCCTGATAGCTCTAAAGGGCATGCGGCCAACTAGTACACTTACGTCGAACGTTTTTATACTCAGCTCTAATTAAAGTATTTACACGAAATTTATGTATTAGAAATTTAAAACAAATGATTCAATTCATTACTAAATACGACTGGGTATGCGCCGCATTCACCGCATACTCTGACCGCACGCCACTGTGTACCACTCTACACAAACAAATTTTGTATTCCTTTTATTTTAAATTTAACTATCAATGCGATTACAGTGATTCTTGTTAATTTTTAACATTTGTTACGTTTACGATTTTTATCAAGCTGGTATTTCGCTAACCATCGTAAAAATAATAACATTGTAAACTCCTTAACAAGTGTTACGTAAACAAGTCTAAAATAATTAAAACAATTTTTGGTGTGTTCTGTAAAAAAATATTAAATTTGACGTTTCGGTACACTAAACGTGAACCATCGTCAGGAAAAAGTATTAAATCAACAAAATTTAACTCTGTAGTATATTTCATAAAGAGTATCGGAGTCTAGGAAAGTTCACCGAAAACAATTCACCGAAAGACAGTTCACCGAAATATGATTCACCGAAATACTAATTAATTTTCCTTTATACTTTATCCAGGCTTATGAATGGCAGTAAAATGCAGGCGTATTTAAAAATAGAAAATTGATTCCTTTGTCATGTCTCATTTCATTTTTATAAAACCATATGTTTTACATTAATAACATAAATTATTTGCTATGCCTCGTAAATACTCATGTATGTTATTCTTGTTGTAATTTTGAACTAGATGCTCTGTCCTTATAGCACAGTCTCTGTACTTTTTATGTATCGGTGCGTCGTCTTGTCCTAATAACATATTGGCAGCAATGCTATTATAAGTTCTATACATGCGCGAGTACAGTAATATCAAATTTTAGCCGATTAAATAATAATTACATTAACCCTGCAATAATTAAGGATATTTAACGTATGGATAATATTCAAAAAATTCTGAATTTACGGTAAGTATCCTTTTCTAAATGCTTGCATTTTTCTACCAGTTCTAAGGAACATTAAAAATACTACAATTTAATTATCATTTCGATGAATATGTTTTTCGATGAATTGTATTTCGGTGAATTGTTTGTTCAGTGAATTGTTTTTCGGTGAATTGTTTTCGGTGAACTTTCCGGCACCCAGAGTATCCAAACTGAGAAATGTCGTGGTATTTTCAATAATATTTTTCAAACAATGAACCATAGTAATAAACAAAGCAAAGCTATCTGGCTATGTTGATCTGATTGTATTATTGTCATATACTCGTAACGAACTAGTACGATATTCATATCATGCTAGTGTACGATATTTTCAACTTTCTTAAGTAGGCTACTGTCAGGATATCTATTGTTTTCTGAAGTGGTCGTCTAAAAAAAAGTAACTAAATAGTAACGAATAAGTAGTAACTAAGTAACAAAAAATGATGTAAACAAGCTATTATAATTTGTTAATCAATGGTCGTCAGGTTTTATTCAATTTGCAGCCTTCACAGTTGTTCCTGTTGTTCTTATTCTCGTAAATTTCAATATTCGTAGCTTCTCTGATCAATTGAATATTCATGTACATATTTAGGCTTAATAACAATTTTTGTATCTTCCAATTTATTCTTGTGCAGAAATTGTATTGCTTGCCGAGCAATCGAAGATTTATCTGAGCAATTCAATTGAATGTAAGGCTTATGTTCGCTAAGTTTTGTTGTAATAGATCCCGTTTATCTAATGTGAACTATATCGCATTTACAAGGAGTATAATATATTTTAGAAGACTGCTGAAGAATAATATCTTTTGCACTCTTTAATATTTGCTGAAATTTTATGTGAGATAAAAATTAAGTGTTGATGTTCTTTTTTTTAATTTTCGCCTGTAATCTGTAACATTTTCTACAAAAGGTAAAGATATAGACATGAAGTTCGAATTGTCGACATTATTAATTATTACCCATTTCAACCTGTCTTTTTTTCTACTATACAATACATTTCTAATACTTGTCTTTTCGTAGCCACTCATCTAAAATATCTCTTGAAGACTATTCTTTTCATCTTGATCGAATTTAATAAATTTTTACAGAACTTTATCCAAAAATTGTTTTAATTATTTAAATATGAGTTCTGAAAGATTTTTACATGTTAAACAAATCTTGTTAATCAAATTATAGTAACTACTGTAAATAACAATATCGTTCTGCTGTCTTCGTAAAAATGAACAACTGCATTGAACTTTGCTTTTTGTAGTTTACAATATTGTTAATTTATAATAGAATCCAACTAATTTATTATCATGCATCTAAACTGATAAGATATCTTTGACTTTTTATCTTTTTTAATCATGTAAAGAGCTACAGAAATATTTCCATTATAGCATTAGACTAGATTATATATTTGGATATCAAGCATTACATAGGTATAGGTCAGTAGATAAAAATTTATCCGAATTTCTTAATTGTTTTTCCAAATAAAATTATCCGAAAATATATTTTAATTTTAAAATAAGTAAGTAATTACATTAATACGGTTAATTCTTAATTAATATTTTTTTTTATGAAATAAATTTTTCAAATTCAATTAGTGATGCAATTTGAATTGTTCATATTTTGGAATTAATTTAATCTTAAATTACATGTTGTATTTCTATTAGTATTTAAATTTAATTATCTAAAAATCTTTAACATTTACAATACTTTTGAATTATTAGAAAATTATGTAAAAGTTTTGAAATTTGTGTCTTGACTATTTTGACATAAGTTTTCTTAGTTCACTCAATTTTCAATATCGTGAAATGGTACACTTGTCAATTGTTTTTGTTAAGTGCTCACCAAAATATCCGTACATAATTATACCTATTATTGGACACAAATAGAAAGGACAATAAACACTGGTGTAGACTCTAGATCAATAAAATTGCAAAACATGTGAAGCAAGAATTAAGTGTTTTTTTTTCTTAGTAATTTCACAATAGATATGTATGTCTTAAATAAATAAATATATCATCACGCCTTCTACCCATTACTGGGTGTGGCACTCTGCTGAAGCAGATCTCGGTAAGTGATATATTTTGCGCGTGAAGTATGTATGTCTTCATTTACAATAATTGATAATAATAATAATATTTTGCTATAAATTGAACAATTTCAATAAATTATTGTGTATTATCCGATTGCTTATCGGAAACTCTAGTTTACATATTTTCCCGATTTTGTTTCCCGTTGATGAGTAAATATTTTTGCAAATTTTATATCATGGCTTGAGGATGAAATAAGTAAACAAATGCATAAAATAAAATTGAACATCAAAAACTGATTTCACAATTCTCTGTTAAATTCTCATATTTCTATAAATAAGTTCGAACTGAACTGAAACGAACTGAGATATTGTTCAAAAGAAGAAAGAAGAAAAGAATATAACTAAGATAATAGATACTAATCTGATGTTATTTTAAATCTTTCAACCTTGCGGATGGATATTGATCATAGGATTTCGACCAATTTGTAGGAAAAGCTAAATTTTCAACAATGTATTTGTAGTTACTCAAAGGTTTTAAATCGTGCGAGGAAAAGTGTACAGTTACAAACAGCTTTTGTGAAGTTTAGGGAAGTTCACAGAACGTAAAGTATTTCTGTCATGGCTTCACGGATGTTGTTGCTTACTAAATTGATTCCAGTAGTCACTTATTTACTTGAAAAGGATAATTGAACAGAAAATTGATATCGTAAACAATTTTATAAGCGGTCTAGAAATATACTATAAATTGTAGACCACGCGAACGAAGTCGCGGGTAATAGCTAATATATATATATATATATATACATATGTCCAAAACTTTTATTTTGAAGATTGTATAATTAAATTTGTTTCAGGCAACTATTTTATTCCTTTTAGCAAACAAAGGATCACCCTACACTGAAAGTAAGCACATATGACGTACTTTTCGCACGATCGTAGAAAAAACACAGTTTTTATCATTATTTTAAATTTATTTTAGTCTAATATCATAATTTTATATGATATTATTATTATTATTAAGACCAAGACTTTTTTCTAACAATATCGTTCTCTACCTCACCCTTATCATGCGCCATATTTCGAGTGCGATTATATCTTGCACACTAATATTCATTGCTCAAATATCTCCATTCACAGCAGTTCTTGTTTCCTCATCATCATTGTTTACTCCAGATTTAATTCAGAAATCGATATCTCCGCATTTGTCAAATTCTCACGAACCTCACCTGTAACACAATCGTTGATTAAATCTGTAAAATTTATTAGAGCAATAAACGTAGTAATATTCTGTGTAAATGTATGCTAAAGCGTAAGTATAATTACATAAACGTTCCAATTCACTTGTAGAAGGAAATCAGCAAGTGAATAATGAAACTTTAATGTGTAGGATAGTTAGTAGGTCGTCAAGACATCTACGAACAGCTTAAATATTAATACCTGAAAAGCTTCTCTGCTATTAAGTGCCCATGAACTTTCGCTAGAACTTTCAGTATCTTCTTCTTGTTTAAACTTCCTGCAGATATTTCAGAGTGATACTATATTCATATTTTACGTAATATATTTGTTATTTATGTGTTCTTATTCTGGTAGATATATGTATTTGTGTTCTAAATGTCAATATTCTAAATATATTCATGACAGTGAAACTTTATTATTTGTAAGTGATTTCCAATTTGTGGAAATTTGAGTTTACTGAAAGGTTTCATGAAATATACATAATAATATTTGTGACTATGATTTTGTCGATATTTCTTTTTACAGTCATGATCACAAACACGATTGCTTGCTGCGACAAAAAGTAGTATGTGTGCGATAGCACGAATGTTGTACATCAGAAAATCAGTTACGAGAACTATTTGGTATAATTATTTAAAAATAAAGAAAACAAGAACGTTAGCAAGGGGTGAATCCAAAAGCCAAAACATTCCATACCAATGTAAGGCTTTTAAATTACCCAGATATGTATCTGTATTTCGATAGTGCCCATTCGGTTCTTTCATATAGAATAGTTTTGTGGAATTTTTTTTTATTTTATCTTTTATGTACATACATACATACATACATATCTTCACGCTATATCCCAACAAATGGGGTAGCACGAACCCTAAAATCACTCATAAAACATTCACTCATCACACCCATCAAACAACCAGTCATCGTCAAACATTTTCATCCAAACATACCACCCTCACTTCAACCACATTTATAGATCACTCCATATAAACTCATTTATTTATCACACTCGAAACCATTTATCACACAACAAACCTTCAATCACATCATTCCTTTTCACTTACCATTCATTTTCTTTCTTCAACGTACATAACGTATGCATAAAAAATCTCAAATTACTCACGTTTACTCCTAACAACGAATCTAATAACGAAACTAACAACGAATCTACAAGATTATAAAAGATGAAAGCGATAGTCTGCACTTATATATGAAAGATAAGACCACACAATGCAGTAACTGGAAATGAAACAAAAAGATAAGAAAGAGAGGGAGCGTCGCCCTGCGCTTGTTTTTGAAAGTGAATTTCACACAATTGCAGTTAAACACTACGTAATAACTGAAAACGAATAAAAAGATAAGAAAGGAAGGGAGTGTCGCTCTACACTTGTTTTGGAAGTGAATTCCACACAATTGCAGTTAAACACTCAATGTAAGATCAGAAAAGAATAAAAAAGATAAGAAACGAAGGGAGTGTCGTCCCTGCGCTTGTTTATGTATATTATGTAATTATTATTCCACAATAAGGTAAAGAAAAAGAAAACTGATAATAGGTGTATATACACCCAGTAATTTTTTTTAAAACATACTAGAAAAAAAATGAAGCATTATTATACTATTGGTTTGATAGTTATATCTAATATACCTATTGATATTAAATAATTAATTTATCCATTATACAACATCAGTTAAATGACAATGTGTAGTGTTGGCCAAAACTGCGAACTGTCAAAAAAATCACATTTCTACATCGCTATGGATACGCGAAATTTGTGTACTTTTCATTGATATGTCAAATTTCAACACTTTTTTGTATTTATTGATCAAACATTTTTACATTCCCTTAGTTATAATAGTACATCAAAAGCATATATTTTTGAATTTTTCCTTAAATTTATTTATGGAGTAGGTGGCAGAGTGGTTATCGTGTCGGCCTGTGTATCCTGACAACCCTGGTTCGATTCCCACTGCCGACAAACATTTTCACCACATTAATACTACTCCTGTGGCTCCCCCTCAACTAACATCTTTGGGGGGCGTGATTTGACGGCTGGTAATCGCACTTTACGCGCAAAAATATATCACTTACCGAGATCTGCTTCGGCAGAGTGCGACACCCAGTAATGGGTAGAAGGCGTGATGATATATTTATTTATTTATTTTATTTTATTTATTTCAATAAATAAATAATTGTTGTATTAAACAATAATGAAGTAATTAACATACATACATACATATCTTCATGCTATATCCCAACAAATGGGGTAGCACGAACCTTAAAATCACTCATAAAACATTCACTCATCACACTCATCAAACAATCAGCCCTAGTCAAACATTATCATCCAAACTCACCTTCCTCACTTCAACCACATTCATATAAACTCATTTATTTATTACACTCGAAATAATTTATCACACAACAAACCTTCAATCACATCTTTCCTATTCACTTATCATTCATTTCTTTATTCAACGTACATAACACATGTATAAAACATTTCAAATTACTCACGCTTACGCCTAACAACGAATCTACAAAGATTGGAAAAAATGAAAGCGATAGCCTGCACTTGTATACGAAAGAAAAATCCAAAGAACTGAAAACGAATTAAAAGATAAGAAATAAAGGGAGTATCGCTCTAAGCTTGTTTTTTAAAGTGAATTCCACACAATTGTAGTTCAAAACCCTATGAAATATCAGAAAACGGATAAAAAAGATAAAAAACGAAGGGAATGTCGTTCCTGCGCTTGTTTTTGAATGTGAATTTCACACAGTTGGAGGTAAACACTCCAATGAAATTACTAAACAACAAAACTAAAATAAAAAATCCTACATTTTTCTGAAATCATCAGATTCATTCCGCAATTAATCTTCGCCAAACGTTTCTATCTTGACTCACCACTTTAGCTTCATCCACATTCATAATTCCTTTCATACAAGCACGTTTGTTTCTCGTACTCGGAAACTTTCTTACACGCAACAATCCTTCAATAATATTCATCCATTTATTCATAGGTCGCCCACACAATCTTTTACCCTGAATTTTATCAACATATACCTGTTTCACCAATCTCTCATTCGATATACGTTCTGCATGCCCAAACCATCTCAAATGACTTATACCTACTTTTCTAACTAAATTCTTCTCAATTTCACACTCATCATACACCAATGTATTCCGGACACGATCTTTTCTAGTATAACCACGCACACCCCGCAAATACATCATTTCCACAGTAGTTATACGACGTTCATGTTTCTTCATCCTCATCCAACATTCACTACCGTACATCAATGTAGGCACTAAAACACCATTATACACACTCAATCGAACATCTCTGGATACATTCACAATTCGAGGAAAGGTTCCCAGAGCACTCAATACCTTGCATCCCGCAGATACTCTTCTATCAATCTCACAATCAATACGTCCATCTCTCGAAAACCTACTACCCAAATATAAAATCTCAATCACTTGACCCAATCTCACACCATTCACCGAAACATTGCAGCCAGTCACCAAGTCGCTCTTTTCAAACACTAACACTTTATATTTATCAACATTTAATAACAAATTTAAATCTTTTCCTACTTCATTTATGTTTAAAAACATTCGTCTCAATTGCTCTTCAGATTCACACATAACAACAACATCATCTGCATACGCTAACGCAGGCACAACACTACCACCAATATGTACACCATCTTCCTCATTCAACGGCGTTTGTACAACCTTGTTTCACGCCAATATCTATACAAAACCAATCACTTAATCTACCATTAATTCTCACCGCAGCTTCACAACCTTCATACAGCGCACGAATTGTCCGCAACAAATTACCATTTATCCCGTACTTTACAAGTACATTCCCTAATGTCTCACGATGTACACTATCATATGTTTTTTTAAGATGAAGAAAGCCACAGAACATCTTCTTGTTCTTAGTAAGTGATTTTTCAACAATCATATGAAGAGAAAACAATTGATCCACATACCTTCTCTCAGGCATAAAATCACCTTGCATATCGTTTAACTTGAAGATTGTTCAGGTTCATACCTTGTGAATAAGAATCTTCCCGTACAACTTCCCTACCACACTTAGCAAACTTATCGCATGGAAATTAGTACATTTACTCGAACTACCTTTACCTTTAAATAAAGGACAAATGATAGCACGTTTCAAATCATCAGGAGCCACACACCGCTTTAAATAAAATCTAAAGAATTAAACTACCCAGTCAAATAACATCTCGCCTCCATACTTCAACATCTCATTCGATATACCATCCAAACCGGGAGCCTTACCATTCTTCAGACGCATCAATGCGAACCTAGCATTAATCTCATCTATATCCCATTCATCACCACTAACATTTTCTGTAACATTTTCACTACAACCATTCGGTCTATTAATACTACCATATAAAGCCTTAAAGTACTCACGCCATCTATTAGTAACATCTGATTAATTCCACAATAACTCACCACCCGCACTCTTAATCGCTTTCACTGCCATTACATTGCCACCTCTCAATCTCTTCACTCTCAACCAAAACATTCTTTTATTCATAATAAAATCATTAGTCAATCTTGCACTCATCAAATTATCAAAACGCGCTTTACTTTCTCTCACTACTCTCTTAACCAGAGTTATTTAACCACTTGTATTCCAGTAAGCATTTATCACGTAAACTTTCAGGCACATCTTTCACATTTAGAAATCGCAAATATGGTCTCTTTTTCACCTCAGTAGCTTCTTTTACTTCTTTATTCCACCATGCATTCTTTAGAGAAGAGCCTAAACTACATTCTCCACAAACTTCTTTTTCACATTTAAGAACTGCAACCAAACATCACTTATGCTGCATTTAAAATTAAGCTCACATACAGGCAAAGATTCATTTGTTTTCTCAACAAACAAATCTCTAACATCCTCATTCTGCATCGCACTTGATTTCACACGAAACATTTATTTGGTATTTCTAACCCTCATTCTCCAACATTTATCTAGACATATTCTCGATACCACCAAATAATGGTCATTCGTACCCAATTCAACACCACGCTTCACACGCGTATCTACAACTAAACTTCTCAATCGTTCATCATACAAAATAAAATCAATCATACTCCGTCTATTCTCACTAACATTCTCCCATGTAAACAAATGAGCTAATTTATGTTTAAAGATAGAATTGGAAACAAAGAGATCACGTTCCAAACAGAAAGAAACTATCTTCCTTCCGTTTTCATTCTCTCTCGCAACACCAAATTTACCCATTACATTCCCAGACATGCATCTCTTAACTCCCACCCAGCCATTTAAATCACCACATACAATAACTTTCTCACCTAGATCACATGACTCAATAACACTATCTAACAAATTCCAAAATCTATCTTTTTCAAGATCATTTCATTCGTTCACTAACAAGCACACCCACGCCATGCTTCGCGTGTTCATTCACAGCAACACCCGACCACAAGCAAAACGTTCCATCCACCTCTTCTTCACTACATCCTTTCCTTTTAGTATCATTGACACACAAAACATCAACATTATACACACGCATTACATTCATCAATTCATTTTCTTTGCCAGTTATATCCTTAACATTTCACGTACCAAACTTACATTTATCAAATTTCACCCATTTATTCTTCATTTAACTAAAAGAAATAAAAGAAGGGGTCTCTCGGTAGAAGAGTAGTAGTTAAGGTAGTTTATCAGTCTTACCCTTAACTATAAATGAAAATAATTAGTTACATTCACACAACTGTCAAACAACTGTCAAACGTCAATCACACCTGAAAACAAAACATAACTCAGCGTTTCTATACAAGTAATCAATATAAACAAATAACGATATGAAAGAAAATGTACTATAAAAAAAACTAAACTACTATAAAAATTAAATTCAAATTTTGTCATATGAAATGACTTTGACGTACAGTGACAATGATAAATTTAAAGTAAATTTTATGACAGAAAAATTCGGGAGCCGCTCGGACTCGAACTATGACAGAAGAATTTGGTTGACGCCTGTATCGTGCAGGGGAGCCATGGCCGAGTGGTTAAGACATCAGCCCGGCAAGCTGAAGGTCCCCGGTTCGAGTCCGAGCGTCTCCCGAATTTTACTGTCATAAAATTTACTTTAAATACTATAAAAATTAAAAATAACACTTATCTTACTAAAACGATATTCAAAAACAAACAGTATATTTAAATCCAACTCCAAAAACCCAGTCAAAAACCCAAATAAATTTCTCACTTGACGGACGAGTTCTATTTATTCTGTTGTCTAGGAAACGTATAAGTAATTAACGCAAGGAACAATTGAGAAAGTAGTTCCAGGAGATTAAAACTAACCAAATAAAGTGACGATTAGAATTCTTATAAAACATTTTGCAATCCACAGTCACACGAAGTGAAAAATTATATTATGAAAATAAAATAGACAATATGAGAACAAATCAAAGCGCAATGTGGAATTCACTGAAGCAGGCTTTAGGCAAAAATAAAATTATATCCAGTAAAATATTATAAATACTTCAAACAAGAAATTTTAACTGATAAACAAATAATTTATAATATCATCAATAATTATTACGTCGACAGTATTACAGAGATTTTATCAACTATACCAACTGCAACAAGTTCGCAAATTAATAACAACGAAAAGTCGAATAGTATGTTCAGTTTATTTATATCATTGAACATTTCAGATCTCCGAAATTGAATTTGGGAACAAAGTAACAATAAAACAAGTTGAAATGGAATAAATTTTGAACTTATTAAAAATACTTTATATGTTATTAGTTGCCTACTATTGCATTTAATTAATATATCTTTAGAAAAAGAAATATTCCATGAAACGCTGAACGAATCGCATATTATTCCGATGCCAAAAATTCCTGGGACTAATAAAATAAATATGCTTGTGGCAACTGAAAAAAATATTAGAAACTATATTGTACAAACAAATAATAGAATTTATAAACGATAATAATATAACTGAACTATAACCCGTGAAAATAAAACCATTATTTGTGTAATATTTTTAGATTTTAAACGTGTTTTTTAAATTATCAAGCGTGAGAGAAAAAGTGCAATGCATCAATTTACTTAGACGTTTAAAAAGAACTAAATATTTGGATGATCAACGGCCCGTTGATCTTGGCAAGTTAACTTCATCATCTGCCATTTTTATTATAATTGATTTTATTTTATGGCTACACAATTTTATTGTGTTTTAGTACTACGAATACGTATATTGAGAATGAGTGCATATGTTTTCGAAACGTCTACCTTTAATAAAAGATTTACACCAAGCCATTGTTCCCATCTTCATTTATTTTTCTTAGTCATCAGTGAGGCTTTAGAATAAATTCTACTAAAATGAAATTATTTTCAGACGATACTTTAATATATTTTGATTGCCCTGATTCAAATAATTTAATTAATACCATTAATAGAAAATTAAAACCTACTGAAAATTGGTTAAATAAAAACTAACTTAGTTCTCAAATTGTAATAAAACAAAATGTATGGTAATTGGTAGAAGAAATTGTAAAAATATTATTGAAGAACTAAATCTAAAAATTATACTATATTATTCACAAATAAAGTATGTTAGATAAATTAAGTATCTAGGTGTGATTATAGACGAGAATTTTAAATTTGGATCGCAAATTTACGAACTAATTAAAGAGATGGCAAAGAAAGTTAATTTTCTCAACAGACTTCGATCAGAATTTACACTTAACACTAAATTAGTAATTTAAAATAGTATATTTCCTCATTTAAATTTTAGTGGAATAATTTTGATGGCATGCACAAAAATGATGATTAGAATGATGCGTACAATATTGATCTGTTAACCGGTATTCTAGGATAAATGATATGCTTAAAGTGTTAAATATATCATGTTTACGTACAAAATAGTTCATATACATGTACCTGAATAATTGTCTGAAAAATTATATTTATGATGAACGTGACAATATATATACCGAAAAAATGTTTCGTGTGAAATCCAGTGTACGGCAGAATGAAGATGTTAGAGATAGATTTGTTGAGAAAATTAATGAATCTTTGCCTGTATGTGAGCTTAATTTTTAATGCAGCATAAATGATGTTTGGATGAAATTTAAGGATACAGTTCTTAATTGTGCAAAATAAATTTGTGGTGAATGTAGATTAGGCTCTTGTTCAAAGAATGCATGGTGGAATAATGAAGTAAAAGAAGCGATTGAGGAGAAAAAGAGAGCATATTTGCGTTTTCTAAATGCGAAAGATGTACCTGGAAGTTTACGAGATGAATTCTTACTAGAATACAAGAGGTTAAATAAAAGTGTTAAGAGAGTTGTGAGAGAAAGTAAGGTGCGTTTTGATGACTTGTTGAGTTGATTGACAAATTATTTTAGTATGAATAAAAGAATGTTTTGGTTGAGTGTGAAGAGATTGAGAGGTGGTAATTTAAGGGTAGTGAAAGCGATTAAAAGTGCTGATGGTGAGTTATTGTGGAATGACTCAGATATTAGAAATAGATGGTGTGAGTACTTTAGGGATTTATATGGTAGCATAAATGGAGGGAATGATAGTAGTGAAAATGTTGGTGAAAATGTTAGTGGTGATGATTGGGATATAGATGAGAATGATGTTAGTTTTGCATTGATGCGTTTGAAGAATAGTGAGGCTCCTGGGTTGGATGGTATATCGAATGAGATGTTGAAATATGGAGGTGAGAGGTTATTTGATTGGTTAGTTTATTTGTTTAGATTTTGTTTAAAACGGTGTGTGGCTCCTGATGATTGGAAACGTGCCGTCATTTGTCCTTTATTTAAAGGCAAAGGTAGTTCGAGTGAATGTACTAATTTCCGTGCGATAAGTTTGCTGAGTGTGGTAGGGAAGTTGTACGGGAAAATTGTTATTCATAATGTACGAACCTTAACCATTTCCAAGATAAGTGATATGCAAGGTGGTTTTTTGCCCGAGAGAGGGTGTGTGGATCAATTATTGTCTCTTCGTATAATTGTTGAGAAGTCACTTGCTAAGAACAAAAAGGTGTTCTGTGGCTTTCTCGATCTTAAAAAAGCATATGATACTGTTCATCGCGAGACTTTGTGGGATGTACTTCTACAGTACGGTATAAACGGGAATTTGTTGGGGGCTATTCGTGCATTGTATGAAGGTAGCGAAGCTGCGGTGAGAGTTGATGGTAGATTGAGTGATTGGTTTTGTATAGATGTTGGTGTGAAACAAGGTTGTGGGATGTCTCCGTGGCTGTATATGGATGTGTTTAATTTGTATATGGATGTGTTGTAAATGTAAAGTGTTAGTATTTGAGAAGAGTGATTTGATGACCGACTGCAATGTTTCGGTGAATGGTTCAAGGTATTGGGTGCTCTGGGAACCTTTGCTCGAAATGTGAATGTATCCAGAGATGCCCGATTGAGTGTGTATAATGGTGTTTTAGTGCCATCATTGATGTATGGTAGTGAATATTGGGTGTGGATGAAGAAACATGAACGTCGTATAAATGCTGTGAAAATGAGGTATTTGCGGGGTATGTGTGGTTATACTAGAAGAGATCGTGTCCGGAATACATTGGTGTATGATGAGTATGAAATTGAGAAGAATGTAGTTAGAAAAGTAGGTATAAGTCAATTGAGATGGTTTGGGCATGTAGAACGTATGTCGAATGAGAGATTTGTGAAACAGGTATATGTTGGTGAAATTGAGGGTGAAAGATTGCGTGGGCGACCTATGAACAAATGGATGAATATGATTTTCCGAGTACGAGAAACAAACGTGCTTGCATGAAAGGAATTATGAATGTGGATGAAGCTAAAGTGGTGTGTCAAGATAGGAACGTTTGGCGAAGATTAATTGCAGAATGAATCTGATGATTTAAGAAGTGCAGGAATTTTGATTTTAGTTTTGTTGTTTAGTAATTTCATTAGAGTGTTTATCTGCAATTGTGTGAAATTCACTTTCAAAAACAAGCGCAGGGACAACACTCCCTTCGTTTCTGATCTTTTTGATTCTTTTTCTGATCTTACATTGAGTGTTTAACTGCAATTGTGTGGAATTCACTTCCAAAGACAAGCGCAGGGTGACACTCCCTTCCTTTCTTATCTTTTTGTTTCATTTTCAGTTACTGAATTGTGTGGACTTTTCTTTCATATACAATTGCAGGCTATCACTTTCATCTCTTCTAATCTCTGTATTCGTTATTAGATTCGATGTTAGGAGTAAACGCGGGTAATTTGAGATGTTTTATGCATGTGTTATGTACGTTGAAGAAAGAAAAGAAATAATGGGTGAATAGGAGTGATTGGATGGATGTGAATGAGGGTTTGTTATGTAAGAATGATTTCGAGTGTGATAAATGAATGAGTTTATATGGAGGGATCTATGAATGTGGTTGAAGTGAGGGTGATGTGTTTGGATGATAATGTTTGACGGGAGTTGATGTGTGATGAGTGTTATGAGTGAATGTTTTATGAGTGTTTTTAGGGTTCGTGCTACCCCATTTGATGGGATATAGCGTGAAGATATGTATGTATGTATGTATGTGTATATATATATATATATATATATATATATATATATATATATATATATATATATATATATATATATATATATATATATATAATGGTTTACGTTTTGTTTTTAAGAATTGTGCTAATATGAATATTTTGAGAAAAAAATTAAAAAGCCATTTTTTAGGCACTTTAATTTATTATATTATATAAAAATCAAGAATTTTATATGAACACTCGATATAGGAATATCTGGATTACAATATATCGTAATTAATATGTATTTTGTGACATAGCTTGTAACATTAAACAGTATTCAATAAAAAAATTAAATCTTTTATATTCATTTTGAACTTCGCGCGCATGGGTATCATTTAACCTTAAAGGAATATGATACCTTAATGTCTGCGGTGCGTCATTGTGGTTAACGTGACAGAGTGATTACGTTTCACAGCAGTTAGCACTTGGGTGGGTGACCATCCTACGACTCAAGTAGGAAAAAACCACATTGCGGCTCGGTGAGTCCGACTATTCCGACATTCGAAAGGGTAAAAGAGATATAAATGATTATGAATGAGTAAATGGTTTCAAAATATCATTCACTATTGATGGATGGACACAAGGGCGCCCGCATACTTATTATATATATATATATATATATATATATATATATATATATATATATATATATATATATATATATATATATATTATATATATATATAAAATAAATAAATATATCATCACGCCTTCTACCCATTACTGGGTGTGGCACTCTGCAGACGCAGATCTCGGTAAGTGATATATTTTGCTCGTGAAGTGCGGTTATCAGTCGTCAAATCACGGCCCCCAAACATGTTAGTGGTTAGCTTTTTCAAATTATGTGGGAATCGAAGCAGGGACCTCAGGATCCACAGGCCGACTTCATACCACTGAGCTAGCCATCCCATATTATATATATATATATATATATATATATATATATATATATATATATATATAGGCTGGTCCATTTAACTTGACTTGTTCAAATATCTTGCAAATTAAGCCCTTAACAAAAAACTTTCATGAACAAAAGTTTAACCATATTTAGGGGGCCATCCGATCTTCTCCCCTCAGGGGGTCGGAGAGGGGGTAAACTTAGATATCTTAAATAGGAACCCTACTTTTTTATTACAGATTCGGAATCTCCATAAAAAATATGAAGGTTTAATCTGAGAATTTTTTTCATATTCTTGATAGATGGCGCTGTAACCGCGTGGTCCATTTAACTTGACTTGTTCAAATATCTTGCAAATTAAGCCCTTAACAGCAAACATTCATAAACAAAAGTTTAAGCATTTTGAGGGGGCCATTCGATCTTGTTAACATTTTTCGCCCCCCACCCCTCAGGGGGTCGGAGAGGGGGTAACCTTAGATATCTTAAATAGGAACCCATTTTTTTATTACAGATTCGAAATCTCCATAAAAAAATATGAAGGTTTAATCTGAGAATTTTTCTCATATTCTTGATAGATTGCGCTGTATTCGTAAAAACAAGTTTTTTTTTTAATATCCTTATTTTGAATTGTTTAGTATAATAACGCGATAACGGCCAAAAACCAGAACCAATACTCAACATTCCATATGTCAAAGGAGTTTCGGAGAAAATCAGAAGATTAGGCAAACGGTATAACATAAAAACCGTCTTCAATGCCAAATCCACACTACGCAGTATTCTGACTAGAACCAAACCAGTTAACGCCAAGGACACGAAAAACTGCATCTATAAAATTCCATGCGAATGTGGTAAGCTCTACATCGGAGAGATAAAGAGACCAATGGAAGTTAGGGTTAAAGAACATCGTCTACATACCCAAAAAGGATAAATCTCCAAGTCAGGTGCTGCCTGCCATGCCTGGGAGGAAGGACATCACATGAAGTGGACAGAAGCGGAAATAATTCATAAAGAAGAACACTGGAGGAAGCGGAAATTTAAAGAAGCCATCTACCTCACCCAGAACTCAGGTATCCTCAGTCAACCAAGCGTCGAGATCAGAAACATGTGGAAGCCGCTTATTGGTCGACTGGAAGAAGTCAGGCTACCTGAAAACCAAACTACAACGGTCGACTGAATCCGTCATGAACTATGAACATCCATTGTATATATAATCTTGTAGCTTAGAATTTAATTAGTATCACCTGAAGACGAATGTAGATCATAAACACTCGAAACGTTGTGAAAATTTTTGTACTTTTGTTCAAATAAATAAAGACAATGCAAGTTCAACACTGATATTTTATTCTAAATCAAACTTATTATTATTATTTAGTCAACACATACAGTCTCAGCAAAGCGTACCAATGTAATACCTTACAAGCTAGGATACTAATTTAGAATTGTCATAATGGATTAGTGAAATCGCAATAAACTTACTATTAAAACATAAATTAAGGTGAAACATTCGAACTGAAGTTGGACTCAAGATAAAATATTATCGTGTATGTAGGGTATCTTGTGGTCCTGACAAAAATCTAGATCTCAACGATCACAAAAAAATCATGAAAATTGTACCGGGTGTCTGTCTTAAAGGTGTACATAGGAGATTCACATGAGAAATTTGACCCCGAAAACTAATATTTAAATTTTGAAAATACACCGTATTATTAAATTTTTATCGAAAACAAATATCGATTTATTTGACGACAAAACAAAACAGTCATAGGTAACTATTTTTATTTTCGATAAAAATTGAATAAATCCGTGAATTTTCAAAATTTTAAAATTAATATTAAAAAAACGGGGCCAAATTGCTCTAAATGGTAACGTATTTTATATCGATGTATTCATAAAAATATCTTTCGATTGTTACTAAAATCTTTGTTATCCGGTAAAACACCAAACAACAGCAAGCAAAAAAACTAATTGCCCTTGTTAATCTCCTATGTACAGTGCCGGCTTAAGATATTTTGCCGCCCGAAGCTAACGTTTAAAAACCGCCATTCTTCACCAAAAAAATTCGTTTTTCTAACATCAAGTTGTTTTAACAGGTCTTCTGCCTGATCACAATGAATTAAGTAAATTTTTGTTTTCGGGCTTTTAATTCCGATAATATGATAATTACGGTATCAATATTAATTTCTTTTAATTTGGTAATTTAAATTTCTAATAGGAACTAAAAAACCTTAAGAATTAATAACTAAAATGTATTTTATTTTACTGTGTAATCATTAATGTTATAAATGTATATACGAGGGCTGTTCTCTAAATGTTGAGCGGCTGTATGTGAACGGGCGTTATCATGATGCAATATGACTCTTCCTCTTGGTCTATTATGACGGAACTTTTGAAGCACTGCAAGCAAACACACCGTAGTATACCATTCAGAATTGACCCTAGTATAATCATCAAAAGCTATAGTTGCAACATGTCCAGTAATACCAAAAAAGTGGCGACCATCTTCTTGTTACGGTTTTTTTCACGAACAACTTTTGTAGGAGCATACTCATTTAAGAAGACCCAAACACTCGACTGCTGCTTTTTTTCGGTATTGTACGAATAGATCCAAGTTTTGTCACTAGTCACAATGTTATAAATCAAGTGAGAGGATCCGCTTTTTACGTATCTACCGTCGGGAGCTGTAGATGCCAAAAGTTCCCCGGTTAAACCGGCACTGCCTATATACACCTTTAATACAGATAGTATTTTATTTGATATAATATAAAAATAAAAAATTGCACGATTGCAGCAAATAGTCATACTGCTTCCGCTCCGAAAACATTGTTGCGGGCGAACATTATGAAGCCACTAAATACGATATATAAACTTAGATATGAACATACATCAAATATACGAGTACCTTCACAGTGAATTCTTTCAATGTATTGTTGTTTAAAATAATTGTTAAAAGGACAACCAGGTATTTTCTTGTATATGTAGTTTTTTTTTAATCATCTGAAATATGTTCATATTAGTAAGAAAATAAATGAAGACTTTAGATTTATATCAACTTACCGAAAATGCTTTCTTTTTTAAGAGAATTGGAAAATTATTTGGAACATGGAATATAAAGATAAGATAGGATGTATAAAATATTATAACCTGATGCAAAAGCAATGGAAACGTATAAGAAACTTGTTAAGACGTTATTTGAAATCAAAGAACTGTAGGTAATATATGTTTATATTCATGATTTGCCTGACTTATAGGTATAGCTTTTTATACACAATTTTTCGCTTTCTCCATTTACGCCAGTTTATGTCACTTATATATCAATATGTTCTACAGTCATGACGAATTAGAAGTTTAATTTATATGCATGAAATATTTTCCATCCTATTTTGTGTCCCACTGAATTAATCAGGTTATTTGAACACTTTTAAAATTCTTACTTTCCACGTTTCTGTGGCATATTACTGATCGACATACATTTTTCTTTTCGTGAATAAACTATTTTTGGAGCATGTTTCTTTACATAAAATTTCCTTAATATCGGAAGGATCCATTGAACCAAACTTTTCAACTATTTTTTATTGTCTCTACTTCTATTCCCTGTGGTGTCCAAATAATAAAATTACATTCCTTTCGTCCTATTACGAACAACTGGCCTTGTATTTGATAATAATAATTGTAATTCGTCTTTAAATTTAACTTATCACCAACTAAAACAAAAGAGTAGTTTTTTACTTTAACAGCAGCTTATTTCGGAGATAAATGTCGAGCTGGATATGGGCACTTCACTTAAATTATTTTATCCTTCCCAACTAAACCATCTGGCGAAGCAGCTAAATATCTTGTATTAGATTCTAAATATACAAATACACTACATGGTTTTACTTAATTACTTAGTTTCCTATTCGTTTATTCTTATTGCAACAGATTGTCACGTTTAACCCCAATCAGTATTCTCTCCACAAGTGGTGCAGCTAGAAGTTTTCGTTTCATCAAAGTTTGAAGCAGTTAATCTATGCTTTCTTTCCTCCATCCATAACTCATTTACGTTTGTTGGTATTTACACATAACATAATAATAATTATTTTTTAATTATCCTGCTGATAGTTATCGGGAACTTTATCCGGAGATAAATACAAATACTGGCACTAGAGTGTTCTGAGTTTAGAAACAGACTTTTGTGGTATAATTATTTTCTTTTCTTTTATCATTTATTTCATAAACGTAAACTATAAATAAACAAATACTTTATTTGCATTTCATTTTAATGAAATGTTTGAGGCTAGATTGAAGTTTAATAGTAGGATTAAAAACATTTATGATAAACCTATCGTTTATTGAACGATAAAAAATACATTCTAATATTACAAATAATCCTGTTCTATTAGTATGTTTCTCCTAAAACTGATGAAATGTTTTATTATAAAAAAGTACCCATAACTTTAAATACTATAAACACGGAAAACAAAAATAGACATATTTTATTTCACACAAAGTATGAAATATTTATTTTCATATGTATTCTACGTAGTGTTACATACATCTCGAAACATATCAGTATGACAGCTGCAATATTTTCTGATCATTTTAGCGCAAAGCACACATTAATTGCGAAAAATAAGAATTTCCTGAAGTAGCAATAACAAATTTAAATTAAAAAAAAATGTTTTGTGTATTTGTTCTCATTTCGTATATTTTCTTTTTTCTCCAAAGCTGCACAATCAAATTGGATAAAAATTTACTGAGTTATAGAAAATTATATTTTTAAATATACGATTTTTTATGGAGTTGGTGGCACAGTGGTATCGTGTCGACCTGTGGATCCTGAGAACCCCGGTTCGATTCCCACTGGGGACAAAAATTTTCACCACATTAATACTACTCATGTGGCTCCCCCTCTACTAATATCTTTGGGGGCCGTGATGTGGAGGCTGGTAACGGCACTTCACGCGTAAAAATATATCACTTACTGAGATCTGCTACAGCAGACTGCCACACCCAATAATGGGTAGATGGCGTGATGATATATTTATTTTACCATTTTTTTAAACAAAATCATGCCTACCATTTTTGAATACTTAAAGCCAATTTTGAATTGTAATTTATTTCATTATTTGTACATAACATTAATGGTGTTTAGTTTAATACCATATTTTGAAATTTTGGCTTCAAAATTATGTACAAAACATAATAAGAATAATATTTTGTTTCAAAGAGATCAAGTCACATCGTCGCTCTGATGCAATCTCCAGCCTGGATGTTTCACCTTAATAAAGCAACAATATCGTATAAAATCATATAGCCCAATTGTCAAAAGACCAAAAGAGTTTTATCTAGAATCTAGCTAATCCTGAATGCTGGATTCATCAAAATATGCTAAACCATATTTCCAAAAAAGCTTAAACAAACTTTAATACAAACTTCTTATCATTTAGTTTTCGAAAAATGAATGAATTTTTTAAGTCGGACTAGCATATGATTATCTAATCAAAAATTCAAGATTAGTTAAAACTTTTTTGAGAATCTGACTGTACTTACAAGAAATGCCTATTTCTCATATGAATTTGCAGGATTTTAGAAATTATCATACTCGTGCTTAATGAGAATTATTAATAATAATTTATACTTTTGCATGCTAAGATGGAATTGAAATTTTTATTAATATATAACAAAATTTGAAAATAATACACTTTTATAATAATTCTGATACACAATTTCTTCACTAGTGCGATTAACTGTCACTTTCCGCACTAGCTAACATAAATATTTATTTAACAAACCTAGTTGCATTGAAATCGAATATATGTTTTACAGATCTGAAATTCACGTCTACATTTAAAATATAATCGCTCTGCAATAGTTAAGTAAATTAATTGGAAATCTACGTAGTAAATGATTTGTTTTACTGATGCATTTGGTTTATTGGAGTTAGAATAAAAGAAAAGAAAATTAGATGAAATAACGTGTGCTTTGTGTTATTTAATTTAGGATTTTCAATTGTGTTTAAAAGACTCACGCAATAAATGCAAATGTAATTAAAATAAAAACTCTATCTAGTCCTTTAAAGAGAGAGTTTCCTGCTGCTAATGAATACGAAATTCATTTCCACGTCATAATTAACCTAATTAAAAGGAAAAAAATAATGAGGCGGCAATATCCATTAATGTTTTAATAATACTTTGTCGTTTATTTTTCATTAATCTAAGGATTTGACAAAATACGTTTCGGCCGGCTTTAATCAAACAAATCTGAAATATCTGCGTTTTATAAAAAAGTGGTTCACCTGTAAAATTATACGTTGGTATTTAAATTTAAATGCTTTATTATAGTTATCCACAACTAAATGTACAAATACACCAAACAAAACGAACAGATTTGAGATGCTGAACACTATGGAAACAGATGAAGAAACACAGCACCACCAATACATATACAAGGTGTAACCGATTATTCAGGCATGATCGAAACAATTTCAACAGTCCTACAAAAAACCGAATTCACATGCAGAACAATGCTTACCGCAGATTATTTCGACTCCTAAGAGTAAATAATATTAAAATGTACACCTATCAAATTAAACAGGAAAGAGCGTACAGGGTCGTACTAAAAAATCTACACCCCTCCGTACCAACCGAAGATATACAGGAAGAACTCGAAAACAAAGGATTAACGTAAGAAATATAACAAATATAAGAAGCTGGAATACCAAAGAACCACTGCCGCTTTTCTTTGTTGATTCAGAACCAAACCAAATAAATAAAAATATGTATGAACTAACACATATTCTCAACACCATAGTTAGTGTCGAACAGCCCCGAAGAAAAAAAGAAATCTCACAGTGCACAAGATGCCAAGATTATGGACACACGAAATCATATTGTACATTACTGCGTAAAATGTGCAAGACAACATGATACAAAACTATGTAAAAAATAAAACGAAACTATTCTTGAAAGTTGTTTCT
The DNA here is from genome assembly GCA_911728475.2 of Pterostichus madidus. Lineage (NCBI taxonomy): Eukaryota > Metazoa > Arthropoda > Insecta > Coleoptera > Carabidae > Pterostichus > Pterostichus madidus. Next base: position 21,985,532 of record OU452308.1, on the reverse strand, counting down.
AAAATTTGTTGGTGTATTTCTGTATCTGAAATACAACTAAATCGATTTTTACTCACACATTTTACTTGACGCGTTGACAGTTTTAAATAAATATTAACTACCTATCATTTGTAACAAACAAAAAAGCATCTACAGAGATTATTCCCCGGAATAATCACAAGAACTTTATTCTCAGTATAATAATGACAGGATTGGTTAAAACGTAGAACCCGTGACATACAGTGAAGCACTTCATTTTAATTTAAATGATGCAACTTTTGTTTTTCAACTCTATGTGTAATATATAAATTATTTACATAAGATTATGTAATCACAGAAAAAAAAGAAAACACAGAGTTGCTGGTGGTGACGGAGATGTGACATCTTCTCATTACAGAACATGTGTGTCAGACCTACGTTAGGGCAAATATAAACAAATTTGTTATTAGTTGTCGAAGTTGACATCCATTTGTTAAGGTATTAGATGCCGTCAAAGTTTACTTTTAAAAATATCGTATTTTATTCACTATATTCCATGTATCTTTTAGTGGTACAGAGCATCATTATTGCAGAATTGAGAATGACGGATAAAAAAAAAACCTGTGAAATGAATTTAGCACATTATTAGAGTGTACGTTTTGATCATATCTAGGAATATGATATGGAAAATATAATGTACAGCTTTACCTCAATAGAATTATAATACTGTTGACATGTGGCAGAAACGTCGGTAGCGAAATATGTCACCTTCAACTTTCCTCAAAAGCATCCACTTCACCTGAATCTCAGTATGTTACTGAATCTATATTACTGCTTGTACTCTGTTACATGTTACAAAAACTAGCGTATTAATAATATTCGCAATCCTAGGGATAAACTATAGTAGTTGTAGATGATGTACAGTAACGTTGAAAGGATCACACATTGGGAGATATTCTTGCTTGGTGAACGTGTATAAGATTACTGAATCAGCTTCATTGGCACCAGCATACCCCAGAACTTGAGATCATTCCTGTTGTGCATGATATTCTAATTTATAATTTTCGGCATGACTGCTAACCACCTGCACCTAAACAGTATAAAATAAAGCGAAATAGACTTCATTTATGGAATATATTTCTTCATGGTCACCGTACGCATACTTCTTATGTTTATTTTAGTAATAATTTGTCGATCCAACTTTCCTAGTTTTGCGTCCATTCCAAAACTGTTAAATAAAAACTTTAATAGTAATAAATACAAATCTACATACCTTACATATATTTGACGTTTGAAATGAAAACCATATCAAAAATTTTTATTATTACTTTATTATTTTGTTAAACTTTATTACATTACATACATGTAATATATTCATTATTCTTATCATTACTTTTCAATCTTAAAACATTTTTACAAATCTGGTAGTCAAATTTAATTTCGGCTCAAACTTCGATACTTGAGTGTACATTATACGTCATCAAAAATCCGATTCACACAACGAAAACTAATGATTCACGAACACCAACAATAAATCTATGGCAAATTTGAATTTAAACAATTAATCTCTTATAAATGTTATTATATAGATAAATAGAAAGTAGTGCATTACTTTCAAATTACATTGTAGTTAATGAATAAATATTATTTAAGAGCAAATAGATCACGAAAATATATGAAAAAATTGAGATAAACAAAGTGGACCAAATTCACAATTTTGAGTCCGATTTTCTCAACATTGGGACCTACGTTTTTAATAAAAAAATATAACTATATTTAAAATTAAGATAGTCTATAACACAAAAAAAAATTAGACAAATTAAACACAACACTTTTGAGAAAAAAATAAAAACTCTGTTTTCATGGTATTTTTGCCTATTTTATTGTTTTGCTAAAAAGTGTTGTGTTTACTTTGACTGAAAATTTCATCAGGCTTAGTCTGTCGTATTTATAATTTGATGTATTTTTATATCGATATCGTAAGGACCATTTTAAAAATAAATTTAATTTATATTTTGAGTAATATATAATTCATTTTCTTTTATGATATGAAAGATATTTCAAATTAGTAATATTATTATAAAACTTTGAACCTTTGACTACAAGAATATGTACAATAAATATTATGTTTCATTTATAATAAAAAAGATATTTTATTTCAAATAGATCACGACAGATCGTCGTTCCACCATTGTTCTGTTGTTATCTTCAGCCCATATGTTTCACCTTAAAATAATTGTTTAAAGGATAACCAGGTATTTTAATGAAATGTGTAAATATTAGTAAAAAAAATAAATAAAGACCTTTAGATTTATATCAAGTTACCGCAAATCCTTTTTTTTTGCAAATTATTTAGAATATGGAATATAATGATAGATAAGTTGGATAAAATGTTAAAACCAGATACAAAAGAAATGGAAACATATATATGAATCATACACCTTTTCACAAACTTTACACAAGTTTGTTTTTATATAACAAATGTCAATTCCTGGCATACTAAATTGTCATTAATAGCAATTCACGCTTTCAATTTAATAAATTTAGTCTTTGTCGGTTATATAATTATTGCTCCTTTACAAAGCATTATGCTGGAGCATGAGGACACCATTTGCATCATTTGCGCAAATTAAAGCACATTTTTTTGTTAAGCTTAGCAAGTTATCGCATGATGTTATTATCAAAATGGTATTCCATTATAAAATTTGTTACGAGTATTTTGGGGATAGCCCGTTTGTTTGATCTGTAATGGGGGATTCAAGTGGTAGACCTTTTTAATATATATATTTATTAAAATAAATTCTTGACCGTACATTATATTTAATACAATATAAATCATACCATAAATAAAACAAAAGACAAAATGTCTATTGCGATGTGGAATTGAGTCTTAATAAAAACAATGTTACCGTTGTAGATAGGTTAACATCAGTCAGTTCAGCTAAGTCGGTATCACAATCCTCTAGTTCCTAGTTGATCTAGTTGGATATATGATCGCACCATACTGATGAGTCCGGAAGGACGAAACGCGCGTCTATGGTTAAAGCTGAACTGACCAGCCGTTTGTTGATGACCTGAGAAGTTGATGCAAACGTGCTGTAAAAAACCTCTGTGGAATTACGAGACAAGTGATGGAAAATTTTTCCTATTTTTTCTTATTTATTCATACCATAAATGATATCTTTATTGCTGAAATATGAAAGTTAAAGTTGAATAATTCGAAACGCTCATTTAAATTTCGCACTGCCATATTGCAATTACGTAGTTGCATTAAGCCAATCACAGAGCTTTGTCTGAAACGTTTGTCGGTGCTCAATTTTACTGAGAGGAAGACGAAGAAGAAATAAGCATTCAGCATTCTACGATTCTACCAATGACGTATAATACTAGACGAATTATGCCGTATTCAAGTCAATGTAGTGTTGTGAAGCAGAAACGGATGGAATAACTTTTGGGTCCGCCGGGTGCGCGGCAAGGAGCGAGTACACTTTGATGTTATGCAAGTTGCTCCTTGCTGTGCACCCGCCTCACCAACCAGTTATTCTATCCCTTTCTTCTTTACTACAAACGCCGTTGTTATCCGTCTAGTTATGTTTTGTCTGAGGATTCTACTGACAACGACACACGTTACGTAAAGTTACGTGTTATTTATCTCTGTCTTATCTGTCTCACTTTAAGCTAAGATGCAACTACGTCATATTCGTTTGTTTCGAAAGTTTAAATATTTTTAACTGCCTATGCCAACATTTACGTGGGACACACGATACATATATATATATATATATATATATATATATATATATATATATATATATATATATATATATATATATATATATATAAATAAATGGGATGGCTAACTCAGTGGTATGAAATCGGCCTGTGGATCCTGTGAAAATTTTCATAATTTCATAAACTACCCCTGTGGCTCCTCCACCACTAACATCTTTGGAGGCCGTGATTTGACTGGTAACCGCACTTCACGCGCAAAATATATCACTTACCGAGATCTGCTTTGGCACTTTCTGTGAATCTATTGGTCGGTACTTTCCTTCCGAATACTGGGCAACTCTCAGAGCAACATTATCAAGATGAAGACTGAGTTTTCGATTATCCACCACAACTAAGCAAGCTGAATTGCAATTATCTGCAATTTTGTCAGCAATACGGCAGTAAGATTTCTCGAAGGAATTTTCTTTCAAATTTTCATGAGCAGTGTAGTATCCAGCGATTGATAATCCTATATCCTATATATATATATATATATATATATATATATATATATATATAAATAATAGTTCGATCTACGCAAGTTGATTTTTTAAAAAGATATTTATTCGAACACTAGCAACGATGTTGCTTGGTACAAGCTTGATTCTAGACTAACTTACAACTATGTTACATCTTACAAGGAATAAAGCAACTAATCAACGTAATATAATACCTTAAGATAAACAATATACTACTAAGCATTATTATAGGGGAGCTACGGCAAGATAACTCCTCCCTTCTTAAAATTGAGCCCCTTCTGGTAGGCGAATATCTTTGTTTGGGGATGAGACGTTGGTTCTGCGCTGGATCTTCTTCTGTCTAACATGTTGGAGTACATAGTAATGCTATTATAAATAAAAGTCCAGCATAAAGTATAATTGTCCAAATACTAGGCCTATGCCGAGTGAGAGATTGATTATTAATTTTTGAACAACACTTCACAATTATTTTCTTTAATGAGATACACACCACTTAGAACTTTCACTTCTGCACTTTGTGGGTAGTTAAACTGAAATTTTTCTTCTTGGGGAAATGCTGCGAGGTACTGGTTGATTTCTGGAACGATCTCGATGTGGTTTCTTATGATATTCAGCTTTGTGTGCTAACTTTAATTAGAGTTATCTTCTAGGAGAATTTGGCTTTCGCATACTGGGTTATAGTGGGTTTGAAATTTATTGGAACACTGATATGTTGTTCCTTTAGTACAAATGTCGTCTAGAGGTTTATTTTCATTATTCTCAGATTTTAGCAAGTGTTTTATTTCTAGGATGATTATTACAAATTCTGATTCCAGTTTTATAAGTATTAAATGCGAATAATAAAGTTCAAATCGCTTTTCGAAATTTATTAATAATGATATAAAGTAATTTATTTAAGATTGTGATATTTTACGATTAATTATTATTACTGATTCGTTATCTTGAATATTTTGAATTGTACCATTAAATTTTTATATTATTTTGGGGTTTACACTGTATGCCATATTTAATTAATTTTGTAAATTTTGTTCATTATTCTACATATGTTCCAAAATTGTGTTAAATCTTTTCCATTTTTAAATTACCAGTGATAGATTTAAATATCGTTCCTAGGCCATCGATTAGTCCTCTTTTGTTTCTTATGTTAGTAGAATGTATTTTAATATGATTAATTTTGTCATTAATACTAGATTGGAGGAACTTAATTATTTTATTGTAATTATCTAATTCATGATTATAAATTATTGAACTTGTGGTGGTTACGTTAAGATTGTTGTATTGTTGTCATATTCCTTATATAAGGGTGTCAAGTCATAGTAGTGTATGAAAGTGTGTTTTGCTATTTCTAGTTTAGCTGGTCGTGCGATTGCGAACAACCTGGAATATTTTTAAAAGAATAAGTTGTTTTCCTGGGACGTTTGATATTTGACAAATGGATATTTTCTGAAGTGTTACCGTGTTTAGTTTTTATTTTAGCTGTTTTAAGTTTTTTGTTAATATATCTTATTACTTCCGGTTTAAATCTATTTTTAGTTTTTTGTTGTTTCTGTTTATTTTTAACTAAAATTTGATCTGGGATCTCGGGTAATTCTTCTCGTGTTTCATTAAGTTTATTAATATTTTTATTTTTATTGTGATCAATTTTTTCATTAATTTTTTGGTAAAGTATTTTCATTTTATTTTTATGTTCTGTGATATAATTATTTACTAATTGTTTATTTATTTCTATATTAAATGGAGAGTTAGAATTTATGTGTCCGGAAATGATTTCTGTGGGTTTTAATTTTGTAACCGAGTGTATCGTGTTATTATATGCCAATAATGCGTAATTTACTTTAATTTCAATAGGTTCTTGTTTATATAATTCTTGATTATTAAAAAGTCTGACGTGTTCGATTAAAGTCGAATGAAAGCGCTCTACAATACCATTAGAGTCTGGGTGTTGGGAACTAATAAAGTGAATTTTGATCTTATGAACTTCTAAGAGTTCTTGCAAAATTGAATTTTTAAACTCTAGACCGTTATCTGATATTATCTGGTCTGGGATAGGATGATGAGTAAAGAATTTAACTAATTTATTCACAACTTCTATTCCTTGTCCTGAATTTACTTTATATGCCTGTGCATATTTGGAGAAAGAATCTACTATAGTTAAGAATTTAGAATTTTCTAATGTAATACTATCAATATGGATTATCTGAAAGGGTTTTATTGCGGTTGGAGTGATATTAAATTTTAATTTCAGGGGATTTCTTTCATACTTTGTTATTTGACAGATCTGGCATTGATTAATATAAGTCTGTACTGATTTTCTTTGTTTAGGCCAATAATACCGTTGTTTTATCCTAGTTTCGGTTTCATCAATTCCTCTGTGGTTAGTTTTACTTTCATGAAAAGATTGAATAATTTGGATGATTTCATCTTCATCTATTACATCTAAAAGTTTTTTTGTACACTTAATCATTTTTATTTCCGAATTTTTAAAATATTTTTGTAGGGTAGTGCTAAATTTTTCATAAAGGAGGTTTTCAAAATAAAGATAGTATTTAACGCGAGGAACTACATATTCTTTAATAAATTTTATCATATCTTTTTCAAAATCATTTTTTGAAAATTGTACTAGAATTCTTTGTTTATTTTTATGAAGTTTTAATATAGTGGGATTCGGAGGATTGTATTCGATTTCGGATATTATGATTTGATTTTTACCGTAGTTTACGGGGCATTCAACTATCGGGATACCGATTACAGGATTTTCTACGTTGGAGTGTATTGTTTCATCACTATCGTCAGATGCGTTGTCATTAAAATTTTGTTTATCGTTGCCTACTTCAACTATTAAAGATTCAGAGTCGTCGGGTGTATTATTATCGTTAGGATCTAATAATTTTTCGTTAAAGTCGTCTATGTATTTTTGAAATGCAGTTATGTCTGTTTCGTTGATGTTAAGTTCTACTCGTGGTAATAATTCCAAGTCCGGTCCAGTATGCGCGGATATTGTTACGTCTGTATCTTGAAAAATGTACTGAATCATCGTTTTTATATCTGTCCAGTCTTTCTTGTCTTTACCATATGCTAATCTGGGAATTTTTAAATTTTTGATATTATGTTTTAGGCAAAGGTCTTTGAAACTTAACAGGGTGTAAAATGTATCTTGAAGAGATCGTTTATTAAAGTAATAATTTTTTATTATAAGATTTAAATAATTTTGATATTCAAATGTATTATTATCTTTTAATTTAAATTGACTTGAATTTTGAAGGTCGTGTGAAATTTTACTAAGTGCGTCTGCGTTTGTGATTAGTTTTTCTTTTTTATAAACAATTTCATGATTGGATTCTTCGTTATTCATGTAATTTGTGCGTCGTGTTTAGATATGTCGTGTTTATTTTTTTCTATTTCTAATAGATTTAATTTAGGGGTATGTCTGGAATGTGATACATAATTGTCGAATAACTTGACGTTCAGTGGTTTTAGTATGTTTAGTGTGATTTTTAAGTCTGTTGGGTTCGTTACTGTACATAGTGCTTCATGATTTTCAGCCTTAGTGACACATTCTGGAATTTTTAAATTGTTTGTTTTAATTTCTGGAATAACAACGTTTCCTGATTTTATATTTACTTTTACTTTAATAATTTTTTCGGATTGGGGTTCTAGAACTATTTTATTCATGGCAGAAATGTTATTTGAATTTACTTTGTTGTTGTTTGGTTGAAGGTAATAAATTTTGATTTTTGAATTTGGAGTTATTAATAAATCGTTATTTACGTCAATAATAATTTTTAATAATTTTAGGTTATCTATTCCTAACAGTAAGTCAAACTTATCATGGAAATTAAATAAGTGATACTTTAGGCAAGAATTACTAATGTGTTTCATATTAAAAATTTTGGAAGCGGGTATTAGAGTGCTAAATTGTTCTAAAGAAGTGCCATGTGCTGTAGAGATTTGGAATGGGTCTTTAAAGATAGATTTTTTGAAATATTTATTTGCTATATCAGGTTTCACGAATGATTTTGTACTGCCTGTATCTATTAAAACTTTAAGATTATTTTCTGGCAATATTATATACGGTAATGCGTTTTGATTATTCGTTAAATTTAGTAGTTCTATTGTTGAAATGTTTCCGAGGCGGTTTCGCATAAAAAATCGTCCGGTTCAGTGTTTGTGTCTGTGGGGAATTCGATGACATGTTGAACTTGTTCGTATGTGTTATCTGTGTGCGTGTCATGTTCATACTCTATTGTTTCACTGTCTATGTTGTATAATTGTTCGGAGATTACATTTTGTTTTGGTCTAAAATTTTGGTAACCGTGAGATGGTCCTGGTCGTGGTTGATGTGTGTTATTTGTGGATATACTCATGGATGTTGGATTTGGAAATCGTTGACCGAAATTTAGATTTTGTGTCATTTTACTTCTATTAGGTTGAAAGTTTTGATTGAAATTTCTATTGAAAGGTTTATTTACGTGTGGTACGTAATTTGTCTGGTATAATGGTTTAGTCTGGTTAAATTGTTGTGGTTGATTAAATTTTGGAGTTATTTTCTGTGTATTATGTGGTTTGGGATTTTTAGTAGTTGGGATGTCGAACTGAAAATCGTTCGTTAACATGCTTAATGCGGAATTTAAATCTGCGGGGTTTTTCATTAGTTGTCCTATTGGTTCTCTAAGTCCTCGTAATAATATGCGTAACGCATAATTTTGAAAATAGCGCGATAAAAGAGCGGCTTCGTTGGATTCACTAGGATCCGAATGAGTTTTAATATAAGAGATCTGAAGATTTAACAAATGTTGTAACTTGTTATAAAAGTCAAAAGGTGTTTCATTATATGACTGTTTTAATTCAGTCATTTCTATGGCAAGTGTGTATGTATCGCGTTTGTCTGCGTACGTATTCGTTAGAGCAGTTTTTAATTCTTTAAAGTTTGAAATGGTACAGCTCGCAATATTAACTGCGGCGTCACCTTTTATCTTTGACAATATTGTGGACATTAGATATTCGTTTTGAAAATCTGTTATATCCGTTGTGTTATAAAATTTAGTTACCAATTTCTGACATATTTCAAGAAATCGGGGTAAAAGTTCGCGTTCCCCATGGAAATCGGGAATCATATCGAGATATTCTCGTTTTAAAGCTGGCATTGCCATTTTTATTTGATTAAAATTAAATATTGAATTTTTAATTAATGATTTTGAGACTATTTTATTAGTCAAAATATTTGGAGACAGTTCACTTTCGGAACTGGAGTCAGAATCAGAACTTGAGTCAGTATTAATTATTATTTTAGAACCTCTAAAAGACATAAGGTACTTACAGCAGAATCAGCGTCTTCATGTGCGTTGAAGATTTTGACCCGTGCGAAGTTGAGACGTTCCGATGTTCCCTCGAACTGCTCGAGATGCCTTCGAAGTTGACGTGGGTGTCGTGTGTCCGATGTTCTCTCGGCCACAGTAGACGGTGCTGCGATGCTTGATGTGTGTTCGACGACAGGAGTCACTTTTTCTTATCACTTGTTGATCGATTTAAATTCGTAATTTGCCTCAAATCGTTAAAAACGAACCAGTACTACTTATCGATAGTGCTGTATGGCAAATCCTACCAAGACTGCGCCAATAATAGTTCGATCTACGCAAGTTGATTTTTTAAAAAGATATTTATTCGAACACTAGCAACGATGTTGCTTGGTACAAGCTTGATTCTAGACTAACTTACAACTATGTTACATCTTACAAGGCATAAAGCAACTAATCAGCATAATATAATACCTTATGATAAATATTATCCTACTAAGCATTATTATAGGGGAGCTACGGCAAGATAACTTATATATATATATATATATATATATATATATATATATATATATATATATATATATATATATATTATATATATATATGTATTCATACACATAAATATGTTCGTATATGTTTGAGAAATGCGCTGAGATATGAAAAGAAAAACTTATAAAAATATGTATATATAAGAATAAACAAGAAACAAAAATCTGTGACTACTAATAGTTTAACTTAACTTTAGAAAATAGTAAACTCTATGAACTGAAACTGTATTTATATTACAAAAAAGGAAATAAACTCGACAGGTCAACGTATCTTCGTAGTGCCTATTATAGCTAGTATCCCAAACATCAAACATTCCTTAGTATTCCAGTCGCAACAAGGGTGGATTGTTATGATATCGTTACAATCCAAGTGATTTACAGTCCTCAAAGAAGCTTGAAATCCTGTAGGACCTGCATCTTGTTTTACACTTCTGTTCCTGACGTATCCCAGCTGCTCCCGGCCTCTCACGCCACGGCAGCCACTAGAGATCGAAGAATCACTGTTCGCATTGTCATTTCTTGTTCTCTATTTTCAGGTCAGCTGAGCCCAGGGGCGCCACAATTTTCAGCCTCTGTAATCCCATATAATGCTCGCTGGGCCATAAATCCTTACATGAAATTTCCCAGCATTCAATTCCTCTTTATCTTGTTAGTTCCGTGGAGGACCAGAGGATATTGCAGTCGTTATTTTTTATTATATCTCTATTTGATAGGCTTAATGTGTTTTTTATGCGTGTGCTGCCTCTGTACGTTTAGTCAATTTTGTTACTGCACATGTTGCATGTTTGGTCAATGTTCGCTGAAATGATGTTTATTTAAAACTATTTGAGTGTAGTGCTCATGAATTTGTTTTCAATTTGCAAATAGTACATTAGCGATTTGCTGTAAATTATCAACAAATATTTGAGGTATTTCGAATTAATGGAGCACAAATATTTCAATTTTAATTAGTAGAAACTTTTTGATTGTTTTAAGTTCAGTGAATATATTTCAATGGAGTTATGTAAATATGTTTTTTGTTTGCTTAATTCACATTTAATATTCAGTTCTGTAAAATATTCTACGCATATAACATTTTATAAAAAACTGTTAGTAACGTTTAGTATTTAAAGAGAAATATGATTTTTTTTTAAATATAGTGTTATGACGTCATAATAATATTTTTGCAGCTTTAAGCATATTACTCAATTATAACTATTTTTTTTTAAATATTCTTATAATTCTGAGTATATATTCAGAAATTTGTTGAATGGAGTCCTTCGCCGTAATCGATATAGACAAAATTCATGATAAAAACATAAACACATATATAATTATGACTATTCATGAAAATTTTTATTTAAATATTACAATCAGCGATTCAAAATTCTGTGACGTTACAAGTACTTAATTTGAAGAAAGCATTTTCATTGACAAGAAAAATATTCTCGCTGCTATCAAGAGACATGATGCGGAAGAATTTCAAACTCTTCTCGTATCTGGATGTGTATATTGTACAACTATTAAAATAATTTTGTATCATTAAATATGATTTTCAACACAAGAAGATTGTTTCCTAATATTTTTATACTGTACCTCAAGGGAGAGAAGAGCATGTTTCACTTCTTTCACATATATTATTTCTCTTCTTCGTCTTCTTCCTCTTGCTCCTGCTGAAGTTTAGGGTGACATGCTGTCGTTTCGTTGCATTGGTTGTTGTGGCTGTCTGCGCACATCCCTTTTTCTCTTATTCTTTGCTATTCTTGTGTTGGTTGTTTTTCAATGATTTTACTTGTTAGTTCTCTCCATTTTCAGTTGATCTATCTGTACGTCAATCACCTGTTACGTTGAAATCTAGAGTTTGTTTCGGTATATATTCTGGCCTTTTCCTTAATCCATCTCCATTTTAATCTCTTTATTGTTATGTCTATTCTTTCTTCTATCGTTATTTCAAATAATTTCAATATTATTTGTCACTATATTTAAACCCTATTTAACAATATTTATTTGTTTATTAATATACAAAAACTGTAAAAATTACTAATAAATAAATATCTAATTAATTTTGCTGAACATGGCAAATGAAAGGTATTCAAATTAGCTTCATTAAAATGCATATTTTTTTTGATAAATAGCTTATGCCTTAAAATAAATAAATAAAAAAAAAACATTTTAGTAAAGATATTTGTAACTGACACAGTTCCATTTAAAAAGTCATATATCGAAAATGTGCACTATAACAATATTCGCCTATGGCACTAATTTTGTATCAACAGTTTGTATTTTTTTGTTCGAAACTTTTTTCTCATTGCTCGATTATATGAATTAATTGAGAATAAATAAATCGTCCAAAAGACAGATTTTCTTCATTATCTGTTGACCTAAAGAAATTTTTGGGGAAACGAAAGACCTCTGAGATTGCTCACCCAAGGCGCCAGAAAATTCTCATTTGACCGAAGTCATCGCTCCGAGATTCTAATACTGAATCTCGAAATATAGACACGCTGTATACATTACAGAAGGGACAGATACTCCTATTTTATTCGAATTTTAATTGTTCATGTTTTAGAAATATTTTTTATCTGTTGCAAGTTGTATAACAACGTTCTTTTAAACGTTTGTACCTCATGTTTGAGATATTCAACTATTAAAAACAAAATTTCATTAGAGTGTTTACCTGTAATTGTGTGAAATTCACTTTCAAAAACAAGCTCAGGGACGACACTCCCTTCGTTTCTTATCTTTTTTATTCGTTTTCTGATCTTACATTGAGTGTTTAACTGCAATTGTGTGGAATTCACTTCCAAAAACAAGCGTAGAGCGACACTCCCTTCTTTTCTTATCTTTTAATTCGTTTTCAGTTATTACGTAGAGTGTTTAACTGCAATTGTGTGAAATTCACTTTCAAAAACATGCGTAGGGCGACGCTTCCTCCCTTTCTTATCTTTTTGTTTCATTTTCTGTGACTGCATTGTGTGGTCTTTTCTTTCATATACAAGTGTAGACTATCGCTTTCATCTTTTCTAATCTTGTAGATTCGTTGTTAGTTTCGTTATTAGATTCGTTGTTAGGAGTAAATGTGAGTAATTTGAGATTTTTTTATGCATATGTTATGTACGTTGAGGAAGGAAAATGAATGGTAAGAGAATAGGAATGATGTGATTGAAGGTTTGTTGTGTGATAATGTTTTCGAGTGTAATAAATGAATGAGTTTATATGGAGTGATCTATAAATGTGGTTGAAGTGAGGGTGGTATGTTTGGATGAAAATGTTTGGTGATGGCTGGTTGTTTGATGGGTGTGATGAGTGAATGTTTTATGAGTGATTTTAGGGTTCGTGCTACCCCATTTGTTGGGATATAGCGTGAAGATATGTACGTATGTATGTAAAAACAAAATTTGTGAATTGAATTACATGAAGAATTTAAATATCTACAACTTTTATTTATAGAAATTTTCTTTGTAATGAATTGGAAAGCAATGGCGGAAGAAAATTTATATACCTACGGCCTGCTTTTCTTGTTATACTTGATATATAATAAAATTAACAAATAATAATTAGCAAAGTAAACTTCATTTCCTGTATGAAAACGATTACGTCATAAGTGGACGAGGTTATCATAGATACGATGAAATATAGCTATCTCTTTTTAATAATATTCGTACCTATGCGAATGGCATTAACATATGTCTTAATAAGTAAAGACACACGTTTCATGTTTTTTTCACGTTCTATCACATTTATTATATTAATGAAAACGTATAATAGTTCTTACTGATACGAAAATTTATATTTACTTTGTTCACATTTGTTTATAAAATAGAAATAGAGACCTATGGTCATGATTTTGATATTTTCTCGCCTGTCATTAAGTTTGTGACTTTTTGATACATAAATACAGACTGAGAAATAAGATATGCCTAGAAAAATTTTGAGTAATCAAATGCAGAAATGCGTTTGTTATTTTCAAGATTATTTTGCACTGGAGTTAGAGAATCGAGAATCTTTGATTAATTTAACTGTAAAGAGGTAATGTGCATTGTATTTTCATATATTATTTATTTATATATAATAATAATACATATAAAAATGTATATTGAGTTTTATTTTACAAAATTACATATTTCAATAAGGTAGGTAATATTTTTTAAATTTAATATATGCAGAATTTGGTTTCATTTATAAACTAATTAAATTTTATTAAGTAATAAATATTTTAATCCAACATTTAAATTTTAGGTTATGTTGTAAAAATGTCAATCGGATACCAATGTAAACATTTTAAATGCAAAATCTTGAATCACATGGATACCGAATGTGACGTAATAGTTTTCATACAGGTAATGAAGTATATTTATTTCTGAAAAATTATTTGTGCAATATATTTTATTTGTAATCAGCAATATATTTCTTTTGTTTATTATATTTTGTTTTGGTGGGTTTTTAGTTGACTGTAGGCCCTATTCAGCATAATGTTAAATCCAGCAATGGTTACAGTAAAGAATAATCACTAATCTCATCTTATCTTGATAACTTTATCTAAGTTTGACATCTAGTACTTAACCTTTCTATCACCTGTCATTGGCCATTAGATTCTCAAGGACGCAAGCTCACATTCTATTACATAGCTATGTAGAATGCTAACGTTGCGTCCGCTACTTAACCTTAAAATAATGAAACTAAGTTTGAAGTTTACGAACTCTGGTGCTAAAGATACGTAAAATCTAAAAACTAAGAACCGTGAACTAAATAATGATTTTTGCATGATCTCATTAATAAAACATTACATAAGGTTCTTAAAATTAAACTGTAAAACGAAAACATAAAGATAAATACAGATACTATGCTGTCTAAAAGTTATTTTGAATAATGAAATCATAATCCGTTTCTACATTTTTCTTCTGGAGGAAAATGGTTTTCCCTTTTCATTTTATCTAATATTTATTGTAATTATACAAGTAAAGCAAAGACAAACATAAAATTAAATTTTCTTAAAGGTTTTAAAGTTTCTAGAAGGAAATTTCCATATTTTTCAACATAAAATGCGTTTTATTACAGCAGTAACATTATTCATATTTAAAATAAATGAAAAACTGTAAAATAATTTGAACTTTATATTCTCGTTGCATGTAATTCTTAGTCATTAAATTTACTTCGGTGCGTCGGCTTTTCTTTGAACAGACAATTTAGTGCTTCTCAGAGGATTCACTATCTTTTATTTCTTAGTATAACTAGGACTTATTTAAACAATTAATGTAAATAGATTTTCGTGGCAAGAACTCCACGAGTAATTGTATTATAAGAGAGCGTACTTTGTTTGAATGGGAAACAAATGCGTTGTAAGATGTAAATATGCGTACACCTCTAATGCCCGGTTTTTCAGTGACGGTTTAAACTTAAGTTCAGTTGAACCTTGAACTTGAACCTGAACTTTTTTTTGTTTATAACTTGTCAAATTGAACTGGTTCAACTGAACCTTAACTGTTTGTCAAAATAATTTTTTAGTGTTGTGTAATTTGGAATTCTGAGAAAATATCAACGATTTCCTAGGTTACCGAAATTGTATTTATGTCAAAATAAGAAAAATTCAAATAAAATATGTATTTGTCATCATCATTTTCTTTCTTGGAGAAAACTAAAAGGGCAGTGAATTTTTCTACTGATAAAATCGAACTGTTAGTGGATTTAGTAAAAAGCAAAAAAATATAACATGAACCGTACAAAAGAAAACAGACAAAATATTTTGGAAAGAAAAAGGAAAGTATTGGGAGGAAATTTAACAATATTATTGGCAAAGTTCATTAGTTTTAAGGAAGAAATACAAAAATTTGAAGAAAAGAACAGAAGTTCTGTAAATAAAATCTATAATTAATGAAGACAATTTAAATAAAAATATTGAACATAAGGGCGTAAAATTTATTTGAAGAAAGATATTTGAAGAAAAGGGAACATGATATACATATGGATATAAACAGATTGGAAAAGGAAAACTTAGAATTAGAAATACAATTAAACAAGCAGCAATTAAATGTAATTATTAACTGATATGTAGAGATTTGTAGTTCATAATATTATTATAAATAAAAATATTAATTTAACATATTATGAAAATAATATATAATATAATTTCTTGTTCTGTTATCTGGGCCAACTCGGTATCTATAATTATTACCATTTACTACGAAATTAACAGCTCCCTCAACTTCTTCGATAATAGGGGAAACAGCTTCTTTTTCATTACGAGAGATCTTGTGTAGTAAAGTTGTAGCTACAACATATCTTCTAGTATTTAATTTTAACCTAATACCAGTTGCAAGTACAGGGAGCCTACGTTTCCATACTCCGTACTGCCGCTCCACAGTAGTTCTAGTCCTAATATGGTGCTCGATGTATAATTTTTCAGCAGTATTTAATAGCGGAGTTAGTATAATATTTCCATTTTTATACCCATTGTCGCCCAACAACATATAATTTCTCATTTGGCCATTTTCAAATAAATATTAATAACATCTTTATCTGAAGAGTCCATTTTGATAAAATTATAAATTATTTGTTACAGGTAAACGTCAATAAACACATTGAAACAGTCGTTTAATTTATTATAATAACAATGTAGGCGACGGTTGAACTAGACTTAAACCAAGTAAAATGACAAATTTGAACTGAGTTTAAGGTTTAAACTGCACTGAAAAACAATTTGAACCTTGAACTTGAACTTGAACCGATTTTTGAGTTTAAACCGGCACTGAAAAACCGGGCATAAATAGGCCAAAACTGTAAATGTTTTTCATAAAAAGGACCAGTATTTAATTCGCCTTAGTTCATTAACTTTTAAAAAGTTAGTATATTTTTCATTTTGAAGTTGCATACGTGTAATTAGATTTGTACTTGGTATTTACAAAATATTATAGTTATTATGAATGAACAATATTGTGTATTTTTAAAATAGATTAAAAGGATTAATTTGTTGAAAAGATGTAAAATTGATACACAATTTTTAAAACATTCTTTTATTCAGAAGCGACGTTTCGGCCAAAATTCTGGCCATTATCAAGCAAAACAAGAGTATAAAACTGAAGTTACATTGTACAATTATTAAAATTAAAACATGGTTCAAGAACCACTTAGTAAAGAAAAATTCATTGAGATGAACATCTCAATGGTCAACAGGGTACACTGTAACTTCAGTTTTATACTCTTGTTTTGCTTGATAATGGCCAGAATTTTGGCCGAAACGTCGCTTCTGAATAAAAGAATGTTTTAAAAATTGTGTATCAATTTTACATCTTTTCAACAAATTAAGCCTGTAATCCTTTTAATCTATTTTAAAAATTATATCTTTTCGGCTTATTTAAAATAATTTTAAAAAATATTGTGTATTATATATATATATATATATATATATATATATATATATATATATATATATATATATATATATATATATATATATTAGAAACCAAATTATTGTAATAAATTTATTTGTGGATAATAATAAAAATTATTTCAAAATTTCGTTTTATTTTCTAAAAACAATTGAAAGAAAGGAAAGTAAATTTTTATCTCATTTGATCTCAACAATTTTGGAAAAATAATATGTATTTTTGTTAGATTTTTTGCATACTTTATTTTCATCTTGTCAAATTATAGAATTTAAATGAAATAAAAATTTTCTGATGTATAAAATATATTAAATTTTTTATCAAATTTCAATTAAGATCATTATAATTTTGCAAATAAATTTAATTCTTTCAATAATGTTAACCATTAATTAAAAAAAATATGTTGAATACATTATATTATGTATCATTTTTAATATCAATAAATATTGTTTGCAAAATACCAAGCGGTATGTATGCGTTGCTGTCTGTTTTTTCCGCTTTTTACAGCCTAATTACTTAGGACACAATAAATTTTTTAAATGTCAAAAATGTGAAGCACTATTATGCTCGGTTTTTCAGTGCCGGTTTAAACTCAAACATCGGTTCAAGTTCAAGTTCAAGTTCAAGGTTCAAAGTGTTTTTCAGTGCAGTTTAAACCTCAAACTCAGTTCAAATTTGTCTTGAACCTGAACCGTCATTTTACTTGGTTTAAGTCAAGTTCAATCGTCATCTACATTGTTATTATAATAAATTAAACGACTGTTTCATTGTATTTATTGACGTTTACCTGTCACAAATAATTTATAATTTTATCAAAATGGAATCTTCAGATGATGAAGATGTTATAAATTTTTATTCGATCATGGCCAAATGGGAAATTAATTATTTTTGAGCGATAATGGGTATAAAACAATAAATATTTTACTAATTCCGCTATTAAATATATTTTATTAACTCCGCGATTAAATCATCTAAGTTCTGCTGAAAATGTATACAACGAGCGCCATATTAGGACTAGAAATACTGTGGAGAGGCAGTACGGAGTATGGAAACGTAGGTTCCCTGTATTTGCAACTGGTATTAGGCTAAAATTAAGTACTGGAAGATATGTTGTAGATACAGCTGTACTACACAACATCGCTTGCAATGAAAAAGAAGCTGTGCCTGCTATTAACGAAGAAGTTGGAGCAGCAGTTAATTTCGTAAACGCAGTAAATGGCAATAATTATCGATAGCGAGTTGGCCCAAATAACAGAACAAGAAATTCTATTATAAATTATTTTCATACTATGTTTAACTCATATTTTTATTTACGATACAATTAATAATAATATTATCAAATAAATTAACTTCAAATGCCTACATATTAGTTATTAATTACATTTAATTGCTGCTTTTTCAATTATATTTCTAATTCTAAATTTTCTGTTTCCAATTTTTTGATATCCATATGTATATAATGTTCCCTTTTTTCAAATTTCTTCCTTCTAGTAAATTTTGCCCCCTTATATCATGTTCAATATCTTTTGTTAAATTGTCTTTATTAATTATAGATTTGATTTGTAGAATTTGCGAATTTAACTTTTGTTCTTTTCTTGAAATTTATGTATTTCTTCCTTAAAACTAATGAACTTTGTCGCTAATACTGTAAAATTTTCTCCCAACACTTTTCTTTCCAAAATATTTTATTTTTACATTTCATGATATACTTTTTCTTTTTATTAAATCCATTAACAGTTCGATTTCATCAGTAGAAAAATTCGCTGCCCTTTTAGTTTCCTTCAAAAATGATGATGACAGATACCTATTTTAATTGAATTTTTCTTATTTTGACATAAATACAACTTCAGTAACCTAGGATATCGTTGATATTTTCTGAAAATCCCAAATTACACAACACTACAAAATTATTTTGACATTCAGTAAAGGTTCAGCAGAACCAGTTCAATTTGACAGATTATAAACAAAAAAAAAGTTCAGGCTCAAGTTCAAGGTTCAGCTGAACTTCAGTTTAAACCGTCACTGAAAAACCGGGCATTATGTATATATTCAATCAATTCAGTCCTTTATTATTTAACTTGAAAATATATACGTATATGTAGAAATTGAAGTCTAAATGAAATATCAAGGTAGTTCACAATAGTATTTAATATTTCAGACACAATTACGCGCTATTATTCACCCAAAAATATACATATGCGCGGTTTTTCAATGCTGGTTTAAACTTAAATTCAGCTGAACCTTGAAGTTGAACCTGAACTTTTTTTGTTTATAATCTGTCAAATTGAACAGGTTATGCTGAACCTTAACTAAATTTCAAAATAATTTTGTAGTGTTGTGTAATTTGGGATTCTGAGAAAATATCAACGATATCCCAGGTTACCGAATTTGTATTTATGTCAAAAAAGAAAAAAATTATCAAAACAGGGGTGGGATTCCATAACTCGGTTGCTATCATTTGAACTTGTTATGATATCAATTGAAAATATCAACTACAAAGTGAACTTGCGATTCTGTAACAGTAATCGTTATTTGTGGTTGTTACGTAACAAGAGAAATAAAGTACACTTTACACGAATTGAAAATGTCCAATCGCAATGCAAATTTGAATTCCCGCCATGAAGACATCTGGTGATAGATATTTATACTAATATAAATTTGTCATTTGTAATCAGTAATAAATACAAATTTTGCTATTTTGACTGTAAGTTTTTGTACATTTATTATTACTGATGCACAAAATTAGTGTTACATATTTTTCATTGATTTGCTTAGAGCATAATGTTGTTGGTTGAATATTCTTTCGTTAATTAATAATAATAATATTAACAATAAATTTATAATCATCTTTCGGTATTTAAATTTGAAATACATTTATTGACAGTAATAAAATAGCTACAATATATTAATTCTTTCTTCTTCGTGTCACATTCTTATGCATTCGATGTCCGGCCTCTCGTCTTGTAGAATTTGTTCTACAGATTTTTCATTTATCTTTTCTACGCAGTCTCTTCGTACGTGGAAAATCGTTTTTAATTCTTTCTCGCATATTCTGCACTCTTTTCTTCTTGTCTTACCCAGTAATAGTTTCTTTTTTTAATTCTCATTCTAAATCTGCAATGATTTGAAAATTGTTATTGTCTGTTCTCTACAATTTTTTTTTGTATATAGGTTCTTCTTGTATCTTGAATTATATAATAAATTTCAAATTTATTCTTTCTTTTCTTGTATTTGGATTTCCTTTTCCCTTCTTATTGGATCTTCTGTTACATTCTCCTTGAGTTTTTTCTCTTTTTGTGTTAGCTGTTGTGTCTCAGTTTCTGTGGCAGAATTTAGTTCCCTCTTCATTCCATTGATTCATCTCTTGCCCTGTTTCTTCTTTTCTTGCCATTGAGTTCTTAGTCTTTCTTCATATCTAATGGCTCTTTTGCATATCAATGTCCTCATTTTGTAACGTTTAGTTTCTTCAAGTATTATATAGGTTGCGCTTGCTTTGCTTTCAAAAATAGGTTATAATTTCTAAATATCTGAAAAGTACCAGATTTTTTATTTATTATACACAAAAAGAATATTACCACTTTAAATAAGTAAGTTACATGTTTAACTTATTATAAAAATTGTTTATACTTACTGCTTTCTTTCAATCATATTGCCGAACTGTCACCTGTCAAATATATAAATTCAATATGGCTGCTGTAACGGTTGGCAATTTTCAATCGTTATTTATCAATTGCAAAATAACATGAGCAATTGTCATTTGTAGTTGCTATTGAGTTACAGAATACCGATTTCGATTTGTAATTGCTCTTGTTACGTAGCAATTACAAATCGAAATCGGCATTCTGTAACTCAATAGCAACTACAAATAACAATTGCTCACGTTATTTTGCAATTGATAAATAACGATTGAAAATTGCCAACCGTTACAGCAGGCATATTGAATTTTTATATTTGACAGCTGACAGTTCGGCAATATAATTGAAAGAAAGCAGTAAGTATAAACAATTTTTATAATAAATTAAACATGTAACTTACTTATTTAAAGTGGTAATATACGTTTTGTGTAATAATAAATAAAAATCTGGTACTTTGTAGATATTTAAAAATTATAACCTATTTTTGAAAGCAAGGCAATCTCAACTCATATAATACGCGAAGAAACTAAACATTACAAAATAAGGACATATATATGAAAAAGAGCCATTAGATATGAAGAAGTACTAGGAATCCATGGCAAGAAAAGAAGAAACAGGGTAAGAGATGAATCAATGGAAAGAAAAGGGAACTAAATTCTGCCACAGAAACTGACACTCAGCAGCTAACACAGAAAGAGAAAAAACTCAACGAGAATGTAACAGAAGATCCAATAAGAAGGGAAAAGGACAAAAAAAGAAAGAACAAATACAAAATTCATTATATAATTCAAGATACAAGAATTTATTGCAATTATATACAAAAAAAAATCATACAGAACAGATAATAAAAATTTTCAAATAATTGCATATTTTGAATGAGAATTGAAGAAAGACACTATAAATGGGCAAGACATGAAGAAAAGAGTGCAGAATATGCGAGAAAGAATTGACCACGTATTAAGGGACTGCGTAGAAAAGATAAATGAGAAATCAGTAGAACAAATTTTATAAGGCGAGAGGCCGGACATTTAGGGAATAAAAAAGTGACACGAAGAAGAAAGAATTAATATATTGTAGCTATTTTATTACTGTCAATAAAATGTATTTCAAATTGAAACACCGAAAGATGATTATAAATTTATTAATAATATTATTATTATTAATTAACGAGAGAATATTCAACCAACAACATTATACACTAAGCAAATCAATGAAAAATACTGAAACACTAATTTTATGCAACAGTAATAAATGTACAAAAACTTACAGTTAAAATAGCAAAATTTGTGTTTATTGCAAATGATAAATTTATATTAGTATAAATATCTATCACCAGATGTCTTCATGGTGGGAATTCAAATTTGCATTGCGATTGAACATTTTCAATTCGTGTAAAGTGTACTTTATTTCTCTTGTTACGTAACAGCCACAAATAACGATTACTGTTATAGAATCGCAAGTTCACTTTGTAGTTGTTATTTTCAGTTGATATCATAACAAGTTCAAATGATAGCAATCGAGTTACGGAATCCCACCCCAGGTAGGTCATTATAACCTTTCCTGATGGAAACTAAAAGGGCAGCGAATTTTTTTACTGAACTATTTGTGGATTTAGGAAAAAAAACTAAAAGCATATTTTGGAAAGAAGAAGAAAATTGTTGGGAAGAAATTTCGTCGTCATTCAACAATATTAGCGGCAAAATTTATAGAAAATCGTTACTGTTAAGGAAGAAATACGAATTTGTGAAGAAAACTTAAATTCACAAACGAAAAATGTAATTTAAAAAGAACTGGTGGTGGGCCTGCATATTTTGTATGTATTGCATTTACTAGTCATATGTATATGTATTTGAAGTTCATAATTTGATTTATTTGATAATATTGTTAATTGTATTATA
Source organism: Pterostichus madidus (assembly GCA_911728475.2). Taxonomy (NCBI): domain Eukaryota; kingdom Metazoa; phylum Arthropoda; class Insecta; order Coleoptera; family Carabidae; genus Pterostichus; species Pterostichus madidus. Next base: position 21,962,585 of record OU452308.1, on the reverse strand, counting down.
AATAAAAATATGAATTTAACATAGTATGAAAATAATATATAATAGAATTTCTTGTTCTGTTATCCGGGCCAACTCGGTATTAACAATTATCGCCATTGGCAGCCTCCTAAATTCCTTCGTTAATAGAGAAAACAGCCTCTTTTTCAACACAATCGATATTGTGTAGTACAGCTGTAGCTATAACAATATATCTTCTACTACTTAATTTTAGCCTAATACCAGTTGTAAGTACAGGAAATCTACGTTTCCATTCTCTGTACGGCTCTTCCACAGTCCTAATATGGCAGGACTTTGGACTGGAGTTAGAAAATTTATATTTTTATACCCACTGTCGCCTAATAATAAATTATCTGCAAGTTGGCCATGTTCAAATAAAAATTAATAACTTCTTCATCATCTGAAGACTCTATTTTGATAAAATTATAATTATTTATAGGTAAACATCAATAAATACAGTGAAACAGTCGTTCAATTTATTATAAAAACAATGTAGGCGACGGTTGAACCTTACTTAAACCAAGTAAAATGAAGGTTCAAGTTCAAGACAAACTTTAACTGAGTTCAAGGTTTAAACTACACTGAAAAACACTTATACCAAAATGTGAGTTAAAACCGTCACTGAAAAAACGAGCAATAGTTTGTCTTTATGTTGAATTTTAATCAAATGAATGTATTGTTAGATTTGTGCGTATTAATAAATAATAAGTAACAAATATGCATGCTTCATACAAAAATAAAATGAAATTATAAACTTAATTTTTGCATACATTGCCAATTTCTCGCAGGTCATATGCCACTATTACGCCTTGATCTGCGTTTTAGGTGTAATTTCCATCAGTTCCATCGAGTTTCGCCAAGGCCGTTGACAATTGATTATTATTTGCGTATTTGTTAGATTTATATATATTTTTTACAAATGTTAATTAAGTAAAATTGTAAATTAAATTTTTGCATTTGTTGAATAATTCTGTTTCCAACATATTTTACAATTTGCTACAATTGAATACACAAATTATAAGTATTGTAGAAAAAATATCCTTATATATATATAATTCTATTCCAAAAGTATTTGATTTCATTAGCAATATGTAAACTATCCAGAAAATAAGTGCTAAATTAGTTAATTCAAAAACATAATTGTATCTGTTGCAATAATTTCCAATAAAATTACAATGAAGAAATACGATTCCTTTCAACAATTATAAAATAAACAATTTTGACTTTTTAGCATATTTACATAGAAAACAAATTGTAACTTGATCATAGATGGTCATTAAAAACAATGTCGACCTTCGCCCATCCCTTTCTTAAATGTGAATAAATTACTTATCGACGAAAATATTTTTCTTGAACAAATATTCAATCAATATATAAATTTGCTTGATTTAATTGTTAATCCAGGAGTATACAAATAAATATAAATATATAAAATAAATATATCATCATCATCATAAAAGGCGTTTTTACCCATTACTGGGTGTGGCACTCTGCCGAAGCAGATCTCGGTAAGTGATATATTTATGCGCATGAAGTGCGGTTACCAGCCGTAAAATCGTGGCCTCCAAAGATGTTAGTGGTGGGGGAGCCACAGGCGTAATTTTAAATTGGAGAAAATGTTTTGCCGACTATGGGGATCGAATCAGGGTTCTTAGGATCCACAGGCCGACTTGATACCACTGAGCCATTACCACATACGAGTATACGAGTTGTGGTTATTAAATGACGAGACTGGTGCTGTTTTATTTTGATTCCATACACCCTTCTCTATCCATACAACGCTCCATGCGAATCTTCCATTTTTACTTTCTTCACAGTATAAAGAAGTATTGAAATCATGAAATTCACTGAATCCGTTTTGATCATTTTCTCAATGATGTCTGTGTGGGGGTGTGTGTGTGTGTATTTTTGTTTTTCATATTAAAATATTTATTTAGTATGCTCCATTTTACAATACTACATACTAATATCATTCATCTTATTTCATTTTCTTACATCGGCATGTTATTTTCCTATGCATTACTTTTCCTTAATTCCTTATAATAAATTCCACCTTATATATATATATATATATATATATATATATATATATATATATATATATATATATATATATATATATGGTAATACAGTATTAAGACTTATTTACAAATTTTTTATTTTTTTCCTTACTTTGATATTAATCTGTACACATCTGAACCTTATTTCTCTAATATTACTTACAGAGTATATATTATATAATAAAAAATACAAAGTGTTTTCTTTATTTACAAACTTAATCTAAACTTTCAAAATTTATTGAATTAACAAAGTCTATAAATATTGATTTATGTCTTGTAATCAAATCTTGTTTTGATTCTGGCCAGTTTCTTCCTCTACTATTTATTTGGGTTATCAGTTTTTGTCGCTCATTATTTAATATTGAACACTTATAAATTATGTGATTGACAGTTTGATCTTCTTCTCCACATACGCATTCTGCACTTTCACCTATTTTATATTTCTTTAGGTAGCATTTTATATGTCCGTGACCACTTAATATTACTGTCAATTTAGGTGAGCATGGTAATTTAACCTTTAACCTTGTTTTAACGTTCGGAAAAAACGATTTTGGTATGTTTCCTTTAGTAGTATTTATCCACTGTGTGTGTGTGAGTGTACGTGTGTGGGTGTGTGTGTGTGTGTGTGTGTGTGTATCTGGATAGATGGATGGATGGATGTGCGTCCGAGTGTGCAATATCTCATGAACGAGATAAGATTTGTTAACGAAACTTGGTAATTATAAGTTTCATGAAAATACGAAGACCTGAGTTGATTTTGAATGAAATTAAAACCGGAAGAGGAAGTTTACAGGACACACAAATTCATAAATTCCATTTATTTAAAAAATGGAATCAGTTACAAAAATAAGTTTCAAATAAAAGATGATAGCAGAAATATTTGGAACATAAAAGTTTATTTGCAATTTGCCTGTATATGCGTCTAATTTTGAGGAAAACTAATTTATATATTTAATTATATATTCCAATAATCATATAGTAATAGAAATAAAAAACGTAAACATGTTTAACATTTATATGTCAAATATTAATTGTCAAACGCAAGAAGCTAGTAATTTTATATTTCTATTTCTATTAATATAAGTTTATTTATATAAAACTTTGTTTGAAAAAGAAATCATTAAAAAGCCCAAAACTTATTAAAAAAGATCGATACAATCAAACTAAAAGGATGCAAAATGAATAAAGAGAAAAAGAAAATTATATTCGGAACCAAAATTTCAAAAGAAAAAGAAGATAATGACTACAAAGAACATGAAAAAAGTGAAAATAAAGTGAATATGAAATTGAAAAACTAAATTACATGTTTCAAAATATTATATAACATTCATATATTCTAAATATTAAATATACAGATTTTTTGAAACAGTGCTGGAAGTCTTCTATCAGTTCCTTCAGGACGTGTGCGGCTTTCTTTTTCACAGCTTCAACGGACTCAAATCGTGTTACTTTTAAAGCAGATTTCACCTTATGAAACAGATAGAAGTCGCATGGTAAAAATCTGGAGAATAAGGCTGATGATCCAACACTGGGATGCTGTACTTGGCTAGAAACCTCTTGACAGACAGTGTGGAATGAGTCGGCTTTGTCTTGATGGAGAACCCATGACTTTCCTTCCACAATTCGGATCGTTTTTTCAATAAATTATAAGTTTCAGTAGCAGTTTTTATTTTGATTCCATACCTATTTATTTATTATCACTTTCAATATACACCACTCCTCTATCCCTACAATGCTCTATGCGAATCTTCTATTGTTCGAAACAGAACGCATACCGATTTCTCTTTCAAAGCTCAAATCTTGTTGCTATTAATGCAAATTTCACCTTAGGAAACAGGTAGAAGACGGTACTAGATCTGGCGAATTAGGCGGATGGTCCAACACTGGGATGTTTTACTTGGCTAGACATCTCTTGATAGACATTGCGGAATGAGCCAGCGCATTGCTTTAATGGAGAAACCATGACTTATAAGTTTCAGTAGCAGTTTTGCTAAGTTTCATGTGAAATTTCACAACAATTCGTTGCTCTAATGTTGCAATTAACATTTTTCCGGCGAAACAAACAAACAACTCTAAAGAAAACGAATGCTATGGTTATACGTATTTGTTTACAGAAGCGAGAGGTACTGTATTCGAAAAAAAATGCTTTATGCTAAACAGCTGACAGTGGCTAGCATTTGGCGCATGCGTACTTCTTCTGTAGCAGCGTCAGTTCCGTTATTTAATAGCCACACCTCGTATCTATATATTGAATTTCAAATTTATTATGTATTATGTATTTAAAATATGATAAAATATTTGAAATATGACACATGGATGTGAATCTTGGGTGATGACGCGAAGTCAGAAGAGTAAAGTACAAGCCGCAGAAATGAAGTACTTGAGAAGGGCAAAAGGAGTAACTAAACTAGACAGAATTAAACGTGGGACACACGATACATATATATATATATATATATATATATATATATATATATATATATATATATATATATATATGTATAATTTCACATAATAATAAAAAAATATCAGTTTTGCTTATATTTAAATCGAAGTATATTTATATAATTTTATAAGAAAATTGTATATTGTGCATATTTTAGCCTTATTAACCATGTAAATTTGGTGAATTTTATGTACATTACATGTTTACAACATAAGTTTCCTAACCTTAATCTCGAGTCTCCTAATCTACCCTGAAGTGCTACTTGAGTACGCTTTTAGTTACTTTTATAACTAAATTTGTATGAAAAGCTGATATGTGTATTTAATGACAGTAAATTTATATGTAGGTACCTACCTATTTTTTCTTGTAGTTTTATTGAAAAGCATGCCATTTTTGAGCAAGCTGAAATTTATAATTTTTATGAAAACAATTCATGCCACACACATTCTCTAGGTGTCCGTTTCTAAAAAAATATTCTGTACTTACCTATGTTTTAAAAATTAAGAATTCATATCTCTTTTCAAAAATTAAATAAGAAATATTAAATTCTGACTTCTGTGAAAGTAAAAATGACGAAATGTTAACAAACTCTACGGAAATGTTGACAGCAGCAAACTAATTAACTTTCTTGTTTGAATCTGTCATGTCATAAATCTGTATATTTTTTAAATTTTTGTTTAGTTTATATACGTATATTTCTTAATAACGTTACAGGATTTAGAATACCTACTTAGTGTATTATTTAAGTGAATTTATTTTTAATGAATTAATTTTTACCATTAGTTTATTAATATTTAATATTCGTCGCCAAATATATGAATTACTTAGAATGGTTTAGTTTATTATTTATTAAGCCGAATTTGAATTAGTAATAGGTTATATTTAGGTTTAAGTTATGGCGCAGAATGTTAAATATATTTCCAAGCCTTATTAATAAAAGAACATTGTGATAAAATTTTGTAGGAGCCGGATGCTATAATTCCACATTATTTAGTTTACGACATCATATTCGAAATAACTTTTGTCGTAAAGTCGTACAAAGAAACTATGAAATATTAAATTCCAACGTAATGGATTTTCTTTTCTCTCTATTCTACCTCAATATGCGTTTGTATATTTGGAGATATTTCTTTTATTGCGGGATTTATTTCCAGAGCCGTAACAAAGCCGAGACGAACGAAACACTTGATTCAAGCTTACAATTCTGTGCGTGCAGCCATTGAATTCGGTTTTAATATAAATTTTTAAAATACAAATTATAAATAGATTTCTATACATTTCAATTCGCTCTCTGATATACTTTTGAATTTCTATGTAAATAAAAAAACGCAATCTCCTAAAATTGATCACATTAAATTCGATTTTAATTTTTTTTAACTACGCAACTGCATGCTAAAAAAAATAGTACTGTCAATTCGACAAAATAAAATCAGGAAATGCGATTTAATAAATAAATTTATAATTCAGTTATTCAGTGGCCTGCGGTGAGATTCAAAGTTGAGTGTACTATAATAAATATATAAAAGTTTTTGTTAACAAATTTATTTGTAAATTAAATTCATTCTTCAAAATATTTTGTAAAAAATGATGAAAACCATTAAATACAAAATTATTCATTTCGGTCATAGTCATTATTAATTAATGATAAACTACTCATAAACTCATTTTTAATGATCTCTCGATAGAAGCTAGTGGTGGGATCCGGATAGTAGCTTCTATTAGAAGCTACTGAAAAGAGAATTATAAATATTAAGTTCTCGTATTTATTAACTTCAATCATATTGAGTAATCAATGGTCATTTATATGTTAAATAAGTTGTGATATATTTATATTTTGAAAAGATTCTGAGTGGTAAATTATGCAGAGTTTGTTGCAAGTGTTATGTAACATGAGTTCGTTGAGCGTAAGGTACATGAGTTAAAATATGATATCAAGAGACACTACAGTTTCTTATCCCGAGTGAACAAATGCCCATTTTCGCACTAAAAAATGAAGCCCAAGCGGATACAAAAGTATGTTTTGACTTAACCACCGAGTAGCCAGCACAAAACTGAGTAGAAACAAATAAGTTTGATGCAATTTGGTCCATCCGTTCCAAAGATATGGATGTTTGAAAAGTGATGTATTTCAAATTGGGCAAACGTCGTCTCCTCCTTGTTCAGCGTCCGCGTGTGACGTCATCACATTACTCGACTCATTCCGTTTCGGCCAACCCCGTTTCGATCCATCCCGTACAAATGTCTATTTTCGCACTAAAAAAATTAAGGCCAGGCAAATGTCGACTTCTCTTTGACCAGCGTCCGCTTCTGACGTCATCACATTACGAATTACATGATATATTATTAATAATACAAATGTTATAATATATAAACAGTGTTTTTTAAAATTTTTACATTGTTTTACTTCTGCAATATTAAAATTTTATTTAATAATTAAGAAAATTTTTTTTTACTTTTTTCAAAAAGAATGTGATTTAACTCATTACATTATATGTTATTAAAAATACAAATAACATAAAATGTTATTTGCTATTTTCCTGTATACGCGTCTAATTTTGAGACAAACTATTTTTTATATTTAATAATATATTTCAATAATCATAGTAGCAATAGAAACAAAAAAAACATAAATTTTAATTTTCGCTTTATCTAGTTATCTATGTCTTTTTTCGGAAAAAGAAATACATCATTAGTTGTCAACATTAGTAAAAAATTATACGTAAACAAATATGATATTTTATATGTTTCAAACAGATAAATGCTGAATTATTAAAAATATCAATTACATGTTTAATAATATTATATAACATTCATATATTCTAAATATTAAATACGCTGCGTATAAGAAAGTCGTGTGGTGACCACACCAGATTTTTTTATATTGATATTTTGAACATTTGTGTCGTTTACATTTTTGTTACGATGTTAGACACATCTGTAAGTCAGATTTTTGTATGAAAAGACATGTTTTAATGTTGAATACGTATCGTATAACAATGTGCTTGAGCGCATATGTTATATCAGAAACTATTGATTAAGATGTAATTAGGAGTTTTCGGTTCTCCTTCTTAAAGAAACCCTTACACTAGTATTCATAGTCGTTCGCCAGCGGTTCGCCAGCGTTTCGCCACGTGTATCGCTTATGGGCGCTTCCTCAGCGCGTCGCTGGGCGAACGACTATGCATACCAGTGTTAAATTTCCAACTTTATATATCATACGTTTCTCAGTTTCTAAGAATGTTCTTGAGCCTATCGTTTATATCAGAACCTTATAACTCGGAAAACATTAGGACTTGTAAGGGCGAATGTTGGAGAATGTTTTTGTACTTGGCCTGAACTTTTCAGTTGTACTGAATTTTTTTTGAGTTATTATATGTATTTTATGTGATTGTTACTTACTTCTTCTGCGAATTAATTCCTGTAGTGGAGTACTTTTACGGACTGGACTGGCAAATTGTTGCTAGTCCGAACACACATCATTTTATTGAGAACTGATGAAAATGTAAGTAATTAAAGAATGAATTTAGACGAACTTTGATATTTATACAAAATATTGCAAAATGAATAGAAATATAAATACATGCCGTTACAAATAAATTAATGGTGTGAAAGCAGATTTGCTTTATAGAATTTAAATTGATTAAAAATACTTAAGTTAATTCGCGCTATTGCGTTTTCTAAAGATGACCGCACATCTTCACACGTAGAGTCGCTCGTTTTTACTGGCTTGACTATCTTAAACACTTGAGATCCTCTGGGTAAAATTACCCACATCTGGAATCCATCCACACCTTCAAAATGGACACAGATGTCTCAAGTGCATGGGCTGTGTAATCTGACACAAAGGTAAGGCCGATGATGTGAACATGAAAACTTGTTAGAATACTAAGAATATTAACTAATAACTGTCACTTTTATAAGTTAATGTCCCATATTTGAAAACCTAAAATTTTCACATTCACATGAAATGACATGTTAATTGTTAAGCTAGTGGACTGTATACTTGAATGAAATAAGCACTTGTTTGTTTTGATAAACTAATTTATTAACGTGTATTGCTTGTACAAAAACTGAACAACAACCGTTATCATTCCCAGTACCTCACACTCTTTGCCACTGTCTGATAATCAGTGATGCCAACTGTCTGATAATCAGTAATGCCAACATTTAGTTGCGAACAGGATATGTGGCCACGAGTGTCAAATTACACAAAGCCAAGCTTTTAGCTAAAGCATCATAACAATAAGATAGCTCATATTGTTACATTTACAATAATCAAAACAATGCAGTTATTCTTGCTTAAGGTGAACCACTCGATCTGAAGATAACAACAGAACAGTGGTGAAATGACGATCTGTCTTGATCTATTTGAAATCAAATATCTTTTTTATTATAAATGAAACATATTATTTATTGTACATATTCTTGTAGTCAAAGGTTTAAAGTTTTATAATAATATTACTAATTTGAAATATCTTTCATATAATAAAAGAAAATAAATTATATATTACACCAAATTTAATTTAAATTTATTTAAAAATGGGCCCTACGATATCAATATAAAAAATACAGTAAATTATAAATACGACAGACTAAGCCTGATGAAATTTTCAGCCAAATTAAACTCGACAATTTTTAGCAAAAAAATAAAATAGGCCAAAATACCATGAAAAACAGAGTTTTTCTTTTTTTTCTCAAAAGTGTTGTGTTTAATTTGGCTGATTTTTTTTTGTGTTATAGACTATCTTAATTTTAAATATACGTATTTTTTTTATTAAAAACGTAGGGCCCAATTTTGAGAAAATCTGACTCAAAATTGTGAATTTGGCTGCTTCATTTATATAATTTTTTTCATATATTTTCATGATTTATTTGCTCTTGAATAGTATTTATTCATGAACTACAATGTTATAAGAAAGTAATACACTGCTTTATATTTATCTATATAATGACATTTGTAAGAAATTAATTGTTGAAATTCAAATTTGCATAGATTTATTGTTGGTGCTCTTGAATCATGAGTTTTCGTTGTGTGATTCGGATTTTTGATGACGTATGATGTATACTCAAGTATCGAAGTTTTATTCAAAATTCAATTTGGCTGACAGATATGTAAAAATGATTGACTAATAATGATAACAATAATGAATATATATATTATATGTTGTTACAAAATAATAAAATTTTTCGATATGGTTTTAACCTCAAACGTCAAATGTGTGTAAGGTAAGTAGGTTTGTATTTATAAGTGTTTATTTATTAATATTAAAGTTTTTATTTAACAGTTTTCTGTGGACACTGCCTTAATAAGATTAGGCTGACAAAGTAAATACATCAGAACTATCAAAATGTTGCCCAGGACTAAACTATACATTCCATAAATAAAGTCTACTTTCGCTTTATTTATATTTTTATATTGCAAGTATTTTGTAGTTAATTATATTACAAATCAGATTATGATACTTAAACGGAAATAATAGTTTCCTAACTAAATCAGAAGATTCCAAATTGGGTTCAAAATTATAAACTTCTTGAAGGATGACAGTTTTAAAGAATTCAGGCTATCACGAAAACTTCCAGCGGGACCACTTGTGGAAAGAATGCTTTACGTTCGAAATATTACAACTGCAGCAACTGATTGGAGTAAAACTAGATAATCTGTGACAATACAAGTTTATGGGCAGGTAACTGGAGTTACAGTAAAACTATGTGGTTTATTTGTAAATTTAGAACGTAATACAGAATATTTAGCTGCTTCGCCAGATGGTTTAGTTGATGAAAATAAGATAATTGAAGTGAAATGTCCATATACAGCTCGACATTTGTCATCAAAAGAAGCTGCTGTGAAAATAAAAAACTTCTGTTCTGTGTTAGATGGTGATAAGTTAAAATTAAAGACGAATCACAATTATTATTACCAAGTACAAGGCCAGTTGTTCATAACAGGACGAAAAGAATGTGATTTTATTATTTGGACACACATACATGTTCAAGTAAATAGTTGATTGTCCTTCAAACTATTATTTTAAAGAACAATACATTGGAGGAATTCATTGAGAAGGTATATTTGATGTCTGTGTTCATTTAAACATATCTCATTTTATATGTCGTATTTAGTGGCTGCATAACATTCGCCTGCAACATTGTTTTCGGAGCGCAAAATATATGACTATTTGTTGCATTAGTTTCATTCAACAAGTGCGTTGATGAATTTAAAGCCGCCGTATTCTGGAACATAAACCACTTGCAATAGTGGCATAAGCTCAAGCTGTAACGGTGTGCTGATTCCAACCAATGAAGCTGATTAAGCAACCTGGCACATCTTTACCCAGTGAGAAGAATAATATACAATTATATTGTTTTTATTCTGTTAATGAAAATATGTCTTATGTATAAATGTTATTTAGCTTATAATTATAATTTGGTTTTTACTGTTTAGGTATCCATAGAATAATGTATTTTTTTTGTCTGACTTATCCTATATCATTGTATATGATCGATGGAAATAAATTTATTATTATTATTATATGATTATGTATAACTGAAATAAAATTGTAAGTAAAATTTTTTATTTTTATATTATATCAAATAAAATATTATATTTTATTAAATTTTAGATTTTATTGTGTTGACATGTGGTTTAAAATCATTTTCTTGAAGATCTTCAAGTTTGTTTAGCTTTTAAACGCGCGCCAATACCCCTTCCACTATTCTGTAAAGAATATTCCTGATTTTCTGTGATAGGTCAGATCCACATTTTTGTTAGGACCACAAGAAACCCCACTTACGCGATAACAAATTGTTGGTTAACGAACTTCAGGCCGAATGTTTCACCTTAAGCTGAAACATTCGGCCTGAAGTTCGTTCACCAACAATTTGTTATCTTGTAAATAGGGCTTCTTGTGGTTCTGACAATAATGTCTACCTAACCAATAACATAAAACTGGGAAAAGTCATGGAAAATATTAGTAGAGTTATTGACTGGCGTTTCAAACTCTCGTAAACATGAAGATTTTACAAGAAATATATTTTAAATTATCAAATAAAGATCATAAAATTTAATATTTTAATTTAAATCTTTATATATAAAAGAAAGTCGGGTTAGTTACACCATTTATAACTCAAGAACGGCTGGACCGATTTTGATGATCTAAGATTTGTTGGATTCGTCTTCGCCCCGAATAGCAGAATAACTATTAAAATATCGATCTACGTAAAAAAAAAAACAAAAAAATGATTACAGGGGTTAGAACACATTGTACTTTTACTTTTCCACTATGTGGATAGATGTCGCTAAATTGGCTGCGTCCCACTATAATTAGAAAGAGCATAGAATTCTTAAAAGTAGTGTACTAATTTCACACAGAATATAAGAGAAATTCTCGGAAGATTCCATTGCTGCTGTCTAACCAATAAAGTTACCTGTTGATTTGTTAGTTTCATGAAAAAATGAAATCAGATGATTTTAGCGCGAATTTAAGAATTCTGTTGGATAGTTGACATCATCTTGGTTAGTAACGGAACCAACCTATTTGTGTTATCAATTCGCCGGCTATCTTATTTTGAATCTGAAAATTCATTCAATAAACACTATTTTTTCGAAATAATTATTAATTTCAAATTAATTCCACTTTGAACTGAATATTCATAGTTAAGACAGGACAACGTCTGTCGGGTCAGCTAGTACTGATATAAAAATACATTTTTTTGTTTGCAATTTTCTTTCAGTATATGTCATATAAATTATTTTCAAAAAATCAATTATGCAATCGCCGACAAATCATAAATTCCAGTTAGGTGACTTTTCCGCATGACAGAACATGTGTATAATACTTACACTATGTCAAAAGACACAAATCTATTAGATATTAGTCTCCGAAATTGACCTCTACTTGTCTTGGTATTAGACGTTGTCAACTTTTCCTTTTAAAAACGTAGTATTTTATTTACTGGCACATGAACAGGCAGGCACCTTATTCATTGTATAATTGCACATTTCAGTGACATTGATCGTCATCATTGCAGAATTGAGAACGATGGTCAAAAATATGATGTGAAATCTAGTATGGAGTGATCCTCTTGCACAATTTGAGAGTGTATCGTTAAGATCTTATGGCATAAGCATTTTCAGCGAAATATGTCATCTTCAGCTTCCCTAGATGTATCCACTTCACCTGGGTGTCAATTTGCTACTGCTTATTGCTTGTAGTCAGTTGCATGTTACCATCAGAAAACACTAAATGTAGTGATTTTGAAAAATCGGTGTTGCAGATTATGTACATCAACATTGAAATGATGGCACCTTACTATCGCTCACTGAATAAAGGCGTGCGAAGTTGTTAACTCAGCATCATTATCAGTGTAACACGTGGGGGAATGAATATCGCGAGCGATAAGTATTTGATTGTAATTGAAACGATTTGATGGTTACTATTGTTTAGCTAAATAATAACATGTATTAAAACACAGAACTTTATTTAACTTAACGAACTATAATAAAACGAAATTATAACAAAATAAAACTAAAACCATATACGGATAATTAAATGATAATTAAATGCGCGCGAAAAGGAATTCGACGTCGGTCACATCTTGACCGGCTGAGGGAGCAAACTTGACCTGACTGATGCTACAGCTCAAAAACAGACGCTAAGTTTTTAAGCAGGGGTGAAGAGTGGTATTTTGGGGATGCAAATGCAACACTTGGCCGAAGGCTGCATATAATCACACACATTCTAAATTTTAATAACACTTAATTATTATTAATAAATATATAAAATATATAAATCAATATACCTTACCAATATACGAAGTGTGGCTATTAAATAACGAGACTGACTCTGCTACAGACGAAGTACGCATGCGCCAAACACCAGCTACCGTCAGCTTTTAAGGGTGAAGCTTTCCCTTTCGAATGCAGTACCTCTCGATTCTGTAAACAAATCCGTTTAGTTGTAGCATTCGTTCTAATTAGAGTTGTTTTTTTGTTTCGCCGAAAAAATGTTAAGTGCAACATTAGAGCAACGAATTGTTGTGAAATTTCTCATGAAACTTAGCAAAACTGCTACTGAAACTTATAATTTATTTTAAAAAATACCCGACTTGTGGAAGAGCAAGTCATGGTTTCTCCATAAAAACAATGCGCTGGCTCATTCCGCAATGTCTATCAAGAGATGTCTAGCCAAGTACAGCATCCCAATATTGGACCATCCGCCTTATTCGCCAGATCAGGTGAAATTTGCCTTAATAGCAACAAGATTTGAGCTTTGAAAGAGAAATCGGCACGCGTTCTGAAGGAGCTGACAGAAGAAGACTTCCAGCACTGTTTCGAACAATAAAAGATTCACATGGAGCATTGTAGGGATAGAGGAGTGGTGTATATTGAAAGTGATAATAAGTAAATAGGTATGGTATCAAAATAAAATGTTAAAACAGCATCAGTCTCGTTATTTAATAGCCACACCTAGTACATATTTATTGTTTGAACTTAGCGTAAAACAATATGTAAAAGTTAAACTAAACACTAAATATATATATATATATATATATATATATATATATATATATATATATATATATATATATATATATATATATATATATATATATATATATATATATATATATATATACAGGGGTGAATGTAGATTTATTTTTTATCCGGCTAATTTTAAAGAGATGCTAGGAGAGAAAAAAGGTTTTTTACTTTATATATAGAATTGGTCAAAGTAATTAACAACCCTGAGAGGAGTATGAAATAATAAGACACTGTGTAATTCTTCACATTTATAAAAATAGTATGTCAAAATAATAATAATTATGTAGGTTTAATAATAAATAAATATATCTGCATAAATACGTATATTGTACATGGTGCGGCGACAAATGTTTTCACTGAGACTGTATATTTCATTTTCGCGCCAAAGTAAAGCCACGCCATTCGTTATGTACCTGAATGGGTGGAGTTAAAGGATATTCCAGCCACGGTGTTACTTTGGTTTGCAATACTTATTTCAATAATATAAAAAAATATATATATTTTAGGTAGGTTCAGATACAATACTTTGGAATATTTATAATATTTTCCATACTGCACTGTAATAATTATAAACTTTTTTCCTTTCTAGTCATTATTTCTCACGAGTACACTAATCGTCTTTTTCATAATAACGATTTATATGACTGAGGATTAAACATCGTAGTCGAAGGACTAGTAGTTGAATTAAATATTAACTGTGAAATATGTGAAACTGTAAGTACAGAGCGCAAATCCGTAAAAGTAACAGAACATAATTTGTTATACAAAACTCGGAATTGAGCTCGTTCAGTTTACATGTTACCATTACCAAAATTTTAAAAATGGTGTCAAATTATGTATTATTAAATACAACATGATTAATTATAAGTATCATTAAAAATAAACTTATTTGTAAAATTTCCTTGCCGGTATTCTGTACCGACTCAATTTTTCTTACCGGTACAGCGTACCGGACCGTACCGGCCTACTTTCACCACTGTATATATATATATATATATATATATATATATATATATATATATATATATATATATATATATATATATATATATATATATTAGGGTGTCCGTTATTTTGATGCTCTCACCCTCTAAATCTACTCATAATAAATTTTAAAAAATTGAGTTCAAATCCCAGGTCTGTCAAATGACGTTAAAACGTGCCGCAAGAGGGCTCAATATTTGCATGTAGTTTAAATGGGGAAATTGCCTTTTCCAATACTTTTATGTATAACTGTTTATGATTTAGACCTAAAAATATTTCAAGATAACTGGCAAAAAGCTTATGAAATATGCTTTCAGGCACATTAAAATTCAAGTTATTTGGATAAAAATCAACGCCATAGCGTCAATTTGAGTAAAACGAAGTTTGAAGCATAAAAACGACAAAACGTTAATATAAGAATTACGATTAATATTTCAGCTCTCACCCGTAAAATGTATTCAAAAAGGTCAAAAAATAAGATCTCCGAAGTTTATATACAAAAAATTTAAAATTCATATTTGTTGCCTTAAGGTTATGTCGAAAGTCTACTGCAACGGGACTTTCTTCGCAAGAAACTAATTATTTAATATTTCTTGATAGACTACCAGAGCAGCATACTGTGTTCATGGGAGAATGCTTCGGAGGTCATAAACAAATATGAATTTTAAATTTTTTGTTTATAAACATTGGAGATCTTGTTTCTTTTTTACCTTTTTCTCTGCGTTTTAACCAATCTGTCATTATTATACTGAGAATAAAGCTCTTGTGATTATTCCCGGGAATAATCTCAGTAGATGCTTTTTTGTTTGTGACAAGGTAGTTGTCAAATAATTATTTCAAACTGTCAACGCGTCTAGTAAAATGTGTGAAATAAATCGATTTAGTTGTATTTTAGATACAACAAATTTTGGAAACAACTTCCAAGAATACATTAATAAGTAATCAATCGATATGAACCCAGTTCAAAATCTTTTAAGTCGGATGAATCGACCTTAACAGCTTAGTCTAATAATAATCTAATTAAATATAACTCGAGAGTTCGATAAATTACAAAATAATTCTCCAGTGTTTTTCTCAAACTTGTTGCCATTTGGCAATAGCCACTCAAGCCCTACCGGCTTTCGTGACTGTTGCCTGGCAACAAGTTTTCGATAGATCTGTCAAATTATTTTCAATTTATTCTCACTCTCTTGTTATATTATTACTGAAAATTTTCTTCGTTAAAGAATATTTTGAATAGTATGTAATACAT
Organism: Pterostichus madidus; assembly: GCA_911728475.2. Lineage (NCBI taxonomy): Eukaryota > Metazoa > Arthropoda > Insecta > Coleoptera > Carabidae > Pterostichus > Pterostichus madidus. The sequence goes on along the minus strand of OU452308.1, from coordinate 21,946,308 downwards.
GATATCAAAGAAATTTCAAATTTATATACTTATTATAGGGTAGATGTCTCAATGGTATCGAGTCGGACTGTGGATTTGGAAGCCTAGATTCGATTCCCACAGTCGATAAACAATTTTCACCACATTAAACTACCTCTGTGGCTCCCCTACACTAATACCTTTGGGAGCCGTAACAGAGATCTGCTACGGCCCAGTGTCACACCCAACAATGCGTAGAAAGCGTGGCGACATATTTATTTATTTTTAGTTATTATAAAAATTTTCATAATTTGAAAAAGCTATCCCTGTGGCTCCTCCACCACTAACATGTTTGAGGGCCGTGATTTGACGGCTGGTAACCGCACTTCACGCGCAAAATATATCAGTTACCGAGATCTGCTTCAGCAGAGTGCCACACCCAGTAATGGGTAGAAGGCGTGATGATATATTTATTTATTTTATTTTTTAAAAATTTGAAATTTTGACTACAAAAGTACATACAATAGATAATATTTTTCATTCAAAATAAAAATGATATTTTATTTCAAAGAGATCAAGCTAGATTATTGTACCACCGTCGTTCTGAGGCTATCTTCAGCCTGGATGATTCGCCATAAACCTGAACGACTGCAAAGCTTCAGTGCACGACAGAGACAGAATAGGAGCAATACATTTTACTAATATTTTATCTCTCGCTCTCTGTGTGTGTGTTCAGCCAAACTGTTACATGCTGTCTAAATGTAGGATGTAGGTTAGAGCTATAGACTAGGATGGCGGGTTCATGTATAAATTTACAGGAAGGTCAATTCATAATTTATTTTTTTAATATTATGTACATATATAAGTATACAATACAAACAGAATAAATAATAGGTATTGATAAATACTCTTATTCTGCGTAAACAACTATTCATTTCAAAATTGGCATCACCATATTCTCATAAATACTTTTGCAAGTGATAGATAGTTCCAATGACAGTGGGTATTGCTCGTAAGCTTCAACACGAGGATATGTTATGCTTGATTCGTTTAATATGCCATTTATGTCGTATTCACTTGCACATATGTATTGTCCTATACAAGTACTATTTTCCATATCACACGGTCAATTCTATTATTAGTTCCCGGCATCATTCACTATCTAGAATCAAATTTAATAAAATTACTAAAAAGTAAATATAGTTGCGGCGCTTTCAGTATTTTTAGAAGGTCAATGTCCAATTGATCTTATAAAGGAATCGCCACTGGATGTATGATTAAATAAAATAAAAAGTAGCCATATTATTAATTTTAATTATGAAATTTTAAAAATATTTCTAGGATGTGCAGATGCACTGCACGTCACTGATTTTAAATAATCAAATTTAGATCAAAACAGATAACTACCAAATACAAGACGAATGTAATCAAAAATAGCTAATTATGGCTCGGTTTGTTTCTTTTGGTTTTTCAAATAACAGTTCAAGCATTAAATTGTTGCTTTAAATTTGTTATTACCCAGCAAATAAAGTAACAAATAAAATATTATTTAATCGTATTATAAATTTTAAATTTGAGAAACCACAGCTATAATTTTTGAACAATCTATATTCAAATAGGTATTTTTTTAAGATAGTTAAATTTCTATATTATTGATATTATAACGAATATACCCCACGGAATGAGTCATCAGTTGGAGAACGTTCAAGTGTGTCGTTGAAACAAGCCTGGCCTGACGCATGAATCACAACGCACCATTAGGACTCGCAACTGCGAGACGATTCTGAAATGTTCTAGACGGATCGAGAAATGTCGGACTTTTGTATATAAGCATGCGTTTGACTGCTTGCGGGACAGTTGGCAGTTGACTTCAGAGACTCAATTAAATAAATATTCTGTGAAATTAAAGTCGATATGAATAATAATAGTTTAAGTTCTGATACAGTGTTAGATAGTTTAATTAATTTCCTTAATTATTATTTTTCGTTTATTTAATAAATATTTTTTTAATTTTCGTTAATATAAATAGTGCATAATTTTTTTATCTGAAAAACCTATATACATCACAGAAACGTAGAAAACGTAATAATATAATCTTTTTCATTATACAGCCATCATCACAGAAAAGTTAGATGATATGGTAATAGGATGAGATTGGTGAAAAGTCCAGTGGTTAAAATATTGACATTTGACCTTAAAGGTCTCAATTGTAAAACCTTATCATTTGCAGAAAATTTGGAATCAATATTCGTTGCAAAAAATTTTTAACGTGGCATTACTAACACTCTCGCACGGTCAATCGCTGAACGTGGTATTATTTTTATGCATCACTGCATATTGGTTTATTATTATTTAGATCACAAACAAATAAATATATAAAGGATAAAAACAAAATGATAAATATTTATTTATTGATCGGATAATACAAAACAATAATTGAAATTCTATCATAGCATAATTAAATGAAATAAACAAATAAAATGTCATCATATGCGTTTTACCAATTTATAAATATGCATAAAGAAAAATAATTGAAAATATATTGCCAGTTTCAAATATATATATATATATATATATATATATATATATATATATATATATATATATATATATATATATATATATATATATACATATATAAAATAAAATAAATATATCAACAGAAGATCTCGGTAAGCGCGTGAAGTGCGGTTACTAGCCGTCAAATTACGGCCCCCAAAGCTGTTAGTGTTGAGGGAGCCACGGGGATAATTTTAAAATTGTGAAAATTATTTGTCGCCTGTGGAAATCGAACCAGGGTTCTAAGGATCCACTGGTCGACTTGATACCACTGAGCTAGCTGTTCCGTATATATATATATATATATATATATATATATATATATATATATATATATTAGAGATCGGTATATTTGAAAATTTTGATATCCGATCCGATCCGACTTGATTCAAGATCCGATCCTATCCGATCCGAAATCCGATCCGAAATCCGATCCGAAGATCCGATCCGAGAACCGATCCGAAATCCGATCCGAAATCCGATCCGAAGATCCGATCCGGGATCCGATCCTGAGATCCGACCAGACGTGTCATTAGATCAGTACAGTTTTTCCTATTTATACTAAACCAATTTTAACGTTGCATATTCGAAAGGAACATAACAGTTATAGATGAAATTTAATAAATAATTTTGTTATAAAAAACTGAAGATACATATTTTGTTGTAACGTTATTTAATCATTTCACATAAATGCTTATAAATTTAACGTAGCGTTATATTTCTTTAGAGAGGAATTGGAATTTATGTTTTTACTAAGAGTGGATACCTAAAAGTTATGTATGTAAATTTCGGATCGGATGTTTTATCCGACTTCGGATCGGATGCTTTATCCGACTTTCGGATCGGATCTTTTAAGAAAGAATTCTTAGACAACATTAACACTAGGGAGGAATTAAACAGTTCCAGTCCTACTTTAATTAGCTTGGAAGAATTAGTGACATCTATTCGAGAAATGAAAGGTGGAAGAGCACCAGGACCACGAAATATCACTGCCGAACTAATTAAATATGGAGGGACAATACTGTTAGACATAATACAAGGTTTGGTGAATTTATGTTTAACCCAACAGAGAACACCAGTAGAATGGAAAATAAGTTACGTCTCCTCTATATACAAAAAGGGAGTCAGAAAAGATCTAAATAATTACAGAGGCATCAGTGTGACAAGTGCACTAAGCAGACTATGGGATAAAATCCTTCAAAAAAAATTGAGAGACGAGATTAAAGGCTCTATTTCAGAAGATCAGAACGGTTTTATGCCTGGACGATCCTGTACGGATAACTTGTTCACCATACAACAAGTAATAGAAAATAAAATAAATAAGAACGACGAAATCCACATCGCTTTCATAGATTTAAAGAAGGCATACGACTATGTACCTATAAATAAATTATGGACATCACTAGGAAATACAAATAAGTGATTATATGATATCATCGATTCAAGACCTTTATAATGATAATATAACGTATGTGAAACAAGGTAAAAAGTTATCGAAACCAATACACACGTCAAATGGTCTAAGACAAGAATGCAGCTTATCCCCAATACTGTTTAATATTTATCTAGAAATTGCTCTAAGGAAGTGGAGAAGGGCATGTCAGGGTATGGGTATTCCGATCGATGATATGCATCTCTATAGTTTGAGTTTCGCAGATGATCAAGCAGTAATTGCTCAGGATGCATACGACGTGGAGTTTATGATTAAGAGATTATATACTGAATATGAGAAGTGGGGACTCCAAGTGAACCTCGGAAAAACCGAGTACCTAGTCATAAATTCTGAGGAAAAATTTGATATTTTAATTACCGACAATACGATGATTACCCAGGTTGATAAATTTACTTACTTGGGCAATAGTGGACAAAAACGGTATTGGTAAAGAGGAAATAAATAACAGAATTCAAAAAACCAAGAAAATTATAGGAGCACTGAACTCGGTCTAGTGGGATAAAAACATTGGCGATAAAAATAAGAAGAGAATTGGTCAAACTATGGTGGAAACAGTACTGTGTTATGGCAGTGAGATTTGGGCGATAAAACAAAATGAGAAACGCCGACTGTTAGCGGTAGAGATGAACTACCTACGTAGGAGTTCTCGGACATCAAGGAGAGATAAAGTCCGTAATGAAGTTATTAGAAATAGAATGAAAGCGCAGGAAACGGTTATTCAAAGAATCGAGAAAAGAGGTCTACAGTGGTTTGGACATCTCCTCCGAATGGGAGAAAACAGATGGCCACAAAAAGTATTCAATTGGAAACCACCCGGAAGAAACAAGAGAGGACGACTTCGTAAATCATGGAAAGAGGGAATACGACAGGCAATGAGAGACCAAGAGCTAGAAGATAATATGGCGTATGATAGAGAGGAATGGAGGTTGAGATTGGGAAGATAACACCTTGTTGTATAATTGCTGTATTTTAATCGTTAAATATATTTGACTTGTACACAATTAATCCCAATAAAATATATATATATATATATATATATATATATATATATATATATATATATATATATATATGGGATGGCTAGCTCAGTGGTATGAAGTCGGCCTGTGGATCCTGAGGTCCCTGGTTCGATTCCCACAGGCGACAAATTTTCATAATTTGAAAAAGCTATCCCTGTGGCTCCTCCACCACTAACATGTTTGGGGGCCGTGATTTGACGACTGGTAACCGCACTTCACGCGCAAAATATATCACTTACCGAGATCTGCTTTAGCAGAGTGCCACATCCAGTAATGGGTAGAAGGCCTGATGATATATTTATTTTATTTATTTATTTTATATATATATATATATATATATATATATATATATATATATCATTATCAAATATAAATTTAATAGTCGTGTTATCCATAATCATCATCAATAAATAATTGCTATAACACGTGTGTCCCACACTATACTTGTTCCACGGCCATTCAACAGAAATTTTAGATCATAGTTTGAGGAAACTAATAATGTTTTAAGGCTACATAATATACCATGAAATTAAGAATATATATGGACGGAATCTAAATGTTTAGGTTGAAACCATTTACTCCCATTCCGCTCTTTGAGCTTATTTGAAGTTATGTAATCTTAGTGAAAAATGATTAATAGTTTGATTATATTTCATAATAAATATTACAAGTGTAGAAAGATAAAATTATTATAATAATTCTATTATGTTAAATAATTTACTGAGTAACGACTTCGACTCATTGCAAAATCATCGTCTTTTATTAAGCAATTTATGTATATTATTTATAGTAAGTACATTTATGTTGTAAGAAAACAAGTAGATAAGTCTGAAAATGTAATTATTATCGATAACAAAATGATTTTGTTCACAAGGCAATAAATTCTTGTACATGGTACTATTGTATTTCTTAATCTACTTTTTATCAAATATTTATTCTATTATAATCAGTCTTTTGAAGAACGTGTAATTTTTATGAACAAGTTCTCGTTTTTGATAAAAAAGAACTAATAAAACTTGAACGCAAAGAATAAATATTTTTAAATACGTATGCATTTGATGTTATTATAAAATGTACCCTATTGTGATAGTGTTAACTAACGAGAAAAAAGAAAATAGTTTGTAATTTTCAAATTTAATATATCCATAGGTAGTATTTTTGTATCTTACGGAATAAGGTAAAATAAAAATAAATCAAGAACGAGCAACAGCACTACAATTTTATTTAAAAAATTAAATAATAGATTTGAAACTTATTATTACTGTACGAGTAGATTTTAATGCAAATGTAACACAATTATTAGAACTGATTCATCCCCAAGTACAAATTTGAAAAAGATGTGCTCTCCATCATGTAAACGTAATATACCGAGCGTAATGCTATTATTTTTGCATTAAATTTAAATATTATTAATGATGAAGCTATTCAATCTTTATATGAATTTATAGATGCAATGATTCAAGATTTATTTACATTTGACCCAAACGAAAAGTGTAACACTTACAATTATAGTGTAAATAAAAATTGCGAATAAGGGGGAATGTTGATTTTTTAATTTAATTGTAATGAATAGTTTTATTTAAATGTATATTTTTAACTATGTATTTATGGATTAAGAGCTTTTTTATCTCTTATTAATTTTTCAAATTAGTTACACTACCGCTTCTACAACAATAAGACCATTGACAACGATCAAGTATAAAACTCATCTAAGTGAAATGAAACATTTTAGGTTTTCTTCATTCATTGTACGATATATTTGTCCCACTTCAAACACAATCAATTTTGTAGTGTCGATACTTAACTATAAAATAAATTTATATATATATATATATATAATTTAAATTAACCACAGATATAATTTAAAGATGTTTTTATTCTGTAGATAGTTAACTAAAATTTAACCCCTAATTGAAAATACCTTACCATATAATTTTTCCCTACTGATTTATTATTGAACGATATAAGCACTATACAAATATTTTATTCAGTTGATTTTAAAAATAATATAATAATATAATATAATTTATTTGTTTAAGAGAACAAAGATACATCTCTGTAACAAAAGATTGGTAAGATAATTATAAATAACAAAGTAAATTACAGTTTTTGGTTTTGAGAAAATGTTATAAATTCAAGGCAAAGGCCCGCAGCTTGAGTGAGTTGTAGACATAGTTGTGAATATCGAACATCTTCTCAGTAGTCGGATCAGCCAGCAGCGTCGTGATGTCCAAGGACTCACAATCAGAGGGGTAGTGCTTTAATAGAAAATTGGATCTAATAGGAGAAAATATGGGACAGTGAAGAAGGAAATGTTCTAAATCGTTCGGTTTTAGTTTGTTACATATTGAGCAAATTTCGTCATATCTGAACCGATGGCAGAAGCCATCCTGGCATATATATAGGATTTTTGGGTTGCATGTCCTCAACAGGCTACAAGTTTTGATAATTTTGTAAGGAATATTGTAGGATAGGTAGTTTACAGTAAAATTGTAATTTAAATATTGCGGATTGTATGACGAGTTTTTAATTCTTTTAGAGTCGGCGGTGTATAGTGCTTCATTGTATGCCTTAAGTATGTTATTAATTTCTGGTTTTAATTTTATTAAATTTTGCTCTTCCCAAAGCCAGTGGAAATTTGCTTTTGTGAGCATTTCTTCTAAGAGATTGGTCCAAGTTTGTGATTTTTTACTGTTATTTGTGGTTATTTGTGTCAGCTTGTCAAAGCATATTTTCACGTACCGAGTGTTAGGCATCAGTAAAATTTTGTACCACCAGAGAAGCATTTTCTTGAATATTAGTAGTTCTATATTGGCCTGGCCAGTCTCTCTACGAATTATAAAGCTCGGGGTTGTCGTTTGCCATGATTCAAGATGTTTGAAGTAATGCAGCTGTCCTTTTTCGATGCTATTGCATTGATAGGGGCCCCAGATTTCTGTTCCGTATGTGAGAACTGGTAGTAGTAGAGAGGTGTACAGCTTTATAATTGTATTCCAACTGTATATTTTTGCTTTCGCCATCATCTGTTTTATGGACCCAGCAATTTTATTTGCATTTGAGATTGTTGCTTTTGTATTATCATTATATTTCCCCGAGGAGGTGAATGTAACGCCTAGATAAGTGTATTTATTAGTGAATTTTATTTCGTTTCCCTGGCATGCGTACTTTATGTTTCTTGTTGGAGGCCTCCCTTTATGGAAATGAACGATTTTTGTTTTTTCAGCATTTACAGTTAGTTGAATCTCATTGCAGTACTCGGTTAGTACAAGAAGTTTACGATGCACGTCCATTGGGCTGTTTGCAAAAAAGACGATATCATCCGCATACTGTAAGGACAGTATGTCTGTTTGATGATTTATGAAATAGCCTTCTAGGTTTTTATTACGCATAAAAAGCTCTAGGTCGTGTATATAAAGGGCGAATAGGAGCGGACTAGTACATTCCCCCTGAAGTACTCCTTTGTTTACGGGAATTTCTTCGGACATATTGTTGTTTATTTCTATTTGTACCGTTGCTTCGTTGTAGATATTTTTAATAAGTCTTACAATTTTTCCGCTTACGCCTATCTCAAAGATCTTTCGCCACAGTAAAATGTGGGGTACAGAATCAAAGGCTTTGCTAAAGTCAACGAATATTGCATAGATTCCTTTTTGACTTCTCATAAGTGAAGTTTCAACGATTGTGTTGAGAACAAATATGTTATCCATGCATGACCGTTTTTTTCTAAACCCAGATTGTGCTTCTGGGAGAATGTTGTGACTATCTGACCAACTTTGAATTCTGTTGTTGATAATTGAAGTAAAGAGTTTTGTTATCGAGTTTAATAATGCGATTCCCCTATAGTTATTCGTATCCATTTGGTTTCCTTTTTTATGTATTAGGATCAGTTTGCTAGTTTTTAGTTTTTTAGGTATGTCTTCCTTTGCTAAAAAATTATTCAGTAAACCAAGTAGGTACTGTTTCCATTTGTGCGGTAGATGTTTTAACTGTTCATTAATGATTTTATCAGTACCTGGACTTTTTTGTGATTTGAGTTTCTTTAGTGCGTAATTTAATTCATATGTTGTAATTGGAGAATCCAGGTACGGATGACTGACATCGAAGAACATTGTCTCGTCTAATATTTTATCTCCGAACCATTTATGAAAGTAGATAGTCCATGATTTTAAATTTATTGGATTTTCCTTGTGTGTTGTGGGATTTAAGGCTTTTATAGCTTTCCAAAATTCTTGTTGATCATGGACTTGCTCCAGTTTTTCTTTTAAATTTAATCTGAATGCTTGTTTTTGCTTTGTTATATATTGTTTGTAGTGCTTTTTTGCTTGAAGATATGCTGCAGTGCTATCCTCTTTGAAATGAGTAGTTTTGCAAATTCTTAAAAGTTTTCTTGCATTTCTTTTTAATTTTACGCAGGTTTCGTCGTACCATGGAGTTTTGTTTATGCGAGTATCTTTTATACTTTTGCTTTTCTTTATTAGTCCCAAGTTTTCAGATATAGAATCGACATGATGTAATAAATAAGTATATTTTTCCTCATCGATGTCTTGTAAGTTTATGTTGTTTAAATCTTCTTCAAATTTTCCGGCTTTCTCTTTATTCCACTTTACTTTAGTTTTCAAGTGGTATTTAATCTTTGCTTTCTGATGATAGTTGTGTGTCAAGTTTCTAATTTTTACGGAGCATAACATATGGTCTGATATTATGATATCTTCTACTTGGAAGTCCAAAATTATTTGTGTGGCGCTGATATCTACCCAAATCAAGTCTATTGTACTTTTTCCATTTGAAGAGATATAAGTTGGATTTGCTGGAGTGTCACTGAAAGATCTTCCGTTTAGTACAAATAGATTGCTCTCCTCCATTATCCTGGTTAACTCCTTTCCTTGTTTGTTTATGGTGTTGTCATACGTGCATCTTACGGGATTTAATTTACAATTGTTTAGTAGAATATTTTCACAGTTGTTTAATGAACCTATACGGGCGTTGAAGTCCCCTCCAAGAATGTAGGAGTGATGCGGGTAACGGGTCATTATGTTATTAAGGCTTTCACTGAAGAGTTCTAACAGAGTGGAATAGTCATAAGAAGGTGAAAAATACGTCGAGCATAAAATGAAGTTTCGAGATCTTGCAGAAACGTTGAGAAAAATCCAATGGGCCTCTTGTTCTATCGTTGAAATTTTAAAGGTATTTATTTTTGAGAAAATTAATAGCCCCCCTATTGCTCTGCCTGTTGCGCATTGTTTCACAGCGAGTTGTTGGTGCATGATGTAATTTTTTAAAAATTTTGGATTTTCTTCTAGCCTATGATGTGTCCAAGTTTCTGAGAGACATATAAATTCGTGTTCCAATAAAAGATGTTGTTCCTGGGGTGTAAGTTTAAAGATATTTTGAAGTCCTTGAATATTCCAGAACATTATCTTGTTGTGGTCTCCATTTTGTTTTGTGTTTAAAAGTTTTTTGAAGTTGATCTTGTTAGAATATGTCTGTCTAGGGGGCCGGACTTTTTTAGTTGTTCAGTGATTTTCTGTTTGCGTTCCCGTGTATTTGGTGTGATTGTTGACTGTGAATTTATATTTCTGTTTCGTGATAATTTTTGTAGAGAGCTGTTAGACGCTGATTTGGTTTTGACTTCGCTTGTTGTGCTTTTTTCTGCTAATCTCATGATATCTACATTTACTTCTTCATCATCTTCAGAGCCTTCAGTTCGAATGTTGGTTACGTCGTTGTGAGATACGGAACGTCCTCTTGATGATGTGCTTTGAGGCTCTTCATCTGTTGTATCTTGATTCTGATCTTCACAAAAATCTAAACTATTATATGCGGTGTCGTCAATGTATAGCGTGTTGTGGTATAGTTTAGCTTTGTGACCTTCTTTCCTTGCTTTTAGCATGTATGGTTTTAATATTTTCCTTTCTTGAACCGTTTTTGGAGTGAAGTCTTCTTCAATATACATTTTAGTGCCCTTTAGAGACTTGGCATTGGCAAGAACTTCGTATTTAATATTCTTTGAGTTAAATTCGATTAAGATGGGTCTAGTTTTATTAGGGTTAAATTTTCCAAGTCTTTTTACGGTGTCAAAGTTATTTGTAGAAATGTGTTGAAATCCAAATTTATGTTTTAGAAATTCTACTAGTTTCTCATATAGATTTTCATCTTTTTCTTCGCTGACGCCGAAGAATAATATATTTTTTTCTCTGACTTTTCTTTCCAGGGTCTCTATCTGCTTTTCTTTTTCTTTAAGATCAATTATTATTTTCTCGTAGCGTACTTCGTTTTCTGTTGACGTTTTATTAAATTTGTCCATAGATTTTTGCAATTTTTCTATGTTGTTGTTAATGGGTAATAGTAATTTTTTTATTTCTTCCAGTGAAGCCATTTTTCAGTTTCAATTCTACTATAGTTGGGGACACTGCTTCGATATGAAGACACGTCGGCGCAGAGCGCACGATTAATTAGCTTGTAGACTTAAGTTAATTATTGTCACTGACCTTGGTCTACAGATGGAATTTTCGAAAGACTTCTACACTGTAATATGTTTTATCCCTGTGTATAACTTGATTCACTTTGTTGTAGATTTGATCTTAATTGTTATTATCATAAAATTTATAATTTTATTTGGGTAATTATCAATAATATTTAACTTTGACAGTTTATACTAGAAATTCACAACTATTCACTTTCTCACCAGTGTTACCAATTCGATTTTAAAAATAAATATAATTCATAAAAATTTTGGCAAATCTCTAATGGAATGAATTATAATTCATATTACAACTAATATTTTTGCTCAATTTAATTCTATATTTATTTATTACTAATACAGTCACTAACTTTCCAAAATAAAATTTATGATTTTGATAATTTTCTGTATCATATAATATAGTGAATGAAATAAAACGTCTGTTTAGCCAACATGCAGAATAAATATCAAGTTACAACATTAGAAAGAAAGTAACGAATTGTTAAATTTTAGATGACCACCAAAGTTTGCTGTGATACATGCGTTTGTTAATTTATTTTCTGTCATTTAAATTTTCTATATCTCATATGAAAACAAAAATGTTATTTTGTTTGTTATTGCGTTGTCTTGGTTTAAAAAAGTATATAATAATTGTCAAATTTATTTGTTATAGTTATTTTTATAACAAGTTCCGAAAAAGGCTCGTTACGTGCAAGTGCAGAATTTAAAATCTGCACGAGCATGTAACCTTTTTCGGCACGTGTTATAAACAACATTTTTCCTACAACTGTGCGATTTAGTAAATCACTAAAATGTTATTAAAATTTATAAAATTTATAAAATTTTAATGATATTACATGAGAACGATGTTTTACGGCGTTGCTATGGTTTGTTTGTTGATTGCTTGCACATTGTTCTACGTTATTTAAAAATATTTCACTAACGTCAAAATAATTTCTTCAAAATCATCTTGATTGGAATAGTACTGTGAGTGATTCTTCTTTATCATTAACACCTCCAAAGATAATTGAAGCTCCGGATCATACTATGTTGGATCTATTTTCGACAATGACAATCAACCTGCTGCTGGTACTTCTGAAGCTTCCGAAATTGTTACCAATAATATTTCTGGTAATAATATGAACAGGTATGGAAGAAATCAATGTTTCTTTAGACACAAAAGTTTCCACTTTACATTATGTCAATATAAGCAACTGTAACAACTGTATTAATAATATACACAAACAATAAATATGAAGTATTTCACTTACTCTTTAAATAAAACCATTTATCGATCTATTTTACTTTGTTCGGTTCTTTTTATTAATTGTCTACAGATTAGATATACTGCAAATTAAGGTTACGTTTATAAACGTCAAAATATACTACTGCATATTTACTAGCGCTGGTTCACCGTATCTTCTTCTTCCATAAGCGTCTGTGGTCAAAATATGAATTCCGCGCTCGGCGCGAAATTTAAATCGCTGTCAAAACAATATTCTTTTGACAGTTACGTAATGAAGCACTTTCCGCACTAGTGTTTCTTTGCTTTCGGAAACGCACTTGGTCTGCATTCATCTACTTTCCATACGTAACCAAGGCAATTATAGTTACGTAATAACAAAGAAATCGCACAGTTGTAGGAAAAATAAATTTAAAATATTTCATCAAATATGTTGCTTTCTCAACACTGGCTTTTTACGTATTGCTGCTGCTAAACTGTGGTAAATTTACGGAACACATCTACAATTTTTAAAATACGCAAAATCAATATGTCATGCATATGCAAATCTCGTAAATTATGTTCTATCAAACGTTATCCTTGAAAATCCCTGTACATCAATATAAAGTAAATAAAAAACAAATTCCGAGTAAATTGCACGAGTATGCAACATAGAACGACTTCCAACGGAATGGCTATAAACTATAAACTAAATTAGATTGATATTCACAGAAAGAAAACAAATCAAAGCAAAACCAATCGTGACGAAATACAATTTCAAAAATTGTATAAAGTGTTTGAGGAAAACTTTATTTTCGTTTCCGTTATTTCATGATTCCGCCACACACGAACTGAGCTAATAAAATGCGCGACAAGAACGAACTGAGGCTTTGATTAAAGACGGAGGAAGACAACATACACGCTACGAAATAAAATATAGATATAGATGGCTCTGTCGAATGGAATTCGTGGAGTGTAACGAAACTTTCTGTGCAATTACCAGACAACAATAGACAATTTAGTGGACTGAAACTCATCCGTACTTGTGTATCGCTTGTCTGTTGTTTGATGAGAACAAAACACTTTCGGTGAAATTACCGCAGCGCTCTGCGATACCGTGAAGTTCCTGCACTGATTTATCGCTTCCTTCTCCCCACCGCTTCCAGCGGGCGCTTGGTCATTTCGATCATTTCAGTTTCATTTCAGTTTCGTGAGCTGAATTTGATTTTTTGTTGAACTGATGTATTAATGTTGTGTAAAGTGAAATTAAATAATATTTTTGATAATAGTATAGGTAATTATTGTTTTTCATAAATTTTTATGATAAACATAGATTAGTTCAGATTGGTAAATACCTGCGCGTTATTGAATTTATTTCTGGTACATGACATACTTTATTATTATAAGAACACTAAAAGTATTTTGATTGTTGTTCCGTTATTAGGTTTTGGATGATGCCGTAATAATTATTTTCCATTTGAAATAACTACACATTTTTATTTTTTTGTAACATTTTTGAGTGAAAATAGTTTAAATGATGTTGAGAAAGCAAAATCTATTAAATATGGCAATGAAGTTGAAGTGGAAGCCACTAAGGTAATTTTTAGAAGTATACGGAAATTTTTTGGCCTTATATTTCCACAGTATGACTCGTTACTTCAGTACTATCTTAATATGTATATGAAAATATTTTGTTTTTAATACAATGTCTCAAGATCTTAGGCTCTCAGGTTTGCAAAAAAGCGTGTATCGGAAAAATATCCGTGTAACTGAACGTCTACCACCATATACATGGATAACGTAAATTGTTGCATATTCCATGCCAATATTTTACAATAAAAGTATAATGTATAAAGTAAAAATTGAAATATGTAATAAATTGCGCAACAGAAAATTATATATTATATATATATATATATATATATATATATATATATATATATATATATATATATATATATATATATATATATATATATATATATATATATTTGAAACTGACAATACATTTTTAATTATATGGGATGGCTAGCACAGTGGTATGAAGTCGGCCTGTGGATCCTGAGAACCCTGATTCGATTCCCACAGGCGACAAACAATTTTCCTCCACCACTAACATATTTGGGGGCCGTGATTTGATGACTGGTAACCGCATTTCACGCGCAAAATATATCACTTACCGAGATATGCTTCGGCAGAGTGCCACACCCAGTAATGGATAGAAGGCGTGATGATATATTTTTGTTTATTTTATTTCCCAATTAGCGTAACTGGTCCGGATTCACCGATTCGTAGTGTGGTAGTTCTTAGATTTTTAGCTTGAGTGAAATTCGAACTCGGGATCTTCGGATTTGAATACCTTAACGCTATCCACATCACCGTACTGGCGGAAAATAATTACAATACTAGTTAACTACTACTCGTAGAATGCCAATCCTTCAGAGATATAATTATATTGTAAAATTTGTTTTTTCTTGGTCAGGAAAACAAGATTAGAACTCGAAAACACAAGCTTACTCGTACAATATTACTACTAGATGAGAAGAGACAAGACTTAGGATCAGTTTTATGTTACTCTCGACCTGGTCTCGAGTTCTATGGTTTTTACAGTTTCAATTACCTAAAGTTCATCTCGGTCTCGAATCTCGCAAAGAGTACATAATTTTCGGGATCAAATTATTAGAATAAAATATTTGTATTAAGTAAATAAATTCACTACTTGAAAATTTATATATATATATATATATATATATATATATATATATATATATATATATATATATATATATATATATATATATATATATATATATATATATATATATGTAATAAACATAATAATTAATTAATTAATTATTGATAAAAGGTATAGATATATTGTTTGATTTGTATTAATAATAGTTTATTGGCCAGAAAGTAGTGCAATAAAAGCTCAATAGCTACATTAATCGATTATCAATTGTCGTACAAATGCATATACGCAATTAGTGACCGCGGAATCCAACGTGAACGTTGGCGAAACTTACTTGTTCGCTGGTTATTTCTTGTATTTATAGAATGGATCTGTGAATTTGTAGAAGTTTTCAAGTTTTTCTTAATTTATTATACTTTTTCTAATATAAATTGTCCATAAAATGTTAATATTTTGTTATTAACAAATAATGGTTTACAGTGACAGTGTGTTTCTGAAAAAGTAATAATACGAATGGTCTTTTTCTCACAACACCAGAACTGAATACCATAAAACATAAAGGAATAGAAAAGTGAGACATATTTTAACACAGTTTAGCCTTTCACTTCATGATTATGAAATTGAATGAAATTAAAATTTAACGCTAAAGTTTCATATACAAGTGGTGCCCTCCTTAGATTTCTTTTCTTAGCATCACGGTTGTGTACTAGGTAAAAAAACTAAATACAAAATAAATAAAATGCATTTATTTTTTTTTTTTCACAAAATAGTAAAATATATTTAATAATGAATCAAACAAACAAAAATATTATGATTTGTTCATCTCTTTCTTTCATAGCACGCGGATATTCCTAAGTAATTTTAATTAAATTAGTAAATTTAATATCCATTTTTGTAAAAAAAAATTTAATATGACGGTACTGAACTTTGTAGTAGTTGAATTAAGAAAATAATGCTGAATCGAATAAGCAAATAAAAATAGGTTTTCATTTAAAATAAGAATGTTGCACCTCGTATTTTGTTAATAATTTTGTAATAGACTTGCAAAATGGTATTTCTTTGTTAATTTAATCAACCTTATACCTTTTATAGTTCTCACGATAGCAATGATAGCGCAAAAAAAAATAATATGTACTTTATTCATATAAATAATATATCTAATCTTTATTTTAGTTTGTATTCACCATTGCAATTAAACATTAACATTAGGTATATACCTACTATTATTATAATTATTTTATTATTATAATTCGGGGACAGCCATTTTTTTCTATTGCCCAAAGGCAGCCAATTGCCTAAGAGCGCCCCTGTAAATAAGACTCACGAGTGTGTCATCAAACTCAATATATTGTTCTCGTCTTTACCTCGAGTTTGACTTGGTGTTTCATCTTGATCCCGTCTTGACTTTGAGAGACTAGTCTCTAGTCCTGTGAAAAACTAATTATAAGGTGGGCATGTACCTAACCATTGCACTAGAAATTATGAAATACAATAACAAATAACTTATCGAATTAAATTCATCTATCTATTTATTAATTCAATTTGGCCTTATAAAGTCATGTTTAATTGCTTGAATACAGACCATTAAAGTTTTTTTTTTTTTTTTTAACAATCGGTTAAAATTTTTATTCCCCTAGCCGTTTAAAAATTTTATTTCACTAGCGGTTTAAAAATTTTATTTCACTTGCGGTTTAAAAATGTCAATATATGTCAATCAGAATAAATTAAATGTTTATTAAATAATTATACATACAATTATAATGTATAGTGAAAATAAAAAGAAAATTAATTACCCATTTCATTTTCTCATTAACAAAGTTATACCTTGCAAGGATTCACTTATGAAAAAAAAATGTTGCAGTTTTGATCACTGCCACTTTCAAAGCTTATACTTTTCGTATTACTAATTCGTTGGTCACGACTATATGAAAGTGAACTGCATCATCAGTTAGAACATCTTCATCTTCCATTTTCACGTTCCACACACTGATACACTCTAAAGACTTGATTGTAGATAATTCACAACTGTCATTCTCTACTTGTGTTCCAATTTTTGTCCTGTACACTATTCAACCCATAGCAACGCATCAAACAATCTCACACACAGCGATTAGATAACAGTAAGCGATTATTGACATTTCAAGCTTCTGACATCATTTATAAAAATCATACACTCAAATTGAAGAAGTCTATTAGGGCAAAATTGCATAAAAATTTGCAATACACTTTCGATTTAAATCACTTTTAAGGTATTAAATAATTACAAATTAGTCAGATATGACTGTTGTTGCATAAATTATAATATATGCATGATGGTCCAGTTAAAATTATGATAGACATTTTGTTTATAGTGGTTGATCCGTGGGCTTCCCGTTCGCTTTTGGTTTGTATTATAGGTAGATTGATTTGTAGTCAACATGATATTAGTTTTGAGTTTCATAATTTTTATTTTATATATTAGTTTCAATTATTTTTATTTTATTGATTACTTATTTTATTTGCATTATTATGTAAACTCGTGGTTGACGTAAGATAACTGTATTTAACTATTATTTTAATTGATTTATTCTGTGTTCTTTGTATCTTTTCTAATTCAGTTTTATTTCCATTTCCCCAATTACTAACCGATATCTATCTTAAAATTACATTTATAAATTAATATTTTATTTTGTGGTTCATATTTATATTAGATCTTATAATTTCTCCTGCAAAAGACATTATTTTCTTTATTGTGTTCCATACCTGTTCTTTTTATGTGAATTTATCATCTACGTAGTACAAGATATTCATAACATTTTGAAATTTCCAGTATATATCATTGTTAATTTAAGGTGTAATATTTTGAATTTTCTGTTCGCAAATTGTGTATTGCGTTTTTTTTTTTAGCATTAATAATTAA
The DNA here is from genome assembly GCA_911728475.2 of Pterostichus madidus. Taxonomy (NCBI): domain Eukaryota; kingdom Metazoa; phylum Arthropoda; class Insecta; order Coleoptera; family Carabidae; genus Pterostichus; species Pterostichus madidus. Next base: position 21,928,046 of record OU452308.1, on the reverse strand, counting down.
GTTGTTACTTGTAGCCCAGTTATTGTGTATTATGAGAAGTACTTCGTATCCTTTTTCTACTGAACTTTACCTTAACCAGCAATACACAATTTGTTGGTAATTTTTGTATTTGTTCAATTTGTGATGCTTGTACATCACAGCATTGAATAATTTTAAGATTTTCATAATATTTTTTATGTACCTACCTACCGCTCATCACTTCATAAACCATGTATTAAAAGTTTCATTTTCTATTCTTTTATTTTCTTCTTTATTTACATATTGTTTCATTTCGTTGATTTTTTGTTTCGATAGATTTTTTTTGTTTTCGTATTTCGACAATCATTCCAATGCAGATTTGATTTCTTTTTTCCCGTATTTTTCATTGAAAACGCGAAAGAGTGTTGAAATACTTTTATTTCATTTTGTAATTGATTTTCGAATATAAACTTTTTATGTGTGCATCAGTTGCATCAGAGGTGTTGAACTGGTTGCCTGCTGGACTGGTTATTAACAGTGTATAGCTAATTTGATTTTGTTTATAACGTCAACTGACCACTGTTTGTTTTATTTTAGCATTTTAGCATCAATCCTGTACAGTCCTTATCCACCACTGCAAACTAATATACAAGTTGTTTTTTTTTTGCAACTTTTGTTTATATTCTTGTAGACGCGTGTGTGAAATTAACCGTTCAAAACAAGATGATACTGACAATTTTCTTAGGGCTATTTTTATGTCTGTCATTAGGCTGTTGTAGGTAACAAACAATGTTTAACTTTCAAGGTGTTTGGGTATGAAAATAATAATTCAGTCGACAAAATTATAACAAAGAATTATTTGTTGGAATATTCCTCTGTCAGCGATAAATACATTATTACATCAATGTCGTCGGGATATTAGGCGAGTATTTGTATACATCGATGGATAAGCGCTTTAATTTTATTTTTACCTTCGTCCTTGTTAAATGTTTTCCTAAAATCAAGAATTATTCTATCAGAGTTTTATATAATTTCAGTACTGTTGGTAATTCGTCGCATCCAGTCTACGATGTACCGGGACCTATTGTCGATGGATTCTAAAATATTCGATGGAACCATAATAGTGACAAATTATCTGTTACCATATTTCCATAATTTTTATACTCATTTTGTAATAATATGTATGTATATAATGCGTATATAGAGTCTGTCCATATTTAGATAAAAGTCATATTAATGATATAATATTTCGATCTATTTCCTAGTTTTCAAATATTTTCTGGACAATTTAATATTAAGAAAAATGTAGATTTTAGTCTCACAAGTGGCGTAGAATTTTTTTTAACCAAAACACATTCTCATTATAATTTTCTAAATGGAATCTAAGTAAAAAAATATCGTGGTACAAAAATTACGTTTTTTTCGGCATTTAACCATGCCAAGTTATTTTGGTGATATTGATAATTTCGTAATTATTAAATAATCCAATCTAATAGTAATGGGGTACATAGGACAGTGGCAACGTTTCAGATTGTGAATTTGATTACTCGAGTTCGATTTCCAAAGCCGACAAACTGACTTTCACCATATTAAAAGCATCCCTGTGGAATAATGTTTGTGCTGGATGAGCCCTAGTACAAACATTATTCTTCTTCTTCTTGGTTTAGTTAATCTTGTATCAAGTCTTCGCCGCCTCAACTTTACGCGGCCATCCTGGTTCATTTTGTGTTTATTTTTTTCCAATTTGTGAGCTTTAGTTTCTGTAGATCTTGAAATAGGTTAACCATGTATCTAGTTCTGGATCTGCCTTTAGATCTTGTAGTTCATGGTTTACTATTAAGGTTTCTGTCAACTGGATATTCTATCTATCTGATAATTATACTTTAATAAATGCTACTATATCTGGATTTTCATATGCATTATACAATTTTTAATTTATTAGGGTTGTTGAATTTACGAATATTCGAGATTTTGATTGTTTGGATTTATTGAACCTTCGAACTTTTGAACTTTGGAATATTTCTAATTTTCGAATTATAAAATTTTTGAATTTTCGAATTTTTCGATTATTAGAATTTTCAAATTGTTTGAAATGTTTTAACAGCTCAAGGACAAGTCAGCCAGACTGCAAACTGAGCATCGAGGGTTCAATTCTCGTCTTAGTCATTCTATTGCCAGATCTTAGCCTCGTCACAATTTTTACAAGGGACGTGTTAGATATTCTTTTTTAGGGAGTTCAATTCACTAACCATATTATGGGATAAAAAAGACATAGCACATTAGTAAAATAACTTCAATGCATTTGTTGTACATAAATTGATGTATTATGATTTATTTATGAATAATATAAATTATAATTAAAAGAGTAGATGTCTTAGTTAAGATGTCTAATCTTACAGAGTTTTTGCAGGATGCTTCGCCAAGTGTATTATTTAATACGTGGCCGACTTTTCGCGAATTATGCGTGAGCGGGTTTGGAGAAGACAGATGGCGTTAATTCAGTGGCAATAAATTTGAAAATTCGAAAATTCAAAAGTTCGAAATATTAAAAAAATTCGAAAATTCGAAGCATCGAAGTTTTTCTGACGAAGTTCAAAACATTCGAATGTTCGAACGTTCAGAAATTCAAACTTTAGTGGAAATCAACGACCCTATAATTTATTCTAGATCTCCACTCTTTATTATTCTTAATCGGTCGTATGATTCTTCTGAAGATTTTCATTCGAATATTGTTTTTGATTTTATTATATCTTGAACATTGTAGTATGCTCTGTTGACATTTATGTATTTCTGCTGACAGATCGTTTTATCCTTTGACAGCGAGCCAAGATATTTCAACTCACAAACTTGGCTTATTCCTATGAATTCTGCTAGGTTTCCACCTGTACGATTTTTTTCTGTCAACTCTATAGCATATATTTAGTTTTGTCCTTATTGATTATCAGTCATACTTCCCCTGCCGCGTGTAGAATTTGAAGATTTTAACGTATTTTAACATTAAGCATTCTTCATCACAGCCGTTTCTTAATTCATTTGCATCGTATTTCAATAAGTTTCATCAAACATTTGTCAATGTCGTCATATTCTAATGCGATGAAATTTAGAGCTAAACTTTTTGATGAATAAAAATATTTGCCTCAGGGCCACTTTTTCAATTCTGTGTTTATTCCCAATGAAGCTAATCAAAAATATATTTATGTTAAATAGTTTTTATAATACCGCCATTAAATTTTTCTGTTTACAAAACTTACGCAAATTATTGTTTTTATTATTTACAATATCAATGGGTGTTACTCACTTGATTATTACACTAAAATACTCGCTTTCATAAATTTTGCATTAACTCAACTGATGTATCTGTAGATATTTTAAAACAACCCACTGAATAACCCTCTTTAATTTTTAAGACGCCAATCTATTTCGTTTATTGTTATGGTATGAAAAATGGTGAAATTGTTAAGTCATAAGACACGAAAATGTTATAAATCTACGCAATGGAAGGATCCCAGTCGAACCTGAATTGGGCCAAAGCAATTAATAAAAAGAAGTATTTTTTTCGAATTAAAATTTAGTATAATAAATTAACTATAAAATCTAGAATTAAGTATTTTGTACACTGTCTCTATGCGAACAAGTATTCAGCAAGTGAATATCGGTATGAACAATTATGACAGAAAACCTGGCGTAAAAATTGGGTAGGTAGTCACCTTTTCGATTAAAATCTATTAATTCGACGATGCCTGGTATCTACTAATGATTTGCAAAACTTTAGTCGGATATAATTACAGATTTTCTGAATTTTAAATTCTAGTTCCGGGATTGTTCGGATAGGCAAGGTTCGATGTTTTTTTTTTTATGTTAAGGGTTCAATCAGGGATAAGTCTAGATTACCAGAAGGTAACTTTATAATAGGAATATTTCTTTCCAGTAACCACAATGACACAGTTTTGGCAGTATGGAAAGCTGCAAGTCTAGTTAAAAAAAAATCCTGACTCTAGTTCCATAATAGAGGGCAACAACTGTTCTTGAAGAATTAATTTGTACTTTGTAGCAATGACAGTGTCGTTAATAAAACACAGTTGTTAGACTTCTTGTGACGATAAACACCCCCTCCCACTCCCTAATATTACAGAAATCGGGAACTTGACTTTTCGCATAAAACAATCCCAGTGATTTGTTTTCCCTGATAATAAAAAAACTCTTTGAATTCAGATTCTTCAAATTCCTGGATCCCACTGTCTTGAAATCAGATCTTCTCTATCTTACCAACAAATATCATGCTCTCTTCTGTTTTTGAGAGAGTAGGGTTGTTCTTTTTTATTTTATATCGCATTGTTTATAAATTTATAAACACGTTATTCTATTTTTTTTAAATGTTTCGTAAATAAGTATCTTTTGAAATTGATCTTACAATTTTATTGGACCATTTGGTAATCCTTGAGGCTCGTTTTCTTTTTTTTTAATTGAATAATTATATTCCTTACTATTCCTGGAGCAATTTGATGGCCATAAAGTCCGTTTTTATGGAACACTATAATTTCTAAAGTCTTCCGATAATAACTTTCTGCATAACATAATGACAGTTATTCAATGACAATAATCAGTGTTTATTTTTGTATTGCTTTAGTTTTCTATTCAGTTGATAAATCCAATTGCAAGTAAAAGATCTTAAATTCATACTGATACAATTTATTTGCGCCAGGTCTTCTCTTAAATTAATTTAGTTATTTTAATATTTTCAATTTATATGGGGTAATTGCTCAGTGGTATTGAGTCGGCCTGTGGATCCAAAGAACCCTGGTTCGATCCCCACAGCCGACAAACATTTTCACCAATTTTAAATTACCCCTGCAACTCTCCCGCCACTAACATCTTTGGGGGCCGTGACTGGACGGCTCGTAATCGCACTTCACGAGCATAAATATATCACTTACCGAGGTCTGCTCAGTAATGGTTAAAAGGCGTGATGATATATTTATTTATTTAATGTTTTCATTTTGTTTATTCTCTAAATATGCTTGTTACTTATTCACTTATAGACAGTACAGAAAACACTTAGTTTTAGTTTTTATAGTTCATGAATTATATTAACAACTTGCTTTAGTTCAATTTATGTGCGACTGAGATTATATTTATTTGTAGTTATCTTATACTTATTTGCACCAACGAAATGTCTAACTTAAATAAAAGCAAATCGAAGTAAAATATCATATAAAGACTTTATTTTGTTGTCAAACAGTTGATGCGATATTGCCAATTTAAGTTAAACCTAAAATTCAAGTTTCATGCAAACGGGTATTAATTTTAATCCCTCGCAGTTTTTTTTATAAATAACAAATTTAATTTCAATATACCTAAAATTACTCAGACAGTTTACAAAATAGCTTATTTACGCAACCCAATTTAGATAATGAGCAGGTACTTGAAAATGTTTTCTTTGATGTACATCCTCGAACGTTGACGAAAGAAACTAAACAGAAATCTGGAATACAGGACAAAGTGTATGTCAAAGAGAACAGGAGCCGAGAATAAGCGCGACGCAGGAAACAATGATCCTGTAGGGTACAGCAGCGTAGACAGCGAGGATGGCGGATAGCGGGACCGTCTCTCTTGTACAATGAATGCTTTCTTTTTCAGGTAAGCCTTTTATTTCGTGCGCCTCCGTTACGCTGAAGGCACAGCGTCCAACTTTAAAGTAGAACGTGAATTTATTCAACGTGAAATATTTTGATGCTGTAAATGCGAGGCAGTGAAATGATTTCAAATTATTTTCGTATATAAAGTATACATAAAACTGATTGTTCTGTAAATATATATTAGTTACTACTTTGTCATTGAACTATACGTAAAACGTAATTAATTGACTAAATTTTAAATGCTGAAACAAAAGAATAATAAATTCCAATTTTTCTAGTATTTTAATTTTAAACTTGTATGAATGTTTGTTACGCACTATATCAAACAGTTTGATAATTAAGAATTATATCATTGAATTTGTTTTTGGTAAAAGATAAAATAAAAGATCTTCTTAGGACTGTAGTCGTTTTTATTAAATTATGATCACAGAAGCGACATTTCAGGGCCAAATGCACCTATACTATATATGTAATTTATTAATTGTTGCGTTTGGTGGTCGTTAGTTTTCACACGTATTTCCTAACCAGATCTTCTGTCAAAACTTTTGATTTCTTTGGAATGTATCCTTTAAATTTAATTTTTTTTCAAAAATAGCACCAAACGTTGAAAGCGACAAATGTTAATGTAGACTTCTTCGCTCGCACTAAAATATTTTCCCAAATATAAAATTATCCTGCATCAACTCCTAAAATAAAGAACGTAATTCAAATGACGTTTAAAATAAATAAACAAAAAAAGAAAAAACTTTTATGCACCACGTTCATTACTAGTTTATAATGTCCTCGCCCTCTAGGCATTACTACTCCTACATTGTGCCCTTAGTGCATAAATAACTATTATGTAAGTGCAATTTTTTTATCACTAGATTAAAGTACAGTAGGCTAAAATGTATTATTTCCGTCAAGATTTTGATGCCAAGGAAACTAACTTTTACACCTGGTCGTGTTTATTGTGTTCATCTCTTTCAACTTTAAATAATATTTTATTTAATCGGCTCATAAGTATTTACTTAAAAAATATTAATAATATTTAATTAATAGGTATTAATATCATTATATTGATTAAAATTGTGTAAAATATTAATATTAAGTAGATAACGGTTGGTTTCATTTATTTATAATTGTTTTTCTACTACAATAATAATTTAGTTTTGACAAATATGGGAGGCACTTGGGCTTAAATACAAACAATAAATATAAAGAGAATATGTTTAGTAATTTAGTAGCTTGAGTTGTTTCATAGGTATGTGAGTTATTATTATTTACAGAATACAAGTACTAAACTCTAAACTTGAACATTTATCTGCACAAATTGTTTTCAATTTTGCTATAGTCATTTAAATAAATTAGGACTTGGTTTGAATGTTTGTTAATTTAATTTCGATGTACTGTTGTATACTCGTATATTGATTTGACATAATACGTTGTATAACGAATGTAAATTGGTTAATTACCAGTATAAATATTTTGAGGATAAATTTGACATGTGTTCACTTATATAAGCTCGGAACATCTGAGTCAGCTCTTCAGCTCTACCGGAAAATCCTACTCCCGTGTCCACGAATGCAAGTCTGCCTCGTAACGTCTGTATACCGAGCGGTCAGTGGATAGTCATGAGGGAACTAACGGGAGGGAGTGACCGGCGAAAATTCGGGGCCTTAAAACTGAAGCCTCGTGGCTAAGGGCGAAAACTCCGACAGAAAATCCTAGTCCTCCAAGTTGGGAGTTAGTCAACGGGCCAGCAACTCGTCACTTATAAAACATATTGATACGCTAAAAGTTTCGTTAACTCACCTCGGAATTAGGACCGATCTAAATTAAGAAAACGGACTATGAAATTGGCAACCTGGTACGTACTGGGACTTAAAAATAAATAATCAGAATTCTTCAAAGAGCTAAAAATAATAAAAAAGATACATGTGTTTTAACAGAAACAAAGAAAAAGGAAATGAAAAAAGTAGATGAATACGTCGATATGTTATGGTGGTGTAGAAAAATATATGAGAGCAAAACGAGAAGTTTCCATAGTGGTACAAAGAAATTTAATAAACAATATTAAAAGTTGGAAAGAAATTAAATTAAAAAAATGGTTAAAATATCATTATTATTGGGGTTTACGCTCCTAGTCAAGACGCAGATAAGGCAATGAAAGATAAATTTTAGGACCAACTATCGGATATACTTTCAAGAATGAACGATAATAAGAAAGTATTCATATTAGGAGACCTTAACGGTAGGGTTGGAAAAAATAAAATAACGCCATAGTAGGAAAATAGCAAATGCGCCTAAGAAATCTACGCGAAAGCTCAGGATTAAAAATGAACGTATTTTTTTTCAACACAAACAACTGTCTTTAGTTCACATAGATACAGCCAACTAGAAATCTTCGCTCAATAATCAACTATTATATCTCGAGTGCTACGAATTTAATTGCTTACATTTGAGATGTTTGTCTTATTTACAAAATTTAGCTAAGACAGGATTTGAGTAAATAATAATTTGGTGAATTCCGTAGTTCGAGGGATTTTTATCTGAAATTTTTATGTACAAAATTACTTTCTTAAAAGAAAAATTAAACAAATAAGCAATGCAGAAATGTAAAATTTAATAGGTTATATTCTTTAGCTAAATTATATTTGAAAAATATTTCTAACTTGTCGTGTTTAATGAAATATAATATTAATAAACGTAAAAACATGTAAGTATTTTGTTACTGTGACAACTCATCCAGCATATATGTCTTCAAGAAGCTCGAAATATCCTACAAAAAAGCTAGCTGCAATTTAATCGCGATTAATAAGCTAGGCGCAGAACAATGGAAGATGAGACTATCTGATTGGTTGAATTTATATTAAATGAAGTAATCAGTTATTATATTACAAAAGCTTCGAAAATAATCGAAAATACTGCCGACTGAGGAAACGTATTGCCATAGAAACACTCCCGGGACCGAATGTTGAGGGGTGTTTTGCGGCAATACGTCGAACAAGGAGGCAAAAGTATTTTCTATTATTTTCGATATTCAAGTGGTATATGTATTGACCACGTCACGAATTAAACAAATTAAACAACAATTTTCATCATATTCATTCATTTTAGAAATTTTGGCATACAAAATAAACAAATCAGATAAAACATATTGTTATGGTTACGGTAAATATACGCATAATATGCGTATATTCACTGTAATACTGCTTACGTACCACAATAATCGCTGTTATATTAGATTTCTATGAAAAATAGTGGTGAAAATAGGTCGATACGGTACTGGTAAGAGAAATAGAGCCGGTACAGAGTACCGGTAAGAAAATTTTACAAATAAGTTTATTTTGAACGATATTTATAATTAATAATGTTGTATTTAATATTACATTATTTTTATATTAAAAATTTTCAAATTTCAAATTGCACGCCATGTTTTCTGTGCGTCGACACCGTTTATTAATTTTTGATAATGGTAACATGTGGAGCATGAAGGAGCTAAATTCCGAGGTTTGCATAACAAATTATGTTCTGTTACTTTAGCGAACTCGTGAGAAGCAATGACAAGAAAAGAAAAAAAGTTGATAATTAGAAAATTTTATAACTATTCGAAAGTATTGTTCATGAACCTACCTGAAATGTATAATTTTTTTAAAAATATTATTGAAATAAGTTTTGCATATAGAACGCAACAAACCAGAGTAATATCGTGGCTGGAATGCACTTTAACTCCACCTATTCAGGTATAACAAATGGCGTGGCTCGACTTTGACGTGAAAGTCTCAGTGAAAACATTTGGCCGCCGCACCATGTACAATATACGTATTTATGCAAATTTATTAATGATATATTTATTTATTATTAAACCAACATAATTATTATTATTTTGGCATACTATTTCTATAAATGGAAAGAATTACACAGCATCCCATTATATCATAAATTCAAATAATCCGTCTTTTACGTAAAACGAACTTTTGACAATGAATGTACCGATGATAGTAGCGACCTCCGAAGACACTGCTTTCAGGGTTGTAAATTATTTTGACCCATTCTATATATTAAATATAAAAACATTTTTTTCTCTTGGGATACTCCCCTCCACCCTCCTACATTTTAAAAAACCGCTAAGAAAATAAATCTACTTTCATCCCTGATGAAAAATAAAATATTTTGATTGGTTTAAAGCATGATGATGGAAATAGTCGATTATATAATCCAGCGTCAAAATTCCAGAGTAAAGATCACTGATGTGAAGATATACAGTAGACCAGAATGTGGGTCACATCATCATTTAGTGCGAACGAAGACAATTATTTATTACAGAAAGATGGATTCAAAGAAATCATTAGATAAACATGGCAATGAGGAAACCCGAAACAAGTACAAGTAAAACTTAGAAAGCTTTCGATAAAATTCGGTTAAATTTCTATACAACCTTAGATTGGCAAATAAGCTGCAAGAAGTAAATACGAAAAATGGTAACATTGAGGAATATACCAAAAAAATTAAAAGCTACATCTATGATACAACAATAAAATCTATAGGTTATAAGGAAAAAATAGATAACCAACATCCAGAATGGTGAACAGAAGAACTAAAAGAATTATTGGAAAATAAAATACCAAAAATGTTTAAATACAAACGAAGACAAAGACAGACAAGTGTATGTATAATTGAATAGAGAAGTAAAGGGCGAAATCACAAAGAACAATTATAGAATATGGAAAATATCTGAAATATTGGACAGATGCATGGGTTTTAGTTTCACACGTGTGGAAAACTATAGAAAACAATATGAATAAATGAAAAACATTATTAAATGAAGAAAAGAGTGACTATTAAACGTATGACGTAAATTTAGTAGTAAACAACGAAAGATAAGGAAATACATAAAATTACAAAGAAAAAAATCAAAAAAAGGATATTTTACATAAGATGTTGGCTGAATGATTCAATACATGTGTGGTAAAATGAGATATTATTCCGCAAGATTAAAATTTAGCATATATAAACTCAATCTATAAAAAAGGAAATAAGGTATGATGGAAAAACTATAAAGCAATACTGTCTAACTCAATTGAACCAAGGACCATTTTCCATAAAAAGGTAACTTAAGTGGACCGCAAAAAAGGAGCTTTGCTTTCGGGTAGATGACAGAGCAACAGCATGCAAAAAACTGATTTTCCATGTTAATCTCCTATGTACACATTTAAGATAGACACCCGGCATATATATATATATATATATATATATATATATATAGAGAGAGAGAGAGAGAGAGAGAGAGAGAGGGAGAGAGAGAAAGAGACATTTTTGCTGTTTATTTTAAATTAGTTTATTAATTTGGAATTTTATATTTTTCTAATATTTTTGGTTTTTAGGATAAATTTGTTGGGTCTAAGAAATAACATTTCAAAAATTTGGTACGTATCTATAAATTTATGGCCCTGTGAAAACACATTGGTCTTATAGGTAGAATCAACAGGCCAAATACGAATCTGAATTTTGGACCACAGTCTAAACGTCAGTATAAGATTTAATGTGCTTTCGAGATCAATGCAGCTTCACACCGCCTTTGAAGTATAATTGAACTTCGTGAGCCTATATAGATTTACTCTTTCACTACACGCAGATAGCTGAAAAAGGTTGACATCACGTTGACATCGTATGGCACGCAACGAGTTTTAATAATATCAAGAAAGTAGGTAATACATATTACATCGACATTTTTTTTAAATCTGTTTCATATGAAATATTTTTATACAGTGTGTCCCACACATGCGAAAACAATTTATCCTATATCGCATTTATAAAGTGAATTTTGTGTAACAGTTTTTTCTAAATTTTGTACAACTGTTTTTGGGGATATTTTTTGTTAAGTTGTTGAGTTGTCTAGTTGTATAAATATCAAACATAAGTCTATCACTTTAGCTGTCATTGCTCAGCTCAAGTAAAATTGTTGCAATTAATTAACCCACGTTAAAATGCACTTGTTTCGCGAATTGGAAAGAGAGTTAAAATGAGTTAAAGTTATTTCCTTGATTTTTCATGACAAAATGTAATATGTGGGGTAGGTGGCTTAGTGGTATCGAGTCGGCTTGTGAATCCTGAGAACCCTGGTTCGATTTCCACAGTCGATAAACATTTTCACCACATTAAAATTACCCCTGTGTCTTTCCCACCACTAACATGTTTGGGGGCCGTGATTTGATGGCGGGTAGTTGCACTTCACGCGCATAAATATAACACTTACCGAGATGTGCTTCGGCAGAGTGTCACATCCAGTAATGGGTAGAAGGCGTGATCACATATTTATTTATTTATTTATCACTTTTATTTTATGTCTATTTTGTGACAGAAACGTATATATATAAAGTTTTAACTTAAACATCTTTAATAAGTACATATTTGTTCTAAAATTAAAAGGAAAAACTTTAACCAAATGAAAATTTTACAACAAAAAAAAATGGTAGGCACCAGGTTTAGTGAAGTACATTTTTAACTAACAAAATATTGAAATATTAATTTAAGTACAAGAATAAAATCATATTTAATTATTCGAGTGATGGAATAAAAAGAACGAAGATATATTTCGTAAAACACAAGCACAGGGCGACTCGCCCTTCTTTTCTTATCTTTTTGTTTTATTTGCAATTTCTTCATTGTTTGGAATTTTCATTCATATATAAGCACATGCTATTGTTTTTATCTTTTCTAATCTTTGTTGTAGATTCGTTGTTAGATTCGTTATTAGATTCGTTGTTAGGAGTAAGCGTGATTAATTTGAGATGTTGTGCGCAAACGAATGAAATGTGAATAGGAATGATTGAATAGATGTATGTAATTGAAGGTTTGTTGTGTGATAAATGATTTCGTGTGTGATAAGTAAATGAGCTTATATGGAAGGATCTATGAATGTGAATGGGGTGAGGCTGGTGCATGTGTTAGGACAAGAATGTTTGACGAGGACTGATTATTTGATGAAATTAATGAGTAAATGTTTTATGAATGATTTTAGGGCTCGTGTTACCCCATTTGATAGGATATAGCGTGATGTATGTATGTATTATGATAGAAATATTTAATAATCATATAAACAGTTTTTCTAGAATATCGTGCATGTAGGTAAATTAAAACAGGCATGCCATAAATAAAAGGACAGAGACCCACAAGCTATTGTGCAATTACTATATTATAACTTGTAGCATTGGTCGTGTGGTATAGTGGTAGGATAAAGCAGCACAACAAAACAGATATGTTACTATAATGAAAGCTGAAAACCTACCTGTCTAAATGGTATAAATTACATTATGTTTTTGTCTTTCTCGTACGTAATAAGCTAATGGAATCGCAATTCCCTTAAGAGTATTGCGCCTAGAATTGGACGTCTTCCCGCGGGATACTCTTCATATGCACTTTTCATGAAATACATGTTTTGTTTCAAAATTAACTTTTTATTATACTTTATGCGACTTTGTTGCAATTAATTATGAAGAATATTATAGTTTGTTCAGTGAAAGAGGAATATATACAAATACAAGTTGTTTCCTGTTGAAGTTAAATCTCAAGAACTTTCAGAGCTTTCGTGGAACTTCTGTTAAATGAAACAAAAGTTGTCAATTTAGTAAACAAATTAAGGCTCTGTGTTTCTAACTATGAGATAAATTTAATTAACTCTCTATAGAATAAAATTATCTTTAGATTAAATCTATTGCTTCATAAAATCTAGACCAAGATTAAGACTAACTTGACCTTGGTATTGGTCTCGAAATGTCTAATTTTTGTAAGACATACTTTGGTCTTGTATGGTCTAATCACTATAGTCTTGGTTTTGCAATACTTAGTCTTGGTCTTGAAACAAGAGTATCGATATATAATGATTTAAAAGTGCCCATTTTTTTATTAAAAAAAATTTTCTAATTATTATTATTATTATTTTTTAATTTGTAAATTCAAGGAAATTTATTTTTAATTTTAAACTAACATCGAATATTAAAGTATTTTTTAACATCATTTTTGTTACTATTTAAATTAAACTTATTTAGTAAACTACGAGTACTTGAAAAAACTTACAGAGCTCATCCATATTATAAGTTAGTTATTTTTATTTTGTTTATTGTCGAAAAACTGGGCATGGATAATTAATTAAATAAATATAAAAAGTTATTTTATACATTTGAACTATTTCAAAATCATACATGAGATAATATGAGTTCTAAAAATATCAAAATAGCGGATTTTGATTCTTTGGATCAATCAGAAACACCAGAAATAGTTGTTATTAACGATAAAGTTGAAGAAGAAACTGAAACTTCAAATGGCAAACTTGAATTGTCTTCATTTTACAAATATGAAACTATTAACACTACGCGTGCGAATTTGCTTACAGTGTAAAGCAATAAAGAAACATAAGTTAACATGAAAAATTTCAACACCACTGGCCTCAAAAAACATTTATTGTGTTATCATAAATTGTGTTATCATAAATTTATAAATTTATGGCAGTTCGGAAATATTAGATGCAGTTCCAAAGAATTAGATTAAATTGAGTGAAATTTATACAGAGCTATGTTATATTATACAATTATAGAAAAATAATTCATTATATTAATTTTATTAATGTTTAGAACGCAAATAAAACTTTTCATAATAAGTTTGATACAATGCTTGTTAATTGGTTAGCTAGAAAGTACCTCCCTTTAAATGTTTTCGATGATGAATTGACACAGCAACTATTTCACTTTTTTAAATTCAAAACTTCGAGTACCAAAGCGGAATGAGAAAAATAGTTATTTCATTTTACAATAAAGTGCAAAACAAAAATCAACCAAATATTAAAGGAATATGATTCCTTAATGTCTGCGGTGCGTCATTGTGGTTAACGTGACAGAGTGATTACGTTTCACAGCAGTTAGCACTTGGGTGGGTGACCATCCTACGACTCAAGTAGGAAAAAACCACATTGCGGCTCGGTGTGTCCGACTATTCCGACATTCGAAAGGGTAAAAGAGATATAAATGATTATGAATGAGTAAATGGTTTCAAAATATCATTCACTATTGATGGATGGACACAAGGGCGCCCGCATACTTATTTATATACAATATATATATATATATATATATATATATATATATATATATATATATATATATATATATATATATATATATATATATATCTATTTTATCAAAATATGTTTAATTTTTATAAAAACTAAATTGGCAGCCAGAAACATTTACCTTGAATTCCAGCCCTTGAAAATTAATTTATCTCAAAAATTGAGCGAGCACGAGATTCTTTTAAAATCTTGGGCCTCCGGGGTCAAACGTAACTTCTATTTTAGGGTCAATTAGGTATACTATAAAAAATCCTATGTGAAAAAATTCAAATTTTATAAATTAACTTTAAGACCAAAAATAACTATTTGTTTGAGTAGCTAATCCAAAAATAACTATTTTTAATCTTGTAAAACTCGATATACATTGTAAAAACGACATTAAGATGTATTGTGTATAAAGAGTTATAAAACATAAAAAATAATGACAATTATAGTGTATTTTGAATTATTCACATGAATTATTATGTAAGATGGTGTTTTTCATGAATAAATGCAGTAAATGCTTAATATAAGACCAAATTAAGATTTTTGCCAAGTCAATTGTAACAAATTTTCAAATGTTTTGCAATTTTTTTTATAATATTTAAGTGTAGAATTAGACAAGTTTTGGGGACAGTAATTGTTAATTACATAATAAAGTTTCTCTATATACAATATGGGACTTAAGAATGGTCTCATTCTCTTTGTATTAGCGTGAACTTTTAGCCCACGGAACTATGATCTATTGGCAATTTTCTTATAAAACAAACATATTTTTTTAGGAAAATAGGCATATATTCAAACATTTGCCAAATCTACAATTAGAAAGATAAAATAAAATAAATAAATATATCATCACGCCTTCTACCCATTACTGGGTGTGGCACTCTGCTAAAGCAGATCTCGGTAAGTGATATGTTTTGCGCGTGAAGTGCGGTTACCAGTCGTCAAATCACGGCCCCCAAACATGTTAGTGGTGGAGGAGCCACAGGGATAGCTTTTTCAAATTATGAAAATTTATCGCCTGTGGGAATCGAACCAGGGACCTCAGGATCCACAGGCCGACTTCATACCACTGTGCTATTAAGTAAAAATTGCTATCTTATTAATAAATGACATATAAATCTATTGCTGTAATAATTTTGTTGAAAAAGTACTTGAATTTAATTAAAAAGTCAGATACTGCTAACTTTTCTTAAAAATCCGGACCTTCGACAAGCGAAAAAGGCCGTATGTACATACGGCTGTTAGTTACCATACCTACGTATGTGAATTCGACTTTTTCATTCGTCATTCAAAGTTGTTTGTTTACAAACGAAAGGAGACGTATGTGACACATACGTATTTCTTTATTTGTATCTTGCTTCAATTTTGGTCGCGAATACAAATATTTCTGCAGATACGGCTGATTTTATGCAGATACGTCCTTTTTCATCAATTTCTTGAGTAATTACACTATTATAAAATAATGATTTTTATTTGCTATCAGCACTAACTGGTAGGTCTTTGGAAGACGAATCCAGTGGTATTAAAATCTCAATTTACCTAAAATCTGCACTTACTTTAAAATTTCGGTTATCACCTTTTTATTTTAAAATGTGATTGTCTATTCACTTTAAAATTATTATTATTTTTTATTTTTACCCCTTCTCCCCCTAAAAAGGGTGCTCCCCTCCCTACCTCAACATACTCTCACTTAATTTTGGTCCATTCTGATGATGAATTCATAATCAGCGACTCCAAAAACCCCTGAGTAACAAATTTTAAATAAATTCTGTAGTTTTCAAGTATTTTTATATTTGTAGTCGCCACTTTATAACCGCCATTTTGAAATTCTGAAATTTTGATGTCAGATTCGTAATTAGTGACCCAAAAACTCTTAAGCAATAAGTTTAAAATCAATTAGCCATCTTATTTGCGACTTTTCTTGGACATTCGTGAATTTTTTTATGTCTACTCCTGATACATGGGTCATTTTTAGGCCGCCATTTTGGAATTTCAAAAAACACCACATGGCATCAAAAAATAGATAGTCCTTTAGCGACCTTTTATGTCAAAAATTGGGGGGATGTGTGGTTTGATAAATATTGCCCCATATATGTATATAATATATATATGTGTATATATATATATTTTTTAAGGCCTAAAAACTGTAATTTCAACTCTCAACTACAATAACTTCATATTTTTAGGTTCATTATGCGTCATATGCTCTTTTAACGTAGTCTAGTATCACGTAGCATTAATTGATTTGATAATTTCAGAAAAAATCGCCCATCAATTATAATAACCGAATTTTTGCCATTTTTGTTGCAGTTTCAAGTTTTTTTCACTATATATATATATATATAAACTACTCAAAAAAAAAAACCGGTCACCTAAAAAATCCCAAAAAAACGTCACTTTTAAAACCCCTGTCAGTTTGTCAGTTTTGAAACAAATTGGATGCAATTTTTTGTCCGAAGTCGCCCAAAGTCTAGTCCTTGAAAAGCTGTGAATTGATTTTGACTAACCTCCCTTTCCCTTCCCCCCGCCGCCCCCAAACGAAAACCACTTTTTTCCTGAAAAAAAATATATCAAAATATCGATATGTCATTTACATTTGTTGATAATTATTAATATTTAATCAGTATTATCGATATTTATCAATATTTAACAATAATTATTAATATCGATAGATAACTATCAATATATTTTTTTTCAATTATAAATATAGTTAAATAATATCGATAAATTAACTTTTATCAATATTGATTTCAAAATTTTAAATTAATGATGTTTCCCTTTGCAAATGTATAAAACACAACAGAATAATAATATGAATTTATTTGATTGGAAACATTTATTGACTTTATCGGGTTAGGTATACTTAAAATAATATCGCTTTGTTTCCGTCGATACATATATAGCAGAAAATATATTGATAAATATATCTGACGTGAATAGGTTTGTACCTAGTACCTATTCTATATACTGCTGATACTCGTATTTTACAATGAAACAATATCTCAATCGCTGTCTCTTTAATTTGTCTCGGCTTATTAATGCGCAGGCGTAAATAGAAGATAGTAGCTAGCTAATCATTTTATAGAAAGTAGACATGCGCCCAATTTATGATAGCCACTAGGAAGAAATATTATTCTATATCTCTTTATCGTGGTAACGAAGTACTAGGTATATAGATAGCAGGTATATGGAATAATTTACTTGAGATTGTTGATCAATAAAACAACATACTTATAACTCATGCAATGGATGAAGTAATATTTTATAAAAAGGTTAATTGTTAGTAAGGATATAAAACAATTTTTATTCTTTTTTATTTATAATTTTATAAATTATGAACATATGAAGAATTAAAGTGCTATCTACAGTTTTCCTGTACCTATTCACAAGTTTACAATACATTTACCTAGTAACTTAGTTGTAAGTATTTATATTTAACTTTATCATAATTATGTTCTTGCAGAATTTTGAGATTTTCTTTTGTATTCCATGAAAATTAAATATAATTAGTAACTTAAATAACAAAAACTCACTCAAACGTGGAAATGTGTAAACATTTCACGTTTGTGTTTCTCTTTGAATAAACGCACTCAAAAGGATAATTTTCGTTGTTTCTCTCTTATTTTAAAAATAATTAATTTCATACATACATTTAATTTCCATAATAATTACATTATCGCTGAGTACGCATAATTATATATTAAACATGTCACAGTTCTGCTTTTGACAGAACGCATTTAACCATTTCTCTAATGATCATGAAAGGCAAGAGCAATTTTTTCTCGGCATCGTCACTCATTTGACATTTGTCTACTCTAACTGGAACCGCTTTCAAGTAGGTAACGCCGCTATCTAATTCCCTGTTTAGTTTCGTAACTGTTTCTTGGACATACGAAGGCACGTCATTAAATATATCATTGATACACCATTGAATCAAAGACTCCTCATGAGTGAAACAAGTTTCAAGCTTGCTAATGAAGTTCTTGATGTAATAAACAGCGTTTTGGAATATGTGGTGGACGTTTTCGACTATACCCCAGCTTTCTTTGAATTCATCGACGACGCAAGGCTGATAAGAAGCGGACCATCTCCTCGGCAATGACATTAATCGATTGCCAGCAGTGGAAACGCATTGAACGACATTTTCCATCGTAACTTTCAAGATTTTAATGACATTTTTAATGAACTGGAACTCTGTTGATGGAAGAGTAATTAAACTAGAAACAGCTTCAATAGTTTCCTCATTTAGCATTGTCCTGATAGTTTTGATTGCATGTGTAAAGTCAGACGTAGTTTGATCAATTTTTTTGGCCAATTTATTCCTGATTTCTTTAATGTTTGGTTGAATAGTGATGTGGTATTCTTGAGGTGCTATGGCTGTTCCTGGATAGAAGTCATTTAGTTCGGGAAAATACGCTTTAAGGAAGTATTCCGATACTTCTGTTTCTTTGTCTGTGTTAGAGTAGTTGTTGTAACTCTTCGTGTTGTTATAGCCATAGGTCTTGTCGCGAACGCCTGTGTCGCCCATGTTCCTCACTTCGAGGCCGCTGGGTTCGTCGTACTCTTCATCTTCTTCGCTGGACTTGACGGTGTCGGAGCGGCGATGCGTCGGCACATGTTCGACCGATTCATCTTCGTCTTCGGTGCGGATATTGTTGAGCACCGACGGGTTACTTCCTGATGAGGAGTAGGGGATTGCTGAATGTTCATGGTGGTGACGGTGGTTGTTGTAGTATGGACAGTGGTCATATGAGGGCTATTAGTCAACAAAACTGTTTCATTTTATACCTTTGGATTCTTACTGGTACATACATATTAGTTATTTATGTTACTAGCGGGAAAAAAGAATTATTAAAGCACTACGAAAGAGAAAAATTAAATACGACCAGGTCAAAATACGAATTGTGTATTCACACGAGTGCAATAATATACAAAATTTTATCTATGACTGCTAAAAATTAGTCAAAATCCAATTTTTTTATTAAAACATAAGATTTGATATTTTTGAAAATATAAATATTAAATGAGAATATTATAATAAATGGTATTGCTTCATAGTTCAATAAAATTTGACTACTTTTTTGTAAATAAAAATGTGTCAGAAAGTCTTTATGCAAGTAATGATAGTTAACCCTATTTTCCTAACCAATTATTTCATTCCTAGAAATATCGTACCAATAATTATATCTCCGGAAATTTCTTTCGCAGTAGAAAATTTGTAATTGAAAATTCATTCTTAGCGGGCATTTTATTTTCAGCAAAAATTTCTCTACCAATTATTTTGTTAGAAATTAGAAATAGACTAATAAACTTAGGTGAGAAATTTCCTAAGTGTGTCTTTGAGAGCAAAATTATTCTAGACGATTTGTTTACTAGAAATTAAGTGCTAAGGTAAGAAAATATTGGGGATGAAATTTGTGGGAGCGAAATTTCTTTATAATAGATATTATCTCGACAAAAGAATTTGAAGTCCTACTTTTCTGCTGTGAAATGTACACAATTTATTGATTTTCATAGGTAAATTTTACATTTTGTAATTTTTTGTTCTTCTTATTAAAATTTAATTTTAAAATATTATTTTATACTGGACGGTAGAGGGTCTAGTAGAACATCATGTACCAATGTTATTATATATTTTGATGTCAAATTATTAACTCCGTCCAAGTGTCTATCGCGAATAGTGATGAATAAACAATATATTACGTTATAAAAATAAAATGGCGGCCATTTCAATTATGTGAATAATGATACAACGTAAGAAGTATATTATAAAAATTTTATATTTTAAAACAAATGAATATATTGACTTTCATTATTTTGTTATTGTATGACCTATTTAGGTCATAATTATTAAAATGGCCTCTTTGTTTATAATAAGAGATATCATTTATCTAACGTAATTTTAAAGCAAATTTATCGTTGTATTTGTACTAAAAATTCATTTCACCTACTTGAAATCCGATTTAATATATATATGTTGTTTAAATTCTGTTACGTGGTCTAAATTACTAAATTACTAAATAAAAAAATATAAGGGCATATCCAATTTTCCAAATATGATTTATTATTTATAATTATTCCAATGCAAATTAAATAAATTAAAGATATAGTTAGATCATTACTGAAATGTCATTTCTTTAAATTGGTAATAGAAATCTAAACTTTGAGCTTATTAAAATTACAATATTTGACTAATTATTAAAATTAATAACATTTTCTTAATTTAACAATGAAATTAAAATGAGTACCTACCTTATTGTTACGCGAGCAACTAACTGTAGTAGTATACGAAATCAATAAAAAATAAAAAATGAGCATGCTATGGAACATTTTAAAACTTTCAGCAAGGTGACCGGAATAATAATAAGACTCGAACGTGCCAGATGTGTTGCTATATAAGTAGCATAGGTCACAAGTGTTATCAAAACAGTTTGTAATGAAATCAAAACTATTCACATTAAAATAAGTTACATTCTCACGTCTTTATGACCTTTATTTTTAATTATAAATTTAATGTGTCAGCAGTGAGAAATATTAAATAAATTATTTTAATTGATGACTGTTAAATATTATTACTTGATAAATTAACACCATTGTTTTAGTTTATAGTTTCAACGAAATTCATAAAATATATTTCGTTTGCAGTTTACATATATGAGGTACGTACAGGGTGTTTTCTGGTCGATGGTCACCATTGACATTGGATAATTTTAAGGGACAAGTACCTATTAGTATTTTTTTCAAAATCACCTCGTATAATATTTTTGAGAAATTCTAAAGTTAAATTAGTATAAAAACTTTAAGCGCTAGTGTAATAATACGAAAAAAAAATTAAATGCAATTTTCTCGTAATGACATTTTTTCAAACTGCGGACAGTTAATCTCCGGATGTACTGAATCGATTTTAATAAATCTTGGCGTGAGATTAACTGTCCGTCATTGGACAAGGATTTTTAAAGGACTCAACTTTGGCGCCATCTATAAATTGGATAAAAAGTCCAAAAAATCAAAAAACATTATTTTGTGCTCTCGAAGGACTCACATTATAGAAAAAGTTGTATGGTCATATCAAATAAAGAAGCTGAAAAAAAATCCTTGGAAATTTGCTTTTTTTTAGCCTTCTAATAGGTACTAGTCCCTTAAAACTACGACTTCGATGAAATTAAACTACATTTGTAGATCATATTTCAGATAACTAAACCTGGTGAAAGAACTGGGTTTGTTTAATTTTCTTCATTTTCAAGTAAATTGTAAACATAAGAATTGAGTGAAATATTTCAAACTAAAAAGATACCTATTTTTGTTGACACATTGTAAATTATAAAACACTACGATTGTTTAAAAAGTAACAAAAGATAAAGACTATAAGTGATTAACTAGCAATTGATTAACTTTATTTTTCACTGTCAAACAATCTTAAATGATACACGTAAAATAAATAACGCTGATAGAAAATTTAGTTTTCTACGTCTTTGTTTTGAAGTACTTTTTATTCAAGTCATTTAGGAATATGTAACTGTAGGTACGAAATAAAGTTAGTTAATTATTAGAGCTCGTGCCACTTAGAAATGGGACTATCAATAGCTATGGAATTGAAACAAAATTAAATATTTGTTTTATATTTTTCCTGTCAAAACTTCAAAATATTTTCTTTATATTATTACATTGATTTATTTTGGCAGTTTTGACAGATAAAACGTCAAACATTTGTGTAACTTTGTTTCAATTCCATGGCTATTGATAGTTTTCAGGCAATTTTCTACATTTTCAGATCTAATTTGTGCCGTTATACGGTAAGCAAAATTAATTTAATGTATTGCTTTAGCTGGTAAATTTTATGTCCTAAAAAGTTTATTTGAAGCTTTTTTGCTTAAAATAAATAATTAGGGAAGCAACAAATTATAACATTATGATTTTTCATGTTAAACCCCTATGTTCACCCTTACTATGCGCCACCCGGTATATATGTAACTAAACTAACAGACAATATTTTATTTATAGAAATTATTTCTTGTTGCTATTGAATCAATTAATAATTACATAAAGTATTTTACAGTCGACTTTTTTCAATGAGAATGAGACATCTATTTAATTTTCTAAACTTTAAGTTGTATTCTCTATAAGGCGACAAAACGACCTCTACATTAAGCCCCTGGCACATATAGCGTCAAGACTCCGAGTCTGCTACAAACTGCTGAAAAACTGAGAGTCACGTCCAAAACGGGTGACACATATAGAGTCGGTGTTTTTGACAGTCAGAATTAAATATTTGTTAATTTTAACGTGTTATTTGTTAATTTGTATTATTTAAAATATTTATCGACTATTAAGAAATATAAAAACTATAAACTACGAAATATAAAACAAAAAATTAAATTAAAAAAAAATTATATGAACTATAAATGAAATAAAAAAACGTAAATGTATTATTTAAATATTTATAGACTATTAAGAAATATAAAAACTATAAACTAGGATTAATAAAACAAAAAATTAAATTAAAAAAAATTGACATGAACTATAAATGAAATATGAAAACTATGTATAAAGTAAATGAATTTAACTATAAAAATGTACAAAAATCATACAAGAACATAAACAATAATAATTCATACGTCAAACAACAAAGGAAGATAACGAAAAAACCAGCATCATAATGAAGTTGGTTTTCGGCAGTCGTGACTGCTGAAAATAGAGGCGTTTCTATTTTTGGCAGTCAAATGGTAGACTCGGAGTTTTGACGCTATATGTGCCAGGGGCTTTACGGTCAACGATGTTAGTTGTTACCGGAACAATGACCGTTATATGAAATATTTTAATAAAAAAAAAGAAAGATATATTTAATTTTTATGTTTAAAACAATGTTTATTTGTAGTTCACAATTATAATGAGAGGAAAATAAATAGTTCTGAAGAGAATGGAATATATAAAATGGCTATTCTGCAAGCTACTAAATTTGTAAAGTTTAAAAATTATCTTCTCTTCTACTAGAGCTTTGGAAATAAAAACAATTTCCTATTTTGACACTGAAAGCTGACAACTAATGTTCACATAACTACCATAAAAACATATTATGTAAATAATGTCAGTGTAAGTTCGTACTTCTCTCTCTGACATGCGCACAAGAGCAATGAAAAAGGTCCATAGGATATTTTCTGTTATGCAAGATAACAGTGATTTATGTATAATATTCCAACCGTTTCTTTTCGTTTTTTGTTTGTTACTAGTATATTATTTAATGAGTATATATTATACGAGGATGAAGTTTACAATACGACCCGAAAGCGAGTGTTCTAATCATCTATTTAAGTAACCGGAATAAAAATAAAGTAAAAAATAACATTACTTATATCTGTCAAGAATTAGTATACGAAAAACCACATAAGAAAATATTTGAGTGCTGTTGGTTGGAAATAGGCTGTTGAATATGAAATTTCATATTAATTACATTAGTGTAATATGAGCAGCTTTATGTATTTAGAATTAGTTAGATAATTAAGGTATTATTTTATAATTGTAGATAAAAATATGTATGTTGTTCGCTTATATTTATTTTCGCACAGACAGATTATGTTGTCTGTGTATTTGTTAATTTCAATAATAATACATATTTCAGTTAGCTGTGTGTTACATGTTTAACTTGTATATGTAGATTAACCAAATATGAGGCAGCAACTTATCTCCGTTATTTATTGAATTTGCGGTTTTGGTTATACTCGTATATACCTATTTATACTTCATTATGTCGCGTCAATTGTGGAGGTTGAAAATGTATTATATTTAGTGTTGCAACGAATAGTGAATCTGCCGAATACCGAATACCGAATATTCGGTGGTACCGAATGCCGAATAACCGAATATTCGGCGAATATTCTGCATATTTGGTTGGTGACTGGCCGAGTTGAATTATACCCCCGCCTCCTGCATCACCCTTCAAGTGAGCGTTTTGTGTCAATTTTTTTTTGCTTATTATTGTGTAGTTTAGATCGCGCAGCTTAACAGGCATTGTTTCGACGAACTTATTGTTTTAGTTGATTTTTTAAATAAAGTGTACAATATATTATATGCCAAGAAAAATTTAAACAGTGGGACATAAACGACGTAAGGGCTAAAGAATATTACTATTTAATTAAACGAGTCGATTACTATAGTTGAGAGACTTGGTTTTCCTAGACTAATGAAGAAAGCTTTACCACGGTACAATATACCAAGTCGACCTTTTTTTATGAATTAAATAATTTCGGACAAAATTTTAAAAATGTTCTGTAATGTCTGACATCTGGACTTGCCATAATTTCAAGGGAATTGGATGAATACTTGAAATGTAAACGTATATCACGATGTGACAATATCTATATGTGGTGGGCAGCAAAAAAAAGTCTACTCCCGAATTACTTGACAAAATTTGCTAGAATTTATCTTTCTGCTCCATGGAGCAGTGTTTACTCAGAGGGACTTTTCTCAGAAGCAGGAAACGTATATGACGAAAAAAGGAATAGACTACTTCCAGCACATGCAGAAAAACTTATTTTCCTACATCACGATTTGCCACTTTTAAATTTTAATTATGATTAATCCTTCATATTTTATTTAGTTATTGATTGACATCTATTTTCTGTTTATTTTGAAGCTTATTTAGAATGTACTTTTTATGTTAATGAATAAATAATTAAATAAAAATTTGTATTTGTTTCCTATTAATTAATTAAGTAACTAAATCAAGTATCTACCGCGGTTCAAGTGTTAGCTAAGATATTGTCAAACTATTCGGTATTCGGCCGAATAGTAAACTAATATTCGGCATTCTGCCGAATAGTGGAATAGTTGCCGAATAGGCAGAATACCGAATAGTTGTCTAATATTCGTTGCAACTCTAATTATATTCCTATATTACCTCTCTATAGTTAGACTTCCATAAGAAGAAAATTTTAATTATTTCATTGGATACAGGGCTGTTTTATTTATAAGACTCAACAATCATAAATATCAAGGATCCATGAACTTTTAATGGAGTACGAAAATCTCCATAAAACAGGAAAATATCTTAATAAGTAACAAAACATTAAATTTAATTATGTGCATCATTTTTATGCGCAAATTTAAAAACATTTTCCTTTATTCTGCAACTCGATCATTATCTGTTATCGATCAGTAAATTAATGATAAGTCTGTTATGATTTATAAATCTATGAATTATCATTATTACGGCGTTCTGCAACCAAAATTACATTTGTTATTTCTGTTTTACTATTACTTATTTTTTTCTATACAAAGTTGTCATTTAAAAAATATTATATTTTAACCATTCTTTTTTCGAAAGTGTCAAATTTGACATCCCAGCCCCGCACGGAACGAACAGACTTGTACTACCTCAAGTCCACCAACCTATTAAATATTTACGTAGATGAAAAAGGATATTCAACAAAAATGAATTGATGCTTCTTTGTATTATGTTTACTAGTTAATATTAAAATAAATAAATAAAAGAAAGATGCAATACAAATAGTAATATAAGAGATGGGCGGCTACAATCCGCGAATTCTGAAAGTATTCGATATCCGAGATATTCGAATATTTACGCTAATGGCGAATATTCGAATAACAGTTGACAGTTGTACAGTTACCACTTGACATTTAAAGGAAACTAGCTGCGTTTTAGGTACATGTTTACTTATTTCTTTCAATTTAATTATTATAAGTATACAAAATGTATGAAAATAACAAATTTTTATAATATGATTGTGAAAATGTTACGGTAGGAGGTTACAGACTCCCAGGCCAGCGAAGATCTTAAAATGATCCTGATTGCATGATCTAAATAAAGTCATGTGCGTAATGTAGACATAGTATATGTGCCTAATACTATTGCGTACTGCTTCAGCGTAAAATTTGTACATAATATGTTATTTCAACATTGGGATGATTTTCACTTCATTTTACGAAAATTTGACTATAATATAAGCTTTAAATATTCAAATGTAACGACAGACACATCAATATATTTTGATAAGCTTTATGTATATCTGAGCATACACGCGAATGAAGCAAGGCAATCACGAACGAATGTTCATGGGATCACGTACAAGACATACATATGCAATACTCTAATATTTGTCACACGTCACACGATGAAGAATAGAATCCAATCCAAACACATAGGTCTCGCATTGTATTACTAGTGCTATGTATGTGTATTGTAAACAGATTAAAAAATAATAAAGGTATGTTAAATTAGCATCAGAGTAGTGTTATCTAAACATAATTAATTTCAAATATTTAATTTTCATATTCAGTGCAGTCACTATTATTCGCTCTCTCGATCAAAATTGTAACAAAAATTATACTAGTAACTATTTTTTTCGGCACGAACATATTTTTGTAAACAATCATAAGCCCATGGAATGCAAGTGCCACAAGCTTAAGTTTTGTTAAATGAACATTAGAATAAATGTTAAAAAGATCATAAAATTACTTTTTTCTACAAATGTGCAATAAGTGTGTCATTATGTACTCAATGTCAAAGCAAAAAGTTACTTTTTATCACACAGCCTGCATTAAATTGTTTTATCTACATAAAGCTGTTCATATTGTTTATATTTTTCACTAGTGCCATATGAACGTTCATATTCCACGGCTTATTTCCAACCAATAACAATCAAGTATTTTCTTATGTTTCAAACATGTGGTAGTATTTTTCTTGCGTAAACTTAAATAGTTGTAGATGTTGTAGTTAACATATAGTACTTCACTCGTGTATAATGATTATATGCTCATTAATTAATATACTTTTATCCCACGCTGATGCTGGCAACAGTGCGATAAAATAGTTACTGTGAAACAAACTTTGTACGTTGACATTTGTAATGTCATTAACAAAATTAGTGTAGAAAAAATAGTGTATGCAAGTTGTGTTAAAAATAATTAACATTAGTTGAATAATAATAATTTATGCAATATGTTTTTAGCCCTTTATTTTACGATTTAAAATGATAAAATTATCAAACGAGGAGCTAACCAAGTATCCTATACTCCCTAAATAACAATAATAACAGCAAATGAACTGTAAGTTAAGTCTTTCAGTATAAGCAGGAGTTATAAGTTCGAAACTGACTTTGATACATAAAAGAGAGAAAACCCAAAATAAAATCAGATTTGAATTACATGGAGACTGTAGCTTATTTCGTAAAAAGTATTTCACGAGTGATCACCTAGGTTCAAATCCTAACGCATCTCAATGTATTCACTTCCACGAAATAAGAAAAGAAATAATTGAAAATGTAGAATTTTTGCATTTAATTAAAGTTGACATCATTTGTGAGTTGTCAACTAGAAGTAGGTTGTCTCAAGTTTCATGAAAATATAATATAATTTACATATAAATCCTATTACTTCAATATCGATATCTGAACTGTAAATTTCTAAATGTAAAGAATGTGTCGTAAATATTTACAATAAATGATTCGGTTATTTTGTTAAAATGTTTATCATAAATAATTAATTTATCATTTTCATGTCAAAATTCTTTAAAATATTCAGTGTTGTAATATATTTCAATACAGAAGATTTATCTTTGATTAATGTAATTTTTTTACAACCGTTTTGATTTACATGGCTGATATATTTAATTTATATGTAAAAAAAAACGCGTATACAAGCTAGGAATACGGGGTTCAATGACTCCCCCTTATTGTGAATAAACAGTATACATCTAGACAGGGCTCTGAGGACTTTGACCGATGAATTGGATCTAACTATTGCTTACAGAACATCTTCAGACACTAGCAGCCTTTTCACCAAGTTAAAATCTAAAACAGATAAATCTTTCAAAAGTAATTTAGTTTACAAAATCAAATGTTTAGATTGTAATTCCGTTTACATTGGCGAAACCAAACAATATCTTAAGTCTAGACTTAACCAACATAAATTACATATTAAAAATAATAACGAGGATCACAGTGCTCTGGTTCAACATTCACTTACACATGGTCATTCCCCTGGTTTTGATGATGTTGAGATTGTTCACAATGAAGCTAATAGAAGTAAAAGAATGTTTGTGGAAAGTCTGTATATCAACCTACAAGATAATGCTCTGAATCACAAAACAGATTTCGCATTTGCCAATGATCAATTTATAATCATCCACAAATTACTTAAAATATAACCTTTCTTGTCGCATATTCTTTTTGTTGACGTTTCAAGGTTGTTTTTGTCAACTACTCATCGTTGTGTTGTTCTGATACTAGATGAACCTACTGTGTTCTGTTGGTACGCCGTCTACAATTTAAAAAAAAAATAAAAATTTTTGTTACGAATTTAGTCTTCTGTTGACTCTTGAAAGTGAAGCTTCACTTTCAAACAGTAATGTTATATTTAAAATTTTTTTGTACTTCAACCTTACGGTTGCAAATTTTTATTTTAAAATGTCATTTAACTTCATTTAATTAAGGTGTGGTTATTAATTATTTTTGTAAACTTTTAATGTTATTTAACGTTGTAACAATTAATTTTTAGACTTGATAATGGTTCTAATCAGAACCGAAACGTCGTCTTTTGAATAAAGACTTTAAATAAAGCCAGTTATCCAATTATTTAACAAATAAACAGTATAGTTTTAGAAGGACATATATTACTTTTTATTTTGAGGGTACAATTTATATTCTTGAAACACTTTGAAATTAGTAGCTCACCATTATTATCTTTTTTGTTTCTACAAAAAGGTTACTATTGCCACGACAGAAGCAAATGACTAATAAAATTTATTTATTTATTTTTTCTCAAAATAATTGTATTGACATATAATAATGGATCAAACAAACAAAAATATTATGATTTGTTCATTTGTTTCTGCCGTAGCACGTTGATTCTATGCGATTTTAAATTAATTAATGTCAATTTAATCTGCATTATTGTCAAAAATTATGACTGGTGAGGGTTTTGAACTTTTTAGTAGTTGAATTCAGAAATAAATACTGAATCGAATAAGCAAATAAAAAAAATAGGTTCCCATTTAAAAAAAGAAAGTTTCACCCCGTATTTTGAGAACTACTGGTCGAAAAAAAAATGTTAATAGTTTTTGTAATACACATACACTGGTATGCATAGTCGTTCGCCCAGCGACGCGCTGAGGAAGCGCCCATAAGCGATACACTTGGCGAAACGCTGGCGAACCGCTGGCGAACGACTATGGCCGTATTTGTTTGGGAAATTTTGATCCAACCCCGAACTGACCTAGAACTAACTCGTGTTACTTCCAAATAAATGATGCATCTCAAGTGTCAGTTGTAAATATTATTAATACTATGAATACTAGTGTTAGAAAATGGTGTTTCTTTGCTAATTTAACCAGCCTTGTAGATCTTATAGTTCTCGAGATAGCAATGGTGGCACAACTAAATTGAACACCCTGTATAACTTTAACGTATGTATCCGAAGTTATGAAACACTCTGTATTTTTAGCATGAGTGGGAGTTTATTTCTCAATAAAAACATATACGAGGGCTGTTTCCTAAATGTTGAGGCTAATATAGTAAAACATGGTATTTCATTCTGATAATTTTTTTTACATTTTCTCAAAATATTCTTCATTATAGGTTATACATTTTTGCATTCGAGAGAACCAATTTTCAATACCCAAAAAAAAAAAAAGAAACAATCGTTACGTAAGTATTAGATTCGGTATAATAAAAGCGATGGTGTAAGCCAAGACTGGGCTAAGTAATTATTTAATAAGATAAAATTTGGAGTCTAGTTTCAAAGTGTACAATCTCCAAATTTTGAGGGTAATGAAAATATATGGAACATTCTCTGTTAATTTTTATTTTTGACACTGGTAAGCTCAATTATTATTTTTTTTAAATCACAATCACTTTAGTTATACATCAATGTCTTCGGAAAGGTCTCTAAATTAAGAGAATATTATCACCAGTGATTCGATCTTGAAAAATGTATAAAAAATTTACCAGAATAAAGAAGAACATTGTTCAAAGGGTCATTACTGTATTTCTTCGTTCTTTTAGTATAATATGTACCTGTGTGTACAGTCATATATTTATATAACGTTTGTGTAAAGTGACATGGGTTACGTCAATTGTTTATTTGTATCGAATTCTTGAACTGCAAATTGCACAAAAAAGCATGAGTATTCGCCGAGTTAAAGAAATTATTTCTAACAACTACCAACTGGCCATGTGGTACTAAATTATTTCTTATTCTTTTTTTTTGTTCGACAATTGTGTGTTTTAAAAAAAAATTATATATAGTAACACAGAAGATAGTTCTGTAAAGTTCTTTGAAATAAATTAGAAATAAATTAGTAATAGTCACATATACGCCCGCACACACAGCTTTGTAAATTCGTTAGTTTTGTGCCAAAAGTCAGATTACTGTCCTCCCTCAGCCTCTTTACTCGCCAGACCTGGTTCTTAGCGATTTTTCTTATTTCCGATATTAAAATCAGTGCTGAAAGGACGTTGTTTTCAGACTATTGGTGACATCAAAGCAAATTCGTCACAAATCTTAAAGGTCATTTCAGATGAAGCTACCCAGTATTGTTTCGCAAAATGGAAACATCGCTGGGAAAAGTGTGTGAATAGGAGGGAAGAGTACTTGGAACGGAATAAGGACTAATAATCTGTAAAATTTAAAATAAGGTTTAAAAAAATAAAGTGCGATTATTTTCTGAATTGCGCTCAAGCGGAAAATATTTGAACCTTTCTACCCGTTATTGTACAATGTTATTGTTTACATTATGCAAGCATAGCGTTCAGTCAACATTTTAATATGTTTTATTTAATTTTAGTGTCATTTAATTAAAGGATTATTTTTTTAGGAAAGATTACAGTATACTATAAGTTTGAGCTTTTTATTTTAATAAATAAGACAAAGAGTTGAATTTTATACAGTTGCATATATAAAAGCAATTTAAAATTGTTTAAGAAAAAACTAAACAATAAAATTAGTATATTTTTTAAAACTTTTTAAAATTCACACTAAATGTTTATTTTCTGTTTCACTTATTCCTAACCGATTAAAAAATGACACTATTCATTTACCAGGTTTGAGAAACTCGGGAAAACTAATTTTTGGCTTGTTTTTAACCCTGGAATTACACTCCGGAACACAATACAGCTTACTCATTGTCAAGAAGTATATATTTCAATCAATTTAAGTCACTCAGGTATTTTATATAAAATAAAAAGAAAATACTTCCAATGCTTGACAAATCCAATGAAGAACTTTGACAGCAATGCCTGGTAGAAGGGTGCCAAATATATTCGCCAGATGGAGACCGCTGGGTTGGAATCGTCAATACATTTGAACAAAATTTAATATGTAAGACACTTTCTAAACTTATTGGAAAAAATAAAATATTTCGCAGCTCTTATCGCAAATAATTTTAAGCGCCAAAAACTTGACCGTTTAAAACTAGTATGAATAAGTATATATTTTCTAATACACGTACATGAAATATCGAACTATTCTGGAAATAAAATTCAATATGTCACTTTCCACCTTGAAAATAACAAAAATTAAAATTAACTTTTGTCGTCGAATTTGCTTTGACATCATACAATAACTTGTAACCCGCAAGTCACGAAAGAAATGGTTGAAATTTATATGTTTGATATTGTAACGAATATACTCAAGGCATGCGTTATCAATCCGAGAACGTTCAAGTCTGTCGTTGTAGCGAGCCTAACCGGACGACTGAATTACAGCACACCTGTTAGGACTCACAACTTCGGGATAATTCTGGAACATTCTAGACGTATCACACTTTTGTAATAAAAGCGAGAGCTTGACTGCTCGAGGGACAGTTGGTGTTGGCTTCAAGACTCAGTTAAATAAGTATATCGTGATAACAAATAATAGTTCTTACATAATAATTAGTGTTTAAGTTGTGTGACAGTGTTATTTAGTTTGAAATAAGTTTTCCTTTATTATTATTTCTCGTTAATTAAATAAATACTTTTTATTTTCGTCAACATAGACATAAAAAACGAAACACTTGGTTTCGTGTGTGAGGTTACAGAATAGTGAAGTGTGTAGTAAAAATAAATAAAATGGCGTCATTCAGTTTAAAATTAAGTGAATTGAAAGTTGTAGATCGCAAGAGAGATTTGGACTTATCAGGATTAAAAGTAGCGTAACAATAGTGTCTACGAGAGGCCTTAGAGGATCCTGAGAAATTTGTATTTGAAATTGGTTCTAGTGACAATCGTAAAATGTTGGAGAAATTATTAAAAAATGTAGAACTTTACAAAAATGTTAGAAGAAAATTCTAGAACTATGGAACAAAAGTTAGAAGAGAATATATAGCATACTTGTATCGAGGTTGTTCATGATACATAACAAAAATAGAAAGAAAAACTGGAATATAATCAGATTGAATCCAGGGAGACTGTGGCGTAGTTGATTAGCGTATATGACCAGAGTTCATTAGGTCCCAGGTGCAAATCCTGGCGATATCTCAACTTTTCTCTCTATAATTTAATTTGTATGATTTTGTTTTAATAAAATTATTAAGTGTACTCGTACTCATAAAATTTTCTTAAAATACTGTATGGAAGGGCACTTTCATATTTTGTGCTTAGGGCTTCTGCATTTCTTAATCCGGTTCTGCTTGCACCAGATAAAAAATACTATTATTAAACTAAAGCATGAACTTATCTCTAAACCATCCTGAATATTCCTCAAAACACTTACTATCTCACCACTACCTACTCTTCAAAAGACGAATTGAAACTAATGTAAGAAATCCGAAGTCCAAAAAAAAAAGAATCAATCGTTACATAAGTATTATATTCGTTATAATAAAAGCGATGGCATTAGCCAAACGGGGCTAAGTAATTATTTAATAAGATAAAATTTGGAGTCTAGTTCCGAAGTGTACAATCTCCTAATTTTGAGGGAAATGAAAATATATGGAACATTCTCTGTTAATTTTTATTTTTGACACTGGTAAGCTCAATTATTATTTTTTTAAATCACAATCACTTTAGTTATACATCAATGTCTTCAGGAAGGTTTCTAAATTAAGAGAATATTATCACCAGTGAATAATGAATTGTTCAAAGTGTCATTACTGACTTTCTTCGTTCTATTAGTTTAATATATACCTGTGTGTACTGTCATATATTTATATAACGTTTTTTAAGTACTTGAGCAGTCGTAGCAACGGTATGCTTTTTCGTATCTATACAATTTATCGAAAATAACAAAATAAAATTTGTCGAAACTATTTTGCTACATATATGTCGTAACTGTCCCCTCATTATTACTGACCCTGCTAGTTTTTAGATGCCCAGGAACAGTAATGGCACATTCTAACTATTTAATTTTTTGGAGAAAAGTGAGGTTACAAAACTTAACCAAAAACAGTCATATGTTATTGTACGATATTTGGATTAAAAGAAAAGCTAATTCCACGACATGAGCGTCCAGAGACATTTTTTCAGAGGGGGTGGGTCACAAAAAATCTCAGATATACATAAATTTCTAAAATAATTTTTTTATTTATATGACATAAATACAAATACACCTTAGAAATAGACAAAAAAATATGTTGAAAGTTGTGCAATAAATTATTATTCTTTGTCGTCAGGGGTTTGAATTAAAGAGAAAGAACAATCTTCGAATATCTGTTCCATAAATTGACACCACTTCTTCAATAAATTTCGATTTAGCAGTTTTACCGTTCTTATTTTCTAATATTTTGTCTTTGTGAATACTTAATAAACTTAGACTACTTATATTACACATAGAAGAAACAATGTTAAATTATTACATGGTTATTAGCCTTAAGAAGACTTATGATCGAAGTGATGAAAAAAAGTGAATCAAAATAACTTAATTTTACGTCAATACGTGAGTTAGACATAAAAATTTATTAATTTTTTCCTTCGCCACTTCGATCATAAGTTCTCTTATGACAAATTAACATGTAAAAATGAAACATAGTTTCTCCTATATCTAATATAGAAAAAATGACCCAGTATATAATATTTATATTGTATTTGCGGACGCCCATGTTTCGCAAGTTACTGTTTTTAGTTGTAAACATGCGATATGGGAAAGTTAGAACTTTACTAAATATAATTTATTAATTCTTACCTTTAAAACGTGTGAAAATATTAAATAAATAAATAAATAAATATATCATCACGCCTTCTACCCATTACTGGGTGTGGCACTCTGCTGAAGCAGATCTCGGTAAGTGACAAATCACGGCCCCCAAACATGTTAGTGGTAGAGGAGTCACAGGGGTAGCTTTTTCAAATTATGAAAATTTGTCACCTGTGGGAATCGAACCAGGGACCTCAGGATCCACAGGCAGACTTCATACCACTGAGCTAGCCATCCCGTAAAAATTAAATTAACAGCACAAATATACCGTATGAGGTAAAATCGCATAAATTAATGTCTGACTTTTCTTGTTTGTTGCTACTACTAGGGACACACTTTAACCTTGTTGTAAAACTGTTTGTAGTGCATAAAAATTGACAACAACATATTTACTGAATTTGTTATTGCATTAGTTCACTAAAAACGTTTTAACTGAAAATAAAAAAATCATGTCTAATCATCAAAATTGCTACAAGGAATAAAGGAGAGTAATGACATTTATACTATTCGGTTTAATAAAAGAACTATTATTCAATACTATTCACGCAAAAGTTCGTTCGAGAGTGCTTTAATTAACTGAGAATATGATTTATTTATGTACATTTTGAGCTAAATCTGATAAACAAATTGATTTCCTTCAAAACATTTCATTTCCCTTTGAAAACTTGGTTTGAAGTGTTTACCTATCTCCGTATCATCAATAACATCAAAGAATGCAATTACGTGACAAATATCACTTTGATGTTTCTCTTCAGCTTACTGATAGTTGATTGGTAAGGAATTATAAAGTTTTATTTAATTTATTTCAGTAATAAATATATTTTCTACTCTCCAAAACTTACTAAAAATTTAAATTTTGTTCATATATCATTTTTAAAACGTACAATGTCTGCATAATTACTTGCAAAATGTAAGTTCAATATTCAATTTGTAATTTGCAATATGTACAATCTCCAATTTAATTTTGATTGTATTTAGTAAACAACGTCGAATTTTTTACTTTAACTTTCCAAAATTATTTGTAGTATTTACACAAAACAACTAAACATATAATTCTAGCAATAGGTAATATTTATACAAGTTGTCTTGATTTACTCGAAAATATAAAAATACACTTTTAATATGTTATTTTCAGTTTTGACACAGTAGGCAGATGAAAAAATGAAATTAGAACAATAATGAAAATGATTAATTTGATTACAAATTATTAAACAGTGTTATAATCGCTATTATTTGACGGATCTAGTTTCAAAATGTCTTCTCTTTATATTTTTAAACACTAGAATCTTTATGGTTACATGATTTTATTGAAATTTTCTAAATTTGCAATATGTGTGAGTTGACAGATTTTGATAGAACATTAAATTTAATAATTAAATCTAACCTATGTAATTTAATTCTTCCGGCTGTTTATTTATTTTTATTTCGTTTCTTTTTTTCATATTTTACACGAACTAATCATTTATCAACTTAAAATAATTACATAAATTGTAGTTTTTCACACCAGCAAAGTAATATGTTCACGTAGTATACAAAACGCAGTAGACTTTTGACAGTTTTAATAAAATAGTTATATTTTGATTCTCACAATATGGTAGAATAACAAAGTTTTGAAAAAATAAAAATATATATTTGCAAATTTTTATGACAAAAAGTAACTCCTTTTTCTTACATCATTCGATTGGTATCATTTGAAACTATTGATCTTTGATTGCTCCTTCTTGTTTACATGTGAAATAACGCGTTTTGAAATTAAGCTCCTTAAACGTAGTCATAAAATTGTACCTATGATTGTATTTGATAAAATAATTACATTACCTTATTATTTGTCTTTCAACCTGTTCAAATAAAAATGACAATTCAGTTAATTGGGACACCCGATATTAATTAATCAAGGAGCATCATCCTTCCCCACTAGGGACGCCTCTGGCTGTGTCCACGCTCTCGTTCGTCGCAGCGCCCTGTTAATATTATACAGTGGATTCAAACAGGCTTTGATGGATTACTCTTCACGGGATCATTTGACAACTTGGTTAATGGCATTGTCATGTGACGTAATATCGCGTTTGTACATACATGTGGCGTACATACGGCTATAGCTCGTGTTCGCATGTTATGAGTTTGTGCGTTTGCACGTTTCCTCTTCGGCGTTGAATGTTAGAGTGGCAGAGAGCCGGGACCGATGTTGGTTATTGAAGCTGTATGACTGTATTTTGAACGACGGTCTGTGATATGTTGATGCTGAGATTGGTAGTTAGGTGTTATGGGTTTTGGTTAATGTACATGGGAGATTATGTGATAAATTGAGCAGTAAATGAGGGCTTTGATTTGAGTGGAATTTAATTTAGTGTCAATTTCTGATTTCTTGCAAGCTGTGAAATACAGTGGTAGTGCTGGGAATATATAAAGTGGGCATATTCATAGAAAACTAATCGAAATATTACAACTTTAAAAAGAATTAAAATGGCAAATATATCTGCATAAACAAAAACTTCGCAACTATCTTTCTTAAATATAAATTTTTTTCCAATATGTTGTAATGAAAGTTATACACGTATTTCCACATGTATATCCTATGCAGATTTTATGAGGTAGCTGTATAGAATGCCGTTTTACTTTTTATTGAAGTAATTTTCTTTATTAATATTAGAGAAAACCAGCGAAAATGTATGAAATTATTTTAAATATTCGTATAGATGCAAACGACAATTTATCAACATTCAATTTTAATCATATTCAATTTAATCATGGCATCTTCTGCAATGATTCATATAAAAACAGGAAAAAATTTGTAAGTCGATCTATTAACTTACATTTTAAGTATACTTCCATAAGTTACAACGTTACAACAAAAATTCTTTTAAGGTATCACATTTATACTTTAAATTAAAATGTAATAGCAAAATATAATACATGCAATTTTTGTGAATCATTTGTATGAATTCTGTAGAACAAAAATAAATGTAAGTTGAAACTTGTAAACCTACATAATATTTAAAATGGAAATATTAAACCTACATAATATGTAAGTTGTAATTTTTAAACCTACAAAATATGTGAGTTGGAAATATTAGACCTACATAATATGTAAGTTGAAATTTTTAAACCTACAAAATATGTAAGTTGAAAATATTAGACCTACATAATATGTAAGTTGAGAATTTCAAACTCACATAAAATTATCTAATGTCAGTTCAGTAGTGGGGGAATAGAAATTAATTTATAAGCCAGATAATACATGGCAGGGCATGTCTGGACAGGACTGAATTTCGAAGGTGTGATAAATATGAATTATAAAACAGGTACAAATTAAAGGTTGAAATGAATTAAATTGCAATGTACACCTACTTTCCGGATTTAAAATAAAAGGAACTAGGGTCTTATACTTAATTGTTTTTATTAATTATAAATAAATTGTATTTGTCACTCTGCGTTCAGCGCAATCTAACGGTGAAACCCGAAAGGACAATCACTGACAGCTGTGGGCGCTGTCGGTAATCCCCCACCACTCATTTGACATTAGATAATATTATGGGAGTCTAATATTTTCAACTTACATATTATGTATGTTTAAAATCATGAACTTACATTTTATGAGAGTCTAAAGTTTCATATTTACATTTTTTGTAAAGTAACAAATTTTGTTTCAGTTGAATAGACAGATATGTATAAATATTTGTGATTACGTTTTATACATGGGATTTGAATTTTAATAGTATAATATAAGTTAGACTTGTAATATTTTACTAACAAAATTTATTATTTTAATTAATATGACACATGAAAATATTTTGTACTTAGGTACCATTCCACGTACACATTCGTACTATATTTATATTTTATTAAATAAAAAATAAATAAATATATCATCACGCCTTCTACCCATTACTGGGCGTGGCACTCTGCTAAAGCAGATCTCGGTAAGTGATATATTTTGCGCGTGAAGTGCGGTTACCAGTCGTCAAATCACGGCCCCCAAACATGTTAGTGGTGGAGGAGCCACAGGGATAGCTTTTTCAAATTATGAAAATTTGTCGCCTGTGGGAATCGAACCAGGGACCTCAGGATCCACAGGCCGACTTCATACCACTGTGCTAGCCATCCCATTATTTTATTAGCTTAATATATTCAACATTCGAATTTAATATTAC
Source organism: Pterostichus madidus (assembly GCA_911728475.2). Classification (NCBI taxonomy): domain Eukaryota; kingdom Metazoa; phylum Arthropoda; class Insecta; order Coleoptera; family Carabidae; genus Pterostichus; species Pterostichus madidus. The sequence continues at coordinate 21,889,086 of OU452308.1, read as the reverse complement.
AGTATACAATTGTAGAACACTTCCAGCACCATACTTGCATATTATGTAACTTCAAACTTCAGAGTTACATTATATTCAAGACCAAGTTTCTTTAAATATATTAAATATTGCAGATATAAATGATATAATAACATACATGGAATTGAAAGATGTTAGTGGTAGAGCTTCAAAATAAACAGTTCTTGACACTTTTCATATTTAAACACAATGCTTGATGTAAAATTCATCTTAGTAAGATTTGATATGTTGTTTCAAAGTATCATAAATTTATATATCAACTATTTTGATTTGTTTAATTGTAATTGTAAATAACAAATGCGTTGAATGTTAATTAAATTTGAAAAAATCAAATTACTTACAACCGACACAGAAAAAAAATCGCTTGTCAGTGCCAGCAATTAGACACACCTCTATGGTCTAATTGGTTAGGACGTTCGCGGCCCTAGTGGAAGGTCTGGGTTCAAATCCTGGCGGAGGCAAGTTGATTTTTTCAAATTTAATTAAAATATTTTGAGTTAACATTTTTACAGTAAGACATTATTTTCAAGTAACAAAATTTTATAAGTATTATTTTATAAAAACCTATGAGCTCTTATAGCAATATGGTACATGCATAAATTGAAGGCATACAATTTTAATCTAAATTTGCTTTTAAGATTCAAAAAGTATCGTGTTAAATGTTTAAGCAGCATTTTTGACATCACATTAAATCCATGTTGAATATTATAAGAAAGAGACAGGTATACATTCCATATAGTAGGCATATATTTTCTATCTTCGTTCGTATTCTATTTTTGTGATATTGAAATATATTATGTTTCATATTTTGTAATGTTAGTTTTGTGAAAACCATACTACAAACTGTTATAAATTTCAAGTAGAAAAACATTAACCACAAATTAAGTTATTTCGAAATATTTGACTTTCATTTACAACTCAGTTTAACAAATTTAACACAAACATTTTTTACTTTCATATTATAATATAAGCATATTTTTATATTGAGATAATATTTATTAAAACAAAAATGACTAAAGTCAATTTGATGATTTGCTTTAAATTCAATCTTGAGAAATGTTAATAATATGTAAATACGCAATTTTGTGTAAATAAAAAGTAAAACGGCATTCCATATAGCTGGCTCAGTGTATTTAAAATCCGGGTTAGGATTTCCACAGCCGACAATCAATTTTAACCATATTAAAACTATCCATGTGACTCCTCCTCCGCTAATATTGTTGGTGGCCGTGATTTGATACTTGCCGAGATCTATTACGACAAAGTACCATAGCCTAGTAATGGGTAGAAAGCGTGTTGATATATTTATTTTATTTATATATTAATAGTTTATTATTACAAACTTCTAAACAATTAAAAGTTTCGTTAAATAGAAATTGCAGATTTGAGAGACATTTGACATATTCTTCCTTCATTAAAAATTCTGATAGGGTTATTAAATAATAGCGAGAAACTAAATTTGACCATTTTGCCTTCTCAATTTATTCTTAAACAATTTTACAGTTTTAAGGTGTACTTATTATCGTAGATTTATTTATTTTCATATAATATTTTTTAATATCACATATCGTAAATGGGGTGGCTAGCTCAGTGATATGAAGTCAGCCTGTGGATCCTGAGAACCCTGGTTCGATTCCCACAGGCGACAAACACTTTTCATAATTTCAAAAGCTACCCCTGTGGCTCCTCCACCACTAACATCTTTGGGGGGCGTGATTTGATGACTGGTAACCGCACTTCACGCGCAAAAATATATCACTTACCGAGATCTGCTTCGGCAGAATGCCACACCCAGTAATGGGTAGAAGGCGTGATGATATATTTATTTTATTTTATTTTCTATGATGAAAGCAAATTATTTCTGCAGTAAATTTTTCTTATATTTAGCATAAATTTGCCTTTATAGTATAAATGCAACATTTGTTCAAAATACTGGGAATACAGTTTTTAAATTTTATAATGTAATGTACAGTTATTGTTAGATAGGTAGTGAATTTTAAGACTTGATTAAACAAATTCTACAAAATAGCACCGTTAATATAAGAAAAATATGCATTTTACTCATGTATTTTCAACTAATGATTCTATTTAAAATATTGTAAGTTTATATTATATATCAGATTCGCATCTCTACCTATATTTACCTATAACAATATACAAAGCTTAAAAGTATCTGTTGTGCCGGTTTAACCGGGGGGCTTTTGGAGTCTATAGCCCCCGGCGGTACATACATACGTAAAAGGCGGTACACCGAGCACGTTTTTGAAATGAAGCAAATTATGAACTGATTATAACAGAAATAGGTAGATCGAAAAATGATTGAATTTAGTGTTACTTCCTTGTTTCTAAAACGTTGGTTTTCACGCAAACGCAGAGCACAGTGCATACATCCATAGGAAGCGCAGAGATAACAATTTTATTTTAACTGATTTAGGGGCAGTTTTTTAATCATTGGTTTACTCTCGATTAACGTTAATCATGATTAAATAATAATGGTAACCATAGTTTCCATTATTATTTAATCATGATTACATTAATCAGTTATTGAAAAACTGGCCCTTATTGTTTAATAAACGTAAGTGATTAATATTAGCTAAGTCAGGTTTTGTACATATATACATTTATAACATTAATGATTGTACAGTAGAATAAAATACATTTAAGTTATTAATTCTATAGTTTTTGGCTAGATGCAATTTAAAATTGTATATTTCTTGTTTTTTAGTTAATATTGGAAATTTGATTACCATATAAAAAGAAATTAGTATTGATACCAGAATTAATATATTCTCGGAATTAGAAGCTCGAAAACTAAAATTTACTTAATTCATTGTGATGTAATTTAACAGTTTTTAGTAATTTTTACTTTGGTTTGTTTTACTTTTTGTTGTATATTTTTTTAAACATTATGATTATGATAAAATTTTATTAGAAAAATATGGTATATGATCCAATTTTTTTCTTAGTAGCTTTTATATACCCTTTATAATTTAAAACAGTTTGATGTAAAAACGATTTTTTTTCTTTGTCAAGAATGGCAGTTTTTAAAAGTTAGCTCTTGGCGACAAAATGTCTTAAGCCGGCACCGAGTACCTGCTGTTTATTATTTAATTATTTTTTCGATATTCGATTGTTTAAGAATTAAATAATAACGAAAAATTTCGTCAAATTTTTATTCATGTATATAGAGAATTTTTCAGTAAGCAAGAACATGTCTGAGCATTCTGTATACTAGTAATTTTTTGGATTAACTTCTTGAATATTAAGTAAGTAATAAATGAATTTTAATTATTAAATTTATTATTTACTAACTCTAGGCGAAATGGGGAAGTCTTTCTCAGAACTAAATATTGCTGGGAAGAACCTAACCCGCTGAAGAACAGAAGTCGATTCTACGTTCATGACGGAATTTCAGTCTTATTATTATTATTAACTGTGAAATCATTGTTATTATTATGAATACTATTGAGCTTTGAGTTTATATTGCAACATTACTAGTTGCTAAATACTTCTTCAAACGAGAACGAAGGAAATGAAGACTCCTGTGCAGAACATTAACTTCTATTTTCTTCAGACTACATAAGTTGACAGTTTATTTAAAATTTTACCAGCTCGACTCTCAAAAAAGTTTTTGCTTACCTTGAATTTTGGATTAGCTAATTTTATTCTAGTCCAATTTAAAAGAGTTCATCCAAATCACTTTTCGAATTGACATGGCAATAACATTATATAAGAGTTTATTTTGATTTTTTTGAGACTATAGTTTAGGTAAATTTAACAAATCCAAGATTCAAGATTAGCTAAAACTCTTTTGAGAATTTGGTTGTAAAATTGTAAAATGTATTTTAATTTCACTCGTTGTAACACGACAACATCATCAAAATTACTTCATAAATTGACATTATTTTGACAAATTATAAAATTTTATTTTGATTTACTTTCATTTATTTACGTTTCGTTGGAAATCACCATAAAAGTACTATAATAACAAAAAGATCTAGTTTAGAATAAATATTTAATATTTAAATTTCGTCTACACCAAACAAACGAATACGATCAAGTTCAAAAATGTAAACGAACGACCAAGAATAAACCCTAGTGTTGAATACGTTACGCTAACTGTCGGTATATAAAAAAAAAAATTGTTCATTCGTGTTCGGCCGTTGATAATGAACGATAATTAAAATGAAATGGCTGAACGACACTGTTACATCTATTACGTGAATAGTTGCGTCACTGAAAAACATGTACGAATTATACAAAGATAATTGCGAATATTCGTACGTATATGTTCAATTACATACTACAACTTGTACGTGTTCGACTGTGTTTGTTTGTATACATTCGATTTTGATTGCTTGGTTTAGACGCGACTTATATGGTAATTTGGCAAATTTTTAAAGTGATGAAACATAGGTGCAGTTTTCAATTAATGCAGAAATGATAATTTCATTTAGCACTTAAACTAAGCTATTCAAATCTACTTACAGTGCTACAGTTACTATGTAAATACTAAATAAAATAAACATTTAATTTATTTGATTACAAAATTCAATTTAAAAACAAAATAGGTGTTTCCACTTTTGGTTTCTTTTAAGGTGGTACTATCATGGTAGCATTTAACCCGGATTTTAATGATAAGTAAATATGTAATTTTTCATGTGTTTCTACACTAGTATACAATTTTTTTTTAAAAGCTCACCGTTGCTTAGTTTTTAATGTAAAGTTAAAGTCGACCAAAAATGCATTGGCGTTATAAGAACTGTACCTTGTGAGACAGCTTACTGCGTAATAAATTCATATATTGTAGTTATTTTTTAACAAAAAAACTAACACACAGTACATCATGTAAAGATAAAGGTATGAGAATTAAAAAATCCAAGCCTTACCGGATTAGTTTAAAAGAAATTGGCGATGAAAGTTGGATATTCTATGATTTTCAATGAAACTGTCAGAAATGCTTGGCAACGTTGCACGGGTAGATAGAGATGGTCTCACGCGTAAACAGAGATGGTCGCGGGCGTAGACAGAGATGGTCGCACGAATGACAAAGCAAGAACTATGAAAGTTATTATTTCGATCAGTAAAATATATTCATTTTAATACAAAAAAAAATATTACAGCATTTTTTATTTACTTATTTGTTGTTACAGTTGATAATAATTGCTTTGGTGCATTTTTCTCATTTTTCTTATGAACTGTCAACAGGATGTATCGATAATACAGTAACGTTTCGTACCGACTGGTAATATCATGCTGCTTGTAGTTCTCACCTTGTTGTCATAGCTTGTGCTGTGTAAAATCTTACACTGCTATTGGTTGGCATGAAACATTCACTTCCAAAAAATTTGTTATGTTACTGAATTTCATAAATAAATATATCATCACGCCTTCTACCCATTATTGGGTGTGGCACTCTGCCGAAGCAGATCTCGGTAAGTGATATATTTTGCGCGTGAAGTGCGGTTACCAGTCGTCAAATCACGGCCTCCAAAGATGTTAGTGATGGAGGAGCCACAGGGGTAGTTTTTGAAATTATTAAAATTGTTTATCGCCTGTGGGAATCGAACCACGGTTCCCAGGATCCACAGGCCGACTTCATACCACTGAATTTCATAAACTAGTTAAATAGTTTTATTTTATATATTCAATGTTATTGTTAATTATACGATATTTGCAGCGAAATGTTAATTCTGTTAATAACCTATACTATACAAAAAATGTAATAATTATTTTATAAACTTTTTAGTTTACCTATACTTTTGTATGAGACTGTCATGATAGAACCACCTTAAAGAATTACAAGTTTATTTCCTATTTCGAAAATGACAGTATTCGCTCAGCACTAAACTAGCAGCGGCGTTTGTCTAAACCAATACAAGCTAAGCTCCCTTCATTCAAACTACGCATTTGAAAAGTACTTAGTGTTTACGTAAATTACGATATTTTAATACTCTAATACTTTTTTACTTACTTTTAATACTTTTAGATACTTTAAGTACCTGAAAGTATTTAAAGTACATTCGCATGGCAAAAAGTACATTAAATACAGTTTTAATACTAATTCTAAAATGTATTTTAAGTGAAGCATTTTAAGTTTGTGATATACTTATGCCTAGTATTATAAAGGACAGAATAAATTTACTTCCATAGTAAATTTAATTTAATCAACAAATTCGAATCATTTTTATTTATTCTCTGGCATATATAACGTTACTGTCAAAAGTTCGACTGTCATTTGAATGAATAAATTTTATTTATTTTAGAAGAAAACTTATTTGTCGTTTATAACACCGGACACTATTTCCAGTATTTTTACTTCAAATAGTTTCCAACTTTGGGTCCATAGACCACCATTTAAAATCCCTGACTTAAAATATTATTTTTCCAGAACATGCAAGGTGTTATTTAAGCGTACAACTCTTAACCGGTGTAGAACTGACCACATGGATAGTAAATCTGGCAATAATTTTAGTTTTACATGCTTTCTATAAGAACTGGAGCCTTTTAAAACCTTCCAATTACGTCATGGTTCAAAATTTTATAAAAATAAAATTCAATGTATTCTCTAAAAAAAATGGTTATTGTCAAATATTTTTTTTTGTATTGGCGTACAATTTAATATTAGGTTTATTGAATATCAAAATTCCAGTTATTTTCACCAATCATGAGTATGCAGACATGCATTTGGTTTATATTGTACTTATCTATTTTGACGGCTGGTAACCGCATATCACGCCCAAAAATATAATACTTAACCGAGATCTGCTACGGCAGAGTGCCACACCCAGTAATGGTGTCTAATTACGTGTAATTGTAGTTAGCTATATTTTTCCAAAAATCAATGTTGATAAATATTTAGCTTTTCATTGCGGCGCCAATGATCTTATAAGTATGTCAATTGTAATAGTTCCGTGTGTTTTTTTTTGCACAGACAACTTCAATGAATTCGGAATTAGTGCTGATAGGACCACCCTCAAACTTCATCTGCTGCTATATGAAAAGAGTTAAATATAGAATTACTGCAGATTTAGTTTCCAGGCAGTCATCTTAACCTTCTATTAAGCTATGTACGTTTATTTACATAACACCCTTTATAGCAATATGTCTATTAATTTTATTTATTCCCTGAAATTAAGTTCTCCATCTTGGTTCGTCTTAAAGTGTGTCCGGACTTCAAACAACTCTGTAGTCTACTTAAAACCTCGATTATGTATTAATATTTCTACGCTATTAGCTCTTTTATTGTATACAAATTCATAGCATCTAAAGCAAGTTTTTTTTTCTAACTTTTTTTAAAAGATTTCTTGAAATATATTAATAAGGAAAGCAGCAATACCATCCAGGAGTGTCGAATACATGGATACATTTTTAATAAGATGTTTTAAGAAAAGGATTATTATTATTATATATTTGTATTACAGCTTGGTGTGAATGAAGTTGTAACTATTTATCATTAGTTTTAATTTAACTTTTATCTGCTATTTAAAGAATTTTGTTTATAACTTACGTATATGAAATGTGCTGTGCATATCTTTGATAATTTATGTCATTAACTTGCTAATTTTCTTCTGTCTTTATTCTTACATCCAGGTATGTAAAAATATCACATTTATACTTATAAAATTTAGGTGTATCTGACCTCGTATTTTATTTAATTGCGCAATTTATTAAAATGGTAGGAACACCGAGCGGCCCGATATTTGAAGCTATGATACTGGATTCATAATATTCTTAATATTAAAATAACATCATTAGGTATATTTTCAGTTATGTATAAGGAAAAAGTGCGAAATTGAAAATTCCCGTTTTGCGATCTCAATTATTCTCCCATCACGTATCGAAATTCTGTAAAATTGTATTAGCACGCAATTGGCGCGCGCACGCATCCTTCCCCGCCGTCGCGTCGCCTTGACTTGTGGAGCGTGGCGCAAATATTTATCTAACGTTCGTGCATGAATTTTCCACAGTGCACAGCCTCGTAGCAGCCTTGCTGGCCGTCCCGTTGAATTACCCGCTTTAATTTATTTTCACCTCGCATTCCGCCGAACAAGGATAATATATCTTGCGCCGTTGAGAAACGGTTTGAAATTCTTCCGGTGTAGGAGGAGAATCTCGCAGCTTTTACAACAGAATCGAATGGGAAATCCCCTTGGGCGGCTGTACTCACTGCGTGTAGCAGTGGTGTGCCTGCTCGGATATATGCTCTATGAGGCAATTTTTCTATGGGAAACCATTATTAAAATCATAATAATAATAATCTGATTAGTAATGGGCACTATTCATTATCATCTTTTAATGTATTTCCAAAGCATATAAATTCATAAGGTACGGTGAATTTAACAGTAACCTCCAGATGCCAGTTAAATTGAGAAATAGAAATTTGTTGTTCCAGATTACAGTATATTCCAGAATTTTTCAAAACATGAAGCCTATGTCGCAAATAATATTATACATACTTGAGTCATCATTTTTCTTAGCTAATGTGCTTCAAATGTATACATTTTAGTTCTAAAGTGGTTGAGTTTCTATCTAATTATAAATCCTTAATCGAATCCTTAATTACGAAGGAGCACGCTACTGCAAAGTACTAATAATTTGAATATCCATTATAAAAATAGCAGCAGTATAGTGAAAAAAGTAATGTAAAAATCCGTTCTTGTATTATTTGTAAAATTAAAAGTAAGCTTCATAAAATTTCTTTTCCTTTACTTATCAAGAGTTGAAATAAGAAAAGAATTATTATTACATCAATTAAATCGTTACCTCCTTCAATTTAAATTTAAATAGAACTCTTTATAGTGCAGATAAAGAGATTCTGATGTTAGAAGTTGATCCATAACTGTGTAACAAACGGACAATTCAGAATTTGGTTTTGTTTATAAATTATGATATTTCACTATCAGCTTCGAGAGATACAGACTAATTAAGCGTTATTTTAAGTATCTTTCTTAAGTTGACTTGATAGAGTTTATTTTATTTATCAAATTTATTAGTGCATATGTTATAATAACTTCAGTATTCCTTAGATCATTATTTATCAAGTTTATAGCTTTTCTGAATTGTCGCGTCTGGTTATACGGGATGTGATGACATATCTGGGTAAATTAATAGCTTTGCATGGATTGGATAGTTTTAACCTTTGTAACTCACCCCGTCTAGGTTTTTGATGTAAACTCATGCGTGGGAACGCTTATCTAGACCATCGCAACAATTAGTGAGTGGTAGATTAGCTTTCGTCGAGACAAGTTGTTTCTCGTACAAAATGTAGTCTTGCCGTATAATTTTGTAACTTAGTAACATTAATAATTTTTTTTTCATACATTGTTGTATGTCTCCATTGTCGATTCTTTTATCTAATTGCAATATAACTTTTGAACTTTGTAAATTTTATGCTTCATTTATATTTTGACTCAAATCAGTTCGGATTTGTTTGTAGGTAAATTTACCTGCTGTTATCATTAAATAATAGATCAGTGGAGCGCGATCGTCGCTTCTAAGTTTTACAACTGGAAAATAGTTTGAATGATTCTTTTTTAATACCCATTGATTCTTATGTCTTACTATATATGGGAATATATGGGACTGAATTTACAATAGTACAAAGTCTGTTAAAAAAATACGCGGACTGTTTAAATTGCGCGAGTCCAGTTGGTTCCAGGAGAATCTGCTTAGTGTTGCTAGGTTTGTACAGATCAGCTGATGATAACGCCGTTTCCCAATTGCAGATATCTTTATTTGTTGATTAGATACGCGATTTTTAGTGAAGTGCGATTTTCAGAATGAATGCAATTAGTGTATGCAACTTGTGTTAAAAATGTCTTTATTGCACTCGTGAGTTTGTACATTTGCAGCACGAACTCTTGCAATTAAAGTGATACTTTAACAGAAGTTGAAAAAAAAATAATTTTTTTTATCATCCAAAAATGTATACATTTTTGTAAGAAAAATAAATAAATAAATAAATATATATATATGTGTGTGTGTGTGTGCCGCCAGAAAAGAGTTAAAAAACTTTGTTGTATTCATTACTAAACCTTATAGAGTTTCACGTCCTCCCTGTTGTGTGCGAAGCTTTTCTAGCGTCTAATGCAGGGGTGGGCAATTATTTCTAACGAAGGGCCGGATTGATTGTTTCGTGAACCAACATTGACTTACTAAAAAAAAACACACATTTGTAAAACTTATTTGCAATGTCATACATACATACATACATACATATCTTCAAGCTATACTCCAACAAATTGGATAGCACGAATCCTAAAATCACTCATAAAATATTCACTCATTACATTCATCAAATAAACTGCCCTAGTCAAACATTATCATTCAAACACACCACCATCACTGTAACCACATTCATAGATCACTCCATATAAACTCATTTATTTATTATACTCGAAATCATTTATCACACAACAAACCTTCAATCACATCTATCCAATCATTCCTATTCACGTACATAATACATGCATAAAACATTTCAAATTACTCACGCTTACACCTAACAACGAATCTACAAAGATTAGAAAAGATGAAAGCGATAGCTTACACTTATGAAAATAAAGTCCACACAATGCAGTAACTGAACATGAAGTGTCACCCTGCGCTTGTTTTTGAAAGTGAATTCCACACAATTGCAGTTAAACACTCTACGTAAGAACTGAAAACGAATTAAAAGTTAAGAAAGGAAAGGAGTATCGCTCTACGCTTGTTTTTGTAATGTCAATATATATATATATATATATATATATATATATATATATATATATATATATATATATATATATATATATACATATATATATATATATATATATATATATATATATATATATATATATATATATATATATATATATATATATATATATATATATATGTATATATATACCAATTAGTATATCATTTGCATTGTCGAAAAAACCCAGTCGCACATTTGATATTTACTTACAACCGACACATAGAAAAAATCGCTTATCAGTGCCAGCAATTAGACACACCTTTGTGGTCTAATTGGTAGGACATTCGCAGCCCTAGTGGAAGATCTGGGTTAAAATCCTGGCGGAGGCAAGTTGATTTTTCAAATTTAATTAGTAATAACTAATGATAATTCGATAAATATTTATTGGCACAAATATTATAGTAATATTTGACAATAATATGGTAACTCTGTAATCTGTTCATTTTAAATAGAATTGTAGAATTTATATATTATACATAAAGGTAAAGGAAATATAAAAACATGATTAAATAAATAGTTAAGAAAAAACTAAATGAACACTATGAATTTCAGTTCCGTGAGTTTGAAGATTTATTTTATGTTTAATGTGAGCGAAGTGAGCTTTCCCAAATAAACACTTATATAGATAACGATACATAGAATCTTACTGTAGGATATACACAAATTAACACACCATATCCAATTACTAAAGATTCCGAGTGAGAGGAATAAACCAGTTTATATGAGTGGAATTATGAAAGTAGTGTGTCAATTTTGGAATTATTGGAAAGATTAATTGCGGGATGAATCTGATGAATAGAAACAAGCGCAGGATTCTAGATTTAAGATTCGTCATTTAATTATTTCATTAGCGTGTTTACCTGCAATTGTGTGGATTTCACTTTCCACAACAAGTGTAGGACGAAACTCCGTTCCTGTCTTATCTATTTGATTCGTTTTCAGTTCTTTCATTAGAGTGTATAACTAGAATTGCTTTTAAAACAAGCGTAGCATGACGCTCCCTTCCTTTCTTATCATTTTAGATTCGGGAGTGGGCTTAAGTCATTTAAGATGATATGAGCATATAGCATATATGATGAAGGAAATATTAATAAAATAGATGTTTAGGAGTGAATAGATGGATGTAACTGAATATTTGAAGCGTGTGAGGAACAAATGATCTTGTAGGAAGGGACACATGTATGTAGTGGAAGCTAGGGTAGTGTGTTAGGATGATAATATTTGACGAAGATTAATTATTTGATGACTCTGTTGACTGGATGTAATAAATTGCAGTAATTACTTATACTGACTATTTTTTATTAAAATAGATTTTTTTACTTGTTTTACAAATTAGTTAGCTTTCATATCATCCCAACATTGATAAACAGTCCCTTAGTATGTATATTATTACTGCAAATTTATATGCATAGAATTAGTCTTACAAAATTAGTTACTTTACTCGTAGTAGGCATTGCAAAAACATGTCTACCAAAGTTTACGAAATCTCTTTGAAGTTCGTATTTACATAATGCTCTGTAATTTAAATTTGACGAATAAAGTTAATTATCGACATTATTACATATACCTGTATATAGCTATACAATATAACCTTTACTTATATTATGGCAAAGAAAAATATTTAGTACCTATTAATTTTAAGACTGCGGACTAGAATCACAGAAATAATTTCTTTCACGCCACTGAAATACTCGTACAACGTAGATCCGAAGTATGCCATATAAAATCTGATTGTATGTACGGCACCAGTACTGTTTCCATATGAACTCGATTGTCTTATTTTTATTTTGTTGATGTGCTGCTGTCGATTGTACGTTGTTTTATGTTTTGTTTGTTTGTAAATAATGTAGCAAATGCTGTGTACGCTAGATGTTTTTATTTTGTTGACAAGTTCTTCGCAATAAAATCGTTGTGTAGAAGGAAATAAAGTCCCTAACACGATGTGACAATCACGCTTTGGACGCTCACTTAAAATATCGACAGTTTTCTTAAAGAATTTTTCGTTAAAGAAGCGGGTATGAAAAATGTGACTGGCAGAAAATTACCTGAGAGGAATTTTCCATTTCATATTTCTCATTTAAAATTAATTTATTTAAACTCGACTCGACAGAATATTTATGGAGGGAATTAATTATTATTTACATAACTGTAATTTACATTTTATATTTTATAAGAAATGTTTATTTGTTAAACAAAATAGTTATTTAAGCTTAATTCTATATATGTATTTTTTTTCTGTTTGAATTTATTAGCTTAGCATAATAATAGTTCAGTTATTAATTTATTGGCCATAATTTATGACCTACAAAAAGAACGATTAAAGTATTTAAAAAAACAGTCGGTATTTAAATTTCAAAAGAAACCAAGTATTTTTTGTTTGTTTTGTGTTGATTGTTGGTTATGTTAGTTATATAATAATTACATTGGCAATGTAAATAATACAATAAGTGCAAATACACTTCGATAAATAACTATAAATTTTAAATGTTTCATGTAATATTTCAATTAAGAAACTTTTTCTTTCTCAAAGTTACCATAATATTTTCGACATTATAAAAATTGTGTCAATTTGAACATCCAGTTGATATTCTTTTAATAATTGATTTCATATTTCTACTCGAACAGTATCATATTTTGAAAGACGTTTGAAGCAATACAAAAATCAATATTTGCATTAGTTTTTAGATTTTATAACTGTTTAAAAAATAATTATTTATTTAAATTATTTACAAGGGTGAACAGACACTATAAATTTAGAAAATTTATTTAATTTAATAAAAGAAAATTTGAAATTGTATAATTTTATCTAAGCAACAATGGGTGTCAAGAATATTTAGATTGACGTTGCTTTTGAAAATTAAAACGAAATCGCATAATCGTGGTAAAATGAAGATATTATTTAATTAGTTAGCTCGCCAGGAAACCAGAACAATTTATTAATTACAAATAGATATTTACAATAAATACACAAATAATCATGAAATTAAAGACGCGTATTGCAACTATGAACTAGAGAAGTATAGAAACTAGAAAGGAATAGAATATTAAGAAAAATGTTATGTATGATTGTATGACATTTATAGCTATTCACAAATTTAGTATTGGAAAATTATGTTTTCCTACAACTGTGCGATTTCTTTGTTATTATGTAACTATTATTGCCTTGGTTACGTATAGAAAGTAGACAGATGCAGACCAAGTGCGTTTATGTAAGCAAAGAAACACTAGTGCGGAAAGTAATTCATTACGCAACTGTAAAAAAAAGTTGTATTGAGAGCGATTTAAATTTCGCGTCAAGCGTGGAATTCATATTTTGACCACAGACGCTTTTGGAAGAAGAAGATGCAGTAAACCAGCACTAGTAAATATGCAGTAGTATATTTTGACGTTTATAAACATAACCTTAAATTGCAGTATATCTAATCTGTATACAATTAATAAAAAGAACCGAACAAAGTAAAATATATCGATAAATGGTTTTATTTTAGGAGTAAGTGAAATACTATAGTAGCGTTCGATTTGCACCAAATCTCAGTTAATCTCACCTCACCTCAGTTTGACAGCTTTTTTGTGCTGTTCTATTTGCACTGACATAACTGAGATCAAGTGAGACACTCACTTCCCCCCTTGCCGATGCTGCACTACCTATTTCACTGGTGCGTACTGAGATTTTCTACTCAGTTAGAGTGGGGGTAGAATTCGTTATGTTTTGTTTGTAGTTTGAATATTTGGAAGTTATTTAATATTTTTTTTAAATTGTACATGTTATTATAAATCATGTCTCACAGCTAACTGCCAACAAAAACATCAAGCAAATCATGTGTTGTCCGCGAAATGATACTACAACGTTCGTCACGTAACCGACTCAGTTCAGACCTGTCAAAACCCGTTCGATTTGTCATCGAAAAAATATCATCTCATTTCAGACAATCTCAACTCAGTTGAAATGAACTGAGGTGAGATTGTTTGCAAATCGAACGCTACTATAATATTTATTGTTTGTGTATATTATTAACACAGTTGTTACAGTTGCTTATATTGGCCTAATGTGTAGTGGAAACTTTTGTACTGACTAAAGAAACATTGATTTCTTCCGTACCTCTTCATGTTATTAACACTTATATTATTGACAACAATTTCGGAGGCTTTAGAAGTACCAGCAGCAGGTTGATTGTCATTGTCGAAAATAGATCCAACATAGCATGATCTGGGGCTTCAATTATCTTTAAAGGTGTTTATGATAAAGAAGAATCACTCATTGTAGTATTCAAATCTAGACGATTTTGAAGAAATTGTCTTGAAATTAGTGAAATATTTTTAAAGAACGTAGAACAATGTGCAAGCAATCAACAAACAAACCATAGCAAGATTTTATAAATTTTGACAATATTTTAGTGATTTTCTAAATCGCACAGTTGTAGGAAAAATATTGTTTATAACACGTGCCGAAAAAGATTACGTGCTCGTGCAGGTTTCCGCACTCGGCACTTGCACGTAACAATTCTTTTTCGACAAAAATAGCTATTTTCTACAACTGTGAAATTTCTTTGGTATTACGTAACTATTACATTGGTTACAGGTGGAAAGGAGACAAATAAAGATCAAGTGCGTTTCATTTACGCAACTATTAAAATCAAATTTAATTGTCAGCAATTTAAATTTCGCGGCTTCACACAGACGTTCATATTTTAACCACAGACCATACAATAGCTGCGTTCTTTCGGTCGTTTTTGAAGAAGATACGGCGTGCAAAAGAACAGTTAATATGCAATGGTATATTTTGTTATAAACATAACCTTTATAAATATTGCACACAATATCATGAGTATATCTAATCTGTACACTTCATAATGAACAGACAAGTACTTGTAGGCATATCATTATTAAATAAAATAATTAAGAAAAATAATAATATATATATATATATATATATATATATATATATATATATATATATATATATATATATATATATATAGACCCGAATCTTATGTTTTCTTTTGATTTTTGATTTTGCAGTTTTATTTCTCGTGTAGTATTCAAGAGAATTAAATGAAATTTTAATTAAACATATAATAATATATTGTTAATACACAAATAAAATTAGAAGTTAAACTATATATACATTTTGGAATGACAGCCATTGAAAGATGAAGTAAACATTTCTGTAGTAACTAAATTTTTTTCGTTTTAATCAAAAACTGTATAATAATAAAGTTTGTTTTAAATAATAAATTATCTTCGATTTCATAAGTCAAGCTACCTATAAGATAGTAATCTTTATAGTATATTCGGGTGTTGAATTAGTTTTTTTTGTAAAAAAATAATTGCTAGTAATACTGTTATACAGTTTGTGTCTAAGGAATATTCAATGTTAAATTTTGTTTAAGATGTTGAAAATGAATTACAGAATGTAGGAAATGTCAGATATCTGCGTATTTAGTATTATTTAAATTTTTAACGGAAAAATGTCCCACTTCTGAGAATTATAAATATCAATGATGTCAAACATTTAAAATTATAAGTAAATAATACTTTCAATCTTTCTCGCCTATCGCAAGATACACACTATTTTTAAGTCACATGCGCCCTTAACCATTCAAACAAATCTCCTCTTTCCTCACCCGTTCCAATATAATTTTACATTTTCCGTCAATTAGACGGATCCAGACTCACTTGATTACAATTTATTGGTGTCAAAACAAACACTCCCCCGTTCATATCATTTTTACAATGCTTAATATTTCCTTCTACCCATTACTGGGTGTGGCACTCTGCCGAAGAAGATCTCGGTAAGTGATATATTTTGCGCGCGATGTGCGGTTACCAGTCGTCAAATCAGTAAATTAAACATACATAATTTGAGCAATAATAAGCAAAATATTTACGTAAATATTCCACATTATTAGTAGAATGTGTATGTTTGCAAAAGAAACAAGAAATAAAGCTGTAAATCTAAAAAATAAAAATGTCAAAATAGAAATTATTAACACTTAATTTGGTGTTTTGTTTTATAATTGCCAGTCCAATAAAACTTCAGACTTCAGATATATACTGCGGCGAAGTCATAAGACTAATTAATGGGGAAAAGACGTTTTATCATTAAAGTGTCACAAATAAATATTAAAGGATGCTCCTCTTGTTTTATCTCCGGCGAAGTTAGCAGTTTTACTGTCTATAGATTCAGCGCTTATTGTTCATTTGTTAAATTGTCAACTCTCACCGATATAATATGATTAATTACATCTTCATATTGAGTTCAGAGATTAAAATATTTGCTTCATGACTGCATTAAAGCAGAAGTTATTGACGTATAATCAAATTCTAATTACTGATCGAACAATTTTTATTGAGTTGCTAAAACTCATTAGTTCTATTTTATAGCGTTTTTAATTGCTTTATAATTGAAATATTTACAGTATTTTTATTTGATATGTGTTATTAAAGTAATTTTATTTGAAAAACTATTTAACTCATATAATTAATACAAGTTATTAAAGCCATTACCGTAGCTGAGTGTTTTCAAATATATTTGCTATACACAATGTAGCGTCAATATTTTTAATTTTAAGGTTTCTAACATTTTTTGCTGTGTTTTGTTTTAATCCATGAAATTTATTCAATAATTATTGTTTTTATGATTTTACTTATGTATATCTCAATTGTTGTTTCTATAAATCATATAAATCATATTGAAAATTATAATAAATATCATCTACATTGAACAATTTTAGTTCAAAGTCATGTTTGAATGTTGTCTAACCCAATTTATAGTTCCCTTATATCTAAAATCTCATTACTGTCAACCCAAATCATATTCATTACCTAGATTTATTCCCTATATGTACTTCTAAACCACGGGTTTCAAGTTACAAACTATTGAATGATATTTTCCAGACCTTACTTAATTATTTTTTTTATTATTTTTGCTTGTTTTAGAATTATGTTTAAATATGTATATTAGAGATTGGCATTTTTGAAAATTTTGATATTCGATTCAATCCGATCCGATATGATTCAAGATCTGATCCGATCCGAACCGACTCTATTCGAGATCCGATCCGATTCGATCCGAAATCAGATCTGAGATCCGATCCGAAATCCGATTCGAGATCAGATCCGAAATACGATCCGAAATACGATCCGAAATACGATCCAAGATCCGATCCGATATATACTCGTACAATAAATATATTAAACTTTGAAAAATTTGATATTTTCGAGAATGACATGTGCGTTATGACGGACATAACGTGGTAGTAAAATGTACGTAAAAAGAAGGGCCGAATCAGCATTCATGCACGCAAACGGGCAGTGCTGTAGACGCACATCGTTCAAGTTAGAGTTTGATGAATGGATATGCGAATGTCTTATAATTTTGATTAATTTTTGTTCACCAAAACCTTGCTTTCCTAGCGATAATACCTCTGCAGCGCAATGAAATTAGTTGGTGAGCAAAAGCTTGGGTTTTCATCGTCCATTATTATCAATTTGCTGTTTGTCAAGGCTTTTGATCAGTTTGAGCCGTTTTGGAAAACATTGTATTGTATTAAATGTTTTCAGTGTATTTTCCATCTGTATGTATTTAATCCCTGAAGGAGTATGTTTTACAATTAACAATTTATGCTATCTTAAATGTACATATGAATATGAAAAAAAAAATCACCTCAGACCTTCGGGATGTCCTTCATTCCATATATTTGCCATCATCTTCAGAAATAAAGTTTGGGAACTACCCTTTCTTTATCTGCCCGTTCTTCAAGATTTTTTTTCATTAAGCTTTTCTTGCAATTTTGAAAATTATATCTGTGAATTAATTCATCTTAAGACCATATTCAATGAAGTATATTTTTGAATAGTGTTCAAAATTGTTTTTACATATGTATTATGTCTCAACTATTTATTTAAAAAAACGATAAAATTGATGACCTCGACGAGATTTGAATACGGAAGATAGTATTGAAGAAGAAACATAATAACTTTAGAATAAAATTAATCTTTGTTAATTGTTACATCAAATAGCTGTACATTTTTGGCACATTGATCTAAAATTGTGGTTTTACCAAGTTGAAGCGGTGTTTGTTAACTATCATATTATAACAGTGTTAAATAAATACATATAAAAAAATATTTATTATATTGACACTGGGTAATGCTTTTGGAGTTTGTAATGTAATTTGTTGTATCAAACGAAGCAAATAATTAAAAATAAAGTACTTGATAGTTTTGGTTTTTTTCTGATAATTTATTCATTAATATATAAACTGAAATTGCTGATAAGACATGGATAATTGTCACAAACTTTTATTGCTGCCGTCTTTCCTAAACATGAATAAAAATAAAGAAATATATGAACGTAAGAGATTAAAGAACATCCTATTGTACTTCAAGAACTAAATTGCATTTTGACAGTTGCGCAGCATCAACAACTATTGCTGAACAACTGCCCTTCTGTACTGCTACAGAAATTTAACCTTACTACCATCGACATCATACAAATTTTAAAGCATCTTCATCATTAGAAAAATAACAACATTAACTTCATCAACAATAACCTCAATAACATCTTTATCATCATCACCTTATCCACATAATAACATATGCCTTGATTTTGTTGCTAACTAAATTGTGATCAATTCCATTATGGCAACATCTCTCGTCAACAGTAATTAGACTAATTTATTTAAATCTATTGTTTAATAACATTCTCAAAAGCAATTGCTAATATTATTTATTCACTTCTCAACATCAGATTTTTAAAAATTAACAAAAACTCTTTAAACTTGTTTATTCTATGTATTTTATTTGAGAAACTCAAATCGTAATGTCATACTTGTACGAGTGTAATGAAATGAATAGCACTTATAAAATAAAATTAATTAATTTACCAAAACCAGAAGAAATCAATGTTTATTTTTTTAAAACTAAAATTCAATTATTTTTACATAAATATTTTGTTACAACGTTTTTTTAAACAATCAATGGGCAAGATTAACTAATGTGGTAAAAGAAAACTTGATTCAACAATACGTAAAATTGCAAGCAATTAAATAAAGCTACCACAAGTTTCTTTATAGTACCCAACGTACCTTTTATTCATATCGAAGTCCCAGCTTTGGAAACTATCAGCAATTCGATCTTCGAATTATCACCCAATAACTTATTGATTCTTCCTAGGCAGAATTCATTAAACTGATACCATATAAAAATATAAATGATTTTATTGTATTGCAAAGCGTTATTTTTTCGATAGGTTTTTATATATTTTACATTGATTCCCGTCTGAATTATTTACATTTTTAATTATCTTTAACTCTCAATACTCTTTGCAATGTAAGCATTTTCATAGTAAATTGACCAAACATAACAATTTATTGTGAAACGTCAACATTATTTTTACTTATCAAAATTCACCAATGGCCAACTGCACCGCTGTTATTAAATTTTAAGTATTCCTTAAAAGAATAATCATATCGGGATGAAATGTTGAATATACGTATAACTTAACATTACTGTCAATCGTTCGATTCGATATTTTTAATTTAGGTAATCCTTAAAAACAGTGCAACTTACCTTTACTTACGAAAATACAAAAGCTAATTGGCTTAATAGATTTAAGCGATACAATATATCACAAAATGAAACAATCTTCCCTAAAGACGGTGCTGTGTTTGTGAGAAAACTATAAGATTGATAACTATATAATAAAACAACGTTAAACAAAAAATTAATAAGAGACAAATTTGTTTATCTCATGTTCAAAAGTAAGCAATAATCAAAAGAGAACAACCTATATATAATACGTATAATTTAATTTTCCGTACCAAGCGGACACATATTTTCATTCTAGCCACGTCACTTTGCACTTAAACAATATAGGATATGTTTATCTCATGTTCAAAAGTAAGCAATAATCAAAAGAGAACAACCTATATATAATACGTATAATTTAATTTTCCGTACCAAGCGGACACATATTTTCATTCTAGCCACGTCACTTTGCACTTAAACAATATAGGATATGTTTTACTAGAATTTTATCATTTTGCTGATGCATTTGGCCTTGGCACAAGGTGCACTCAAGTTAAGCATCATGGTTTTAAATATGTATTTCATATTTTCGATTTATTATAAATATATATAATAAAAATGGAAGATTTGTTTGCAAATAACTTTATTTATTACATACGCAGCATGGCCTCCTTGCGCTGATTAAGTGCTAAAGCCCATGGTACACAAATGTAGAGCACCAATAAAAAATCTAAATATATCCCAATTATTACAAGTTTATGAAATACAATTTATTTTCTTATTAATTCTACAATTCATAGGGCATTAAGTTCAGCTGCAGTTCCTTCCATTTTAGAACCCCCTGGTTTAGCAAGGGATGATGGAAAACGTCCAGATGGGATGTCTCTCATCCCATGGGCATCTGGGAAAGCTTTGGTTTGGGATGTAACTTGCGTGGATACAATGGCCAATTCGTATATTTCTGGCACGAGTCAGCGAAGTGGTTATGCAGCTTTACAAGCAGAGGAAAGAAAGATCAGAAAATACTCTGCGCTTCAAGATTTGTACCACTTCATCCCTTTTGGTGTTGAAACCTTTGGTTCGCTTGGACCAGCTGCAGAATTGTTTTTGACCAAGTTGGGAAAATTAATTCTTTCTCAAACTTTAGAAAAACGTTCGTCAGAGTACCTGAGACAACGAATAAGTATTGATTTGCAACGGGGAAATGCCGTATCAGTAATGGGTACTTTGTCAAATCAGAAGGCTTTGGATGAAATTTTTTATATTTTGGGAAGAGATCATTCATCCAACCTTACTTAATTTATTTGTTCTTCTATTTTATTATTATTATTATTATTATTATTATTGTTATTTAGTTTGTTATTTATACTCATATTTTATTGTATCCATGCTGTACTATGATCAAATATGAATTGTAGGACATATTATATGATATGAACGAATGACGAAACGAATGAATGATTGCTATTATTATTTCACTTTTGAGATAATAATGTGGTATGTAATATTAAAATGAGGGCGAAACAATAATTATACAAACTGTATATATATAGTCAGGGCGTGTGATGATATGGCGTGAACCAGATGCGTCAGGTGAGTCATGTGACTCAGGTAAATTAATCAGCCGTTTCCTGTAAATAAAGGTGAGTTTGTGACATAAAGCACAATGAGAGAGTCATCGCAGAGTCACGCACGTCAATCCCCACCATTGGAGCGCTGCAGGTTAATTAGACTGGAATTATCAATGATTACCTCCTCCAGAGGCAGGATAGGAACTCGGGCTAACAGATAGGCCGTTGGGTTCACCGACACAGCTCACTACCTACTGTAGTGAACACCGATGGTTTGGCTACACCTATCACCGTCTAACCGACAGGATATTGTAGCACCGTTGCCACCAGCCTTCCCCACATATGGGAAGCCAGCGGATCAACTCATATAGAGTTCGGCAACACCTATTAACACCAGAAGACAGGATATTGTCACACCGTTGCCACCAGCCTTCCCCAGGTATAGGAAGCCGGCGGGTTAACTCACGTAGGGCGTCACCTATGATAGTACCAGTATCATAATGATGCACCGTTGCCCCTCGAAAGGGTTGGTTCCGTGTCGCTCACTAAGAACATCGTTGCCTCACAGACGCAAGACAGCGAATTGAGTTGACATGAGCCCCTCCAGGGCTCTATGAACCGGTGGCACTGAGTTCTCTAGGTAGAGTTTTAAGTAGAGACCCCATATTCACGCTCCAACCACAGTAGTGGACGGACGTGCCTACAACTCTCCCCAGTGGTGATCTAACACAGTGATAGTGATTAGTGTCAGTTAAGTGTATAATAACCAAGCTTCGTGCTATTACACAACACAAACAAATTCTATTTATTAGAAATAACAACAAGAATACAACAAATAAAATAAAAGAAACCCACAAGTGGGTGCCTCTCCTAGAGAGCACCCACTTCAACACAACATGACAGAAAACGGAAATAATCCTGCAAATAACAACACGACAACTACTCTCCGAAAACGCCTAGCAGAAAACCAAATATCACCCACAGTTAAAAGGTATCAATATTCCATTCCAACAAAAAACAAATATGACATACTACAAACACAATTAGATAACACAGGCACAAATGCCGCTACTCCCGATAATAAAAAAATCCCACCGATATTCCTAACCACAAACAAGGAAAACAGCAATTATATGGAAATCCTCAAAGACTTAAAAACTGAAATCGGAGCTAACAATTTCACTACGAGACAGATTGGCCCCAACACCGTCAAAATTAATACAACAACTATCGAACACTACAGAAAACTAACAACATATTACGATCTTAACCAGCTTAGCTATTACTCTTTTAAACTTCCCGATAACAAAACATTTCAAGTCGTGATGAAAAACATACCAATTTCTATCACCGAAGAAGAAATTTTAAATGAACTAAAAGACAAATACCCAGTAACAAAGATCGTCAGATTACTAAACAAATATAAAGATCCACTACCCGTTTGCGTACTGGACCTAACCAAAAGCGAAGAGGCAAACGAAATTTTCAACCTGAAACACATCTTCAATTGCATAATTAACATAGAACTGAGACACAAAACCCAAGGTATCCCACAATGCACCAACTGCCAAAACTATGGCCACACAAAAAATTATTGTAAATTGCCATCAAGATGCCACAAATGCTCTAAAAACCATCACTACTCAAAGTGCACAAAATCCAAACAAGAGCCAGCAACATGTTTACATTGCGGAGAAAACCACCCCGCAAACTACAGAGGCTGTAGTCACTACCAAAAACTACTAGAAAAAAGCCAAAAACAACAAACTCATCAATCCCGAAATACGGTACCAAACTCAACTACACAAACGAATCACTCACGTACCCACGCAACAGCAACAAACAATAACCCAACCCCACCATCCCCTCCTATAGATGCTCAACTAATACAAAAAATATCGGAAAAATAAACTGGGATAAATTCCAACAAGAACTGCAGAATACATTAAAACCACCATACCCACTTAACACAAAAGCTGACATAGACGAGGCTATTAAAAACTTTACAACATCAATAATTACTGCAACTAAAGCCGCTACGTCAACGAGGAGAAGAAACGTAACCACATACCGGAAAACATACTAAAACTTATTAACCTAAAAAACAAAGCGCGTAGATTATGGCAACAAACACACAATAGAATCTATAAACAGGACCTAAATAGACTAACGCACCAAGTCCATAATGAATTGCACAATAATCGAATCAGCAAATATCAGAACTACCTCTCCGACATCGCCCCTGGTGACCACCAAATGTGGAGAGCAACCAAAAGGATACTGCAAAAACCTACAGTAATACCCCCCCTTAAAATCAATCATATCAAATACGAATCAGACGAAGAAAAGTGCAACATTTTTGCCAATTTCTACGAAGAAACCTTCACACATGACTCAACGGATGATGAAACAACAAACGATGCTTATATCGAACCAATAAATACACCATCAGAACTAAAGACAACCAGCCCTGCAGAAATAAAAAAAGAAATTAACAAACTAATCAACAGAAAAGCTCCAGGACATGATGATATATCAAATATTATTCTAAAAAACTGAAATAAAAAAGCACTAAGCTACTTAGCATCAATCCTCAACGCATGCCTAACAAAAGGACACTTTCCGCAATCATGGAAACACGCCCACATCATTGTTTTCCATAAACCAAACAAAATTAAAACCGATCCTGCAAGCTATAGGCCAATAAGCCTCCTACCAACCTTAGCAAAATTGTTTGAAAAAATAATCAAATCCCGCTTAGAGGCACACCTAACATCACAACAAACAATACCAAATCACCAATTTGGCTTCCGAAAAAACCACTCAACGAACCACCAACTGTTAAGAATAGTCGAATACATCGCAAAAGGATACGAGGACAAAAAATACACAGTGGCGGCCTTCTTAGACCTAGCGCAGGCATTCGATAAAATCTGGCATGAGGGACTCTTAATTAAAATAAAAAAACTAAAACTTCCCCCTTACCTATACCACATCATTAAATCATTCTTACAGAAAAGGACATTCCAAGTCAAGATTAATCAATCTCTATCTCAAGAAAAACAAGTTAAAGGAGGGGTACCTCAAGGAAGCATACTAGGGCCGATATTATTCAACATCTACGTACACGACATACCAACAATAGAAGACTCAGACCTAGCAATGTTCGCAGACGACACGGCTATACTATCGCAGCACGAAGACCTCCAAATATCAATAAATCAGGCCCAAGCGGGTATTAATAAAATCACAAACTGGTTGAAAAAGTGGAAGCTTTCCCTAAACGAAGGGAAATGTGAAGCAAAAATTTTCACCCTCAGAAAAATCCAAAATCCAGACCGACTACAAATTAACAACGCAATAATAGACTGGAATGACAAAAAAAAGGCGTAAAGTACCTAGGACTACACTTAGACACAAGACTCTCATGGAACATCCATATATCTACAAAAATCAAAGAAGCAAACAAAAGACTAGGCATGCTTTACCCCATAATCAATAAAAAATCACTACTGAAACCAACATGCACAAAATTAATTTACACCGCGATAATCAGACCACTGATTACATATGCATGCCCTATATGGGGAGCAGCCTCCAAGAATAACATACAAAAACTACAAAAATTCCAGAACAAAGTCCTACGAATAGCCCTCAATGCACCCTGGTACGTGAGAAACATCCAAATACACAAAGAACTAAAAACGAACCCAATACAAGAATTCATAAAGAAAACAGCCAGAACATTTTTCGAGAATATTTCCTCATGCTCCAGCGCAGAACACTACAACCTAGGAAAAAGATCCGGACCAACGAGACTAAAACGAAGACTACCCCAGGACTTACTCCTGTCAGAAACAGAAGAAGAAGGAATAGACTAACATGAACCCCAAAAGAATTCACCGAGTAATAACAAATCAGGAACACAATTAATTTAGCGCCAAGGAGGAGCCACTGCTCCGACCCTTCTCTTGTGATGTAAATTAACAATAGTATGTATAACAGATGAAGTTTGAGTTTGAGTTTGAGTTTATATAGACGTGTTCTTGGTGCAGCCGGTATAAACCTCGTTTTCTCGGGACATATCGCTTTGCCGGGAAGCAATTTAGCATAGTTGTGATACTAATGAGTGGGTAGTGCGGTGTAAGTAAAGTGGAAACGGTATATTAAATATAGAGTGAATAAATGGAACTAGAAACTAAAACGTGAGAGAGTTTGACAGTTAGTTGAGCGGGAGGCGTACAAGGTGACAGCGCGCTATCGTGCCGAGAGACCAGTGACAGTCAGTGTTGCCAACTGTAGAGGAAGCACAGTTGTGCTGCGCGAATAGCGATAGTCAGTGTTGCCAACTGTAACAAAAACAAAAGTGAGGGCGGACAGTAGTGCCGCCAGAACAAGACTATAAATATACGGGTTTCTCGGGTATGAATAAAAGACAGAGAACGAGAGAAGAACAAGAATCCAGTACAATTTTCCAGAGAAGTAAAAAGGTCCTGCGATCACCAGAGCAAAGAAAAAAACAAGAAGAACTAGAAAGTAAACTAGAAACTAGTGAGACTAAAGAAGAGAACCATTTCACTGGTGAAAGTATGGATGAACTAAAGAAGATGATGCAAGCAATGATGAATAAAATGGATGATAACATGGCAGAAATAAAACAAGAGATAAGAGAAATGAAAGAAGAAATGAGGAAGAAAGAAGAAGCATGGGGAGAGGAAAAACAATGCCTAATAGACAGATTAGAGAGGATTGAAAGGAAAGTGGAAATGAATGAGAAAGACAAAAAGAAAAATAACATCGTCGTAAAAGGGCTAAAGTGTACTAATCCTGAAAGCGAAATAAAAAAATTATTTGAAGAACAACTACAAATAAAAGCAGATACAAGTGAAATATATACTATGAATAAGGGGACAATGAATGAAATCATAAAGGTAGAATTGCCGAACTGGGAGCAGAAACAAAAAATAATGGCAGCCAAAAGCAAATTAAGGGATACAAAAATATACATAGACAATGATCTGACATGGGAAGAAAGAAGAATACAAAAAGAAATTAGAAGTATTGCAAAAGAAGAGAAAGCGAAAGGAAAAACGATCAAAATAGGATATCAAAAAATAATAGTCAACAATGAAGTATTCACTTGGAACAAACAAGAAAATGGAGTAATCTTGCAAGGAAGTAACAATAAGGATGGGCAAAAAGCCTCAAAAAACCTTTAAAGTATACAAAAGTAGAGGCAGGTATTATGAAGACGGACAGACATTCGAAAAGGACATTGGATATGAATATGGACAAGAAAACAAAGAAAGAACTGAAAAATAAAATAACAGAAGAAGTGCAAATGGAAAACAAAAACAAGGTGCAAATAATAAAAATAGGTACTTGGAATATCAGAAGTATTAAAGGGAAAGAAGACGAACTAACGGAAGAATTCGAAAAATCAGATATACTAATTTTGGGTATTACTGAAACAAAAAAAAAAGGTCAAGGGACTCTAAATTTAAAAGGAGGGCACCTATGCTTATACTTCGGAGTAGAGAAAATAGAAGGAGCCAAAGCAGGAGTAGGAATAATCATCAATGAATGCATTAAAGATAAAATACTCAGCTGGGCATTCCACACAGAAAGACTAATATCAGTAACCATAGATATATTTAAAAGTAAAATTACAGTAATCGTGGTCTACGGACCAAATGAAGACGACAGCGCTCAAAACAAAGATAAATTTTGGGAAGATCTTCAGAAAGTAACAGACCAACACAACGAAATAGTTTACATAATGGGAGATTTTAATGCTAGAGTGGGGGACGATAATAAAGGCATAGAAGCTGTAATGGGAAAACATGGAGAAAAAACTAGAAACAATAACGGAAATAGGCTGATTGATTATTGTATAGTTAACGATCTAACTATACTGAATACCCATTTTGAACATAAAAAGATACATAAATATACTCGAGCAGAAAAGAGCAGAAATGAAAGATCTATTATAGATTATATATTAACAAGAGATCAAGAGAGACCAAAAGTAAAGGATGTAAAAGTTAAGAGAAGCTATGAGATCGGTAGTGACCACCTACTATTAGAAGCCAAAATAATACAGCAGATAGATGATGGAAAAGATAAAGTAAAAAGAGTAGAAATAAGCAATAAAAAGATAATCAAAATATACAAATTAAGAGAGGACGAAATTAGGAAGAAATATCAGGAAGCCCTGAGAGAAATTAGTAGAGGTCTGCAATCCAAAGCAGAAGATACAGTCGAAGAAATCTGGACATCACTCAAGATGATGTTAAATACAGCGGCAGAGTATTCATGCGGAAAAAAACAACTAGCGGGAACAAAAAAACAGACGCATTGGTGGACAGAAGAGATGAAAAGAGAAATAAAAACAAAAAAACAAATGTGGAAAAAATATCTCACGACAAATACACAAGAAGATTACGAAGAATACAAGAAACAAAGAAGAAGGGTAAAGAAAATAGTACAAGAAGCCAAGAAGAAGGACTGGCAAGAGTTCGGGGAGCAAATAGAGAAGAATCATACTGGGAACAAAAAGTTATTCTATAAAATTACAAAAAGTCAGAGGAAAGAAAAACCACCAGCCCTAAAACAGATCAAAAACAAACAAGGAAAAGTCCTAACAAATAAAGAGGACATAATGAACAGATGGAAGGAACACTATGAGGAGCTACTAGAAACAGGCACATATGCGAGAAATGACACTCCATCTACTTGTGTAAGTACAGCATCAGACGAAATATCTCTGGAAGAAATAAAAGAAGCGTTAATGAAGATAAAAGTAGGGAAAGCACCAGGGTACGATGGCATATATCCAGAACAACTAAAATACATCGAAGAGGAGGGTCTATATATTCTACATAGGCTCCTAAACAAAGTTTGGGAAAATAGAGTCATACCGGAGGACTGGGAGAATACAGTAATTTTACCAATCTTCAAGAAGGGCGACAACAAAGACTGCCAAAATTATCGAGGAATATCACTATTATGCACCACTGAGAAATTGTACGAAATAATATTAGAAAACAGGCTCAGATTAAAAATAGAAAGCAAACTAGAAAAATCGCAAAGCGGATTTAGAAGAGGCTACAGCACCCAGGACCATATCTTCACTATACGACAAATAATAGAAAAATTCACCACATATAACAAAGAAATATATATATATATGTTACATAGATTTAGTAAAAGCATTCGATAAAGTTAAAAGAGAACATATCTGGAAGATCCTAAAGAAGAGAGGGGTAGACGAAAAATTAATAGAAGCGGTTAAAAGTATATATGCTACAACAAGGAACAGAGTACGGACGGGGAACCAAACATCTGAGGAATTCTTTACAGTACAAGGACTAAGACAAGGGGGTAATCTAAGCCCACTAATCTTTATAACAATTTTGGACGAGGTAATCAAAGGCGTTAAAGAAAAAGTAAAAGCAGTAACTGTCGGAAATTTAAACCTTAGTCGAACAATTATAAGTGAATGCGCCTTTGCAGATGACATGGCGATTTTTGCTAGAAATGAGAGCGAATTGCAAGAAAATATAAATATCTGGGAAAAAGAATTAAAAAAATATAATATGGAAATAAATATAGCCAAAACCAAGGTAATGGTAGCAGGAAAAAATACAAAAGAAATCAACATTAAGATACAAGGAAAAGAATTAGAGCAAGTAGCAAGCTTTAAATATCTTGGAAGTATAATAGACAGCAAAGGAAGCATAGAAGAAGAAGTAAACGCTAGAATACAATCCGCTAATAAAACATATCATGCCCTAAGCAAGATATTTATTAATAACAAACAAGTTAGCAAAGGCACCAAAATGACAATTTACAAAACGATATATGAACCAATATTGCTATATGGCAGTGAAACGTGGGTAACAACCAAGAGGCAAAACAGTAAACTACAGGCTGCAGAGATGAAATACTTAAGAAGAGTAAAAGGAGTTACTAAATTAGACAGAATACGAAATGAAGAAATAAGACACGAACTACAAATTAAGTCAGCCCTAAACAAGGTCGAAGAAAAGCAACTGCAGTGGTTTGGACACATGAACAGGATGTCGAATGAAATACCATGCAAACAAATCTGGAGATCGATAACAACGGGGAAGAGAAATAGAGGAAGACCGCCAAAGACTTGGAACGACAGAGTAGAAGAAATAATACAGAAGAAAAATATTACTTTAAAAGATGCAAAGAAATTAACTCTAAACAGACAAGAATGGAGAAGATTCATTAAGGATGTATAAATCTAGAAGTAAAACCTCAACACCCGTCAGGGTATACGAGGATATCGATTATATATATATATATGTATAACAGATGTCATTTGTTGGTCTAGTAAAGCTTACATTAAAAAAAAAAAAAAAAAGTAGAGACCCAGTACATACACACATCATGCACACAGCGTGACGCCACCTCAAGTGACGCTCATATTACAATCAGTGTTGTTCCAAGGAAAAGAAAATTGTACTAACTTCTGGGGAAAATTTGTACTAAAAATTTACGCAATTGTACTAAATTCATAATATGTTACTGAAAATGAATTTTATTGTTAAACAAAACATAAAATAAGTATATAATCATCATCATCACGCATTCTACCCATTACTGGAGGTGGCACTCTACCGAAGAAGATCTCGGTAAGTGAAATATTTTTGCGCGTGAAGTACGGCTATCAGCCGTCAAAATAAGTAATACAAATAAATGATTTGTTATTCTTTGGTAACTTTTTTTTTTGTTTATATTTATAACTTCAACCCTCATACACGACACAAATATACGGCGACCAACGACGGCAGGGAAATGGAAATGTCTGTCAAATCAATGTCAACATTGTTAACAATACTCAACTACACACCCCACCATTGCTACCAATCATTACAAATAAGAATTTAAAAAAGCCTTCAGTTTCAGAAAAAAAATATGTTTTTGTTTTCAAATATGTTTTGTTGTATAAATATAAATAATAAAATAGTACTAAATTGTAGAAAGGGGTGCCGATGTACTAAAACGTTATTCATTGTACTAAATCTAGTACAATAGTGCACCTAGGAACAACACTGATTACAATTCATGCATGATACGTAAAACGCAATGTATGACAAACTCACCGATAGATAGAAGCTCTCAGGTAATCCAGAATATACTAATTGATTAATCAGACACTTAATCACAAGTTTATATCAAAGCTAACATAGTACTGCACAACTGAACTGTACAAAACAAGGCCAATACTTCGAATGATGCTAGGTTAGTTTTGGGTGCGTCTTTGCAGCCCTTAGGAATATTTACATAAACTCATGTGTGCACTTATCGCTTGAATTGCATGTGGTTCCATGGCTTGGGTCAGATTTCAGACGCTACGGCCCACACAAACTTTAGTGCGAAAATTTGGTATTTGTAACGAAACTAAATAATCAGAAAACTAAAACTAGAAGAATATAATTAAATAAAAATCGTCTTGTAACAGACATTTTTTTTATACTTAAAACATAGAGAAATTTGGGCTGTTTGGGACCGACTCCTTTTCAATGGTGGCACTTTACGTGTAGAAATAAATATACAAAACTAGTTTTTTCTTGTTAAAAACAAAAGTTAATGATTGCATCATCAGGCAAATAAGCACTCATACAATAGCTTGCAATCTAACAAGAGCGTTCGCGCAATTATGCAATGTTGGTGTAATGTTCGTGCAATCTGAAAGAAGTAGTTTGTTTTTTGTTATTGCCGTGGGCCATGTCGTGTATCGTAGCGTGCCATGCAGTGTGTGACAATCCGCGTGATGTATGGGCTGGTAAACCGGGCAGTCAGTACAGCTGCGGTGGATTTATGTTGTAGGTATGTGTTCTTCAAGCGTGAAATACTAAAGCTAGAGCAGCCAAACCACCAGGCACCGTACAATATATCCTACTCAAAATAAGATTCATTTGCTCTTTGCAAGGGGAATAATGCATAAATGGATGATGCATGATACTAAAGAAATTAAAAATACGCTGCGCATTAAAATTGTAGATGATGAAGTTTTGTACGGTTCCTATTATCGATAGTCGATAGTCTGCACTAACAATATCGATAGTTTTAACGATAATATAAATTATAGTTTCAAAATAGTACTATCGATAGTACAGACGATAGCTTTCTTCAATGTTATCAAAACAGCCTTTCCATTTAACCCACCGATTCTTTAAGCTGGTACTATTTTAGACCGTGGTTTTTTGGTAAATATTTAATTTAATCCATTCAGCAATATTTTTTTAAAATAGTATATTTTACTACCGCGCTGTAGTGACTTGTAATAACAATATCAGAAATTACTACCGATAGTGCATACCATAATCACATCTGATAGTCACATTTGATATGATACAACCGATAGTAAAAACTGCTAGTCACATTCGATAGTTGCAATTCATAGCACAACTGATAGTCAAATGCGATAGTACAACTAATACTAATGATAAATCTGAACCATCGATAGTTTGTTTTTAAAAATGACTACCGATTATATTTTTCGTTTAGAAAGTTCCTTTACAGGCACGTGATTTGGCTTGTTTAATGCAGCATTCAGATTTAAATGGTAAACAAGTTTTACTGTCGTCATTACTCCATAAATTAGTTTAGAAACAAGTATTTCAAGGAGTATCTGTTGTAATTTAAATTCTTCTTCTAAGTTAATAAACAAATTTTGTGATCAACAGTTTATAATCTCAAAAATGATTATTATTTTAAATACGATTTTTTATTAGTCAACTTAATACAAGATGCGAATAAATGTAGAACGTTTTTAGTGTCAAGTGAATTTCAAAGATGCCTAAATAATTAAAATTTGAATAAAATAGTAGCATACTCGCATTTGTCTGTTTTAAGATATATCCGGCGGTACGGTGATATGGGTAGTTTTACGACATTCGAATCCGAAGATCTCGAGTTCGAATTCCACTAAAATTAAAATTATATGAATTTCCACTCTATGGCTCATTGAACCCTGTACTACACATATAATTGAAATTAAATTTATGTTGTACAGAGTAGAATAAATTAATTAATTAATAAATTTAATAATCATAGATTTAAGAAATATGATAATAAGAAGAAATCATTTATAAAGAGAATTAAATTTGAAATTAACTAAGTAACTCAGTTTTTATTCTGAAATGATTTAAGTGACATTAGAGCTATTTACAAAACAAAATAAGATTGTTCATAAATTTGAAGTCAAATTAGGTTGTATAACATTGGGTGCCATAATTATCAGTTATTTTTGTGAATTAGAAAATAAGTATTAACGGCTACTCTGTGTCATGAATCTCTAATCGGTTCTTGTTCAAATTCAATTGCTTCCGGTTATAAAAACAACTTTTTCTAGATGTCTATGCCACTTTTTAATATTTTTGTTCTTTTCGTTGAAAATTTTCCTAAAATATATGTTATAAATCAAATATGATACAATTTTTTTTAAAAAAAACTTATTTATTAGACAAAAAATAATCATACTGTTTTTTCAGTAAATTATCAAAATATTTATTGCAATTTTAATAGGAAAACAAAGATCATAAATAGTGCTTGTTGCACAACTCAGTCATATAGGTCTCCTCCCATATACACTCAGCTACAGAAATAAAAATCAACTCAGTGCATATTCATATAGGTAATGTTATGCAATGTTGTCACAGCAAAATTTTTATTTCGAATGTAATTCAAGGAGTGGTAATACAGTTCTATCCAGTTTTCTCGTTATCTGGGCTTTTACCCCTGCAAAACCGTAGGTCTGAATTAACTACATCTTAATATCCGTTATTTTAAGTATTTTTCTTTAAATTAATTTGTCAAGTTATGACGGCGGAAAAACTTATTTATCACTGAAATCTCTTTGCTGCCTCGTTCAAGTCAGCACCTTCTTTATTAAACTGTATTTATGAAACTAAAGTACTATAAAAAGATAAAAACTAAAATTCAGAATAACAATTAAAATGAAAATAGGGCAATATGTGCTTTTTAAATGTGAATTTTATTTGTTTTTAATTTTTTTTTTATATCAATTACTCAAATGTATCAAATTTTGAATAGTGACACTCTCTCAAATAAGCGATGAAATGTATATGTATTTTTCTATGGCGTGGCTAGCTCAGTGGTATGAAGTCGGCCTGTGGATTCTGAGAACCCTGGTTCGATTCTCACAGACGACAAACAATTTTCATAATTTCAAAAGCTACCCCTGTGGCTCCTCCACCACTAACATCTTTGAAGGCCGTGATTTGACGACTGGTAACCGCACTTCACGCGCAAAATATATCACATACCGAGATCTGCTTCGGCAGAGTGCCACACAGTGGTGAAAGTAGGCCTGTACGGTCCGGTACGCCGTACCGGTAAGAGAAATACAGCTGGTACGGAGTGCGGGTAAGAAAATTTTACAAATAAGTTTATTTTCAATTGCTGTATTTAATATTTTCATATTTTAATTTGTACGCCACAACTTCTGTGAGACGACACTATTTTTTAATTCTTGGTAATGGTAACATGTACACTGAACGAGCTCAATTCCTAGGTTTGTATAACAAATTTTGTTTTTAATTTTACGAATTTTTCCTTATTTATTTCTAGCCCCATATCTCTTCCCTCTCTCACTATTTCTTCCAGCGACTTTTTTAATAGTTCTCTATTTTTTGCTATAATGACGATGTCGTCCGCGTATGCTATTAGTTGCGTTCCTTTATTCCTGATTGAGTTTTTGTTTATCGACTTCGTCACCTTTTCCAGCGCTATATTGAAGAGAGTGGCTGATAGCGCATCACCTTGTCTTACTCCTTTAGTTGTTTTAATCTCTTTTGTCTCTCCTATTCTGGACTTTATGCTTACCCTAGCATTGTTCATGGTCATTTTGGTACGCCTGCGCAATTTTGCTTCTATTCCCAGTTCTTCTAGTGCCTTCATCAGTTTTTCTCTTCGTATACTGTCAAACGCTTGCTTGAAGTCTATGAACAGAATTTCAATATTTATTTTAGCATTGTGGGTTTTTTCTATTATTTGTTTTAGAGTGTGAATTGCGTCCGTCGTAGATTTTCCCTGCACAAAACCACATTGGTAATGCCCTATTTTATTTTTTGTTGTTTTTGCTAATCTTTTCTGGATGATTGTTGAAAGTATTTTGTATGTCGTGTTAAGAAGTGTTATTCCTCTGTGGTTTTTGCACTCTTTGGGGTCGCCTTTCTTATATATTGTTACTATCTGTCCCAATTCCCAGTCTTTGGGCATTATTTCTTCTCTCCAAATTCTTGCTATTAATTTATGTGTCTGCTTGATTAGTATATTTCCTCCGTATTTTAATAGTTCGCCGTTGATACCATCTTTACCCGGTTGTTTTCCATTCTTACAAGCATTAATCACATCTTTCACTTCTTGTATTGTTGGCTCTCCTATTATATCTTCATTTTCTTCTTCGCTGTCGTTATTGTCTTCTTGGTTTTCCTCTTGCGTGTTTTCTCCTGCCTCATTTAACAGTTCTCTGAAGTATTCTTTCCATACCTTCTTGCATTGTTCTTCTGATTCTGTTATTTTTCCATTTTTGTCTTTTATGCTGCTGCCTATATTTATTTTATTTGTTTTCCTCTGGTTTTTTATTTTTTGATAAAAACTCTTCGTGTTCTTATTAATGTTGTCTTTTTCTATGTCATTGATCATTTCTCCTACCCATTCCCTTTTGCATTTTCTTCTTACTTTCTTGCATTCTTTCTTAATTTTTTCATATTCCTCTTTGTCCTCTTTTAGTTCCGTTTGCATCCATTTTATTCGTGCCTTAACTTTTCTTTCCGTTAACTTTTTACATTCTTCATTATACCACTCTTCCTTCTTTTCAGCTTTTTGTTTTCCTAGCTTTTTATCCGCTGTCATTATTATATTCTTTTTTAGTCCGTCCCACATCTCATCTACACTTTGTCTGTTTGAAGTTCTGTTCTTTCTTATGTTTATTTCTATCTCTTCCATATATTCTTCCCTTTCTTGTTCTCTGTTTAGTTTCTTTATATCCCACTTGTCCGGTTTATTTTTTTGCATTTTCTTCCTTTTGATTTTCTGCTTTGTTGTCGCGGTGACCATGTAGTGATTCGAGTCGGCACATGCTCCTCTGTATGTTCTTACGTCTCTGATGGTTGTTTCCCATCTTTTAGTGATGAGTACATGATCTATTTGTGAGCATTTACTGTTGTCTCCAGATGCCCATGTGATTTTGTGTTGTCTCGGGTGTTCAAACTTTGTGCTACTAATTATCATGTTGTTTGTCGCTGCTAGATTACATATTCTTTGCCCATTGTTGTTAGTTTTGTTGTGTATTGTGTACCTTCCTGCAACTTCTGCTATGTATTCCTCCTTTCCGATCTGTGCGTTTAGATCTCCAAGTACAATTACTATATCTTCTTTTGCTATCTTGTCTAGTTCTCCTTCCATTTCTTCATAAAACTTTTCCTTTTCATCATTCTTCGCGTTCTCTGTTGGTGCATAAACATTTAATATTGACAAGTTCAGTATGGAAAATATAAATATTCGAAAGTATTGTACCTGAATCTACCTTAAATATATAATTTTTTTTATATTATTAAAATAAGTATTGCATATAGAGCGCGACAAACTAAAGTAACACTTGGAGCTGAAATGCGGTTTAACTCCATCCATTTAGGTATATAATGAATGGCGTAGCTCTGCTTTGGCGCAAAAATTAAATATACAGTCTCAGTGAAAACACTTGGCCGCCGCACCATGTACAATATGAGCATTTATGTAAATTTGTTAATGAAATATTTATTTATTATGAATTCAACATAATAATTATTTGACATGCTATTTTGATAAAAGAAAAAAATTACACAGTACGTCTTATTATTACATACATTCAAATAATCCGCCTGTTTTGTAAAATCACTGAACGGATTGATGATAGTAGTGACCTCCGAAGATACTCCTCTTAGGGTTGTAAATTACTTTGACCAACTCTATATATACCACATGAAACCATTTTTTTCTCTTAGAATAGCCTCTACCTCATTAAAAGTAGCGTACCGGTAAGAAAATAAATCTACTTTCACCCCTGGTGCCACACCCAGTAATGGGTAGAAGGCGCGATGATATATTTTTTTTATATTTCTTTGAATTTATATAAATAAAAATCATCACGCCTTTTACCCGTTACTTGGTGTAGCACTCTGCCGAAGCAGATCTCGGTAAGTGATATATTTATGCGCGTGTAGTGCGGTTATCAGCCGTCAAATCATGGCTCCCAAAGATGTAAGTGGTGGAGGAGTCACAGGGGTAATTTTAAATTGGTGAAAATGTTTGTCGGCTTTAGGGATTGAACCAGGGTTCTTAGAATCCACAGGCCGACTCGATACCACTGAGCTATTATTCCATTTATGATTTTATAGAGATACAAATTAAAAATTATTCAGACAGTTGTCAAAATTCCGAAATCATGTTGATGTAAATGATCTACAAGCCGACGAATAAATAAAATTAGTGCAAAAAAAAGTAAAATTACATCAATGAAAACGTAATATTTAATTATTTTAACATTTTAGAACAATTTTTTAAATAGTTGAAAATTATTATCACTTTCTGTACGATTGTTCGGTAAAAAAATGCTATTTTTATGATCACTATATAATAAATCTGGTGTGGTCACCACACGATTTTCTTACACACAGCATATTTAATATTTAGAATATATGAATGTTATATAATATTATTAAACATGTAATTAAGTTTTTCAGTAATTCAGCATTTATCTGTTTGTAACATATAAAATATCAAATTTGTTTACGTATATTTTTTGAGTAATGTTGACTACTTTATGTCTAACTTTACTGATGAGGCATATACAGAATGTCCGTATTTCGAGCCTAACCCTTGGTATTTCAAGAACCGTGAGATACGAAGTCGATTAAAATTGAGGCAAAGTTGCCAAATTAGTTGACCAATTTAATAATGTATTTGTTTTTCCGAAAAAAGACATAGATATTTAGATAAAGCGAAAATTAAAATTTATATTTTTTGTTTCTATTGCTACTATGATTATTGAAATATATTATTAAATATAAAAATTAGTTTTTCTCATAATTAGACGCATATACAGGAAAATTGCAAATAACATTTTATGTATCAAATATTTTAGCTAACATCTTTTATTTGAAACTTTTTTCGTAACTGATTCCATTTTTGAAATAAATGGAATTTATTGTTTTGTGTGTCCAGTACCTAAACTTCCTCTTCCGGTTTTTCAATTTCATTCAAAATCAACTTTTTTTTTTTTTTGTTGGGGTTGGAGAGAACGCATTATGCGCACCCAGCATCATGTCACCGACAGCGGATGGCCCTCAGCGGGTATGGGTAGTGTGGGACTCTAACCCACTAAACTCTCCCGTCCCCTAGCCCAAAAGGATGTGGAACCGCTTGCGCATTACCTCTCCATCCTCTTGTTGTCCTCTTCTAAATTTTTCTTCTTTCTTTCTCTCTTTCGTTTAGCTCCTTTGTCTTTAGTACACTTTCAATATAATTGTTTACCGCGGTCCAGGTTTCAACGTCTGTCAGCATCACATTTATTGTGTTTCGGGGAGTTAATTCTCTACCTATGCGTTCTTCGCAAATTTTCCTCTCTTCGTCCCATCTAGCGCAAACATACATACAATGTTCTGCTGTGTCCGAGTCTGAGCTGCAGTAAATGCATGCAGCGCTTGCTGCCTTCCTTATTCTCGCTAGATAGTGTTGAAAGCAACCATGTCCGCTTAAGAATTGGGATAGGTGAAAACTTATTTACCTGTGGTCTCTGTTTAGCCAGAAGGTGATATCCGGCATTAGGACATGCGTCCATATGTCTTCAATACCTATCGCCCAATTTTCTTGCCATTTATCATTTCTTTGCTCCTTAATGCTTTTCCTCTCCGCTTTGGTCGCCTTATAACATAGTATCCTTTCCTGGACCAATACTTCCAACGGTGGTAGCCTTGCTAGGACTTCCGCTACTTTACCCGAGGTGGTGCGGTAGGCTCTACTGATGCCTAGCGCTATTTTTCTATTTAGTCTGTTTAATATTACTAGACTCTGCTTGTACCGAAGCGCCGCACCCCAAATCGGAGCTGCGTATAGCACAATGCTTTGTGCTGCAGATGCCAGTAATCTTCGCTTGCTTTCCTTAGGCCCAGTAAGCCGGGGATAGAGTCTTCTAAGGGCTGTTACCGTTTTGTCGGCTTTATTTATTGCGTACCGGATGTGCGGCAAAAAGGTTAGGTTTTTGTCCAAGATAAGGCCTAGATACTTTATTTGAGGTTTGGGTCTGATCTCTGTCCCCCCTAGCTCAAAGATAATTTCCCTATGTTTCTTTCTCCCCGAGAGCAGCGCAGCCGCTGTTTTTTCCGGGACTATAACTAGGCCCTTTTTGCTCACCCATTCTTGTATGAGGAGTAACGTGTGATTGGTTTTGGCTATCAGGGAGTCTTCGCATATGTCGGTTGATAGTACCGCAAGGTCATCCGCAAAAGCTATCAGCTGTGTATCTCTTGGGGTCCAAATATTCAGTACTTCATCGTAAAACACATTCCAGAGTAGGGGACCCAGGATGGACCCCTGTGGTACTCCGCATGTCATTTCGTAGTCCTTGCCGTTGTGGCTGATCCATCGATTATGTAGATATGATGCTATTATTGCTGTAAGGTATTCCGGAACCTTTTCTTCCTCAACGCTTCCAAAATTTCCGGCCAGGGGGCTGAATTGAAAGCGTTTCTAATGTCTATGGATATCAGCGCGCAAAAACCTCTTCTTCACCTCTTTTTGTTCATCTCGTCCTTTGCCGCTGTGTATATTACTTCCATGGCTTGTAGGGTAGATTTGCCCTCTCTGAAGCCGAATTGGTTATTGGCTAGACCTAAGTGTTCATCTAGGTGCCGATTCAATCTTTTGCATATCACGAGTTCGAGAAGCTTGCTGATGCTGTTCAATAGGCAAATAGGTCTGTACGCCGATGGGTCCTGTAGGTCTGTTTTTCCCGGTTTTGGTATCAGGACTAGTTCAGCCTTTTTCCATCTTTCAGGAAAGCGTCCTGTTTCAAAGATTTTATTCAAACTTCCTGTTATCCATTCCGGTCTGTGTTCCGTGACTAACTTAATGATTTCGGAAGGGATGCCGTCTGGGCCCGGTGCCTTGTTGCATCGCAGTTTAACTCCTGCTTGGATTACTTCCTCCGCCGTGATTGGCTCGAAGGGCTTACTTGGACAGTCCACCCAAGGGCGTGTCGCATGTTTGGGAAATAATTATTCCACAATTCTGTCCACTAGTTGTTCTTCCGGGTTCAGGAGTATTGCCATCCTTGTCCTCTTTACTATCAATTTATATGGCGTTCCCCACACATTATCATCTACTGTTTGGATCATTTCCTTCCATTTCTTGTCTTTTTCCTGTTTTATTTCCCAGCTCAGGTTCTTTTTGGCTTCCTTGTATTCTCGCTTCCTTTCATCAGTTATCTGGAGA
Source organism: Pterostichus madidus (assembly GCA_911728475.2). Lineage (NCBI taxonomy): Eukaryota > Metazoa > Arthropoda > Insecta > Coleoptera > Carabidae > Pterostichus > Pterostichus madidus. The sequence continues at coordinate 21,848,688 of OU452308.1, read as the reverse complement.
TTTCTGTCGTCAATATTACGCCCCATAGCTCTTGCTCTGGCTCTTTGGTATAGCCTTCTTTGATAAAGGCATTTTTGTCGCAGTTCTGCTATTGCCGGAGTCCACCAGTAGACTTCCTTTCTATTATTACTCCCGCTCTTGTGTTTCCTCATGCTCCTATCACATAGTTGGAGTAGGCTTCTGCATACAGCTTCCTGTTTCCGCGGGCTGTAGTACAGCTATCTCTGCCTTAGCTATGTCGATATTCAGTGATTTGGTGTTCCACCTCCTCTTCCAGCTTGTTTGGTGATTTTCCTTTTGGCCTTGTTTTATATTAAAGAGAATATGCCTGTGGGGGCTAAAGGATTCTCCTTCACAGTCCACTTTCCAGTCTAGTATGTTATCCTGCAGCTGTTCCGAGCATGCCGTAACATCTATGTATGAACTTCCATTGGAGTTTGCAAATGTAGGTTCCCCGCCTTCATTGCATACACACAGGTCGTGGCGGTATAAGGTTTCTGCAAGGAGAATTCCTCTGTTATCTGTTACCGGGGATCCCCATGCTAGGTTTTTGACATTGAAGTCCCCTGAAAGGATAATTTCCTTCTTGCAGTCGGTGAGTACGTCTTCTAGTTCCTGCAGGAACATTTCGTACTGTAGTATCGTGATATTAGGGCTAACATAGCTGGTTATGAATCTAAAGTCACTTGTCTCTACCCATGTTATTCCTCTGGACGCCTTGTAGTCACTGACCTTGACTTTTTCCCTGTTGAGAATGTGTATACCTGTATCGCAGGCTGCTTTATCTTTGTTGCAGATCCACCCACCTTGATTCAACACAGTATTTTGATTTGGTTCAGAGGCTAGAACCAAGTCTATACTGTTTTCTTTAGCAGTCCATGCGATAGCATTGTGGGCGTCTCTGCTCCTATTGAGGTTTACTTGTAGGATTCTGCTATACATTTTCGGGATTGTTAATTGTCCTTGAAGGCCTCCGATTGGCTACTAATTTCCTCCTTTCTTTTCTAATTTTTTCCCTGAATACAGGGCATGCCATCGTTCCGGTCTTGTGGTCCTTTTGTTCTTTGCAGGAGTAGCACATTGGTGCCTTCTGACATATCTTTTCTGTGTGCTTGTCTTCACCGCAGTTGGCGCACATATGTTGTCTGTCCGGTCCCGGGCATGTTCTCTCCACATGGTCCGTGTCATGGCATTTGAAACATCTTGGTATTATAATCCTTTCTCTGATGATGCAATTGTTGTACGCTATTTGTATTTTTCCTAGCCTAGTCAGCTTGTCAGCTATGTCCCGGGGAGCTTCCAGAGAGGTGCTTTTCCCTCTAAACGCATTCCTTGGTGTGTGTATTACTCACTCAATTCAAAATCAACTTAGCTCTTCGTATTTTCATGAAACTTATAATTACCAAGTTTCGTTAACAAATCTTATCTCGTTCATGATATATTGCACACTCGGACACACATCCATTCACACACACACACACACACACACACATTATTAACAAAATGATCAAAGCGGATTCAGTGGACCTCAATACACGTATTTCCGCGAAAAAATCGTCAACGATTTTTTTCACGATTCCAATACCTTCTTATACTGTGTATAAGAAAGTAAAAATAGCGTATTGAAATAGGTATTCGTCTAATTTTCAAGAATAATGCGTAAACCATGTCATGATGCAATTCAATATTTATCTCGTTTGATAAATATTGTTATTTATTACATAAAATCTTGTCGAATACATTGATGAACGACAAAAATTTGTTTCAGTATTTAAGTCACTGAAACAGGACAAGTGCAAAGGAAATAGGTTAACAAAGAATTTTTTTGCTAATACTGAGAAGGAACCTATGTCAATTTCAAAGCACTGATGGAGGTGTTTTGTTACGTACTGGAATGAGAAAAATTTGAGGAATTTTGTTATTAGATACAAGATGGTGTTGAGCATCAGTTAAAAGTATGTAAATAATTAAATTTAGAAGAACAATGAAAATTATAAAGTATGTGTCACGTTTACTTGTGAAATTTAATAGTTTAATTAGAAATATTTACAGCATTGCAGTTTTCGTTAAGAACTTTTAGTAAAGCTGAGAGATATAGTTCCTTTAAGAGAGAAGCATTTACTTAAATGCAATTATATAAACGAAAGTTTTTATTTGTTTTGTGAGTAAAGAGAATTTGCATACATCACTTTGTTGAACAGTTGGCACAAAGAGGTGTCTGATTCAGTGGCGGTGACTAGCTGCGAGTGGTAAGGGGTTGGTACGAGTTCATGTGATTAGCTGATGAGACGGTTGTACAACATGGCCTCATTACCATACCAAATAACACTCAAAGCGCAAGGCACGTTGACATCGCAAAATCGATATTTTCACGTTATTACTTCCTTATATTAAATGTTTGTGGCCGAGGATTGTATTATGCATTAATTAATAATACATTGAGAAAAAATCTACCCCAATTTTTCTTTATTAATGAAAATAGAAACTGGTTGCTGTTTGTTATTAACTTGGTGTTATATCTAGGTAAATATGTAATTTGTTGAATATTTAATTAAATATCTCTATTAAAAATAAAGTCGTTGCTACTTGTTAAACAAAATCATACATATAAGTATGCAATGAATTGTAAATGTAAAACTTGTATCATTTTGGAACAAAAGTTCTGTTTTCTTCAATTTTATTTTATTTATAAAATAGATTGACGTTGATAACTTTCAAATATTGTTGTTTATAAAAATTCGTGGAAAACCACAGTCATGATTATAGCTATAATTTAACAGAAATTTTGAAATTAATTTTGCATAAATTTATTTCATATTATATATTATATACATATATACATACCCCTCCACTAACATCTTTGTGGGCCGTGATTTGACGGCTGGTAATCGCACTTCACGCGCAAAAATATATCACTTACCGAGATCTGCTTCGGCAGAGTGCCACACCTAGTAATGGGTAGAAGGCGTGATGGTATATTTATTTGATTTATTTATACATACAGGATGATGAACGCAACTCTCGAACATAGGGATTTAACATGTAAAATCACAATTTTGTAATTTCCTGATTTCCTAATTATTTTAGGCAAAAAAGCTTCAAATAAGAGTTTTAGGGCATAAAATTCTGCATCTAAGCCAATAAACAAAATTAACTTTGATTATATTTAACAAAAATCAACTTGCCTCCGCCAGGATTTGAACCCAGACCTTCCACTAGGGCCGCGAACGTGCTAACCAATTAGACCACAAAGGTGTGTCTAATTGTTGGCACTGACAAGCGATTTTTTCTATGTTGAAATCCTGGCGGAGGCAAGTTGATTTTTTCAAATTTAATTAACATTCAACGCATTTGTTATTCACAATTACAATTAAACAAAATTAACTTTGCATGCTTCGTATGGGCACAAATTTGATCTGAAAACAACGAAAATAGCCTGAAAACTATTGATAGCCATGGAATTGAAACAAAATTAAACAAATGTTTGTCGTTTTATCTATCAAAATAAATGACATAATAAATAAAGAGATTATTTTGACAGATTAAACGTCAAACATTTGTTTAATTTTGTTTTAATTCCATGGCTATCGATAGTTTTGAGGCTATTTTTGTCATTTTCAGATCTAATTTGTGCCGTTGAGAAGCATGTAAAATTAATTCTGTTTATTAGATTAGATGCAGAATTGTATACCCTAAAACTTTTATTCGAAACTTTTTTGCTTAAAATAATTAGGGAAGCAGGAAATTACAATATTGTGATTTTACATGTTAAATCCCTATGTTCGAGTGTTGCGTTCACCATCCTGTATATATATATATATATATATATATATATATATATATATATATATATATATATATATATATATATATATATATATATATATATATATATATATATATATATATATATATATATATATATATATATATATATATATATATATATATATATATATATATGTTAAATCCCTATGTTCGAGTGTTGCGTTCACCACCCTGTATATATATATATATATATATATATATATAAGGAACGGCTCTACGCTTGTTTTTGTAATGTCTATATATATATATATAAATTACCTAGACAACAGAATAAATAGAACTCACCCGTCAAGTGCGAAATTTATTTGGGTTTTTGACTGGGTTTTTGGAGTTGGATTAAAATATACTGTTTGTCACTGGACTTCTCGAGTATCGTTTTATTAAGATAAGTGTTATCTTTTATTTTTATAGTAGTTTAGTTTTTTATATATATATATATATATATTTTCTTTCATATCGTTATTTGTTTATATTGGTTACGTGTATAGAAACGCTGAGTTATGTTTTGTTTTTAGGTGTGATTGACGTTTGACAGTTGTGTAAATGTAACTGTTTTCTTTTTCTATTTATAGTTTAGGACAAGCCTGGTAAGCTACCTTAACTTCTACTCTTCTACCGAGAGAACCCTTCTTTTATTTCTTTTAGATAAATGAAAAATAAAGGGGTGAAATTTGATAAATGTAAGTTTGGTACGTGGAATGTTAGGGGTATAACTGGTAAAGAAAATGAATTGATGAATGTAATGCGTGTGTAATGTAGATGTTTTGTGTGTCAGTGAGACTAAAAGGAAAGGATGTAGTGAGGAAGAAGTGGATGGATTGTTTTGCCTGTGGTCGGGTGTTTCTGAGAATGAACACGCGAAGCATGGTGTTGGTGTGCTTGTTAGTGAACGAATGAAACCGTTTGTGAGAGAATATGGTTGTATTTCATCGAGAATTCTTTGGCTGAGATTAAAGGTAGGCTTTCATAGAATCTTCGTTGTGTAAGTTTATGGTCCAACCGAATCCGAAAATGATCTTGAAAAAGATAGATTTTGGAATTTGTTAGATAGTGTTATTGATTCATGTGATTCAGGTGAGAAAGTTATTGTATGTGGTGATTTAAATGGTTGGGTGGGAGTTAAGAGAAGCATGTCTGGGAATGTATTGGGTAAGTTTGGTGATGCAAGAGTGAATGAAAACGGTAGGAAAATAGTTTCTTTCTGTTTGGAGCGTGATCTCTTTGTTTCCAACTCTATCTTTAAACATAAACTTGCTCATTTGTATACATGGGCGAATATTAGTGAAAATAGACAGAGTATGATTGATTTTATTTTGTATGATGAACGATTGAGAAGTTTAGTTGTAGATACGCGTGTGAAGCGTGGTGCTGAATTGGGTACGAATGACCATTATTTGGTGGTATCGCGTATACGTCTAGATAAATGTTGGAGAATGAGGGTGAAAAATACTAATAACATGTTTCGTGTGAAATCCAGTGCGCTGCAGAATGAGGATGTTAGAGATTTGTTTGTTGAGAAAATTAATGGATTTTTTGCCTGTATGTGAACTTAATTTTGAATGCAGCATAAATGATGTTTGGTTCAAATTTAAGGATACAGTTCTTAAATGTGCAAAAGAAATTTGTGGTGAATGTAGATTAGGTTCTTGTACAAAGAATGCATGGTGGAATAAATAAGTTAAAGAGGCGATTGAGGTGAAAAAGAGAGCATACTTGCGATTTCTAAATGTGAAAGATGTGCCTGGAAGTTTACGTGATTAATGCTTGTTGGAATACAAGAGGTTAAATAAATGTGTTAAGAGAGTAATGAGAGAAAGCAATTCGCGTTTTGATGATTTGATGAGTGAAAGATTAACTAATGATTTTAGTATGAATAAAAGAATGTTTTGGTTGAGTGTGAAGAGTTTGAGAGGTGGTAATGTCAGGTCAGTGAAATCGATTAAGAGTGCGGATGGTGAGTTATTGTGGAATGAATCAGATGTTACTAATAGATGGTGTGAGTACTTTAGGACTTTATATGGTAGCATTAATAGACCGAATGGTTGTAGTGAAAATGTTAGCGAAAATGTTAGTGGTGATGAATGTGATATAGATGAGAGTGATGTTAGTTTCGCATTGATGCGTCTGAAGAATGGTAAGGCTCCTGGTTTGGATGGTATATCGAATGAGATGTTGAAGTATGGAGGCGAGAGGTTATTTGACTGGTTAGTTTATTTGTTTAGATTTTGTTTAAAACGGTGTGTGGCTCCTGATGATTGGAAATGTGCTATCATTTGTCCTTTATTTAAAGGTAAAGGTAGTTCGAGTGAATGTACTAATTTTCGTGCGATAAGTTTGCTGAGTGTGGTAGGGAAGTTGTACGGGAAGATTCTTATTCATAAGGTACGAACCTTAACAATCTCCAAGTTAAGCGATATGCAAGGTGTTTTTTTGCCTGAGAGAGGATGTGTGGATCAATTGTTTTCTCTTCGTATGATTGTTGAAAAGTCACTTGCTAAGAACAAGAAGGTGTTCTGTGGCTTTCTCGATCTTAAAAAAGCATTTGATAGTGTTCATCGCGAGACATTATGGAATGTACTTCTAGAGTACGGTATAAATGGTAATTTGTTGGGGGCAATTCGTGCGCTGTATGAAGGTAGTGAGGCTGCGGTGAGAGTTAATGGTAGATTGAGAAATTGGTTTTGTATAGACATTGGCGTGAAACAAGGTTGTGGGATGTCTCCGTGGCTCTTTAATTTGTACATGGATGTATTGTTACGAACGGCGTTGAATGGGGTGGATGATGTACATATTGGTGGTAGTGTTGTGCCTGCGTTAGCGTATGCGGATGATGTGGTTGTTATGGGTGAATCTGAAGAGCAATTGAGACGAATGATTCTAAATATAAATGAAGTAGGAAAAGATTTAAATTTATTATTAAATGTTGATAAATGTAAAGTGTTAGTGTTTGAAAAGAGCGATTTGGTGACTGATTGTAATGTTTCGGTGAATGGTGTGAGATTGGATCAAGTGAATGAGTTTTTATATTTCGGTAGTATGTTTTCAAGGGATGGACGTATTGATTGTGAGATTGAAAGAAGAGTATCTGCGGGACGCAAGGTATTGGGTGCTCTGGGAACCTTTGCTCGAAATGTGAATGTATCCAGAGATGCTCGATTGAGTGTGTATAATGGTGTTTTAGTGCCTACATTGATGTATGGTAGTGAATGTTGGGTGTGGATGAAGAAACATGAACGTCGTATAACTACTGTGGAAATGAGGTATTTGCGGGGTGTGTGTGGTTATACTAGAAGAGATCGTGTCCGGAATACATTGGTGTATGATGAGTGTGAAATTGAGAAGAATGTAGTTAGAAAAGTAGGTATAAGTCAGTTGAGATGGTTTGGGCATGTTGAACGTATGTCGAATGAGAGATTAGTGAAACAGGTATATGTTGGTGAAATTGAGGGTGAAAGATTGCGTGGGCGACCTATGAATAAATGGATGAATATGATAGAAGGATTGTTGCGTGAACGAAAGTTTCCGAGTACGAGGAACAAACGTGCTTGTATGAAAGGAATGATGAATGTGGATGAAGCAAAAGTGGTGTGTCAGGATAGGAACGTTTGGCGAAGATTAATTGCGGAATGAATCTGATGATTTCAGAAAAGCGCAGGGTTTTAGATTTTAGTTTCGTTGTTTAGTAATTTCATTAGAGTGTTTACCTGTAATTGTGTGAAATTCACTTTCAAAAACAAGCGCAGGGACGACACTCCCTTCGTTTCTTATCTTTTTTATTCTTTTCTGATCTTACATTGAGTGTTTAACTGCAATTGTGTGGAATTCACTTCCAAAAACAAGCGTAGAGCGACACTACCTTCCTTTCTTATCTTTTAATTCGTTTTCAGTTATTACGTAGTGTTTAACTGCAATTGTGTGAAATTCACTTTCAAAAACAAGCGCCGGGCGACGCTCCCTCCCTTTCTTATCTTTTTGTTTCATTTTCAGTTACTGAATTGTGTGGTCTTTTCTTTCATATATAAGTGCAGACTATCGCTTTCATCTTTTCTAATCTTGTAGATTCGTTGTTAGTTTCGTTATTAGATTCGTTGTTAGGAGTAAACGTGAGTACTTTGAGATTTTTTATGCATACGTTATGTACGTTGAAGAAAGAAAATGAATGGTAAGTGAAAAGGAATGATGTGATTGAAGGTTTGTTGTGTGATAATAATTTCGAGTGTAATAAATGAATGAGTTTATATGGAGTGATCTATAAAAGTGGTTGAAGTGAGGGTGGTGTGTTTGGATGAAAATGTTTGACGATGACCGGTTGTTTAATGGGTGTGATGAGTGAGTGTTTTATGAGTGATTTTGGGGTTCGTGCTACCCTATTTGTTGGGATGTAGCGTGAAGATATGTATGTATGTATGTATGTATGTATATATGCATATATGTATATATGTATATATGTATATATGTATATATGTATATATGTATATATGTATATATGTATATATGTATATATGTATATATGTATATATGTATATATGTATATATGTATATATGTATATATGTATATATGTATATATGTATATATGTATATATGTATATATGTATATATGTATATATGTATATATGTATATATGTATATATGTGTATATGTGTATATGTACATATATATGTATATATGTATATATATATATATATATATATATATATATATATATATATATATATATATATATATATATATATATATATATATATAAACGTTTGTATACGAGGGCAGAGTGAAAAGACCCTGAAAAATGAAACAAGAAATGATTTATTTGGTCAAAACATATTTTATTTCTCAACATAATCTCCTTGTAATTCGATACACTTCGTCCAACATTTTTCAAATTTTTCGATCCCTTCCAAATAATACGATTTTGGCAATCTTTCAAAATAGGCGTTTGTCACAGCGATGACCTCATCGTTGGAGCCAAATCTCTTTCCGCCGAGCCATTTCTTCAAGTTTGGATAGATAAAAATCGCAGGGGGCCAAATCTGGCGCAAAAAGTCCTTCTTATTGCGCTTGAACATCGCCAAACACTCCTTTGAACTTGTCATACGGTCGCGCTTGTTGTCAACAGAGAGAAAATGCGGCACCCATCTAGCAGATAGTTTTCTCATATCCAAAAATTTATGCAAAATGTTCCGTATCCGTTCGGTTGAGATGCTCATAGCCTCAGCAACCTCGTGCACTTTAACTCGCCGATCGTCTAATATTATACCATGGATTTTATCGACGATTTCTGGCGTTATACCCTCAACTGGACGACCAGAACGTTCGGCGTCCTTTGTGGTTATACTACCACAACGAAAATCAGTAAACCACTTGTGAATCGTTCCAATCGATGATGAGGTGTCCCCGTAATGTTTAACAAGCGATTCTTTTGTTTGCGTAATGTTTTTTCCACGCAAGAAATAATGTTTAATCAAGACGCGAAATTCAATTTTTTCCATGTTTTCAAAAACCTTGAAGGTTGCTTGATTTCGATGGATGTCAAAACAGAACTGAATGACATATCAGTCTGAAAATTTTAATGCGTTCTAGTTAAAGATGGTACATCACAAATGTCACATGAGATTTGCGATTATGGCGCCATCTGTTTTATTTTTCAGGGACTTTTCACCCTGCCGTTGTACGATCCCTGTTGATTCGAATCTTATTTTTTCTTTTGATGTTTTATTTTGCAGTTTTATTTCTCTCTAGTAGACAAGAAAATTAAATCAAATTTTAATGAGACATATACAAAAATATCGTTAATACATAGATAAAATTAGAAGTCAAATGATACAAACGTACATATTGGAATGACAACCATTGAAAGATGAAATAAACATTTCTGTAGTAACTATAATTTTTTTCGTTTTATTAAAAAACTGTATAATAATAAGACAATAATCATGATAGTATATACGTGTGTTGAATTGTTTAGCAAAAAAAAAACTCGTTTTACTGCTATAAAGTTTGTGTCTGAGGTATATTTAATGTTAAATTTAGTTTAAGATTTTGAAAATTAATTATAGAAATGTCAGATATCTGCGTCTTTAAGGTTATTTAAATTATTAATAAAAAATTAAGATTCGGGTCAACTAATGTGCACAGGGTTCGTATATTATATGAAAGAATAATTGTAATGATTAAAATTTACATTTTTTATTTGTCTTCATATAAACGACTCAACATGTATTTAAAGCTGTAAACTGAACCCGGAAGTAACATAATATAATACCGTAATTTAAAATATTACTCTTATTGGTATATGATAATTTTATTGTATAGCTATAATTATATCTTATTACAAAATAGCGTGACTGACTTGAAATGACCTGAATAAAAATCATTTTAATATTTTATAAAGCAATATAACTTTTCTAGCGTTTCTTTTAGCTTATCATTTAGAATTGTAATTGTATTGCTATTAAATAATAAATCACCAAACTGTTTCCTTCAAAATGTATGAAAATTATTAACTTTGTTTTACTTGTTTCAGGACGTGGAGATTTTAACGAGGACAGGTAAATACGAATTTCACTACATTTGCATTATTTATATTTCAAATTAAGCGAGAATGAATAATTAGTGACGCTACAAAGTCAAGTTAAATGTCTTTAACATGATTTACATAATTATTGAAAGTTTACAGTTCATACTCCATGTGCTTATTTAATTAGATTACTTCAAAAACTCTAATGTCGAATATTGCTATCGTAAAACCAAAATTACGAATATGAATAGGATATAACTGTAAGTATAACCGTATTGAAAGTATTCACAGTTAATACGAGTATGCGAACAGTTGTACAAGTTTCAAACTAACTACCACTTTAAGTATTTTCCTCTAATGTCGATTATACAAAATCTGGTAATCTTTTCACCATTGGACGATTATATTTTGCGCTAACTACTTCGCTATATATAAATATATATACATAGGTTTATAACATGTGATACAAGATTTTTGTTGTGCATTTCTTCCCAATTAATTTTACAACAAAATATTTAAATAAAAGTTGTAGAGAAAGTGTTACTGATCAGAAAATATAATTTTTCCATGTAAATCTTGAAATCAAATTTTTAGAGTAATCTGTAAACATACGTTTATAAAGAGAATGAATGAAATTGCAGAATTACAGAGTCCTGTTAAATTTAGTCTAATTCTTGTATTTTAAATTCAACAATGAGAGAAAAATAGCAAATGGCACTTGAAATAATAATAACTGTCTTTTAACCTACAATTTGGAGTTACGTGACTGTTGAAGTATTTATTTATTGTGATCGTGAAAAATATATGTAAAATTTACTTACTTGGAACTAAAGCTACATTCACAACATCAAGCAAAAAAAATATTGAATCAGACGAAAGGATAAAAATTGATGAAAAGGATATTTATATGTTCACCACGCAAGAGTCTACTTTGAAAAGTAGTAATCTGTGAAATGTGATTTAATTTTTTCAAATGTGTTTTTTTAATCATATAATCCAACCAGGTGAACGTCGTTTTGATGTTGTCTGGAAGAGCTACTTCGATACACTGTTCTATCTTGAAAGGTTTTTAATCAATAGGAAGGGTCTTTTATCTTTGTACCACAAATCCGAATTTCTTTTGTTCTATTTTACAAGCTGTACTATAGAAACTTCGGATACAATAATAGGTAACTCATCTCTAACAAAACAATTTAATTCTATTAATAATACAGTATTTCGCATAAAAACTTGAGTATAAATCTTTGTAGTTACTAAAAGAAAATTCTTGCTATGGCTTCGTATTTAATTTAGCTTAGTAATACATACACGCAAACATACTAATCTATAAATTTTATCTTCTTCGATATTACTTCTATAATATTTGCTGTCATGCATCTACTAGAAAGGAAAAGAAATTAATTGAAATATATATTTACATTTCTTTTTATTACGAGTTAATAAAGCATATCAAAATTTATTAGCAAATACATAAAAATAAATTAAATGCTGAAGGCGACGGTTATTGAATTCGAATTCTATAGCTAAGCAAAAATAATTCGAACTTATTTCCTAAAATTAGTAGGTATCTTCTAAAGTTTAAACGCTGTGGAAATAAAAAAGTATATATTTAATTTAATTCTCTATGGTGTAGGTGACTCAGTTGTACAGCATCAGACTGTGGATTTGATTCGATTTCCATAAACAATATTCATAACAGTAAAATTATACTTATGGTTCCCCTCTATTAATATCTTTGACGGGCTTTACTTGATATATACCGTGTGTCCCACGTAAATGTTGGCATAGGCAGTTAACATCTAAAATCAATTATGAGACCAAATCACAGAACTGCCAATATCCTTACATCTTATTTAATACAGATTATTTAATTTAGTAGCGTAATTTAATGATATTAATAAAAATATTTCGTAAATTTTCGCCTACTTTTTTATTACTATTGACGTAACTTGCTTGTAATTTGTTTTAATCTGTTTCTAATTGATTCTGGCGAAGTATATATTTGTCGTGTTCTACGCCCCCCATAATACATTCTATAATATTTATGCGGTTCTCGACTTTTAAAATATATATGACAGTGACATTGATAAATATTTTAAACAAATTGCAATCACTTTTCGTCAGTAGGCGAAAAGTTAGGAATTATTTTTTATTAAATTAGGCTATCAAAATGAAATAATCTGTATTAAATAAGAATTAGGAATATTAGCAGTATTGTGATATAAAATTTGGTCCCATGATTATAAGCCGGACACTTTTTATTTACAAATGCCAACATTTACGTGGGACACACGGTATATATATATATATATATATATATATATATATATATATATATATATATATATATATATATATACCTATTTATACAAAAAAAAAAAACCATCTCTGAAATTGTGGTTTATTAAAGGAAAACAACACGTGAATGTTTTTCAAAAATTCATTTGTAAGTTGGTTTAAATTAACCAAGTAGATAATATAAAGTAGAAAACTTCTATTGGAAACAAAGATATTTCCTTGATCAAAAAGTGAAAAAGTCAAGTGGATTAAAGAAAACAAATTTTTAAATTAAATTACACAGCAAATAGAATACTATATAATAGAATCAGCAGAAATTAAGTTTTGTAGAATTTGATTACATACGCATTCATATTAAATGAATTGTTACACACTTTAATGAAAATAAACCAATCAGGCCAGAGAAATGAAAAATATTTGCCTCAAGTAAAGAAGATTTTTTTTCGAATTTCGGAAACATTGTTTTCTCGTTGTAATCAGTACATCCAGTTTTTTTTTTCAATAAACCACAATTTCAGATATTGATTGAGAACCTGCTTAACAAGAAAAGAGACGTCGAACAAGAATCATTATTACTTACATTAAATGGCCATTCTATATAAGAATCTGTTTCTAATTCAAAATAATAGCGGATTCGGCCTTTTTTTTTTGACGGGTATTAGATTTTGGGCGTGTTACAAACTTATTTTATGAGTCATAAATTACGATGACCTTATTTTAATTGGAAATAAAACATTTAAATTATAGTATAATAAATTTTGTTCTACGAGTTTGGTCGCAAGCATATCTGCCTTCCTGCTCCCTACGAGTGTGAGATATTGCATATACCACTAATCGCTACATTTTTCGTTTTTTTTTTTTATATAATCCTACCCTCATGAACTAAAACAAAACATCCCACTTTAATTGGTTTGTTCGTTGCAAAAATTGATACTGGTGCAAATAATTAAAAAAAAAATAACTACTTGATTTATACTGCGTGAATTCAAAAAGACAAAAAAAACAAATTAAATTTGAAAAGATAAATTCTCTTCTGTGCCCTCCGCTGGATCCGCCACTGACTCAAACCATTTAAAAAATGTTGTATATATTATCCCTGAAACAACCAAGACAATTAGATTGAATAATTATGTTTCTTTGTTTATTTCAACCTAATCAATCCATTTTCAATGGTTTCATCTGAGACATAATTTAGAATTAATTGTGCGCAATCTGAAATATAATGACACTTTGCATGCACTAATTTACCAAACGTCGTAACAAATCGTAACTAGATTACGTTTAAGTGCGTCTTTGGTTTGTTTCACTTATCACTGCCAACTGCACGTTTGCACGTTGGTTTGTTCCAATACTATGTTTTGTTCAATGAAAATTTTATTGTGAGATTATGACGTTGTTTTATTGATATCTAATGCGAAATTGAAAGTATTGGAACAAAACTTGCTGTTTGTTTTAATTTACAAATTGCCATATCCCAATAATTGTATGACCAATATATCCTATGCTTATATAAATATCAACACAAATATCCAGTAATCCGGACAAATCGATCATTCGCACACACTCCGTGCATTTAATTGTTCGGATTAAAGAGATTGTTTTGTATTTTAATAAAAATACCGATCATGTGCAGCCTTGATATTCCACCACACTGATGGTTGCCGAAAAGTAGATAAAAGTAGCACATGTTACCATTATTTTCAATAAACTAAGTAACACACCTTTGAAAAAAACTGAAGCACTGCATGGATCCATTACTTTAGGATTCATTCTTGTATTTTCCAGTTTATTCATAACATATTTTCTATAAATTACAACAGCATCCAGAAACTTATATTTTATTTTACATCCTATTACGTTGTACGAAACTAGAAAATAACATACTGCGACCTAGTTCACCGTGTTAACATAAAATTAATACCACATCTTATCTTCACGTTTTTCTCGTTCGCGAGTTGGGACGCGATTTCATTTCATTCCGCGTTTTGCTGCTTTTTTTGGTAGAACGTAATAGTGAGGTTCATAGAACGTAATCTTCACGTGCAGCAGGATGAAGTTGTTGCTGAAACGGCCATTCGTGGCGCAACATACACTTCTGTAGGAAACATTATCCCTGCTGTGTTCGCTGCAAACGTTATTGATGTTATGGAACGATATTTTTGTTCTACTTTGTTGAAGGATCTAATGTAAGATACTTTTTCATTTTAAATTATTTACTGTTAAAAATACTTGTAATAAACTTCAAGGAAAAATGTATTATTGCAATTTTTATTTGTATTTCTGCCGTAAATTGAACAGATTATTATAGAAATATTTAAGATATTATTACCAATTACATATTCTGTTTAATATTTTCTTATTCTAGTATTTTAGGTGCAGGTCATAATTTGGATTTTTTGTTATACAGTAATTTTTTTATTATATGGGCTATTATTGGCAAATTAAAATTTTGGAGAAGGTGGATTGTCCGTTTCCCAGAGAATATATATATATATATATATATATATATATATATATATATATATATATATATATCAAAAGATGCATCTTCTAATGTTGATGATGCGAGTGTAGAGTCAATTGAAGAAGAATGTGAGAACCTTGATGCAGACGTAACTAGAGAAACAGCTGTAGCTGACAATATTGAAAAAAAATGCTTTCCTGAACTTAACAACATTTCGAGGTTCACACAAATTGTATAAAGTAAAAAATAGTGCAAGAGACGTACTACGCAAAATATACCACGGATGCTACTGTTTTCAAGAAGAATAGGGTCTAAATTTAAAAGAAGCTGAAAAAAAAGCTAAAAGGGTAACTACAATGTGCAGCGAATATTCGCAGGCATTTTTCCGTACATGTTGCAATAAAATGGACTAGATAGCTTTGTACTTCTATTAATTTTGCTTTCTAAACGATAAAATTTGTTATTTTCAGTTATACAATGGATTTATATTATTTTTGTATTTTTGAAATAAACATAATTCAAACTAAAGTTTTACTCAGAGTCCATGTACCAAATATGTGTCATATTTACATTGGCGTGTAGCACAAAAAATACCCTACCAAGTACAAGGTATATCACTTAAATAAAACCTCAAGCATATTGCTAATTTCAAGTTAAATTTTACTGAATGTATGAACCAGATACGGCTCACTTGGACCAAGATCAAGTATGAGCCATATGTGACTCACGGGACAGTGAACGTGTTAAACTATTGAAAGGCTTGGGTTTTTCTCATGACTTCATCGCAGCACAACAAACAGTAACACAGATATCACCCCACCGATACGACAAAAGAACGCAAAATGCTGTGAAAACGAAAGGAAGAGTTTGGGAGTTGTACTAGTGCTGAAATCTAGCGGCAAATCGGTGCACTACAGTAGTTAGAAGAGTAACATACAGAGTTTGAAAGCTTTTGGGTAGCACCTCGTATATATTTTTTTAATGGATAATAATAAAGGAAATTATTCAATTCCAAAAGAAGTAGCAAATAGAGCTACTTTTGACTATCTACAAAGTCGAGAGAGCAGTAAGAGAGCGGCTATAATTGTTCTTTGGAATGGTGCAATTATAAAAATGTTGCTGGCAAGTAAAAAGACTCTTATTTGGCGTACTTCAAAGAGCAGTTCGAGATACGGAAATTGTTATTGCTATGGTCACACTATTCCATGACAAAAATAATGATAAATTTTAATAATAATGGAGACATAAGCAAACATTACAAACTCCTTTCGTTTCGAAAATGTATTGTTTTCCAATGAAAATCAGAAATAAATAAAACGAACAAATTGTATAAAAAATTACTTTTTAACTTCAAATATTTTTACCTTCCAAATCATTATATATATATATATATATATATATATATATATATATATATATATATATATATATATATATATATATATATATATATATACGAGTATTCTCTGAGAAGCGGACATCCCACCTTCTCCAAAATTTGAAACGTCAATAAATTTTTTGAAGGGCTTGAAAAAATCGGAAGAAGTATCTAGGTTTCAAATATGAGTGGCGAACCTGATAATTTTCATGACTTTGGGGTGTTTTTTCCACACTTTTAGCCAAAGATTAAAAAAATAACAAAACTTTAAAGTTGAAAGACATGCTTGAGTTTGGTTTATTTTGTCGAAAAGCTGCCATATTTTGATTCTCGTTCATTTATCTAAAAAGTTACTCTTCTTTAGTAAAAGTGGGTTGAAAACAAATATATATACAGGCTGTTCAATTTAGTTGTACCACCATTGCTTTCTCGGAAACAGGGGTGCAAGTAGATTTATTTTCTTACTGGTACGCTACTTTTAATGAGTTGGGGGGGGGGGGGGTTATTCTAAGAAAAGATTGGGCTAATATGTGGCGTATCAAAATTCACGAAAGCAAGTCTGTATATATAACTTTCACCATGCAAATAGTTTCTTGACCCCGAAGTCAATCTCAACAATAAAATTTCCCCAGAAACGAAAACGTCAAATATCTGGGTATGTACATAGACAGAAGACTCACATGGAGCAAACACATTCAAACAAAGAGAAAACAAATTGATATTAAAATAAAAAAACTTAACCGTCTAATCGAACGTAGATCAAAGCTAAGCCTGATAAACAAAATTTTAATCTACAAAACTATGCTAGTACCTGTTTGGTCCAATGGCATTCACTTTGGGGCTGAGCAAAGAAAACCAACATTAACAAAATACAAAGATTCCAAAATAAAGCATTACGCACTCTTATTAACGCCCTCTGGTTCATTAGAAGCGACACGTTACATCAAGACCTAAAAGTAAATACCATCCAAGACCAAATAAAAACTTTTACGGAAAAACACTAAAAGAGGCTCAACAACCACACAAACAACTTGGCTATCAACCTTTTAAACAACTCAGATGAAGTAAGAATACTTGCCAGAAAAAAAATCGTTGAAAATATAAAACAATTTTAAACAAATTATTTTTAAGATAATGTATATATTATTTGTAATAGATCAGATTTGCTGGTTAGCTTTTGTAGCTAGTTGTAAATATATGAAACAAAAAAAAGCAGTTAAATAAATTTTATATATAGTATACAGGATGTACAATTTTGTTGTATACATGCTATCTCGACAACTATAAGAGCTACAAGGTTGGTTAAATTAGCAAAGAAATACCGTTCTCTAAGTGTACTACAAAATTATTAACAAAAACATATTCGACAAGTGGTTCTCAAAATATGAGGTGCAACTTTCTTATTTTAAATGGGAACCTATTTTTTTATTTGCTTATTCGATACAATATTTTTTTTCTAAATTCAAAAACTATAAAGTTTAATACCGTTACATTATACAAATTTTGACAAAAATTCATATTAAATTGATATTAATTTCGTTAAAATCGTATAGGAATCAGCGTTTCATGACAGAAAAAATGAACAAATCATAATATTTTTGTTTGTTTGATACATTTTTATACGACATTACAATTATTTTGTTAAAAAATAAATAAATAAATTGTATTAGTCATTTGCTTCTGTGATAGCACGCTGAATCCTATGCGATTTTGATTAATTTTTATCGAAAATTTTGTAATGTGACAGTGCTGATCTTTAAAGTAACTGAATTCAGAAAAAATCCTGAATCGAACAAGCAACTAAAAAATATATGTTCCCATTTAAAATAAGAAATTTGGACCACGTATTTTGAAAACCACTGGTCAAAAAAATTTTTGTTAATAGTTTTGTAATAGACGTACAAAATAGTATTTCTTTGCTAATTTAACAAACTTTGTAGCACTTATGGTTTCCGAGCAGTTGTGAAAGTAGGCCGGTACGCCTTACCGGTAAGAGAAATACAGCCGGTACGGCATACCGGTAAGAAAATTTTACAAATAAGTTTATTTTCAATTATACTTATAATTAATAATAAATAATATATATATATATATATATATATATATATATATATATATATATATATATATATATATATATATATATATATATATATATATATATATATATATATATATATATATTTGTATATTTGGAAATTTGAAAATTTTAATTTTTTCGCCACAACTTCTGTGAGACGACACTATTTTTAAATTCTTGGTAATGATAACATGTACACTAAACGAACTCAATTCCGAGGTTTGTATAACAAATTATGTTGTTAATTTTACGGATTTGCGCTGTATACTTAGAATTTCGCATATATCACAATTAATATTTATTTAAACTACGGTTATTCCGACTACGATGTTTAATGTTCTTTGTTTGAATGTGTTTGCTCCATGTGAATCTTCTGTCTACGTACATACCCAGATATTTGACGTTATTCGTTTCTGGAGAAATGTTATTGTTGAGTTTGACTTCGGGGTCAAGAAGCTCTTTTCATGGTGAAAGTTATATATGCAGACTTGCTTTCGTTAATTTTGATACACATATTAGCCCAATCTTGGATAGAATCGAGAGATTTTTGTAGTTGTTTGGAGGCTTCGTTAGCATCTTTATCAGACGCCATTATAGCAGTATCGTCTGCGTAGATTGCTATGGTTACTTTGTCATGGTGTGGTAGATCTATAGTGAATATAAGATATAAAACGGAGCCCAAAACACTACCCTGTGGTATGCCTGCACGTATAGGATATATTTTAGACTGGCTATTTTCGACCGCTACTTGATAATGTCTATCTGCTAAATAGGATTTTATTAACAAGTAACATTTTGTCTTTTGTTTTATTTCAATAGCTGTCAAGCAGTTTGCGAGTTTGTCGGTAGATGGCACCACGAGTTGCTCCTTAGCTCTCATGTCATGTTACCGGCGTAGATAGGTTAACATCAGTCAGTTCAGCTAAGTCGGTATAACAATCCACTATTCCCTAGTTGGTCTAGTTGGATAAATGATCGCACCATACTGATGAGTCTGTAAGGATGAAACGCGTCTATGGTTAAAGCTGAACTGACCAGCCGTTTGTTGATGACCTGATAGTTGATGCAAACGTGCTGTAAAACCTTTGTGGAATTATGAGACAAGTGATGGAAAATTTGTTTTTCATATTTTTTCTTAGTTAACAAGTAGTACTGGTGTAACAGGTTTTGTTTTAGTTTGTAGAGTAAGCCCATGTGCCATACTCTGTCAAACGCTTGACTTATGGCTAAAAATACAGCTGAGCAGTATTTTTATTCCTCAAGACACTTCTCGATTTCTTTAGTGTTTCTGTGTATTTGTTCTGTCGTGGAATGTTGATTCCGAAATCCAAACTGGTGTTCCGGTATCACATGTCCGTCTTCTATTTCGTACTTTAATCTTTTTAAGATAAGTGTTTCTAATATTTTGGATAGACAAGGAAGAAGGGATATCGGTCTATATGAAGTGAGGTCATGGTTAGGTTTATTTGGTTTAAGTATTAGGATCACTCGTGACATTTTCCACAGAATGGGGTAATATTGTATCCTTATTACTGCATTGAATATGTATGTAATGACGGTAAGCGCTTTCTCTGGTAGATTTTTTCTTATAATATTTGGCGTTATTAAATCGCGTCTGGGTGCTTTTTTAATATTGAGGAATTTTATTTCTTCTTGTATTTCTTCAGTTCTAAACTTTGTAATTGGGAGAGATAGTTGCTATGGAGAGTCTAGGTACTTGATTATGTTGTTTTCTTCTTCGTCAGTGGTATTTGTTGTGTTGGGTGTAAATATGTTTGAAAGGTGTTCAACAAATAGTTCTGATTTATCTTCGTCTGTTCTAATTCATGTATTGTCTGGTTTTCGGATAGGTGGTATAGATTGTTAAGGTCTTGTCAGATTTTTAGTTGCTTTCCACAGAGTGTAGTCATTGTGTGCTTCTGCGGACAGATTGCTAATATACATTTGTAAAGACTCATTTTTGAATTGCCAAATCATTGATTTTAGTTCTTTGGTCAATTTATTTAGAAGAGTCTTATCGCTTGGTAATCTGTGAAGTTCCCATTGATTTCTAATCTTTCTCTTTTCTTAAACTTTTATTTTTTTGTACTGTGGGTTTACGACTGTATCATTAAAATCATTTTGTTTTGGCGTAGATGTCCACGCTGCTTCTTGTATTTGTTTAGTGAGAGTGTTCACTGCGTTATCGATATCTTGTTCTGTTTTCAATAGTATATTTGTGTTTATTTTTTTGTAAAGATATCTTTGGAATTGGTTCCAATCTGTTTTTGTATTTGTCAAAGTTGATTTGCTTCTTATTTTTATAATTGTTGTACTTAATGTGGCTATAATGACCGAATGATATAAGAAGAGATGAAAACTCTCTTCTATTTTTATATAATTTGAGGATATTTTATTTAGAATGAAGAAGTCTAGGGCATCCGAGTTTTTTGTTGGATCCGTTGGCCAGTAGGTTGGTTTTCCTGTACTTGCTTGGTCGTATTTTTGTATTCTACATTGCGACTTGCAATTGTCTGCCTTTAGGGTTTATTAGTCGAAATTCCCACCTGCAGTGTTTAGCGTTGAAATCCCCGCCTGTAATGAACCGGCTGCCTAGGATTTTAAAAGCTTTTTCAAATTAATATGATTTAATTGCATGCTTAGGTGGCCAGTAGATAGCGGATAATGTTAAGTTGCCGTTATTATCTTTGATTTTAACATTTGTTCCTTGTATATAGTCCATTTCAATTTTCGTAATGCGAGATTTTTTCTTTAACGATAACGGCTGTACCACCATGAGCCGTATGATCCGGGTGATTGGTGCGGTATACTTTATTCTTGAGAAGTTAGCTATTGTTGGTTTTGTTTATGAGCGTTGTGAGTAAATTAATGATCATTCCATTTTGATTCATTAATTGGCTGAAAAGTATTTCAAATTTATTAAAGAATTGTTATTCTGTATTGTTTGGGAGTAGCTTGAGTGGCTTGAGGATTGGTTGTTGGATAGGTTTTGGTTTCGATTTAAGCTAGGAAACTCGTTATTTCTCATTGTAAATTCTTGATTCTTCGATTTGTAGTTTCCGGAGACGGAGTTAGGTTTTCCTTTGAATTTTTATAGTTCCCTATAGACGGTGCAGCCTTTATTGTTAGCTAGGTGGAGCCCTTCGCACTGCACACATTTTGGTGGTGTAGTTTTTTGTTGACGACAGTTTTTATTTGAATGGTCCCCTGCACACTTCACGCAGTTAAAAGGTTTTGTGCAGTAAGACTTCGTATGTCCGTATTCTTGGCATCTTGTGCACTGAGGTATTTCTTTTCTTTTCTTAGGTTCCTTTACAGTAATTTTTTTTTTTTTAATTTATGATATATTTAATAGGTATTTCGGCTGCTATGGCCACTAATACCCCGGTACAGTGTTTTACATAGTATATAGATGAATATTATACAAGTGCATTATATTTTGTTTATGAGGTTTGTGTATTTTAGGAAGTTTATAATATTGTCTATTCTTTCAGTGTTGTTTTCTAGTGCTAGTTTTAGTGTTGAGGGTATGTTGTGTTGTTGTCTGTGTGAAGTGTATTTGTTACATTCATTTATGATGTGTTTAACTGTTATTTGTGTGTTACATATGGTGCACATATTTGGTGGTGTTTTCTGCATTAGGTGACTGTGTATAAGGTGTGTGTGTCCGATTCTTAGTCTTGTTATTACCACTTGGGTTCTTCTTTCTTCTGGTATTTATTATCCATTCCTGTATTTCTTCTTTTATTTCTCTGAGTTTGTTATTCGTCATTTGTGTCCATTTCTTTTTCCATTCTTTTTTTACCATGATTTTTACGGTGCTTTTTAAATCATTGTGTGGTACTGGGATGTTCTTTAGTTCTTCTGTGGTTGCCTCTTTTGCTGCCTGGTCCGCTTTTTCATTTCCTGTTATCCCCACGTGGGATGGTATCCACATGATTATAATTTCTTTTTTTTTATTGTTTATTGCTTCATGTATATTATCTTGGATGTCTTGGATATTTTTGTTTTTGGTGTATATATCTGTTATACTTTGTATTACACTTAACGAGTCAGTGCAGATGAAGAATTTATTCTTGTTCGATTGGTTGATTATGTTCGTGGCTTGTTTTAGGCTGTATGCCTCTGCTGTGTATGTGCTGCAGTAGTGTGGTAGTTGATACTTGTATATATTGTCTTCTGAGATAACACTGGATCCAGTCTTGCCATTGTATTTGGATTTATCAGTGTATATAAATTGGTGGTGTTTGTGATTTTCTTTAATGTCGTTGAATTCGTTTCTGTAGAGCTCTTGTGGGGTTTGGGATTTGATGTGTGTTGTGAGATTTAGCATGATTTTTGGGATTTTTGCAGCCAGGGTGGGTGTTTGTGAAATGATGTTTGTTCTATGTCAGGGAGTGACAATTGTATTTCATTTAGGTAGGAATTTATTTTGTGTTGTAGTGGTGTTACTTGTTTTATTTCCGTGTTATTTTTGAATAGTTTATTATATGCTGGATTATTAGGGTTACTAGATAGTTTAATTATATAGTTTAAGGTAAGTTGTTTTCTTCTGGCTTCTAATGGTGGTTCTCCGGCTTCGGCTAGGATACTCTCTATAGGGCTCGTCCGGAATGCTCCTGTTGCTATTCTCAGAGCGGTGTTTTGTATAGGATCTAATATTTTTAGTCTTGATGGTTTAGCTGTGGAATAGACTATACATGCGTAGTCTATTTTTGATCTTATAAGGGCTTTGTATATGTGTATAATGTTTTCCCTATGTGCTCCCCATTTCAGATGACCTATGGTTTTTATTATATTTAGTTTTTGGGTGCATTCCTTTTTGAGTTTTAGTATATGGGGTAGCCATGTCAGTTTCGTATCGAATGTTACTCCTACGAATTTTATCGTTTTTACGTATATGATTTTAATTTCTGGGTGTTCGTGGTGTTTTTTGAGTTTACAAAAGTGTATTGCTTGAGTTTTTTGTTCTGAAAATCTGAATCCTGTTGAAAGTGCCAATTTTTCTAAGTTTTTCGTTGTCTCTTGTAGTTTTCCTTTTATTGTGTTTATATTTTTTCCTTTGTAATATATTACTAGGTCATCGGCGAATAATGATAATTTGGTATTGTTCACTATGGTTTGTTTTATTTTATTCATTGCAATTATAAACAATGTTACACTTAAGATTTCGCCTTGTGGAACCCCGTTTTGTTGGATTTTTTCTTCTGATAGACAACCATTCATTTTTACTTTGAATGTTCTTTTTTGTAAAAAGTTTGTGATATATCTCATGATGTGTCCGTTAAGGTTATATTCCTTTAATGATTTTATTATGTAGTGTTTCCATGTGGAGTCGTATGCCTTTTGTATATCGAAGAATATGGCTATTAAATGTTGTTTATTTTTAAATGAGTTTTGTATTTCCGTTTCTAGTGGAATAATTTGATCAGTGGTGGAGCGTCCTTCCCTAAAACCGCACTGTTCGTTACTTAATATGTGGTTTGATTCTAGGAACCATGTTAGTCTTCTGTTTACCATTTTTTGTAGTAGCTTGCTCAAGCAGTTGGCTAATGCTATTGGTCGATAATTTGTTGGGTTTGATTTAGTTTTGTTGGGGTTTAGGATTGGGATGGTGATGACTTTTCTCCAGTTGTCCGAGTATTTGTTTTTTTCCCATATAAAATTGTAAAGTTTTAAAATGTATTCTAGAGTTTCTTTGGATAGCTTTTCTATCATTTGATATGATATACCGTCTGGTCCAGGACTGCTTTTCCCTTTTGTGGTTTGTAGTGCATATTGTAGTTCTCTGAGTGTGAATATTTTGTTTATTGGTAGGTCAGCTTCTGTTTCTGTTGTTGTTTCTTCATTTTCTATTTCTGTTTTCCTCTGTAGAAATTCTTGGGTATAACATGTGTCTGCTGAGTTTTGTTCAAATACTTCTGATATTGCATTGGCTATTTCTTGTGGGTTTGTTATGTTTCTTGAGCCTATACTTAGCATTGTTGTTTGTTGTATATTATTGCCACCTTTTATTCTTCTAATTTTGTCCCATACTGCTTTTGATGTTGTGCTGGTTGTGATCGTTGAGATAAATTTCTCTCTTGCTTTGAAGTATCGTTCTTCTAAGTTGTGCTTGTGTTCGTTTTAAATTTATTTAGGTTCTCTTGTGTTGTGTTTTTCCTGTATTTGTAAAGTGCCAGTTTGTTTTGTTTTATCGCGTTTTCACATCGTTTTTTCCACCAGGGTACTGTTTTTGTTTCTTTTCTTATTCTTTTGTTTCCGATTGCATTATTCGCTGCATTTGTTAACATTTGTGTGAAATTTTCCACTATATTATTTATGTCGTCTTCATTTGCTATGTTATTATTGTTTATTATTGCTAGTTTGCTGTAGAGTTGCCAGTCTGCTTTTTCCAGTTTCCATTTTGCGTATATTGGATGGAGTTCTAAGTCTGTTGTTGTGTAGCTAGATATTTTTATGGGAAAGTGGTCGCTGTTGTAGAGGCACTCTATTACTTCCCATGTGAAATTGTGGGCAATTTGAGGTTCGTGTATGGTTAGGTCTATTGAAGAGAAGTTTCCTGATTGACTGCAAAAGTGAGTATTCGATCCATCATTTAGCAATATTAGGTCATTATCGTTTACTATTTTCTCTATTGTCTTGCCGCGCCTGTCCGTGTTTTTGGATCCCCATAAAGTAGTTATGACCATTGAAGTCCCCTGTTATTAGGTATGGTTTCGGTAGTTGGTTTATTAATCTTTTGATTTCTTGTTCTTCTATATTTTGGTTTAGTGGGAGATAAATACAGCATATTGTTGTTTTTATTGGGATGAATATTTGTATTGCAACGGCTTCTAGGGCTGTGTTTATGTCCGCCGCTCGCGTTTATTGGATTGTCTCGGTCTTTTCTAAATATGGTGTAACCTTTCAACCTAAAGTTTTATGTATCTTTTAGGCGAGTTTCCTGTATGCATATTATTTGTGGGTTATGTTCTGAGATAAGCTTCTGTGTTTCGCCCAAGTGTGCGTATAGGCCGTTGCAGTTCCACTGCAGAATCATTGTGTCAGTGATTCTCTGCTAGATGCTATTTGCAGGGATTCTTGACTTGAAAACATAGCTGTGTCTAATTCTGTTTTAAGTTGTTTTTTCATTTTGTTTGTTAGCTTAGAGAATCTTGTTTTCATTGATCTTTCGTTTATGTTCGAGTATAATTCATACATCATTTCTATTAGTTTGGGGATATCCTTTATGTAGTCTCTTGCTATGGTTAGTGGATCTGCGTTTCCGTGTGTGTTTTCTATGAATTCTTTGAAATCTTCAAATGTTAGTGGGTATTTGTCTTTGTTTATTTCCATTATACTTTTAATTGGTTCGAGAGCTTGTTCTAGTGTGGAATTGTCTTAACTTTCTTAACTTAAGTTTCTGGGTTTTTTTGCTTTTGGTTTGATTATTGTTTTCTCGGAGTTTTTTCTTGAGTTTCTAAGGCATTAATATTTCGTATGTCGGTTATTGTGTTTTCTGTGTCTGTTGTGAAGTGCGATGCTGTCCGCTTTGTTTATGTTGTGTTTAGTGGTGTTGTTTATGTGATTTTGTCGCATTGATTACTACGGTGTCCGGTTTTTTTACAGATAAAACATGTCATAGTATCTTCTGTTATGAATATTCGGTAGTCTGTCTCTTCGTAGTTTATTAATGTGCTTTCTGGTGTGTTTTGATTTTCTTCGGTTGATATATAAACTTGTCTCCTGAAACTTAGGATGTGCGCGTATTCAGGTTCTTGCATTCCTACTCGTAGGAAATTAATGGGAGATACTAATTTTACTCCGCTTCGTTTTAAGTGTTCTTCAATTATGTTGTGTGGTATTGAAGGACATACGTTCGAAAGTATTAGCCGTTTTGCTGGTGTGATTAATCTTCGGATTTTAATTTCATTCTCTTCTTTAAGTATAGTTTTGTGGTTTTTGATAATGTTCTCTACTATTTCTTTTGTTTGTAGGTAGATGCATACGCGGTTGTTAGAGATTCTTGATGCAAAAAATACATTTTTGGGGCCGACAATATTGCCTATGCATGTAATGTAGTCTTTTATTTTAATTCCTTCTATAGAGTTCATAATAATTGCTTGATCTTTGTTGGGAAAGGCGACTGCAGTAGTTTTGCTTGCAATATTTGCAAAAGTTTGTTTTGAGTTTGAGGCTTGGCTTGTTGGTGCCATCTTGTATCGTTTGGTTTAGTTCGGTTTGGATTTGACGCCGCTGTAGTCAGCGGTGTCTTGATTATTAATTTATGCTAGTGATCGTTAGATGGATTTGCTTGTATGAATTTTGTTTTTGGTTTGTTACTTTTATTTAATTTAAGGAGGATTAGTAAAGAATAAGGATTTAGAGCTCTACCTTTTGTTGGTGTTGTCTTCATCCGGTTCATGAATTTGTGTTTGGCACTTTTAAATAAACAAAAGCAAAAGTAAAAGAAACTATTTACGGTGCTAAGTATACACGTGTTTCTCACTTGCTTGCTTGACTCGGAATGTGACAGTAATTTTTGTTCCTAAGAGTATTTTAATTTCGTAGATTTTCTTATTGTTCTCGTTTGGCTCTTGGTCAACATAGAACGTTGGCAGCGGTTTTTTTTGTTTGCCAACTGCGTATGTTAACGATGTTACGAATTATAAATCCATTGTTTTCTAATTCATATTTTAGTTCCTCAGGTGTAATTGAGTGATGCAAGTTTTTTATCACCACTCTATAGGACCTTTTTTGTCTAGGTTGGTATGCGTGGAATGCTATTTTGTGTGTTTTTAGTAGCTGGACAATGTTTCTATAGATTGTTGGTGTAGTTGTATATACCTTGAGTACGTTATACAGAGTTTTATATGTAAACCCATTGTTGTCAATGTTACTTTTTATGCTGGATATCATTGCTGAGTAGTCCTCTACATCTTGCATGCATATTGGTGCAGGTTTAAAATCGTCATTCAATTTTCATTTTGGATTTCTGGTTCTTGGTTTTTGGAGTTTATTGTCTTTTGATATATAGAGGAAGTTGCCTCATTCAATATGGAGTATCCATTAGGTGTTTATATTCGTAGTGCTTGTACGTTTGATGAACAGGTGTTGATTCTATTGTTTGCAGGTAAGCTTGTTTTCTCGTCTCTTGTTCTTTTTCTTTGAAATTTTGGCATGAAAAGTCTTTTGTTTGCGTGTTTGTAATTTGCATAGGTGTTTCCAGGAGATGCGTTGAAGGTAGATTAGGTATATAGTAACCATAATATGGATTTGGTGTTTTTATATGCATTTGCATTTGCATCATGCAAATACTTATAAAAAACTTAAAAAAGACATCATGCAAATACTTATAAAAAACGTAAAAAAGACCCTACCTCTAGATTTCAACTTAGTAATAATAAATTAGTGAACATGTTGCAAAGTAAACACTAAGGCCCAAATTCAGAGACGTAACTCACGCTCAACTCACACTCACTTCTCACTTAATTTGCACTCAATTGGTAAAAATTGAGTCACCTGGAATTCAGAGACATTAGGCTACTCAAATTTAAGTGACAAGTGAGGGAGAATTAAGTGTAAGTTGAGAAACATCTAAGTGTAGTCTGTAAGTACCTTACACGTTACTCAAATCAACAAAAATACATTATAATAAAATTACCAATTGTTTTTTCCAAAAAATAAATTTAAATAATTTTGTAAACGCCATTTTACAAAGATTTTGCAATATATACTTAAATTATACAAGTTGTTACTTCTGAAACAAGAAGTGTTTTCTTAAGGATAGTAAAATGGATTATGATCAAGTCTTTTTACAAATTCCACGGTGCGTTAAAAGCTATATAACATAGGTATCAGTGGCATATGCAGAGTTTTCTTAAGGGGGGGATCTAAATGTTAAAACAACTGTATTTCAATTCCTTTTCTTTTTTTATCTAATTTACATATTTTAATTCAGTTTTCTATTAAAGTACCTCTAAACGAGGAGTCGACACCCCATGGAAATTCTCCTTGCGTACACCACTGATAGGTATATAATTCTATTAATTTATTTCTTTCTAGTCAAATTTTCGTGATTATAGCAATCCAATTGAAAAATTAACAAACACAGAATTGTTGCAGCGGTACCGGTTCTCTATAAATACTATTCAGAACGTGATTTTTTCAATAGTTTACCCTCGTAACATACAAAACACAAATCGTGGCTTACCTATTCCACCCTTACTTAAATTGTTTACTGCATTACGATTTAATGCAACAGGCAGTTTTCAGGTAGTTCGTAAGTGCTGACAGTATTCTTTTGAGAAGAGGTATTCATGATCCGATTTGTAGAGATATTTATTTAATTATAGGTTACATTGTTTTAAAAAGCCATTTTTTGCAGATACTCTCTACATCATCAGCTACAAAAAGAATTAATAAAATAATAAGCACTAATCTTTAATGGTTCATATTTACATAAAATCACTCAACGTTGAAATTTGTATCCATTTCTTGGCTGTGCCTGGTTTATGGAATATATTTTTATATTATTTCTGTTTGTAGCTGATAATTTATAGGGTCTCTGTACAAAGCTCCTGTCAAAACTACATACCTAACCTATTATAGAATAAATATCTCTGCAAATCGGTAACACGCTACCGCCAACACAATCTGTCTTCTTGTATTCTATTATATCTTTACTGCGCTCTGCTAATTCTGTCAGCTATACTTTTTCGTCGGCCGACATGTATTTTTTATCAATCTTAGAAGACATTTCATTCATTTTCAGCCTCGATTAAGTATTCTCACTATTTAACTCAACAATAATAAAAACTAACCCTAAAATTTGTACCACGAATGCTGTCAAATGACATCAATGCGCAAATGCAGTAAACTGACGTCATCATATTATGACGTTTTAACTTAAAATACAAATGGCCGGTTTCACCAACAAACATTAAATCTTAGGTAATTCCTAGTGTCCACTAGGAATTGCCTAAGTCAATTTTAGATTTCACCAGTACCTACTTAAGAGCATTTAAGTACTTCCTAATTTAGGTCTCTATCTTAAATTGCTAGGTATTACTTATCGCATATGATAGTTCTATTTTGACAAAATAAAAATTGTTTAATTCCTTGATAATATGGATAAGTATGATGGAGTTGATTTTAAACGAAGATTTCGTGTTAGTAAATAGTATTTCTTCAGAAATGCTTCAGTTTCACCAATGATATTATTTATATAAGTAGTACAGTTAAAATAAACTCCAAAACCCAACCCCATGCAAGGGGATTTTATGGGTGGAATTGGAAACGGTTTTTCATAAATAACTTAAAAAAATAACAGCTATGAAATTTTTTTTATCCATCTCTCTCAATAAAATCTCTCCGAGATATAACATTTATGAAGTTCGGGTAGTTTCAAAGATTTGTTGTACATTCACCATTTTGTAACAAGTAAAGTTATTTAAAGACAGACCATAATTATTTTTATGTGTGAAATATTATATACATACTAGCAGAATAGCATTAAGTTAAAATTCTCAAAAAATGCTGTGGTGTTAGTTACCTTATTCAATCTGATTTCAATTCTCTTTTCTAGTAAAACATATTACATTGAAATATGTCTTATTATTACTAAATATTGTTAATGAGAATAGAATAGAATAATTAAAGTATGCTATTAAAGTAAATGGAAATGAATCGGTTCTCACACAGGATTATGATGAATAATTTTAGATTTAATCAAAACATGGAAAAATACACTTATCTGACAGAACAACAATAACAGCCATCACTATAGCAACAACAACTGAACAACTAAACTATTGACAGTATAGATGGCATTACAGTACAGTATAACCGGAAACGGATCTTTTCAAAGTCAATAATCTCAACACTCCCACTTTGACGTCGTGAAAAGTCCATTGTACTTTACAGTCTCTCTCTGCATCTGTAGTTGAAAGCGTTACAATATTTTGTCGCTCCGATTTCCACGCAAGCGTCGACGAGCCCAGTTTCAACACGTAGCCTGTGGTAGATCTGGTCTCCTTATCGCCAGCGTAGTCCGAATCACTGAAAACACGAATCTTCTCTTCGCTCCCACTGTTGAAGTACAGCCCGTGACGTGTCATGAAGATTGTTTCCTCAAGGTCGCCATACAAGAACGCAGTCTTGATATCAAACTGTTGCAGTTTCATCTTCCATGCTGCGACCGCGAGGATGCTTCTGATCGAGTCGAATCTTACCACTGGGCTGAAAATTTCCTCGTAATCGATGCCGTACTGTTGAGTGAAACCTCTCGCCACCAATCTCACTTTATAACGCCGATTACTTCTGTCGGCGTTTTTCTTCAACTTGAAAATCCATCTATTGTCGATAACTTTTTGATGTTTCGAAGAATCGGCGAGAATCCATGTTCCGTTTTGTTTGAGAGACTTCATCTCCTCGTCCATTGCTTGCTTCCATAGTGTTGCGTCGCTGCAACTTACAGCTTTCTCGTACGAACATGGTTCTTCGTTACGAATCGCTAAGCTCACGTTTACTTGTGCGTCCGCGTATCTCGCAGGTCTTACGATCTCGTTTCGATTACGTAGTTCATAGCTTCCGCGCTGCTTTGCTGCCATTTCTTCGAGATTTCGATCGTCGCAAGCTTCCTCAACCTCGTCGACCTCATCTTCCTCATCTATTGGTTCTTCAGCGTTGATTGCATCTTCCGTGTCAATTGATTCTTCAACGTCGATTGGTTCTTCAGCGTTGACTGAATCTTCTGCGTCGATTGGTTTTTCCACGTCGATTGGGTCTTCTGCGTTGACAGCATCTTCCGCATCGATTGGGTCTTCCACGTCGATTGGATCTTCCATGTCGATTGGTTCTTCTGCGTTGACAGCATCTTCCGCATCGATTGGGTCTTCCACGTCGATTGGATCTTCCACGTCGATTGGTTCTTCAGCATTGACTGCATCTTCCACATCGATTCGATTCTCTGCATCTCTCGGTACATCTTCTTCACTCGGTATTTTGAGAAAAGTGTATTCATTATCTGTCTGCTTCAGAAAACTCTTCACGTATCTCGCGTTTTGGTGTACCATGCGCTCGTGCCAATCGTGGAACGTGCAGACCGCTACGACGTCATTCTCTTCAGCAATGATTCTCAATTCCATGTGGAAAAGATTCCCTCGCCGTTTTCCCGTTAGAACAGTTTTTACGTTCTTCTGAAGTTCGCATGTCGTGTTGTCCGATTTCAGCTTCAGACCTTTATCCAACGCTGCTCCCATTGAAAATAAATTGTATTTCAGTTCTGGCACAAAAAGCACGTTGGATAAGTGTTTCTCGTTCCAAGTGCGACCGTCGAACGCAAGAACGTTGATGTCGCCTCTTCCAGTTGCCGAGATAAATTTTCCATCTCCAATGCGCACTGGTATTTTGCTGTCGAGAGTCTTGAAGTTGATAAACCACTGTCGCTGCATCGACATATGCTCGCTCGCTCCCGAGTCGAGGCACCAGATCTTCTCATACTCGTACTGATCTGTCGTGGATGTAGTCTTGATGACAAGCGCGTCACCTTTTGGCTTGTTACT
Source organism: Pterostichus madidus (assembly GCA_911728475.2). Taxonomy (NCBI): domain Eukaryota; kingdom Metazoa; phylum Arthropoda; class Insecta; order Coleoptera; family Carabidae; genus Pterostichus; species Pterostichus madidus. The sequence continues at coordinate 21,816,578 of OU452308.1, read as the reverse complement.
CGGCTTTTTGCTTGTGCCCTTCTTCTTCTCAGGACATTCTCGAGCCCAATGTCCAGGCTTCTCGCACGTGTAGCATTTACCCGGCCTTCGAGTGCCTCTTCCACAACTCTTCCCTCTGCCAGGCTTGTGAGAACGATTTGCCGTGAGAGCACTGTTTTCTGAATTCTCTCCGGCGCTGTGACGCATCTCCTCGACGGTCAGTCGGCACGTCAGGTTTACGAGCGTCCTGTCAGCTATCGCCGCTGACTCCCATGCACTCACGAAATGTGCGTAGCTGCTCGGCAAAGTCATGAGAATCTTAGTCATTATCATATTGTCAGAAACCTTTTCGCCCATAACTTCGAGCTTATGTGCGATATCTTCAAGTTTCGCTATATGTGCCGAGATACTGTCCTTGGGATCCATTGTTGCACTATACCACTGCTGCTGTAACATGTGTATGCTCGCTTCCGATTTCTGTTCATACACAGATTTTAGCTTGTTCCACATATCGACCGCATTTTCACAATTTATGATGTGCATAAGTGCTTGTAGTCCAACCGTCGTGCCAATGACTTTTTGGCCAATACGATCGGCTTTTTCCCACTTTTCAAGATTTTCTTTATGAATCTTGCGTGCCGCGTCGCCCGCACCAGCCGCTACCTCGGGCTTAGCTTCATCGCCGTTCACTACTTTCCATGCACCGCTGGCGTTCAATGTGACGCGAATCTGAAATTTCCACGAGGCCCAATTGTCTGCACCTTTCAAATGTGCAATTTTAACGTTTTCAAACTCCATTTTCTCTGTCTCTGATTCCTCACTTTTGCACAAGGCGGGAGGTTATGTAGAGACGTATCTACGTTTGTTCAAATCGTTATATCAATTAGCCCCGAATCTCAAAAATATTCACCACCCGATACTACTGGGCCCATAACCTATTAAAGTAAATGGAAATGAATCGGTTCTCACACAGGATTATGATGAATAATTTTAGATTTAATCAAAACATGGAAAAATACACTTATCTGACAGAACAACAATAACAGCCATCACTATAGCAACAACAACTGAACAACTAAACTATTGACAGTATAGATGGCATTACAGTACAGTATAACCGGAAACGGATCTTTTCAAAGTCAATAATCTCAACATATGCAAATAGTGTTACGGTGGAGGTTACCTTATTCAGTCTGATTTCTATTCGTTTCTCTACATACAAGACTAAAATTTATTATTTAGAAACATAAATGGCCGGTTTCACCAACAAATACTTAATCTTAGGTAATTCCTAGTGTTCACTAGGAATTGCCTAAGTCAATTTTAGATTTCACCAGTACCTAGGTAATACTTAAGAGCATTTAAGTACTTCCTAATTTAGGTCTCAGTTTTTCGGCATCTTAAATTGTTAGGTATTACTTATCGCATATGACAGTTCTATTTTGACAGAATAAAAATTGTTTAATTCCTTGATAATATTGATAAGTATGATAAAGTTGATTTTAAACGAAGTTTTCGTGTTAGTAAATAGTATTTCTTCAGAAATGCTTCAGTTTCACCAATGATATTATTTATATGAGTAGTACAGTAAAAATAAGCTCTAAAACACAACCCCATGCAAGGGGGTTTTATGGGTGGAAGGGAAAACGGTTTTTCGTAAATAACTTTTTAAAAAAACAGCTATGAAATTTTTCTTTTACCCATCTATACAATAAAATCTCTCCGAGATATACATTTATGAAGTTCGGGTAGTTTCAAATATGTGTTGTACATTCACCTTATTCCTTATTCAGTCTGATTTCTATTCGTTTCTCTACATACAAGACTAAAATTTATTGTTTAGAAACAGTAAGGGATATTTTTCAAATTACTGTCTTGTTATATTTGTAATGTAGGTACCTCGGTGTTTTTATATGGGATTATATTTCTTTGTTAATATTTTCCATCGATTATCATTTAATATTTTTGTTGCACCATCTGCTTTGGTTTATAATAATCGGATACGATTAATTTTATTTTATTATTGTGTGAAAAATGTAAAAAACGATTCAATTTTGACATATTTTTTAAGACACACGTCAAATTTTTTTCGGAAATATAACCTTACATCCAAAAGTTACTAGGAAACCATTGCCCAACAAAGAAATGCCTAGCTAAGAATTACTTTGCATGGTGAAAACAAAAATATGTTTAAGCATTTCCTAATTTTAAGTAATTCCTAGTTAGGTATTGATTTAGGAATCGTTGGTGAAATCGGCTAAAAGGGTTATTTTTCAAATTACTGTCTTGTTATATTTGTAATGTAGGTACCTCGGTGTTTTTGATATTGGATTATACTTCTTTGTTAATATTTTCCATCGATTATCTTTTAATATTTTGGTTGCACCATCTGTTTTTGGTTTATAATAATCGGATACGATTAATTTAATTTTATTATTGTGTGAAAACTTTAAAAAACGATTCCATTTTGACATATTTTTTATGACACACGTCAAATTTTTGTCCGAAATATAACCTTACATACAAAAGTTACTAGAAAACCATTGCCCAACAAAGAAACTCCTAGCTAAGAATAACTTTGCATGGTGAAAACAAAAATATGTTTAAGCATTTCCTAATTTTAAGTAATTCCTAGTTAGGTATTGATTTAGGAATCGTTGCTGAAATTGGCAAAAACTCACGTGAGTGACTCATTTGTTTATATATTTGAATACGAAATTGAGTCAGAACTGATAGCCGATTTCACCAACGATTCCTAAATCAATACCTAACTAGGAATTACATAAAATTAGGAAATGCTTAAACATATTTTTGTTTTCACCATGCAAAGTAATTCTTAGCTAGGCATTTCTTTGTTGGGCAATGGTTTCCTAGTAACTTTTGGATGTAAGGTTATATTTCCGAAAAAAATTTGACGTGTGTCATAAAAAATATGTCAAAATTAAATCGTTTTTAAATTTTTCACACAATAATAAAATTAAATTAATCGTATCCGATTATTATAAACCAAAAGCAGATGGTGCAACCAAAATATTAAAAGATAATCGATGGAAAATATTAACAAAGAGGTATAATCCAATATCAAAAACGCCGAGGTACCTACATTACAAATATAACAAGACAGTAATTTGAAAAATAGGCCTTTCTGTTTCTAAATAATAAATTTTAGTTTTATATGTAGAGAAACGAATAGAAATCAGACTGAATAAGGTAACCTCCATCATAATATTATTTGCATACTTTAATTATACTATTCTATTCTCATTAACAATATTTAGCAATAATAAGATATATAATGTAATATGTTTTACTAGAAAAGAGAATTGAAATCGGATTGAATAAGGTAACTAACACCACAGCATTTTTTGTGAATTTTAATTTAATGCTATTCTGCTAGCATGTATATTTCACACATAAAAATAATTATGATCTGTCTTTGAATAACTTTACTTGTTGTATATCATTAAATTTACAAAATGGTGAATGTACAACAAATCTTTGAAACTACGCGAACTTCATAAATGTATATCTCGGAGAGTTTATTGTAGAGAGATGGATAAAAAAAATATTTTCATAGCTGTTATTTTTTTAGTTATTTACGAAAAACCGTTTCCCTTTCCACCCATAAAAGCCTCTTGCATGGGGTTGGGTTTTGGAGCTTATTCTTACTGTATATAAATAAAATCATTGGTGAAACTGAAGTATTTCTGAAGAAATACTATTTACTAACACGAAATCTTCGTTTAAAATCAACTTCATCATACTTATCAATATTATCAAGGAATTAAACAATTTTTATGTTGTCAAAATAGAACTGTCATATGCGATAAGTAATACCTAGCAATTTAAGATGCCGAAAAACTGAGACCTAAATTAGGAAGTACTTAAATGTTCTTAAGTATTACCTAGGTATTGGTGAAATCTAAAATTGACTTAGGCAATTCCTAGTGAACACTAGGAATTACCTACGATTAAGTATTTGTTGGTGAAACCGGCCATGAGTGTAATAGCCGATTTAGGCAATTTCTAGTGAACACTAGGAATTACCTAAGATTAAGTATTTGTTGGTGAAACCGGCCATTAGTGTAACTCTCATTTCAGTGAGTGAGAACTGAGTCGAAGTTGAGTTGAGTTTGAGTAATCATTGAGTTATGTCTTTGAATTTGGGTCTACATAGCTGATTTAAAAGCTTCCACGCTGTCCGATGGGCAGCCCTTTTAGCCCTATTATCGCTGAATTGGTTATGTTTTACATGGAATCGAACATCATTAATAATCATCCTGAACTTGACATTCTATTCTACATTAGATATGTAGACGACATAGTTTGCGCTTAACCTACAACAGAAATAAATAACATGTTCAATCTTTTCAACTCCTTCACTAATTTTATACAGATTACTCTAGAACTTGAGGATAAGGGCTCACTAAACTTTCTTGATCTCACAATCATAAAAGACAATGGCAGGTTTATAACAAATTGGTATCACAAACCGACCTGGTCAGGAAAGTATTTGAATTTTGAATCTTACTATCCTCTTAAATATAAACGTTCAGCAATTAATAATAATAATAAAGATTTTTATTCCGCAAAGTTCGCTAAAGCTGTTCTTACACTTAACCATTTTACAAAAATAAATACAAAATACAATTGAATGAAATATAGAAAAAAACAGAAAAAACAGAATTATCATAAAAATATACACGATATCGAAATAATTACAATAATCAACATTCAAAAGAAAAAACTATAACATGTTTATTTTAAATTTAGCTGATTAAAAAATAAATAATAATAATAATAATAATAATACAAATAGATGTTATAAAGATTAAAGATGAAATTTATTGGTTATTACAGAATAAATGTTTTTATACAAAATGGCGAATTTTTTTGGAGTTTCACTTTTCAAAATATTTGTTATCAAATTATTTTAAATTGAGGCACACTGAAAACTAAAGCAACTTTGAAAAAATCCTGTTCTATGTCTGGGAATATGTAGTAACAATCTATCTCTAAGATCACGTTCACGTAAATTAGCACGGAAACAGATTTTACTAAAAAGATACGGGGGAGTTCTGTTCTGTAAAATGCGATGTATTAAACTTGCAGAGTGATGTAATCTGCGATTTTTCATATTTAGCCAACCTAACTCACTAATGTGTTCTGATATATGCTCACGTCTATTTAACTCCAGCACGAATCTCACACAGGAGTTTTGCACTTTCTGTAATCTTGAACTATCCCGAAGTTTCAAAAACGGGCCATAAACAGTCACAATAGTTAAATAGAGAAAGTACAAGACTCTCCGCCAAGATTGATTCGTTCTTTTTCGAAAGAATGAACCTATTCATAAATAAATTTTTAAAGCCAAATATGCTTTTTTAATTAAAAGAGTTACATGCTCAGTAAAACGTAGTTGTGTATCAAGGGTTAAACCCAAATTTTTGCAACTCTCAGAAATTGGAAGTTTTATGTTATTCAACAAAAATTTTATTTGGTCACTTAATACAAGTCACGTTGTTTATTATTTCCAAAAAGCATGACATTGGTCTTTTTTCGTTTAAAATAAGACAGTTATTTTGGGCATATTCAGAAATAGCACTCAGCTTATTGACATCATTATAATCAAAAGGAAAATATAGTTGTGTGTCATCCGCGTAAATGTGGATATTGCAAAATTTAACATATTTCCACAGATCGAAAATATATATAGAAAATAGTAGTGGACCACAAATAGAGCCCTGCGGAACACCATTTGACAGTACTAACTCGCTAGATATATTGTTATTGTGACATACCTTTTGAATTCGGTTATGTAGGTAATTGGCAAAAAACTGCAAGCTCCTAGGATTAAAGCCCAAGTATTTTAACTTGGCAAGAAGTAGATTATGATTACTAGTATCGAATGCCTTACTAAAATCTAATAGTATTAGAAGTACTAGTTTATTATTATCGATGTTAGATGTTATGTCATCAATGATATTGTGAAGAGCAGTAGTAGTACTGAAACCTTTCCTAAACTCTGACTGAATGTAGGGAAGAATTTTGCAGTTCGTCAAATATAAATTCACTTGTCGAACTACAAATTTCTCTAAGATCTTTGATAGAGTTGGTAGGATGCTAATAGGTCTGAGATCATTATGGCCCACTGGTATTTTTGCATTTTGCCAGAGGTTTCACTAGGGCTACTTTCCATATATCAGGAACTACATTATCTAATAAGCAGGTATTAATAACGTGCGTGATTTGTGGTAGAATATGAGAAAAAATTAGTTGAAGCATTTTTAGGTTAATACCATCCGCACCAGTGGAATGAGTGTGTAAAGAATTAAATACCACTTCAATATCAGACTCCGATACCGCTGCAATGGTGAATGTTGTTGAATTTTCGAAGGTGTTATTTTTATACAATTGTATGTTATCTATGTTTGGAATTAATAGTTTAGTAGATAGAGCCATCCAGTTATCTGATCTCTTACCATTTTAGCTTCGGATTTGAACATCAACCTAGCTTATAAAGCCTCCTCTAGTTCTAGTTCATTGTTTACTAAGTTGAAATCTAAAGTTGACAAACAACAACGTAGCAATGTAGTCTACAAATTAAATTGCAAGGATTGTAATGCCACATATATTGGTGAAACTAAACAGTATTTGCATAAATGAGTGAAACAACATCACAGTCACTTAAAGAACTTAAACGAAAACCACAGTGCGATTGTGGAACATGCTGTGAATTTTAAACATAATCTGGATTTAGAAAATTACAGCATTATTCATACTGAACCTAACAAATACAAAAGATTGTTTTATGAAAGTTGCTATATCAATTTTGATTCTCAAGCTGTCAAGTTAAAAGTGATAACTTTTATTCTTGTGATCAATATAAAAATATTTTGTTGTTGCTTAAATGATTGTATTTAAAACCTTCACGAATTGCTTATTCAAATTTGGTGGAAGTTCTCGTTCTGTTCTCCTTAGTTTCTTAACTTTTAGTTCAGTTTTTTGACACTTGCTTATTGCTTTTTACTTGTACGTTTTAAAACCTTGATATTCATCTTTTGACTACAGGAGTGTACACTCCTAAATAAATAATTTTCAAAATGTAATCTCATCGTGTTAATTTAAAGAAAAAAATATTTACCTTTCGGTAAGTTTCTTCCTTGTATTAATTTATATTTTGTTGTTAAAATATTTTACTTATTGTATTACTGTTATAGACATTATTTACTTTTCGACTTGAAAATGAATCAAATCAAGGTTCGAAACGTCGTCGTATTTTTTGAATAAATAAAAGCCAGAAAATCGAAACAACGTGGAAAAAATAGTTTTGTTTTTTTTTCAATTTACATAAAAGAAAAAAGATAATCAAATACATATAATTAGTAAAATTTTATGTAAAGATATTAAATAACTATATGACACGCCATTTTTTCCATTACTGAATTGTTGTAAATTTCGGTAGTATATTTGCATGTAAAATGAGATTATCTAATACGATCTGCAAATAACTAAATCATATAAGAAAAAAATAATAATATCTATTCGTAAATATAGGTATCATTTTTACAACATCAATTTGAACAATGAACGAACGAAACACTGTAGTTTCTCCTCTGGGATATTTCTGGCTTATTAATGCCTCACATATATTTTTTATTTTCTTGCAATGTATTCTAGTCTACTCGTAGACCAATTTTTCCTAAATAAAAAATATAATTTTTCTTAATCTTATCGCATAATTTCGAGAGGAGTCGAGAATAAAACGAGAATTTTATATCTTAGCGATATTTTATATGGGGTGGCTAGCTCAGTGGTATGAAGTCGGCCTGTGAATCCTGAGAACCCTGGTTCGATTCCCACAGGCGACAAACAATTTTCATAATTTCAAAAACTACCCCTGTGGCTCCTCCACCACTAACATCTTTAGGGGCCGTGATTTGACGACTGGTAACCGCACTTGTCGCGCAAAATATATCACTTGCCGAAATCTGCTTCGGCAGAGTGCCACACCCAGTAATGGGTAGAAGGCGTGATGATTTATTTATTTATTTATAGCGATATTTTACATTAAGAAAAATATGTGACACACACATGCTTTTTGCTAAGGAATAAAAACTTGTTATTGTATCCGACTTTTTTCAAAAACAATTATTATTATTATCTATCTACGATATCACTATCCTACGTAAATATTTGTTGTACAAAACTGCGTCCTCCATAATTTAATGTAAGTAACAGAAAACGATTTTACTTTAACATTATTCAAAGATTAAACCTATTCAAATAGCAACTGAACTTGTAGCAATCCCTTCGGACTACAAATATAGCTGGAATACAATAGCCAGGAATATCCGTGCTAATATCAGAACAATACCTCGATTATATAATCAGTTGGTTTCTTGTTTACATGAGCTATTGCTGGCAGGATTCATGATTGTATGTTATGTTTGTTAAATAAGATTAATATACTCGTATTCTGGCTGCGCCCAGTGACTTTACACTGTTCCATGTAAAAAAATTCACTTGTTAAATCAATAATCCGTAAATGTAAACCTAATAAAAGCAAGCGAATAAAGTTTTATATATAAAAAATTTCTTCTTCTTTTAAGATTATTTCAATTCTCTGTTAATTGTATGAATTTTAAAATAGTGAAAAACAATATAAAATCAGTATACACAAGTCAAATTTACCTATGTTATAGTAATTTTTATTTCATCTCATTGGTTTTATTAGTTAGCCTGTCTTTGCTTACGTCCTCTCCTTTTGTTTTAAGACAACTAAGTATTTATGAAATGATTGCTGACTGATTTAGCGAGTCGACAGTTTCAGTTTATCCTTCGACGAAATAGCGACTGTGTTAGTGCTTGATAGAGTTTTGAGGAATATTCGGTATAGTTTTAGACGTCAGTTCTTCTTGCCTATGTGAGTTGAGCTGGATGAGGGTATTGTGTAAATGGCATAAATATGAGCTAAAGTCGGATATGTATGGAAGTTGTGGTTGACGCCCAATGGCACAACGAACAAGTTTAAGCTGTAGTGGATCGATGATAATCGCCACCAATACAGTGAGCAGCTTTGGACTCGAGTTGTACCCTATCCAGGTTGCCAACGGTATAGCGAGCAGCTGTGGCCTGTAGAAACTCTAACCATGTTATCAACGAGATAAAAAAGAATAACGAATATTATGTTACTTTGTCTACTTGACTTGTGGAGTATCTGAAATGAATGATTGGAGATGTGTTCTCATCGAACTTTAGTGCTTAATTAGGATATTACTTTCAGATGATAAACCGTAAGTTAGAACTTTCATTGAACAGGTAATTCTTTCGGTTTAATGGAATCTATTTTATGTAAGTAAAGTTAGTTAGATTAATTATAAATACTACGCCTAAAATGATACCTCATACCTATGTAAGTATAGTTATCGTCACGAAAATATACCAAGCTGTGGCATGTGAAATGATTGTAGGATCTGTAAAAAGCGGCACAGTGAATATAAATATTTTCTATTAGTGTTATACGTGATACATGAACCGCTCTGCCAACCAATACTAACGAGTAGAATAAATACAATTTCACAGGGACGTTCTGTCGAGAGTACAGTTGCACCAATGTATCCCCACTTCTTTTGCAAACAACGAGAAGCGCAATACATAATAGTAGCAAAATGAAATCTGCACAGGGCAACACTATTCGTAGTGGAGAGCGGGAATATATTTGTAAATTTTATATAGATGTGCGACAATGAAGCACTAAATAAAGCACTAAAGTTAAATTTATCAGCGAAAACTCAAGAAAAATAATTAAAATACTTCAACCGAGGGTAGCAAATTGCACAGATGCGACGCCCATGATTTATTGTGTAACAACATTATTAAATGGATAACTCTCCCTTATCCCTTTGACGTTTTTTGTGACCTATGACTATAATACATGCATTTGGTTTCCTTACGAATATAGTTCCAATGATTGTAATTTCTATCAATTTTGTATTAATTGGTAATAGAACATTAATTTATGGATTGAAAAAATCGTTGATTACGTATTATGCTACAGTTTATTTATATATTTATTCATTCATCTAAATATTAAAAGTAGTGTAAAGTTTAGCATGACTACATCAACCGTAAAATATTTGAAAACAAATAAATTGTAACGAAGTAAAAGAATTCTAAATTTGGTTTTGTTATTGTTTGGACTTCTGTGACATTCCGTGATGGAATAAACATCTACTCGCCATGCACATTGTAGAATAGTAAAAGTTGTTACTAATTTTAAATTCTGTTGACTAATGTTTACACATGTAAAATACACTTAAAGCTGAAGCTGACGTCATTTTAGGTCGACATGTAGTGGCAACAGTGAATAAGTAAAGCCTCAGTTAAGTTACCTGCATAAAAAAAATAAAAAATTTCTCATAAAAAGTGTAGTGTAAATTATAATTATACCAAAATTGATCTTATAAGTGCACAAATAAACATAAACCTAAAGTGAAGTGTCAAAATAGGTCCTAAATAAGTGTATAAACAAAAATTTAGCACTACTAGCCAGAGAAATAGAGTAGTGGGAGAAGGCTCTTGGACGACTGCGCATCCAATTTTCAGAGAACGCTATAGGTGCGGCCATTTTGAAGATCGCTGTGTGTGAGGCAGTGAAATAAAGTAGAGAGGGAAGACTCTTGGATGAGTGCGCATCCAATTTTCAGAGAACGCTATGGATGTAGGTGTGGCTTTGTTTACATTTAGCAGATTTCGAAAAATAATACCTTAGTACGACGACAGCTTAATAAATTAATTTTATTTAATCATCAATAATTAAAATAATTATGTTTACGATATATATATATTTTTTAAATATATTAAAATATACTACTTTTGTGTGTCACATTTATTTCATAATAACCTTACTTTTTAAATAATAATAGGCGTATTCCATTTGTCATTTAGATCAGATCTAACTTACGTTTACTGAACCAGATCACTTATTTATTTCGCTGGATTACATCGTTGACTTTATTTCCAGTACTAGAATTACTGATTCTAATTTACCTACTTTGAAGTAATTCACCTCAATAAGTGCATCAGCTTGCTTAATTTACTTAATTTAGTCATAATGTATAATTTATCTGAACTGATTTAAATGAACCAAGTGGCAAATGAAATACAGCTAATATAAAACACACTTTATACTTCGTACAAATAAAATAATGTTGATATTTTATTGCATTTAACGTTTGCATGGTTACATGAAGTAAAATTTGATGTTTTTTAAATTTATTAATACATAGTATATTACGCAACAAGTTTACATAAATTATTTGTTATTTAGTTAAAATATTTTTCGCGGCTCATGAGGCTTAGCCGTACTGAATTTCTCGCATCAACCTATCTTCAAAATGGCGGTCTTCAATTTTACAAGGTTCGCGCAGCTTCAAGCGTCTTCTCCCACTACTCTATTTCTCTGGATTAAGTGCGTCAGAATCCCGCGCGCAACCCTACCGCGCACCGGCAGCTCACAGTCAGTGTTGCCAAATATAGCAGAAAGTAAACGAAACTACTGAATAACAACATGTCAGAAACAAGCGGTGGCAACAACATGACTACAACCACAACAACAATATCATTCAATACGACAACTAATCACAAGTACAGCAGTCCTGTAACTGTAACAATGTAAACAACACCAATTAGTTCTTCAAGGTTGTTTACTGATACCGGACTTATACAAATTTCACCAATGTCATTCATTTCTCGAAGAAACTCGATCAACTTCGACCAACAAAGTCTCAGTAATATCGTAGCCAACAGATTGGGGGAACAAACTCCTGAAAACAACAAAACACTAAGCTGGCAGACTGTACGAAACAGGCACTACTCAAAGAGACCAAGAGAGAATGACCCTCAAGAAAGCATAAACAAAAGAAGAACTGTTAATGCTTCTCATACAAGAACAGAGGTACCAACACCTAGGAACGAAAATAGATATCACATCCTAAGCAATGATACTAATGAAAACCCGACCAGTACAAACGAAAATCAAGCAAATAAAAAATCCGAACTAAAACCCTCACCGGTATATGTCCAAGACGTCACAAACTATAGTTTAATGCTTGCAAGTCTGAAAACAATATTAAAATCAGAGGATTTTTTCTGCAAAGCACTTGCCAACAACGAAGTAAAAATAAGCATAAATAATTCTGAAGCTTACCGAACATTAATACTGACAATATATTGTATCACACATATCAACCTAAAGATAAAAGAGCTTACAGAGTGGTTATCAAAAATATACACCACATTACACCTGTGAACGAAATAAAGGAAGCATTAGAGGAAAAAGGCTACAAAATCAGGAACATCTCAAACATTAAAAGCTGGAATGCCAAAGAACCACTCCCTATGTTTTTTGTGGACCAAGAGCCGAATGAGGACAATACAAAAATCTATGTATTGGGATTCATTTTAGGCACTAAAATTATTGTAGAACCTCCAAAAAACCACCACAATGCACGCGTTGCAAGAAGTATGGGCATACAAAAACATATTGCTTCAAACCACATTACTGTGTTAAATGTGGGCAAAATCACCTGTCTCAAGAATGTAATAAAAGTAAAAACACTCCAGCAACTTGTGCCCTCGGTCTCGGCCCTCACCCTGCCAACTACAAGGGTTGTTTAGTTTATAAAAAACTACAACAATCCAGAAACATAGCAAAGAACAAACCACAAAATACTTACCACCATACTCAGACCTACCACTCAAGAATAGTAGACAGCAACTTGAGTTATGCCAATACAACAGCCCCACCACACCGTACCAACCCCTCAGAAAACGTAACCCTATCACAATTTTTAAATAAATTTGAATCGCTCAACTCATGCAGCAAAACACCACGATCATAAATCTTCTCACTGCTTTTATTAACAAATCTAATGGCTAACGCAATAAGAGTAGCATTATGGAACGTCAACGGGCTGGCTCAATATCGCCAGGAAATAGAAGTATTTATTAAATTACAAAAAGTAGACATATTCCTGATAACAGAAACACACTTTACCGAAAGAACCTATTTTAAAATACCAAACCACACTACATATGCCACTAACCTTCCAGATGGCACTGCACATGGCGGAATTGCAATTATAATTAATAATAAAATCAAACATCACGAGCTAGACAAATATGAAACGAAACAATTACAAGCAACAACAATCAAAATTAACGAAACGCACGGTAGACTCAATCTATCCTTTGTTTACTGTCCACCAAGGCATACTATAAAAGAACACAAATTTGAAGAATTTTTCCAAACTCTGGGGGGAAGATTCATTGCTGGTGGGGATTATAATTCGAAACACCCACAATGGGGCTCAAGATTAAGTAATCCAAAGGGAAATGAACTACAAAAAACAAAGTCTAAAAATGGATATTCTCACAGTACCGGCAGGCCAACTTACTGGCCTACCGATCCAAGAAAACTCCCAGATTTGCTAGACTTCTACATTGCAAAAGGAATCAACTTGAACCATGTTCTTATTGAACCCAACTACGATCTATCATCTCTCAATACTACAGCAGTTGAAAAAAACAAGAATCCAACCTTATCCAATAAATATACGAACTGGGATTTCTATAAAACACATATAGAACAAAACATAAATCTACAAATATCTTTAAAATCACCTGAAGACATAGATAATGCAGTTGAAAACTTAACAAACCTGATCCAAAACTCAGGATGGTCCTCAACTCCACCACCGAACGACAAACATGAAAATAATGAAAACTATCCAAAAATAATAAAAGACAAAATTGGAGAAAAGAGAAGGATGAGACGAAAATGGCAATCCACAAGACAACCCGAAGATAAAAATCAATTAAACAGTCTGAAAAAAGAAATAAAAAAATTAATTTCCGAAACAAAAAATAATTACATACAGAATTATTTAAGTAATCTATCGCCTCTGCCAGATAACGACTACTCTATGTGGAGGGCTACCAAAAAATTGAAGACGCCAACTAAACACATACCACCTATAAAAAAATCAGACGGAACATGGGCCAGAGAAGATAACGAGAAGGTAGAAATATTTGCAGAACATTTTGCAAAGGTTTTTGATCCTAACCCAGCTACTACAACAGCAGAAGAAGAAATTCTCATTGAAAACTTTTTCAAAAAGGCACCACAATTACATCAATAAATCATCAATCACTTTACACCAGCAGAAATCAAGAACGAAATAGAACATCTCAACAACGAAAAAACTCTAGGATACGACCTAATAAACGCCAAGACACTAAAGGAGCTGCCTAGGAAAGCCATCGTTCTCATCACAAACATTTACAATGCTATGGTGAGGATAGCATACTTCCCCATCCAATGAAAATTCTCAAATATTATTTTTATACACAAATCTGGGAAACCGATAAACGAGATCAGCTCATACAGGCCCATCTCCCTGTTACCTCAGCTATCGAAAATATTTGAAAAAATTTTACTAAAGAGATTGAAAACAATTATAGAAGACGATAACTGAATCCCCGCCCACCAATTTGGGTTCAGAGAACTACATTCAACAGTACAACAGATACACCGGGTAGTGGAAGAGGTCGAAAACTGCTTAGAACACAAAAAATCTGCTCTGCTGCATTCCTAGATATTAGTCAAGCATTTGACAAAGTATAGCATACCAGACTAATGTATAAAATCAAATTAAAACTACCACACCAATACTTTCTCCTACTAAAATCCTACTTGAGCGAAAGATCCTTCCAAGTTAGTTATGAAGGTATGACATCAAATATATACCCAATAAAAGCTGGGGTACCACAAGGAAGTATTCTGGGCCCAGTACTGTATCTGCTATTTACAGCAGACATGCCCGCACCTGAAAACGTAGTAACCGAGCACATACGCCGACGACACTGCTTATATTGCATTACATAGAGACCCAGTGGAGTCAGCAGCACTACTTCAAGAATCATTGAATGAAATGCACACTTGGGCATCAAAGTGGAGAATAAAAATTAATGAAGAAAAATCCACTCACATAGTTTTTACAAATAGAAAAGTCATCTGCCCGCAAATAACATTAAACAACAAGATACTTGATACTAAAAAAACCGTGAAATATCTTGGAATGCACCTAGATAAAGGGCTAATCTGGCGGAAGCACTTGGAGGTCAAAGCAAAACAAATTAAGTTAAAGATCAGAAGCATGTACTGGCTCTTAGGACGCAAATCGCAGCTAAACACTAAAAACAAAATATTACTCTATAAAACAATCATAATACCCATATGGGCATACGGTATACAACTTTGGGGTTGTGCGAAAAAATTCAACTTAAACTTAATTCAGAGAGCTCAAAATAAGATCCTACGAATGCTGGTCGACGCTCCTTGGTACGTCAGCAACTACAACCTGCACAAAGATTTTAAAATCAAATACGTTAAAGATCATAAAATATGCAACAGCACACGACCCGAAATTGACACATCACCCAAATGAATTAATGACCAATCTCCAAGACAACGACCACACAGTCAGACGACTGAAAAGAACAAAACTCTTTGAACTAAAAAACACCTAACACACCATGAAATAAATTGTAACATAATGTAATAAATTGTAACATAATATCGTACAGACGCATATGTAAAACAGAGGAAGTTCCATTGGGCACTATCCTCTCGCATGACTTGTAAAATTTATCAAATTTGCTTGTTGACCCTAAAGGCCAGTTGTAAATAAATAAAACACCTTAATAAAAAAATATATATTATAATTTTGAGGTCGAAACGTTCCTAAATAAAAAATGTGAAGAAAATTTATTTTTCCACATGGCTTGATCCTGATTGCCTGCTTTTTCCAATTTACAAACATATTTTTAAAAGTTAAAGTGACTGAGTTTTGTTTATCTAATTTATTAGTATGTATGTTCCAAAATCTACAAAAAAAAACACTTTGTAAGTCTAAGAAGCTGAAATCGATAAAGAATTTTAATAAATTTGTGAAACTTACGAGTACATCAAGTATTTTTTCTTTCGATTGTTATAATGTTTCATCAGATGCCTACAGCAAGATATGCAATTTTTTTTGCATATGTTATAATAACGTTAATATTCCTATTTATTATTCATAGAGTTTAAGGCTTCTCTGGATTATCGCTTTTACTAATATGGGATGTGAAGACATATCTGGTAAAAACCAAAGAACCTTTAACTAATTGTTGCTATTTTCCATGGGATGTGCTAACAAAGACTAAGAAATTGATATCGTTGTTTTGGTCCACAGATAACTGTTCACATGCACAAGTTTACAAAAAAAGTCCAGACGCTTGTAAGGGACAAAGTGTAAATCTATTCCAGATCAACACTTAACTTTTGACGATTATAGTAGTATGTTTTAATAAGCCAAAAAAATGTGGGAAAAGTAGTAATGGACAAAGGCTTAAATTGTAAATCATTTATTGAAGATTTGTTGACAACGTTTCGGCTAAGGTTAGAGCCATCTTCAGGTCTGAATATTAAACAATAAATATAGTAACAATTGAATAATTGTTGTTCACTTAATAATTAAACAATTAACTCACCAAGTGTGTCGATGTAAATGACAAAAAATATAAATTTTAAAGTTGATAATTGACGTTCAGGGTAAGCACGTAAAAAATGAAAAAAATAGTGAGTCTAAAACTTTGCAAATACCATGATTCTAAATTTTCACGATTATAATATACAAATCAAGAAATCGGATTTTCAATATGAGAATTATTTTGTAGTGAATGTATAACAGGCACATTGTACTTGGTACTAACAGGTAACTGACATACGAAAGAATTTACTTGATGAAATGAATAATAACGAGTAGCGTAAACGCTGTCACCACGGAATATTAAAATCACTTTCAAAGAGTCATTCAAAAGGGATCGATAATCAAAATGGCGGGAATATGCACGCGTGCAAAATAAAACACGTACTCAACAATAACAAAATTATATAATATTTACTAACGAATAAGGAGTCAAAATAAATTATATAAATCAAAGATATTTATTAACTGAATACTTGACGCTATATAAATTAAGGTATCACTTACTAAATACGAGATCAATTCAATATTCCAGATTACTACAACATGTGCAATCAACTATTCTCATTACCTAACTAAAATCTACTTACATGAACTCAGTACAATAAACTTCACAAAAAAAACAATGCGATCGAGAGAGGCCCTTATTATGTGTAATCTCTTTGACAAATTCACACGGAAAGCCAAAATTCAAGTGTTGCACTGCCCATGGTTCGAACACTTTATTACTTAAGGGATGGGACAGTCGTTCTAAAAATAACGGTAACTGGGCACAGCTCTTGCATAAGAAACTGATGTTTAACACAAACTTATTGACATTCGCTGATTAGGCTCCCAACTGAACTCAATTAATATTCTAAGAATTGTGGAATTTTCCACTGACAACTGAATATCTACCATCAACCTTTTAATATACTTTTTCCTACAACTGTGCGATTTCTTTGTTATTACGTAACTATAATTGCCTTGGTTACGTATGGAAAGTAGATGAATGCAGACCAAGTGCGTTTCCGAAAGCAAAGAAACACTAGTGCGGAAAGTGCTTCATTACGTAACTGTCAAAAGAATATTGTTTTGACAGCGATTCAAATTTCGCGCCGAGCGCGGAATTCATATTTTGACCACAGACGCTTATGGAAGAAGAAGATACGGTGAACCAGCGCTAGTAAATATGCAGTAGTATATTTTGACGTTTATAAACGTAACCTTAATTTGCAGTATATCTAATCTGTAGACAATTAATAAAAAGAACCGAACAAAGTAAAATATATCGATAAATGGTTTTATTTAAAGAGTAAGTGAAATACTTCATATTTATTGTTTGTGTATATTATTAATACAGTTGTTACAGTTGCTTATATTGACATAATGTAAAGTGGAAACTTTTGTGTCTAAAGAAACATTGATTTCTTCCGTACCTGTTCATATTATTACCAGTAATATTATTGGTAACAATTTCGGAAGCTTCAGAAGTACCAGCAGCAGGTTGATTGTCATTGTCGAAAATAGATCCAACATAGTATGATCCGGAGCTTCAATTATCTTTGGAGGTGTTAATGATAAAGAAGAATCACTCACTGTACTATTCCAATCAAGATGATTTTGAAGAAATTATTTTGACGTTAGTGAAATATTTTTAAATAACGTAGAACAATGTGCAAGCAATCAACAAACAAACCATAGCAACGCCGTAAAACATCGTTGTCATGTAATATCATTAAAATTTTATAAATTTTATAAATTTTAATAATATTTTAGTGATTTACTAAATCGGACAGTTGTAGGAAAAATGTTGTTTATAACACGTGCCGAAAAAGGTTACATGCTCGTGCACGTAACGAGCCTTTTTCAGCACTTGTTATAAAAATAACTATTAAATCTATTCAAATACATAGTTAACTTTTATCGTAATAAACGGAACTGTCGTTTATTACAAGTAATACAATTTTCATCCAATATTTCATATAATTTTTATTTCATACGATTTTAATCGTACTGACCTAAAATATTGGTTTAAAAATTAAAACGAACGACGTTGTAACTAGGGTTATTTTTATTTTTTTTTGCAACTATTTGGGATGGAAGTGACCAGAGCTGGGCATGATTTAAATCAAAAGGAATTATAAATTGATTTAAATCATATATCTTGATTTAAATCAAGTGAATTAAGCCTTTCTAAAAAATTCGCAAATCAGGCTTGTGACTTAAGACCTTTAAAGAAATTAATTTGGGCTTGTGAATTGTTTTGGAGCTAAAAAAAGGCTTAAACCATTTCTCTGGGCTTAATTCAAATGAAAGGGCTTAATTCAATTGAAAGGGCTTAATTCAAATGAAAGGGCTTAATTCATTTGATAGGGCTTAATTCAAATGAAAGGGCTTAATTCAATTGAAAGGGCTTAATTCAATTGAAAGGACTTAATTCAAATTAAAGGACTTAAAATTTATTACCGATACGTGCGTTATAAATAATAATTTTAAATTTTGAACTGTT
Organism: Pterostichus madidus; assembly: GCA_911728475.2. NCBI lineage: Eukaryota > Metazoa > Arthropoda > Insecta > Coleoptera > Carabidae > Pterostichus > Pterostichus madidus. The sequence continues at coordinate 21,797,516 of OU452308.1, read as the reverse complement.
TCTTTACTTTTTGGATTATATAACAGTATATTATTTTTATTATTGAGATTACCAATGCTGTGCACGTTTAAATGTCACATTTCTGGCTGTAGCTGTTGGTGATTTGTGAACTAATTCGTGATTGTGTAACACTAAACTTTTGTTTCAAATTACTAGCCATTTTGTATACTTTTACAAAGAAAATTCATATTTTTTTAAGATGTCTATACTAGTTTTAAAAGCTAAACTGTTATAATGCAACAAAATTTAAAACAGATTTAATGTAAACATGCCAACATATGTCATTCATTTAATTATATTTTTTGAGGAACCCTTTGAACATACGAGGTATGGCTATTAAATAACGAGACTGACGCTGCTACAGAAAAAGTGCGCATGCGCCAAAAGTTAGCGACCATCATCTTTTTTAGCGTGAAGCTTTCACTCTCGCTTCTGTAAACAAATCCGTATAGTCGTAGCTTTCGTTCTCATTAGATTTGTTTTTTCTTGTTTTGCCGGAAAAATGTTAAATGCAACATTAGAGCAACGAATTGTTGTAAAATTTTACATGAAACTTGGCAAAACTGCTACTAAAACTTATAATTTATTGAAAGAAGTACCCGAATTTTGAAAGGACAAGTCATGGGTTCTCTATCGAGACAATGCGTTGGTTCATTCCGCAATGTCTGTCAAGAGGTTTCTAGCCAAGTACAGCATTCCAGTGTTGAACCATCCGCCTAATTCGCCAGATCTTGCACAGTGCGACTTCTATCTGTTTCCTAAAGTGAAATTTGCCTTAATAGCAACAAGATTTGAGCTTTGAAAGAGAAATCGGCACGCGTTCTGAAGGAGCTGACAGAAGAAGACTTCCAGCACTGTTTAGAATAATGGAAGATTCGCATGGAGCATTGTAGGGATAGAGGAGGGGTGTATATTGAAGGTGATAATAGTAAATAGGTATGAAATCAAAATAAAATGTTAAAACAGCGTCAGTCTCGTTATTTAATAGCCACATCTCGTATTTACTTATATCTGTTTTCATTCGGTTGTGCACATATGTTTGGCATATAATAATGCACCTAATATTTTAAAAAAATAAATATTAAATAAATTGATAATATTTAGTACTTGTAAATGTGATTTAAGCCCCAAGCCCCAAGCCTCAAGCCCCAATTCGCAAAAAGGCTTGTGATTTATAATTCACATAAATAAAGCACAAATCACTTTGATTTGTGAATTAATTCACTTTGAAAATGAAGTGGAATTGTGAATTGTCACAAAAAAATATTTGTTTGATTTGTGAATTGTGATTTAATTCCTTTTGTTCGTGATTTTGCCCAGCTCTGGAAGTGACGCACTTTGTAGAAAGAAGAAAGATATACTAGATAAATCATCAATAAAATTAAGGTGGTTCTATCATGACAGTTTCATGCAAAAGTATAGGTAACCTAAAAATTTTATAAAAACAATTATTGCATTTTTTGTAAGGTATAGGTTATTAACAAAATTAAAATTTTGCTGTAAATATCGCAAAATTAACAATAACATTAAATATATTAAATAAAACGATTTAACTACTTTATGAAATTCAGTAACATTATAAAATTTTTGGAAGTTAATGTTTCATGCCAACCAATAGCAGTGTAAGATTTTATACCACAGAAGCTATTGCAACATTGCGAGAACCACAAGCAGTATGATATTACCAGTGGGTACGAAACGTAACTGTATTATCGATACATTCTCTTCACAATTCATAAAAAATGACAAAAATGCACCAAATAAATTATTATCAACTGTAACAACAAAGAAATAAATATAAAATGTTGTAATATTTTTTTGTATTAAAATTTACGCGTGCGACCATCTCTGTCTACCCGTGCAACGTTGCCAAGCATTTCTAACGGTTTCATTTAAAATAATAGAATATCCAACTTTCATCGCCAGTTTATTTGATCATGTTGTGCTGTGTGTTAGTTTTTTGTTCAAATCTAACTACAATATATGAATTTATTATGCAGTAAGCTGCCTCGTGAGATACCGTTTCTATAACGCCAATGCATTTTTCGAATTTAACTTTACATTACACAGTTCAACAGAGATAAATTTTTAAAAAAATTGCATACTAGTGTAGAAACACATGAAAAGTAGCATACTTACATATCATTCTAATCTGGCATAAATGATAGTACCATCTTAAATGATAATAAACAAACAGTTTAAATACTTGTCCAAGACGAAGAAGTATTGTCTGAAATATTAGTGCAAAAAATATTACGTTAAATAGATACAACAGAATTCATGAAAAATATTGACTATGTTTTTAAAACTGCATGTGAAAAAAAAATTATTTATAATTTACTTTGTATACTTATTACATAAAAATGAAAAATTTATTTTGACAACGTAGTTTATTTATATGATTCTGTCAATCTACTTTACCTTGTTCGTAAATAAAATAATTTTAAAACTGAAATCTAACCGTTGGTATTTTAGTAATGTTTACATGTATTATTAAAATAAATAATAAAACAAATGAAAATGCAAGTCAAATTAAAATATCATAGATTTCTTTTCATGTTTTCAATGACTGAAAAATTGGAGCATGTAGTATTCCAAATTTTAATTTGGTTTATGTACAAAATACATTTGTAGCATAAGAATAAAACTGAAAATCAAATGAGAATTAAATCAATTTCTTGCCCGTGTATTGTAGGCTTAGGAGTGTATAATCATATCCGTGGATACATGAAGACTGTCGCCCGAATTTTCAAACAGAATAACTGGAAAAAAATATTTTAAATTATTTTTCAAGCGTAATGGATATAGCAAAAATACTGTGTGCACCACTAGCACAAAGTGTTCTTGTTACTCTTGCATGGTTATTCCTCTCGGTTATGCGTCGATCAACAATCTCGATGCGCGAGTGATAATACATTACTTTTTGCTCTAGGTACACAAATAACTATATTTCATATTGATATAAGATTGATTTTACGGAGATAAAAATCAAAAACTATTTTGACAAATGTCAATAGCATGTTACAAAATTTAAAATGATCTTTAAGGAGATAAATAAGGGAGAGTTGCTTAATGTATACTGGTCAACTAAATACCAGTTCAGTTTTTCTTTAGTGACTTAACGTGAGCGATATCGAATGGCAAACATATTGATTAAATTATAATAATTTAGGTAAAAAATTTAAATATTGCATAGTTATAAATCCATTAAGGTGATATTAATTGAGCAAAAAAATTTCTCTTTACATTCTTACATTTTGCGACACTAGCTTTATTGAATTATTTATTTAAATTTATTTGATGAATATTTTGTAACTACTATCAATGTTATATTGATATTTTTAAAAAATAGCTAAGTTTCTTAAACCGTAGGTACCACTATAGAATTTCCAAAATCATACTGGTTTCTTTCTGTTATTAATAGTACAATATATTAATTTTATTTATATTCTAAAAAGCATATTTATTAATTTTAATAATACATATTTTATTTCGTTATTCTATCTTTGTCAAATTATTAGTCATTAGAAGGATTGTTGCGTGAACGAAAGTTTCCGAGTACGAGGAACAAACGTGCTTGTATGAAAAGAATTATGAATGTGGATGAAGCAAAAGTGATGTGTCAGGATAGGAATGTTTGGCGAAGATTAATTGCGGAATGAATCTGATGATTTCAGAAAAGCGCAGGGTTTTAGATTTTAGTTTCGTTGTTTAGTAATTTCATTAGAGTGTTTACCTGTAATTGTGTGAAATTCACTTTCAAAAACAAGCGCAGGGACGACACTCCCTTCGTTTCTTATCTTTTTTATTCTTTTCTGATCTTACATTGAGTGTTTAACTGCAATTGTATGGAATTCACTTCCAAAAACAAGCGTAGAGCGACACTCCCTTCCTTTCTTATATTTAATTCGTTTTCAGTTATTACGTAGTGTTTAACTGCAATTGTGTGAAATTCACTTTCAAAACAAGCGCAGGGCGACGCTCCCTCCCTTTCTTATCTTTTTGTTTCATTTTCAGTTACTGCATTGTGTGGTCTTTTCTTTCATATATAAGTGCAGACTATCGCTTTCATCTTTTCTAATCTTGTAGATTCGTTGTTAGTTTCGTTATTAGATTCGTTGTTAGGAGTAAACGTGAGTAATTTGAGATTTTTTATGCATACGTTATGTACGTTGAAGAAAGAAAATGAATGGTAAGTGAAAAGGAATGATGTGATTGAAGGTTTGTTGTGTGATCATAATTTCGAGTGTAATAAATGAATGAGTTTATATGGAGTGATCTATGAAAGTGGTTGAAGTGAGGGTGGTATGTTTGGATGAAAATGTTTGACGATGACTGGTTGTTTGATGGGTGTGATGAGTGAATGTTTTATGAGTGATTTTAGGGTTCGTGCTACCCCATTTGTTGGAATATAGCGTGAAGATATGTATGTATGTATGTATGTATGTAAAAACTAATTTTGTATTATTCCCATTTCTAATGTATAATGACGATTTGAGAGATAGGTTTCCTAAAGCGTACTTTTTACATTGTCTTATTATGAAGTGACGAAAAACACACGTAGTTTTTTTAAAGCTACACTCCTAAATTAGAAGTGTTCATAAAACGTCAACTAAGAAACACAAACATTAATTTTCGAACAAATTCAGTAAAAGAAAAAATCTCTTAGTACGATTTTTGACAACTTTCCCCTAAATAAAAATAATGAAAAAAAAGTAAATTAAACCAATAAAAATGTTGTACAACTTTATGTTTTTTCACTATTTTAAATTATTTCACGATGTTTATAATCCTTCAAAAATGTGTCAATTTCTATATGAAATTTCGTTAAAAAAATATTAGTTTCATGATTAATATGCAAGGAGCCCTATTGTCAAGAGGAACAATCTGTAAAGAGCTCCGTTGAAAAAAGCATCTGTTTTCAATTGTTCACTTTTTGTCAATAAATTAAGTTCGAAAATATTTTTTTTTACTGATCGTAGAAAAAAAATATAAACTTGTATATATTTATCAATAACTGAGTGTGTCGTTCTGCTCTAGCAGATCTCGATTTATTTGTTTGTTGATGTACGATATATAGTGGAATTCTACTTTCATATAATTTGTTATCTGGATTAATTCTTTGCTTTTGGTGGATGTGACAATTTTTCTAAGAAAACATGACAACTAGAAAGTGGGTGTGAAATACTTTATTGAAACGCCAATATTCTTCCGACAACTATATTCATAGTATCTATGAAACTTTAATTTATGACTCTAATCTAATCTAATCTAACTAGAGTTCGTGGATTGTTGCCTTATTATACTAACAGTTGCATTTTGTGAAAAGTTTCAATTTATAAAGTTCTCTCTCTTAAATCTGTACTGTAGTACATATCTGTCACCAATGACGTTAAGAAATAGTGAAAAACAAATAACAAACATCCACATAAAACATTTTAGTACGCCGTTGGGCACGTAGCTTCATAACAAACCTATCCTCCGCATACAAACGCGCAACATAGGCTCTACATCTAACCAAACGTAAACGTAATGCCCATTGTTGCAGTAAATGTAATATTTTATGACGGCATCTTGAACAAAGTCATTGGAGAGTGAAGGGTCCATTGTTTGCAGTTGACTGCTTTGTGTGTCGACGTCCTGTTCTGGTCGACTTGGATGAATATAGGTGTATCACGTGAAATCCGCTGCTTGCTGTTAATATTGATAGCTTGATGAATGAATTAATATTTCAATTTATGTAATTATATATTTAGTTCAAATGAGGGGGCTAATTATTTCTGCATTATTAACTAGTTACTGTTTACTATAGTTTAACTTATATGTGAAACTATGGGATTATTAAAGGATGCGATGCATTTTTAATTTTACCTGCTTATTTGTGTATAAGATGAAAAGTATATGATTGGTTGCTAAATAATTAATATTATTATATATATGGGCTAATGGCTCAGTGGTATCGAGTCGGCCTGTTAATCCTAAGAACCCTGGTTCGATCCTCAGAGTTGACAGACATTTTCACCAATTTAAAATTATCTCTGTGGCTCCCCTACGACTAAAATCTTTGAGGGTCGTGATTTGACGGCTGGGAACCGCACTTCATGCGCATAAATGTATACATATATATATATATATAAGTTATGTTTCTTGATTTAGAAACGTAAATAAAAATAAATTTTTATTTGTTATCTTGAAGTACAAAGTTTTATTCAGATTTAGATGTGATCAGTACAAGAGACAGTTCTTAACTAACTATGTTCAATGTTAAAGTTTACAAGTTCAGTATTAAGGTAGTTTAATGTTACAATGTGGGAAATGAAATAATATAGCTTAAATAATAATATGATACTGCGGCGTCAGCGTCTGGGTGGAAGCGCGTGGCCTTTTAGTGTATTTGGCAGGAATGGTGGATTCTAACTCCTCCCTCCTTAAATTTGGGCTTCATCGGGTAGTTTCGGGGTGGACTGCTCGACTGAAGACCTTGGTTGTGGGCCTTGGTTGGACTTAGACTTTCGGATCTTTTTCTGCAAATAAACTACGAACAGGCTAATACTAGTAATGATTAGCAAAACATATAAAATAATAATAGGGTAGTTTATGTTGCTGGTAACTTCGTCTTGAGTGATGTCTTCATATTTGTTGATTGGTAGTTTCAATTCTTGGATTGTATTTAAATCGATTGTTATTTTTTGTAAGTGTGACATGTTGAGCTGAATATCATAGTTTTCGAGGATGATCGGCTTGCCATAAGTTTCGTTGTTGAATGTTAATTTTTGATTTTGAAATTCTAATTTGCAATCGTCTTCTTGAATGAGGAATATTCCTTGTAAATGTTTAACTTCATCGCCTTGTTTACAATACGCGTTGATGGTTCCGGATGTCGGAAATACGGCTACGAATTGGTTTGCTTCTTCTAAAACTTCAATATGATTTCTTTTTATATTAATTTTAATATATTGACAGTTTTTGTTGTCGTTTTTCAAAATAATGTTTCTTTCGCAAGAGTCATCTGGTACTTCATTGATATTATTGGGACACTGATAATTGTTGTTCCCTTTTGTACATAAGTCGTTCAGAGATTTTATATGACCGTTTTCTGATTTTAAGAAATAGTTTTTATTTGGAATTATTGTTACAAATTCAGATTGATATTTTGTGGGGATAGGTAAAATATGAAATAAGTTGAATTCTGTTTCATAATTAATAGGAATTTCGATAAAATAATTTATTTTATCTGATTCGATTTTACAGTTTACGGTTATCATTTTCTCTAATTCGGGCATATTTTTAGGAATTGGTTCAAGGGGTAGTTCATTGTTATAAAATTTATAAATTTTGTTTAACTCTACAAAAAGATCGTGAGTTTTAATTATACTAGGGTGCATAACGTGGAGTTTGCAAAAAGTTAGTGAATTTTCTATATCTTGTAACACATTTAAAGTCATCGTGAATAGCGTGTTGAATTGAGTATAAATATCGTGGATGAATAGTTTATTCTGATTAAGGGCTCCACTGACAACGATATGCAATAGTTGCTCGATTTTTGATTTGAGAATGTTTTCATTTTGTTTAATTGTCTCTAGGGTTTTGTTAAACTGCTCTGTCAACTTTTGATTGACTGAATATTGTTGCTTTAATTGGTTGTTTATTTTTTGTTGATTATTTTGTAAATGATCTAGAATTTTTGAATAACGTTTTTCGTCTTCAGCATCTAAGTTACCGGTTACTGCTTTTATTATAGATCCTAGTCCGTTTACTAAACCTCGTTTGTAGCGTGAGTTTTCGGGGTTAAGAATTAAGTGATTGATTTTGTCATCGATTGAATTTTGGATAAATTTTATAATTTTATCGTTATTTTCGAACTCATTCTTTGTATCATTTGTGATTGTTTGTTTAAGTTGATTGTACTGTGTATTCAAACTATGGTATTGGTTGAAAAGTATTTGTAAATCATAATAATGAAGGAATGTGTGTTTAGTCTTTTGTAATTTGGCTGGTCCCAAATTGAGTGTCAGTAGTCCAGGGTTGTGTGTAATGTCTTTTATGTTTAGTCCGACGGTGGACGTGACGTAGAAGGACCTGGAAAATTAGGGTCTTTAGTTCTTTTTCTTGGTCTCTTTATATTAGATAAGTGTATTTTGGGTTGCTTTTTGTCTTTGGGATCTGTTACAATTTTTGCAGTCTTTAGATCTTTATTAATTGTTTTAATGTGTTCTTTTTTATATTTAACGTTTTTTGTTTTATTAACTTTTTGTTTATTTTCGACATAAATGGTTTTTGGTAATTTAGGTAAATTTTCACGGTTTTCATTTAATTTGTTTATTAAATTTATTTTACTGTTTTGTATGTATTCGTTAATGTTCTTATAAATTAATTTAGTTTTTTCTTTGTGATTTTGCACATAGTCTTGTGTAACGTGTTTTTCTAATTCAACATCAAGAGGTGAATTTGTGTCTAAGTGACCGTTCGTTATTTCTATGGGCTTTAAGTTTGTTGAAGTGTGGGTTGTATTATTGTATGCCAAAATTGCGTACTGTACTTTGTTTTCGATTATTTCGTGTTTAAAGTCTGGTTGAAGGTTGAATAATCTAATATGCTCTATTAAAGTAGAATGAAATCTTTCTACTAGCCCATTTGAATTTGGATGTTGAGAGCTTATAAAATGAATGTCAATTCGGTGTACGGATAGTAATTCTTTTACTATATTGTTTTTGAATTCTAAACCATTGTCTGAGATTAGTTGTTTTGGAATTCCGTGATGGGAAAAATATCTAATTAGTTTGTTAATAATTTCGACAGCATTATTTGAATCAACTTTATATGCTTGAGCATATTTTGAGAATGCGTCAACAATAGTAAGGAATTTATTATTCTCAAGACTGAGTGTGTCAATGTGTAAAGTGTGGAATGGTTTACTAGGTGTTGGTGTAACATTATACTTTGGCTTTACTGGGTTGCGCTCATATTTCGAAGATAAGCACACCTCGCACTGGTTTACATAATCTGTAATTGTTTTTATCTGATTCGGCCAATAATAGATGTTTTTAATTTGATTGTGGGTTTCATGAATTCCGCGGTGGTTAGTCTTCCCTTCATGATATTTTTGTATCGTTTCATTTATGTCGTCTTCTTTAACTATATCGATTAATTTAGTGTTAGATTTTACAAATTTAATTTCAGAATTTTTAAAATGTGTCTGTAAGACGGTACTGAATTTTTCATAAACAGGTTGTTCAAAATAAAGATAGTAATTTACTTTGGGTGCAATATATTCTTTAACGAATTTAATTACATCGTTTTCAAAGTTATTTTTTGATAATTGGACATGAATTCTCATTTTATCTGTATGAAGTTTAATTATTTTAGGTTTAGTGGGCGAATGTGGAACTTCCGAAAATATTATTTGATTTTTTCCTATATTAACGGGACTTTCGGTAATAGGAATACCGATAATAGGGTGTTCAGGATTCGAGTGTACAGTTGCGTCAGAATCGTCATGTTCTTCGATATCGTTATGTGTTTTATCGTCGTGTTCAACTATTAAAGATTCGTTATCAGTCTGAGTGTTATTTCCTAGCTGTTTATTAAAGTCTTCCATGTATTTAAAGAAATCGTCACTGTTCGTGTCTTGGGTGTCGTTTGTATTAATTTCGATATCAGGCGGTTTGTTAGTGAGTTTTGGTGAATTTTGAAAAGGATTTTCAGTGGGTGGTGGAATGCGACTTAAGTAGTGTGGACGCGGCTTTAGCTGATGGTACTGAATTTTTATCTCGCATGCTGGGGTCGTTATCTTATCGTTTACTAGGTCAATGTTTGCTTCTATTGTTTTAAGATTGTCAAGTCATAATAAAATGTCAAATTGATCATGAAAGTTGAACAGGTGATATTTAAGCATTATATTTTGTTTTTCGAATAATTTTGAACAGGGTAGAATTAAACTAAAATTTTCGGTAGATGTACCATGTGCGGTACTGATTTTAAAAGGATCATTTTTAATTTTGTTCTTAAAGAATTTATATGCGATATTAGGTTGAATAAAAGATCGTGTACTGCCTGTATCAAGCAAAACTTTTAATTATATTCAGGGTAAATAATGTACGGTAATTCGCTTAGGTTGTTAGTTAAGTTCATTAGTTCAAATTCATTTCCGGGGCTGGTAATTCTAAAAAATGATTCGAGACCGGTTCTTGTTCAATTTCGTGATTTTCATAATCTAAGTCGGGTTCGTAAATAAAAGGATTATTTTCATCGTCATATGACTCGTTGTATTCTGTAATTTCTGTATTATGCAATTCTTCGTTCGGTCTTGTTTGTGTCTGTTGAAATGGTCGTGTGTATTGTTGTGTTCTAGGTTGATTATTGTAATTTGATTGACTTGGTCTAGGCATGAATGACTGTCTAGTACTAGTGCTCATTGGGGTAGGTTTTGGGAACCGTGCGTGAGGATTTGGTTTAAAGACATTTTGTGTAGGCGTCTGAGTTTGAATAAAAGGTTTATTTATTGGATTGTGAAAATATTGATTAGGTTTATATGTTGATTGCGGTGTGGGTGTGTATCTGAGATGTGGTTGTTGGTGTCTGTTTATGTGTGGTGGAATGAATTGTTTATGTTTTTGTGGAAAATTTGATTGTTTTTGGTTAATAGTGTCAATCTGGAAGTCATTAGTGAGCATGTTAAGTGCGCTATTTAAATCCAGTGGTTGTTTTGTCCGCATTAAAGTTCCAATCGGTTCTTTTAATCCGCGTAATAAATTTCTGAGAGCTTGATTTTTAAAGAATTGATTTAAAACTATCGCTTCATTTTCGTTATCAGCAGCAGTGTGATTTATTATGTACGATGTTATAAAATTGAGTACGTCCTGTACTCTGTTATAAAAGTCAAAGGCAGATTCATTCTGACTTTGCTTTAGTTCTGTTAACTCAATGTTTAGGGTATATAAATCCCTTTTGTCTGAATAAGTGTTGAGCAGAGCGGCTTTAACGTCTGCCCATGTATTTACTGTGCAACTAGCAATATTAGTTGCTGCTTCGCCTTTAATTTTGGACATTATACTCGACATCAAATATTCGTTTTGAAAATCATTCGTGTCGGTTGTATTGTAAAATTTGGTTACTAACTTTTCACATACTTGCACGAAGCGGGGCAAGAGTTTGTTATCACCATAAAATTCTGGGATCATGTCCAGATATTCACGTTTTAAAACGGGAGTAGTCATTTTGATTAAGTTTAATTGACTAATTTGATTTATAAGGGTTAAATCTATAGGATCACTATTTATAGTATAATTTAATTGTGAGTCAGAGGAACTATCTGAATCTGTATCTGATTCGGTATCTAAATTTATTGAATGATTATCTCTGAATGACATAGGTACTTACAAGAACATGAAGATCAGTTGGTCCATCGGTCGATCTGCGGCGATTCGCTGATGATGAAGTGGACGGCAATTGCAGAGCTCTGTATTCAGCAGGGCCTGGACAATAGAGTACGATGTTCGCTCGGCCTCTTGTTGTCTTCTTACACGTTCACTGGTTGATGATGGAGCACAAATCTTCTATGTTGTTCGTTGTTTAATAAATCGTTAAAACGAACCGAAATTACTAATATTTCGTTTAAACAATCCTACCGACTGCGCCAGTTATGTTTCTTGATTTAGAAACGTAAATAAAAATAAATTTTTATTTGTTATCTTGAAGTACAAAGTTTTATTCAGATTTAGATGTGATCAGTACAAGAGACAGTTCTTAACTAACTATGTTCAATGTTAAAGTTTACAAGTTCAGTATTAAGGTAGTTTAATGTTACAATGTGGGAAATGAAATAATATAGCTTAAATAATAATATGATACTGCGGCGTCAGCGTCTGGGTGGAAGCGCGTGGCCTTTTAGTGTATTTGGCAGGAATGGTGGATTCTAACTTATATATATATATATATATATATATATATATATATATATATATATATATATATACATCGTGTGCTCACATAAATGTTGGCATAGAGTTAAAATGTAAAATAATTTTTTTGTAAATAAAAAGTGTCCGGCGAAAAATTATGGAACCAAATTTTATATCTCATTCTGCTAATATCCCCACATCTTATTTAATACAGATATTAATAAAAATAAAAATATTTCCTAATTTTTCGCCTAATCTTTTATTGCTATTGACGTAAAGTGTAATTGGTTTTTAATATTTTAATTTGTATATATTTATTTATATATATATATATATATATATATATATATATATATATATATATATATATATATATATATATATATATATATATATATATATATATCTCTTATCTAATTTTACTAATCATAACAGTAAAATTTAAAATGTAATGATGTTTTTATTTTTCCAAAAAAAATCATAGGTTGCTTAGTATGAGCAAAGAGGGGAAATAGGTAAATTGTTCAAATAATTTAATTGTTAAATAGTAGTAGATATAGAAAAAAGTTTTAATTAAAAATAGTACTTGCTAAAACCCTCTGTACAATATAGCATAAAAATAATTTTTGCACCTGCCCATTTGTGAGATATGATATAAATTTACATTTTTATTTAATAGAACGTATATTTGAAAATTACATATTTAAATAGCATAATTTTCCCTTCAACGATGTAACCTGCTTTAAGAATGGGGCAGATATTTCTTAATATTTGCTTTTCACCTATTTTTATATTACCGTAGGAATACCGCAAGAGTTTGCCAATATTTGTATCATTACAGTACGAATTAATTTTTCAAAATTATGAATTACTATAAATTACTATAGAAACTAAAATTATTTTATCTATGATCATATGTAAAGCAGGATTTTATGTATGCAAATCTGTGTAAAGTTAGATATTATGACACTAGTGTAATAATGTATATTCAGTGCAGTGCGCAATTAATCACTTCATATACTGTCTAGTATAGTCTCCGTGATTAACGCAGAAAAGAAAATTTTCAATTCGTTCAAAAATTTGAAACTTTATATACATGTTACATAAATAACCATTAATTACTCCAAGTTTGTAACAAATTAAATTTCATTTATTGGTAATACTATAAAAATACAGGGTTTTTCTACATCTCTGCAAGAAACTTTAATGACATATAATTTGATATACTGATTTAGCACAAAAATAAATTTAATAATTTTAATAATTTTCACAAAATTTTTATTTTTACACAACGGCTTTCGATATTTCAGTCATCATCAGGTGTATTATTCAGTAGTAATCACATGATGATAACTAAAATCGTAAAAATTACCAAATGTTTTTATTTAAAATATACAGGATATTTCTATACCTCTGTACGAAACTTTAATGACATATATAATTTGATATACTGATTATAGAACAAACAGAATTTTTTTGAAATCCGCAAAACATAGGGTATTCCATTCCTAGCGAACATTTTTAGTGTCACTGGTTTAATAGTACATTTAATCTATATATATATAAAAATTAATGTTTGTTTGTTTGTTTGTTTGTTTGTCCCGTATGCGTAACAAAATGGCGGCTAGCTATCTTGAAAAGTACTGCACTGATTCGATTCAAATTTGGGGCAGACATAGACGGGAACCAATCTTAACATATAGGTCTAATAAAACTTCAGTCCGCCATCTTGAAACAAAATGGCCGCTAGCTATTCTGAAAATTGCTGCACTGATTCAATTCAAATTTGGTATAGACATAGACGGGAGCCAATATATTGGTATAATAAAGCTTCAGTTCGCCATCTTGAAACAAAATGACCGCTAGCTATTCTGAAAAGTACTGCACTGATTCGATTCTAATTTGGTACAGACAACGGGAACCGATCTTAATATATAGGTATAATAAAACTTCAGTCCGGCATCTTAAAACAAAATGGTCGCTAGCTATCCTGAAAAGTACTGCACTGATTCGATTCAAATTTGGTACAGACATAGACGGGAATCAATCTTAACATATTGGCATAATAAATCTTCATTTTTCCATCTTTAAACAAAATAGCCGCTAGCTATCCTGAAAAGTACTGCTCTGATTTAATTCTTATTTTGTACAGACACAGACGGGAAGCAATCTTAATATATAGGTATAATAAAACTTCAGTCGCCATCTGAAAACAAAATGGCCGCTAGCTATCCTGAAAAGTAATGCACTGATTCGATTCAAATTTAGTATAGGTATAGATGAAAATCAATCTTAAGATATAGGTATAATAAAGCTTCAGTCCTCCATCTTGAAACAAAATGGCCGTTAGCTATCCTGAAAAGTACTGCACTGATTCGATTCAAATATGGTATGGACATAGACGGGAATCAATCTTAACATATAGGTATAATAAAGCTTCAGTCCGCCGTCTTGAAACAAAATGGCCGCTAGCTATCCTGAAAAGTATTGCACTGATTCGATTCAAATTGGGTATAGGCATAGACGGAAACCAATCTTAACATATAGGTATAATAATGCTTCAGTCTGTCGTCTTGAAACAAAATGGCCGCTAGCTATCCTGAAAAGTACTGCACTGATTCGATTCAAATTTGGTATAGGTACAGACGAGAACCAATCTTAACATATAGGTATAATAAAGCTTCAGTCCTATACCATTCAAATTTAAACGTTTGCAGTTTCCTGTACGAATCGCATTTGCAATGACCATCAACAAAGCACAGGGACAATCGCTACAAGTGTGTGGACTAAATTTGGAAAATCCATGCTTCTCACATGGACAGCTGTACACAAACACTTTCTTTGAGTTACATGCCGGGTACTCGCATTAAATTGTAGACCACGCGAACGAAGTCGCGGGTAATAGCTAGTCTATATCTATAAAAATTAATGTTTGTTTGTTTGTTTGTCCCTTATGCGTTCCTATACCATTCATCCGATTGCGATGAAACGTTGCTAAGTTGTTATGCGCACGCCTGCAAAGGTTTCTGTCTTAACAAAAATTCAATCCGCCATTTTAAAACAAAATGGCCGCTAGCTATCTCGAAAAGTACTGCACTGATTCGATTCAAATTTGGTATAGACATAGACGGGAGCCAATCTTAACATATAGGTATAATAAAGCTTCAGTCCGCCATCTTGAAATAAAATGGCCGCCAGCTAGCTTAAAAAGTATTGCACTGATTCGATTCAAATTTAATATAAGCATAGATGGGAACCAATCTTAACATATAGGTATAATAAAACTTCAGTTTGCAATCTCTAAACAAAATGGCCGCTAGCTATCCTGAAAAGTACTGCACTGATTCGATTCAAATTTGGTATAGGTATAAATGAGAAATAATCTAAACATATAGGTATAATAAAGCCTTAGTCAGCCATCTTGAAAGAAAATGGCCGCTAGCTATCTCGAAAAGTACTGCACTGATTCGATTCAAATTTAATATAAGCATAGACGGGAACCAAACTTAACATATAGGTATAATAAAGCTTCAGTCCGCCATCTTGAAACAAAATGGATATCCTGAATAGATACCTTGAAATGTATTGAACTGATTCGATTCAAACTTAATATACACATAGACGGGAACCAATCTTAACATATAGGTATAATAATGCTTCAGTCCGCCATCATGAAACGAAATGTCCGCTAGCTATCCTGAAAAGTACTGCACTGATTCGATTTAAATTTGGTATAGACACAGACGGGAACCAATATTAACATACAGGTATAATAAAGCTTCAGTCCGCCATTTTTAAACAAAATGGCCGCTAACTGTTTTGAAAAGTACTGCACTGATTCTATTAAAATTTGGTATAGGTATAGACGAGAACCAATCTTAATATATAGGTATAAAAAAGCTTCAGTCCGCCATCTTAAAAAAAAATTACTGCTAGCTATCTTGAAAAGTACTACACTGATTCGATTCAAATTTGGTATAATCATAGACGGGAACCAATTTTAACATATAGGTATAACAAAGCTTCAGTTTACCGTTTTGAAACAAAATGGCCGCAAGCTATCCTGATAAGTACTGCACTGATTTGATTCAAATTTAGTATAGGTACAGACTAGAACCAATCTTAACATATATGTATAATAAAGCTACAGTCCGCCATCTTAAAACAAAATGGCCGCTAGCTAACCTGAGAAGTACTGCACTGATTCAATTCAAATTTGGTATAAGTACAGACGTGAACCAATCTTAACATATGGGTATAATAAAGCTTCAGTCCGCCGTCTTAAAACAAAATGGCCGCTAGCTATCCTGAAAAGTACTGCAGTGATTCGATTCAAATTTGGTATAGGTACAGACGAGAACCAATCTTAACATATAGGTATAATAAAGCTTCAGTGCTATGCCATTCGAATTCAGACGTTTGCAGTTTCTGGTACGACTCGCATTTGCAATGACCATCAACAAAGCACAGGGACATTCGCTACAATTGTGTGGACTAAATTTGGAAAATCCATGCTTCTCAAATGGACAGCTGTACACAAACACTTTCTTTGAGTTGCAATGCAACGCATGCGGGTACTCGCATTAAATTGTAGACCACGCGAACGAAGTCGCGGGTAATAGCTAGTTATTTATAAAAACCTATAAAGCAAGAAATTGATATTGGTGAAGACGAATATTAGAATACAATGAAGAAAAAATAATCCTAACACCATCAAACCATTTGTATTAAAAATATAAATATTTATTCACACAATATTTTAATTCATTATTTCCATTTAACAGTAATTGTTAGAAACATGAAAAATTAATAATTTTTTAGTAATGGTCGCCTTACAGTAAGTATTAAGATATTAGAAGAAAAATTAAGGGGTCAGACATAATGCCTAAACATTATTGACATTTTACAGAGTATTTTTATACGTTGGGAAATAAATTTAGGGTATATATTATATGACGTACTGATCATGGAACAAAAAGGTTCATATCGGTAATTTCAATATTGGAATAAAAAATAAAGTTTTATTAATTTTATAAAGTACAATACTGTGTTAAACTGCTCATTTTGTGATCAATGATAATACATTCTTCAAAACATCAGACTGAAATTAAATTATTTGTTATTCAACATCAGTTACGGGATTTCTCGTCGACTAGAGGCAGTAAAATTCTCACTTCAAGAACTCTATCCTTAATTTTGCGAATTTTTACCCATATTTTAACACCATGTATGTGAAAAGTAAATTTTGGTTTAATTTAATGTACCTTTCATGCTAATTATACATACAAAATCTTATTGAAATATCTCAATAAATATACAAACCTAGTGGCGATTTGTATGCTGTTTACTGCAATGTTACTTTTACGGAACTCAATGAAGAATGCTCCTTTGTTCAACTTTTGACATATAGGATTCAGAGCTATCTCTTATTAGTGAGATATCGTAATATCTTCTGAAAGATAAGGAAACATATTCAGTTCATATTCCTTAAATATTGATTGATCCAGGGCCGGTTTAACAATAATAATACAATATAAAATACCTCACAATTAATTGCATTTGAACTAGATGATAATCTGTAGAGGGAAGGAAGGGGCAACATTTGTCCAATTTATTTTTTTTCAAATATACCACTGGTTTTATTTATTTATTTTATATAAACGAGATTCGTCACTACTTCTCGACGAGACGTGATATTTGCGAAAATTAATTCCTAAAATAAAATTGCATTCACATCTACTCGTTTTTTAAGAATTATGATTGAAGTAATTAATGAGCACCATTTTTACAGTCAATGGATGATCTCGGGGTTCGATATCGTTAACGACAAAGAAAAACTAAAAAAAATACATTTCATTTAATTAATTCGGACGTTCGGAGTTGAAATTCTTTTCAAGTCGTGGGCTGACAACCCACAACACTTCAGTGCCAGTAAATGACTATACTTGTACTACATAGTTTTATTTTTATTCTGTTCACTTCTTAAAGTAGCGCAGGCGATATAGACGTTGCATTAGTATATTTGAAAAGATTGCTAACCGTGTACATCTCTTTATAATGTTCTATTTTTTTAACATCAGTTTAATAGTTATGTTTCTTCTTTTGTTGTTAATTTAATTTCAATTTCTTTATTTTTTCCTATGAATCGCTATCTTCTTAGTATATTCCCACGTGGTATTTCGCTTTCTTAGACCTATAGGATAGATAACTGGGATTAATACAGTTTTGAATTTAACACAGTTGAATACTAGTCGTTCTAATACCGAAAATTTCTGTTTACTTTTCCTATTAAAATTCAATTTAAATTTAAGATTTACGAAACAAAAATATTCTCAATTTTTTAACTTTATCTAATGTCACTTTTTTCATATTTGTGTAAATTAGATCAACTAAGGGCCAGTTTTTCAATCGCCGGTTTACTCTCGGTTAGTGTTAATCAGTGATTGAAAAACTGGCCCTAAATGACGAAAAGTAAAATATGTATACTGAAAACGTTGTAAACAACGACTGACGTCATCAAAAATTTAACTAGATGAATGACATAGGGTGCTGCTACGTTTACATGTAATCGGTTTTAAATATTATTTTGCGTTGCTTTTTTGGAGATGACAAGATATCATTTTTCTATGACTTCGCAGACATTTTAGA
Organism: Pterostichus madidus; assembly: GCA_911728475.2. Taxonomy (NCBI): domain Eukaryota; kingdom Metazoa; phylum Arthropoda; class Insecta; order Coleoptera; family Carabidae; genus Pterostichus; species Pterostichus madidus. Next base: position 21,778,968 of record OU452308.1, on the reverse strand, counting down.
GACCGTGGAGCTACTAACATTTAGTGCATCCGGTATTCTGTAATAAATTTTAAATTAATAATTAAAATTAATGACATATATTCAAATTTACCTCTCGTACAGCACTTAAGGGTAAGAGCGGTCCATTATTTGCATATTCTTATTCAAAATAAATAATTAAATGAAGAATCAGCAATTCACATACCTTTGTCAAATTTATTTCTCTCGGCATTGCTATAAAATAGCTTTTAAGAACTACTATAGGTCAAAGTCAAAGTCCTTAAATAGATATTTTGATAATTAAAACAATAGATCATGACACTGACAGATCACTGACAACTCTATGTAGACAGAAATTGAGTATCTTGTGAACGTGCAAAATATAAAATTATTATTATAAATGAAACAGAATTATTTTCAATACATGAATCGATATTAACTATAGCTATTATTCAATATTCTTATATAAGATTTCTATTTTAATGCCATTTTTTATTAGCATAATATGAATAAACAAAAGAGTGAACAATTTACCTTTTAAATAGGTCCAGCAAAAAAATATGCATAAAAATATTTTTATGTTAGATGTCCTACAAAACTATATTTGAAGAATGTGTAGTATGCCCAAATAGTAGTTTTTAAAATTTTAACTTTAAAATAAATAAGAAATAAACAAAATAAAAATACATTGCCTAATGTCACTTTTTTCATATTTGTGTTTTTTAGATCAAATAAACGAAAAAAAGTAAAAAATGTACTGTCGTTGCCAAGACAGAATGCCAAAGGGGTAAGGGAGAGTAATTCAGTTAATCACTTCAATGTGAAATTGTAATTATTCCACTGTTCTATTACAGTTAGCATTGGTCGGCAAAGTGGTTAATGCATTACGTGTAACACTAATAGTAAATATTTCTAACACACTGCTACTTTATACAGATCCTACAATCATTTCAAATTTTTTATCTTGGCATACTCTCATGTCAATAACAGTAGAAGAGTTATAATTCGAATATAACAAAACTTTTTTTGTTAGATTTTGAACTAAACCACACTTGAAGTTTGTATAGTATGAAAAAAAAAGAGTAACTCTAAAAATCCTAACTTTAAAATAAATAAAAAATTAACAAAATAAAAATAATACTTACATCTGTATTAATTTTAATAAAAATAAATAATAGTAAGTACCTAGTACATAAATTTTAAATAAATAAGTTCTGATTTACATGGCTCTTGATCTTGGTGTATTCATTAACAAGTGATGTCATAGAATCAATGTCGTGAAACTTTTATGAAAGTTATAAATGATAAGTTTAAAATTTTAATGAATATTATTTTTTGTCATAGAAATTAGCTAAAAATTATAAAAAAAAGAAACACTTTTCTTAGAAAAAAGAAAAGTGATCAATTTTCTTCCAGATAATTCTAAATTATTAACATTATTCATAATAATTATTGTAGTTTTAATAGGAAAACATACGATGCAGATTAAATAGCACGTTAAAAATATACTCTAGTTGATTATGATGTGTCAACTGGCTCTCTCACTAATACGAGTTTGCCACGGAGCAAAATAGTGTGCATCATACATACATACATACATATTACATAAGTAACATCACGTAGCACAAACCCTACTATCATTCATAAAGCATTATTGCCCGGTTTTTTAGTGGCGGTGTAAACTCAAATTTTGGTTTAAGTTCAAGTTCAGAGTTTAAAGTGTTTTCCAGTGTAGTTTAATCCTTGAACTCAGTTTAAATTTGTCTTGAACTTGAACCATCATTTTACTTGGTTTAAGTAATGTTCAACCGTCGCACAGTGGATCAAATCGGGATTTTACTGTTCAAAAATCGGTGGAGACCTTAAGATCGGATCTGGATATATATTTTTTTAAATTAAAGGTAATGAAATTCCCTACACATCTGTCGAGGCAGATTTTTAAATTATTCTGTCAAATTTAATTAATAACATAATAAACTATCAAAAATTTGTAAAAAAAATATAAAAAATGTAAACAATGAAAATTATTTATTCTTATATTATTTATATATATTACAGCACATGAAAGATTTTACAAAGCTGTTGACACATGTCAACATTATATAAAGTTGACATCTGTCAATAGCTGTTCTACACAATATCACTTGTGATGAAAAAGAAGCTGTTCCCCTATTAACGAAGAAGTTGAGGCAGCTGTTAATTTCGTAAACCCAGTAAATGGCGATAATTGTTAATACCGAGTTGGCCCGGATAACAGAACAAGAAATTCTATTATATATTATTTTCATACTATGTTAAATTCATATTTTTCTTTATAATACAATTAACAATATTGTCAAATAAATTAAGTTATGAACTTCAAATGCATATACGAGCCCAACTCCAGAATAGTTCGGCCGGTATAAATTTCAAACTTTATGCTTTACAAAAATGTAAAAATATACTAAAAATGTTTTATTCTTACAACAAAACTATATCTACGGTATTATATAATAATACAAACGTTTACAAAACTATCATCAAATAAGTATTAAGACAACAGATTCATAAAAGTTCGGCCACGAAAAAGTGTATGTCTTAGAAGTGAGTTATTTGCGTGTTTTAAATTAAATAGTTGTTAAAACAAAACACAAATGAAAAACAAAACACAAATAAAAAAAATCAATACAAAATTGTCATTGCCGTTTGCCGATATTATTTTTTTTTCAAATAAAATGGCTCGTTGTAAAGCTTTGAGCAGAGATTTACGGTGGTCTATAAGAAATGCTCATAAAAATGGTATTTCTGCAAGAAAAATATCTATTTCTCATTCTATTGCGAGATCTATGGTACAAAATATTAAAAAGTTATATAAAAAAATTGGTAGAATATCTGAAAGTTTAAAAAATGGCCGTTCTTCAGCCATTTCCCGTGCTGATCTACGAGATTTAAGAAGAGTTTTGACAGTAAATCGTCGAGCGAACGCTCGATATATTAAAACTTTGTGGCGGGAAATGATAGGTAAACAACCACAAGTTTCGACAACATGAAGAGAAATGAAAAACTGGGTTATGAGTTTTATAAAGTATTTTTTTAAATGTTATTTCATTTAACGGCTAATGTTACTATGCCCTATTTGTCATTAGGCGAAAGAAAAGCTTTTACTAAAAAATTTACAAAAGCGTAACCGGTTAAAATGGGTAAAAGAACATAAGAACTGGACTAATAGACAATGGCATACTATAATTTGGAGTGATAAGTCCAAGTTAGATGCTTGCGTTGGCAAATAGAACATAGTAACATTAGTTGTTAAATGAAATAACGGTAAAAAAATACCTTATAAAACTTGAAATCCAGTTCTTTTGGTTTCTCTTCATTTGTCGAGACATGTGGTTGTTTACCTATCATTTCCCGCCACAAAGTTTTAATAACTCGAGCTTACGCTGGACGAATTACTTTCAAAATTCTTATTAAACCTCGTAGATCCGCACGGGAAATGGCTAAAGAACGGCCATTTTTTAAACTTTCAGATATTCCACCAATTTTTTTATATAAGTTTTTAATATTATGTACTATAGATCTCGCAATAGAATGAGAAATAGATATTTTTCTTGCAGAAATACCATTTTTATGAGCATTTATTATAGACCACCGTAAATATCTGCTCAAAGCTATACAACGAGCCATTTTATTTGAAAAAAAAAATATCGGCAAACAGCAATGAAAATTTTGTATTGATTTTTTTCATTTTTGTTTTGTTTTCCATTTGTGTTTTGTTTTAACAACTATTTAATTTAAAACACGCAAATAAATCACTTCTAAGACATACACTTTTTGGTGGCCGAACTTTTATGAATCTGTTGTCTTAATACTTATTTGATGATAGTTTTGTAAACGTTTGTATTATTTAAAATATCTTTTCAGTAATAGACAACTAAAGATTCATATAATAACGTAGATATATTTTTGTTGTAAGAATAAAACATTTTTTAGTATATTTTTACATTTTTGTAAAGCATAAAGTTTGAAATTTATACCGGCCGAACTATTCTGGAGTTGGGCTCGTACATATGACTGGTAGATGCAATACATCCAATATCTGCAGGCCCACCACCAGTTCTTTTTAAATTACATTTTCCGTTTTTTAATTTAAGTTTTGTTCTTTTCTTCAAATTTTCGTATTTCTGCCTTAACAGCAACGAATTTCTACAAATTTTGCCGGTAATATTGATAAATGATGCCGAAATTTCCTCGCAACACTTTTTTCCTTTTCTTTCCAAAATATTTTGACTGATTTTTTTAAATTTTATAATATGCTTTTTGTTTTTTACTAAATCCACAAATAGTTCAGTATAAAATTCGCTGCCCTTTTAGTTTCTATCAGGAAAGATGTTGATGGCATATCTATTTTGATAGAATTTTTCTTATTTTGACATAAATACAATTTAATCTGGGAAATCGTTGATATTTCCTCAGAATTCCAAATTACACAACACTACAAAATTATTTTGACATTCAGTTAAGATTCAGCGGAACCAGTTCAATTTGATAGGTTGTAAACAAAAAAAAGTTCAGGATCAAGTTCAAGGTTCAACTGAACTTAAGTTTAAACCATCACTGAAAAACCGGGCATTACATCATAAAATTCATCAAATAATTAGTCCTCGTCAAACATTCTCATTCTAACACACCATCCTCACTTCAACCACATTCATAGATCCCTCCATATAAGCTCATTTACTTATCACACTCGAAATCATTTATCATACAACAAACCTTCTATCACATCTATCCAATCACTCCTATTAATTTTCATTCATCTTTCTTTGACGTACATACTCGTAACATATGCACAAACCATCTAAAATTACTCACGCTTACTCTCAACACCGAATCTAATAACGAATCTAACAACGAATTTACAAAGATTAGAAAAGACGCAAGCGATGGCATGCGCTTGTATTTGAAACAAAATTAATCTCAACTCTAGTACGGAGTCTGGGCACACCGAGCCATAGTGTATTAGTTCATATATATTTAGATTGAGTGCGATTCGAACTCGGGATCTCCGGATTCCAATTCTGTAACGCTAACCACACCGTACTGCCGGATATAATACTGGGAATATATTTCTTTAAATATAAATGTATTTCAAGAAATGGGGATACAGTTTAGTTCCAACCTTCTTGCAATTTCGCTGTTCACTCTTATAAAACCTTAGAAGAGCTTAGATGGTTTGATACGACTATGCATCCACCTTAAATAAACACGATATAAAACTTGGATTACATATTTCAAGTTCCGAGATATAAATTACGCGCTACGAAATCCAAATCTCATACAATCAAATCCTGAGATATCAAAAACCTCCCCATTTTTCAACAGTCTCGACTTACCTGCAGCTTTGTTCGGATGTTCCCGATGTTTATCGAGGATTCACGAGTACCTGTGAAATTACATCCGGCATCCGGCGCCAAACGTGGAGCCGTAGGACGTGACGCGAGACCTCTGCTCCTGCTTTACGCTGCGCTGCGCTAAGTCCAGAAGACTGAGTGAGCGACGGATCGAGCAGCGCAACGAAGAATAACCGGAAGCGGCGACAGACATCGCGCTCGTAAATCTGGAATGCGCTGGCCTGATGCGACGTTTTACTAGCATGCGGCGAGATTATTTGTTCACGAAAATGAGAAACCAGTGCTGTGCTTGTTGAGATATTTGTATTTCAAAATAGAGAACGAAGGATGGATTACAAATGGTTACTTATTTCTCCGGCGTATTTATGCACATGCATACAAGTTTCTGTTTATGTCATGATGTCGTAATACACAATAATGCTTATATGGATAAAAAGACTTAAAATAAAATTTATGAATATTTTTGGCTCAGTGGTATCGATTCGGCCTGTGAATTTTAGAATTTCAGTTCGATTCCGACAGCCAACAAACTATTTTCACCATTTTAAAATTACCCCTGTGACAGACATTATTATTGAATCTATAGGTTTTAATTTATAGTTATTCGTAAATACTAAATATATTCGGAATTAAAAACTTTAGAAAATACTATCTAATTTTAAAATAAGGCTTTGTGACAGCAAATATTAAAAATAATTTGTAGCCTCTTTTCAATTAATATATTTGTATAATCTAAATTTTAAATATAAGATTATCTAAACAAAATTTTTTTAAACACAGGCACAATTTTATTTATTCGTTTCGATCAACTTTATTGAGTTCTTTAAAATTGTTCATGTAATCACCAAAGTGCATCCGTAAGCAACAAAAAGAAGTTAGATTTAATTTAGTAATTAATATGACGTTATCTTATCTGTACGTAACATATTAATTTATAATAAAGATTTGTCAACGGCCATGGCTGCACTCGTAGGAACTGAACTAAGCGATAACGCGAGTTAAGTAACGTTGCGCGCGGGTACTACTTGGATGGGTGAGCGTCCAAAGAAACCCGCGTTGCTGTTGACCATAATACCTAAAACGCAGATCAGGGCGGCATATGACCTAAGTATTTGGTCCGCCAAAGAAGACACAAAAAAAAATAAAGATTTATATAAGGAGTAAGACCGATCTTACCCAGTAAACAGATTTCTTACGTTTGTTTCTGTTTGTCGGTTGAGGAGTAAAGATGTAGTGCGATAGTTGAGTTGGTAATGATCAAGTCTCGATGGATAGTGTTTCGTTAGTGTTGAGTTGGTTACGTTAACGAGGTTACTTATTTAATCTAAAGCACATTTGAGAGATTATGACTGAGCTGAGTTGGAGTGCTAGCAGTCTGTCCATTACTGGGATGATGTTTTGAATAGCAGACTGTAGTAGCTACAGATAGTTCTGTAGTTGCCAATGGCAGCAGCCGGGTGCTGTAGTGATCAAAGATGGTTCTGTGGTCGCCCACGATAGCAGCGCTGAAGGCTGGCCTTCGGGCGTACGGGGTCGCCGACGAGCAGTCCAGTGAACTGTAGTGGCTACAGATAATTCTGTAGCTGCCAACGGCAGCAGCTGGGTGCTGTAATGACCACAGATGGTTCTGTGGTTGCCCACGGTAGCAGCACTGAATGCTGTTGCGACCTTGCTAGCCTACGGGTGTCCGAGGTTGCCCTCATGTATGAATGATGATTTAAGATTTGGTAGATTGACTAATCATTGAGTTTGTTACTCACGGTTTGGTTTTTAAAGGCACCAAGTGGTTTACGCTCGCGTTGGGTGATCCGCAGACTATATTGCTCCCGGTTTACTTTTATTCCACTCACGTTTTCTTAGTTTTACGAGTGCATTTGTTTTGTGAGTCTACTTGAGGTGAGTCTCATTTATGTTTGTTAATAAGGCATTTATGGGTACCAATGTAGTTTTAATTAATTATTCTACTTCTTTATTGTATAACAATACAAATAATTGATTATTTCCAATGGAAAGAATTGCCGATCTAATGTTATCATCATTGACATAATAATCTATTTTATTCAACATATAATTTCACAATTGATAATATTTCTACAATACAAACATAATAAAAATGAGATACATATAATACAACAAAATAATACATGCTTTGCCTTTACTTCAAATGGCGGCATACACCACTTGCCTCACTTGTACGCGTAAGTATGTACGAATATATGTTGTTCATAAAAAAGTAGAACTCGGTAAAATATATATATATATATATACCGTGAGTCCTACGTAAATGTTGGCATAGGCAGTTAACATGTAAAATCAGTTTTTTGTAAATAATAAAAAATTATGTCACCAAATTTCATATCACAATACTACCAATATCCCTACATTCTCATTTAACACAGATTATTTAATTTTGATAGCGTAATTTAATGATATTAATAAAAATATATCCTAACTTTTCGCCTACTCTTTTATTGCTATTGACGTAAAGTGCTTGCTCAGTTTTTCATTCTACTGTTATGTTTCTGTTACAATAATCTGCCTGTTAAATACAGGAAAATACATATAATTTACATTGCTGTTAGTTAACATTTATTTAACAATCGATTGATAAATCGGGTATTAGTTATTTTAATCTGTCACTGTCATCTGTCAGTATTTCAGTATGCCAATATTTAAAATTTTTAGTTTCTGACGAAATACATAGATGTTTGCCTTGTACTGCACCATCCATAATACATCTCGATTTTTAAAATATTCATGATGACAGTGACAGATTAAAATATTTAAAACAAATTGCAAGTACTTTACGTCATTAGTAATAAAATTGTAGGCGAAAATGAGAAATTATTTTTATTAATTTAATTAAATTACGTCATCAAAATGGAATAATCTCTATTAAATAAGATGTAGTGGTATTGGCAGTATTGTGATATAAAATTTGGTCTCATAATTTTTTTTCGGAAACTTTTTATTTACAAAAGACAAATTTTACATGTTAACTGCCTACGTGGGATACACGATATATATATATAATTCTGAAAAAATTCACACGTATTCTTCTATAAATTCGAAGCATTTGCTGTTATTTAAATTTTTCCGGTATTGTGATCCTTTTTCATACTCTTTGCAATTTGAACTCAATTTTCGCGTAGGAACATTTTTTAAATTTCTTGTTTCTTGGTTTCTTATCTTTCAATATAGCGTTAGCTTCAAGGTGGTACTATCATAAAATTTATCAGAATTTTCTGAAACATTTAAAAAATTTTCATAAAAATTAAAAAACTAACATAATTTTTTTCGTGGGATGCTTTGTTTCTGAGTAAAAAATTTACAGATTTCAAATAAAATTTTTTTGACCCAGTTTTACTCAAAAAGGGTAACTTTTTAGAAAAATTTATTGGAGACAAAATATTTCAGTTTTTTGACAAGAAACGAGATGCCACCGTTAATATAAGAAAACAAGCAAACCTAAGCATTTTATTCAAATTTAAATTTTTTGCTTAAATCCTTGGCCAAAAAAATGGGCACAACACCCAAAAATAATGAAAATTTTCAATTTCTCCAGTCCTATTTGAAAACTAGATACTCATTTCGATTTTTCCATGCTCTTCAAAAAAAATTTGGATGTTCCAAATTTTGAAGAAGGTGGGGTGTCCGTTTCCCAGAGAATGGCCCACATATATATATATATATATATATATATATATATATATATATATATATATATATATATGGGGTAATGGCACAGTAGTTATCGTGTCGGCCTGTGGATCCAAAGAACCCTGGTTCGATCCCCACAGCCGAAAAAACATTTTCACCAATTTAAATTTACCCCTGTGGCTCCCCCACCACTAACATCTTTGGGGGCCGTGATTTGACGGCTGGTAACCGCACTTCACGTGCATAAATATATCACTTACCGAGATCTGCGTTGACAGAGTGCCACACCCATTAGTGGGTAAAAGGCGTGATGATATATTTATTTATTTTATATTATTTATATACGCTGATTATGAATCAAGAATAATTTTTAAAACATTGGAAAAATTATGGGTAGTTTACCTGCGGCGTTTTTTTTTTAGTACTGTACTGGATTCATTTTGCTATTAAAAACAAATAATACAAGTTGATAATCAGTAACCTAAATTACATAGTATTAGTTAAATAAACAAACAACATTTTATTATTTTTAATTAAACCAATTTACAATAATTACAGTTAATTATGTTTTAAAGATATGTGAAAATAAGTGGATTACATTCAATTCAGATGTATGATAATTATTATAAACATTGCTCAAAATTATTAATATTCCCTGCCACACATAATGCAGCACGGTGAATTATAGACACGCTGCAAACTTCATAGAATTAAAATTTAATTAATTTATTCACTACACAATTCAATTATTAGCAGTTATTTATTATAGATATTGTATTTAATTATTTAATTTAATGTAACCATCCACTCAGTAGCAGTGGCAACGAAAAATTGTCGACTCGAAACATGGAAATTAATTTTGTGATTAAAAAAAAAAATATATTAATATACTAATAATATACGAGTATAAACCAGAACCAAATGGAATGTCTCTTGAATCGCTGCTATCAATATCATATACACATTATTAAACCACAATAATTCTTTAAAAAGTCAAAACTGTGAACACGTGTAACATATTTATTTATTTAGTATCAGTTTACTTATTTTGCCACGACATAATTACGAGAATTTAACATGAAATATCAAATTAATTTATCTTTTGGCCAGGAGATCTTTTGCTTGATTCTATTGTAATAGTACTTATTTTTCCGTATATTCTGGTAATTATTTCATTTCAATTGGTCGTTTAGAGAGATAAAAATTATCATTGCTCAAATTTGTTTTTTTTTATTTCGAAATTAATGACAATTTTGTTCAGATTTCGCCTATTCCCGTGTCTGAACTATGTTCATTATAATAATACTTGTAACCTATTTGGTGCAAGACTGAAACTTAATTTTTGGTCAGTTGCTTTTATTTATTTAAGCCAAGTTTAAATTTTAAGTTTTTTGGGTGCACCTGGCTATTAAACACATAACCCAATCATACGCTATATTTATTTGGAGGATAATTAGCTGTTATTGTTAATTTGGCTAGTACAATCTGTAACCAGATGTGTAAAAAATTGTCGTTTGCAAAATTATGATTAGATTAAAACACATGTCATGTTATTCACATTGTGGAACACGCGCGAGCGTTTGAGGCATTTGTCACATTCAGCGAAATTATTGCGATCTAGCATTTATTTACTTAAATGCCATAGTTTAAGGATAGTTAGTACACAGTTCAAAAGTAGTAGTACACAAGTAGTAGTAGACAGTAGATAGTACGTAAGTAGTCAGTAGCTATGTTCGAGGGTGTCTATCCCAAGAATATGATGTCATTAATTTGTTATTTGTTGTTTAATTAATTCATTGTATTTATTTTATCTTAGTTTTTATTATGTTGTTTTAATCAAATATTTATCACTCGCATCTACAGCTCTCATAACTTATTATCCAACTTCAACACGTCGACAATCAGTGGTCAAGATAAATTCTCATTTTGACCACCCTGATATGTTACAAATCACTCTCTTACCGAACGAACTATAGATATACTGGACGCAAAGATATAAGAAAATGACTTTTAAACGCCCCTCACAGCATGTAATTAGTACAGGCTTATCCCAGGATTAAACTGGTAGAAATGTGAAAAGAAATAGAGCCGTATTATAATTATTTTATTTCTGTTAACATAATAATGATGTTTTATTATTTATTTATGTATTTATTTACATTTTTAGTTTAAAATATAGTCAAAAGTCATGTTACAGTGTTCAATAATAATATAATAACATGGATAGAAATAGAATAACAATAATATGAGCATGAAATAGAATTTTATTAAATTTGTGACAAATCTACTTAATGCACCCCTTTGTTAACTGTAGCCAGACTCCCCGCTGAGGCCGGTAAGAAGTCAACTCGATTCCTTATATCTTTGCGTCCACTATACCTCCGTCACTAGTACTTAAATTCTTGTTATATATCGTAAACTATGGAGCAGGTATATCAAATTTTAAAGTTATGCAAGAGACGTAAAATATATCAGACGATGCTTTAAAACTTAATAGGGCAGTGCAAAGTGCAAATAATGTATCAGGCCGTCAATCATAATTTTGTTTTATGATTTCAATAAAACTTACTCAAATTAAGAACTACATGCTCGTGTCATTTATATGCATTACAACGATAAAATTCTACTTAATTAAGTATTACATAATTATTATTATCTTTGGTACAATAGCTCATTTATTTTTATTATTTTTGCTAACTATGTTTTAATTTTTGAATTTATAATTCTCATCATTAAAATATCATATACCTGCAGGTAGAGCATCAACATGAATAACCAGATGCATTATCAAAAGTTACATTTCAAATTTGGTTTAAATAAACAAAAGCAAATTGAATGTTTGACAATAATATACATCCGATTTGCTTTTATTTATTTAAAGTTTAAAATTTAACTTTTAGTGGTGCAACAGGCAATAACAATTATTATAGTAGTAATACTGAAACCAACATTTTTTCTCTACGACTCGCGAAAAACCGAGTTTAAATTTATGGTGCGCGATACGGTGTTTATATATATATATATATATATATATATATATATATATATATATATATATATATATATATATTCAGTTAACATGTGAAATCTGCCCTTTGTAAATAAAAAGTGTCCGACAAAAAATTATGGAACCAAATTTTATATCACAATACTGCTAATATTCCTACATCTTATTTAATACAGGTTATTTCATTTTGATAGCATAATTTAATGAAATTAATCAAAATAAATACCTAATATTTCGCCTACTCTTTGCTACTGACATAAAATGCTTGCAATTTGTTTTATATATTTGTAAATGTCATTGGCATAAATATTTTAAAAGTCGAGAACCGTGTAAATATTATTAGAACGTATTATAGGGGGCGCAGTATAAGACAAATACCTGAGTACTTCGCCAGAAACAGTTAGAAAAATAAAAATATTCATGATACCTACAGATGACAGTGACAGATTAAAATATTTAAAACAAATTACAAGCACTTAACACAATAAAAGAGCAGACAAAAAATGAGGAAATATTTTTATTAATTAAGCTGTACTAGTATTATGATATAAAATTTGATCCCATAATTTTTCATCGGACATTTTTTATTTAGAAGAAACTAATTTTACATGTTAACTGTGTCTATGCCAACATTTACATGATACTCACGTTATACTCGTACATACAATTTAGGTGGATGTATGTTTATTAGTCATTCTCTTTTTTTGTACCTTAAACTGTTCCTTTGGTTTTCAACCAATTTAAAGCAAATTTAGTTTAAATGTCAAATTCGTCATTCAGAAAATTAAATTGCTATATTTATGTGATCAAAATGAATTTCCCCAATATTCAAATTTATGTACTACGAACAAGTATTTACTTAAATGACAAGCTTACTTTTGAAGGAATTAGGTACAAAACTTAAACAAAACTATTAACAATTGTTATACGACTGTATCATGTATCAGTATTCATGGAGCCAAGCGTGAAATTTTGTGAAGCCGACCTGATCGTTGACTATTAGAGAAATATGAAGTTTCAATAAAACCTTTACTGTAATACAAAAATAAACCTTATTGATTTGATTAGCTTGTATTGACATCCTGCCAACCTGTTTCACAATTGACTGATATATTATTTAATTCATTAATCAAATACGAAGGTCGTAAGACAAGGTACAATTTAACATCTAAATTATAAATAATTGTAACCTGTCTATTTTTAATATAAAAATATATTTGTGTTTGACAACCTTCAACCTTTATCACTATATACTTTATAAAGCTATAAAATAATAAGAAGGGATCAAGATTGTTTATTCTATTGTATTTGTCGGATAGTTAATCTATAATTCAAAAAGTTTTCCTCGTAAATGTTCCTACTTCAGTTATCAGTTATAGAATAGGCTGAGCCAGCTACAATTTCTTGTGTTGCGGTCCTTGTATGGCTCAAAGTAGCTTTTCCATTTCTCAAATTATCTGTCTATACATTTTATATATTTTCAAGATTTATCAGGATAGTATAATTGCTTTTTGTCTATAACGATATAAAAGGTATAGTCTGATCATGGTGTAAAAGCCGAAATACGTATTAAGTGTAAAAATAAATATTTTCTTTGAAATAACAAAGTGTTTTTTTTTTATTTTGTATTTTTTAAATATTATCATACATGTTTCAACAAGTGCCAACAGCTTACTCAATTAATTATAAAAGGTATATTCATGATTTTATTATTTTACTATTATAGTTATATAATATAAGTGGGATAAGAGCATCATTAGGAAATTTGCACGAGGCAACGGCTGAATTGTGTAATCACACAAGTATGCTAATGATGCATTATCACATGTATATCGTACAAAAATAATTTTGAATTGACTTAATTATTTGGCATTTAAAAAATTTAATTGAAACCATGGTAAACTCCATTCCCAAATTCTGCATATATTAAATAAAAATCAATTATAAATTTATCTTAACGCACGAAAAGTATTACCTACCTTATTATAATATGTAATTTTGTATAATAAAACTCAAAGGAATATACATTTTTATATTTATTATTATTATATATAAATAAATAATATTTGAAAATACAAAATACAATGCACATTACCTCTTGTACTACAGTGAAATTGATTAAAGATCCTCGATTCTCTAATTCCAGCGCAAAATAATCATGAAGATGACAAACGCATTTCTGCATTTGATTACCCAAAATTTTTGTAGCCGTTTCCTTATATCTCAGTCTGTATTTATGTATCAAAAATGACACAAACTTAGATATGACAGGTGAGAAAATAACAAAATCTTGACCATATGTTTCTATTTTTATCTTATAAACAAATATGAACAAAGTAAATGTAAATTTTCGTATTAGTAAGAACTGTCATACGTTTTCATTAAAATAATAAATGTGATAGAACGTAAAAAAACATGAAACGTGTATCTTAACTTATTAAGACATACGTTGTGTCATTCGCATAGGTACGAATAATATTATTAAAAAAAGATAGCTATATTTCATCGTATCTATGATAGCATCGTCCACATATGACGTCATCGTTTTCATACAGGGAATGGAGTATAACTTTCATTTTGAGTGCGATAAGTATTTTATTAATGATATATGGAACCTCAAAATGTAGATCCGTTTTATTAAGCCGTTGAATTTATGAAATGATTAGGAGCAGAAGGGTTGAAAAAATTACTCCACTATGTTTGGATTGCTTGGCTTTTGTACCAATAATTTTTAATATATAATATTTATAGGTGACGACGTTTCGGGACTATGGGTTGGTCCCATTTTCAAGTCTAGAAAGGTTTGGATTAAACAAAATTACAAAAATTTTTTTTAAAAAAAAGTCAATAACTTACCAACAAAAAATAATAAGTTAGTTAAGCATAACAGTTTACAATAAAAATATAAATAATTCCGTGTGGAAAAATATAGTCAAAGATTATAACATGTTAAAACGGTGGTAAACAACACCGTAGTCAAAACAATAATGACAAAATTAGATAAAAAGTTACAAAATCACTACATCAAAACTAACATAGCCATCTAGCGGTCAAAAAGACAAGTATGAACCACTTAGAAGAAGAAACAAAACTAAATTTGGAACAATGTCAAGGTTCATTATGTCAAAAGATGTAAAATATTTTTGAATTGATTACTGGAGAACATGCTGTCGGTTTTAACATTTACAGTATTATCTAACATGTTGATATAACAACTTTCCAAAAATAAACGTTTATACCTATGTGATTCATAGTGTAAGATCTTATAATTCTCAAAGTCTAATTGGTGGTTATGAGAATGTGCATGTTCTACAATAGCACTGTGGTTGTAGTTAGAGTTATTGAAATGATTTTTATGTTGTTGAATTCTTTTGTGAACGTACTGTTTGGTTTCTCCTATATAAATAGAGTTACAATCAAGGCAATTAAGTTGATAAACAACATCGCTTAAAAACTTCTTCTCTGTTCTAGATTTCAGGCGGCTAAACAAAAAACTAGTACTTGACGGTGAATTATAAGCTAAATTCAAATTCAATTCATTAGCTAAAACTGTAAATGCTCTATGTAGATGTTTGTAAAAAGGTAAGCTGATATAAATTTTTTTCGGTTCATTAGGAGGGATAACAGATCAATCAACGTTTTGGATGTGTTGTAGTCAACGGGAATTCAACAAGTCCTACCATGTCGCCATTCTTCAAACACATCCAAATTACCTCAAAACTATCAAACTACAAATCTTCTGAAGAAAATTTCTAATTGTCAATACAAACTAGCCAGACTTAGGAACCGGAGAATTTTTCTACTTAAATGTAAGCAATACAACGTTATTCCTAAATGCTGCAGGATCAAGTTGCACAATACTTTCATAGTAAATAAATCTTTTTATCATTGTCATAGTAAATTTTGTTACAAGATTCTTTTATCTGAAATTAATATTGTGGTTAGAGACATTATATATTTTGAAGATCTTCTTAACAACTCTAAACAATACATTAAACACCACCTAAATTCTGAAACAATAGAACAATTTTTACATTTTAATTCCATGAAATACTGGAAAATTTACAATTATGTTAAATCCAATTTGATTAGAAAATTTAATAATCTTTTAATAGAAAATAATTGTTACAAATTTTTAGATACTATTAAAAACAATTTAGACAAACGGTTAATTAACAAATCCAGTGTAAACCTACCTTTAAATATTAGCTGCATCCTGGCGTTAGGCCCAAAGTTTAATTTTTAAATAATAATTGTAAAAAACTAAATAAGAACAATGTCTTACGGATCTT
This sequence comes from Pterostichus madidus, assembly GCA_911728475.2. Classification (NCBI taxonomy): domain Eukaryota; kingdom Metazoa; phylum Arthropoda; class Insecta; order Coleoptera; family Carabidae; genus Pterostichus; species Pterostichus madidus. Next base: position 21,762,637 of record OU452308.1, on the reverse strand, counting down.
AACAAATTTTTAACAATCTATTGATCATAGAAACGTGGAAGTTTTGAAAAAACTGAGAATTAGACTTAGTAAATTAATTAACCAACATTACAGAACTTTAAACAAAATTAAATTTAGCTCTTCTGAAATGATTATTCTCAATTGTATTAAACAAACTAACAACTTTTTAAAAAAACATAAGAATTTAATTGTTACTAAAGCTGATAAAGGCAATATCACTGTGGTTCTAGATAGGGTTGATTACGAAACCAAAGTTAATGATTTATTGAGTGACAGTACTACTTACAAACTCCTCAACAAAGACCCTACTTCTAGATTTCAGACGGCTAATAATAAACTTTTTACTATGCTTCACGACAGACAATTCATTGACACAAATACAGCTACTGCTCTCAAGATTCATAATGCCCTTAGTCCTAGACTCTACTGTCTGCACAAAGTTCATAAACCTGATTGCCCTGTCCGACCTATTGTTGCTAACATTCAGACTCCCACTAGTAAAATTTCAAAGTTTTTGGCTAATATCCTTTCACCCTTAAAATTTAAATCATCTTATTATTTAGATAATTCCTTTACGTTGGTTAACAAACTATCCCAATTAGATTGCCCTCCAGACCACTCATTAATTTCTTTAGATGTTAAATCACTTTTTTCAGTAATTCCTCACGAACTGGTGTTCCAGGTTATAAATGAACGTTGGGCAGACATAGAAGTTTACACTAATTTGTCACTTGAGATTTTCTTAATTTGTCTCAAATTTATTCTTGATTCTTGCTATTTACAACATAAGGATCAGTTCTTCCAACAAATACTGGGCACTCCCATGGGTAATTCCCTAAGCCCCATAATAGCTGAAATCGTCATGTTTCATTTAGAGTCTTCCATCCTCATTGAACATGTGGATCTCAATGTGTTGTTTTACTTTAGGTATGTTGATGATATCTTAATTTGCCTACCTACAACTAACATTAATAAAATTTTCAATTTGTTTAATGCTTTTAATTCTTCGACCCAGTTCACTCTGGAAGTTGAGGATGACAGCTCTATCAACTTTTTAGATGTCACTATAATTAGAGAAAATCGGAAGTTTTTAACCAACTGGTATCATAAACCTACATGGACCGGGAGATACTTAAATTTCAATTCTTACTACCCCATGAAGTATAAACGGGCTGTAGTTTATAATCTTGTGGATAGAGCTATTTCCTTGTCCAATGTAAAATTTCACCAAAATAATCTATTATTGATACGAAACACACTTTCAAGAAACTACTTTCCACACCGATTTATTGACAATTGCATTAAAGCAAGACTACAACACATCCAAAACGTTGATAGATCTGTTATCCCTCCTAATGAACCGAGAAAAATTTATATCAGCTTACCTTTTTACAAACATCTACATAGAGCATTTACAGTTTCAGCCAATGAATTGAATTTGAATTTAGCTTATAATTCACCGTCAAGTATTAGTTTTTTGTTTAGCCGCCTGAAATCTAGAACAGAGAAGAAGTTTTTAAGCGATGTTGTTTATCAACTTAATTGCCTTGATTGTAACTCTATTTACATAGGAGAAACCAAACAGTACGTTCACAAAAGAATTCAACAACATAAAAATCATTTCAAGAACTCTAACTACAACCACAGTGCTATTGTAGAACATGCATATTCTCATAACCACCAATTAGACTTTGAGAATTATAAGATCTTACACTATGAATCACATAGGTATAAACGTTTATTTTTGGAAAGTTGTTATATCAACATGTTAGATAATACTGTAAATGTTAAAACCGACAGCATGTTCTCCAGTAATCAATTCAAAAATATTTTATATCTTTTGACATAATGAACCTTGACATTGTTCCAAATTTAGTTTTGTTTCTTCTTCTAAGTGGTTCATACTTGTCTTTTTGACCGCTAGATGGCTATGGTAGTTTTGATGTAGCATGACCAACTTCATTGAATTGCGCTACGCTTATTATGGCCGTTTCATATGACATTAAAATTCCTGGTTTCAAATTTACAGAGCGGGTACGTCAACCAGCGCCTCTAACGAGATATGTCGTAATTAAATACTGTCGCATGCATTGATTGAAAAAATCCTAAAACCAAGCCTAGTCTTTGTATATTTATAATCAAACGATCTTTACAGTAAAATTCTAACCGTTGGCACCAATAATTCAATAATACTTCCTTCTTTTGACCTATAAACACTTCAAAAATTTTAAATGGGTAGACAATATGGCGGCATTATTTACCTACAGTGACAGATAATGCTACGTTGCCAAATGAAATTCACTTAGTCTAGACCAGCCCTATGCAACTTCGTATATAAGCGCAGTTAGTAAACGTTGAAAGAGAGAGATAGCTTAAGGAGGCTGGCATTTACTCAACGCCATATGAACGCAGGTTACTTTTTTCAATCATTAGTGTTGTTTGGTGATAAATAGTTATAAACAATTAGTTTGCAATGGGTCGTAAGTGTTTTGCGCCCAATTGTACCAGCGGGTATGACTCAAATCATGACAAAATATCTTTGTTTCGTGCTCCGAAAGAGCAGTTGGAAATTTGGAAAAAAGTAGTAATATGAACAGATATATATATATATATATATATATATATATATATATATATATATATATATATATATATATATATATATATATATATATATATATATATATATATATATATATATTTTCCTTGTAAACAAAGAAAATGTACGTCACATAAAAGAAGCGGAATTAACAAATGTTAAAAGTCGTGGTTATTATCCACCCAAATATAAACATATTTAGATTATCCAAATATATTTAAGATAAATTAATATTATATATAGATAAACCTCGTGTATATGAAGAAACAGTGTATTCTGTAATTCAAAATTATGCATTCTCTTTCTCTTGTAGAGATCACAAGAAAGAAATAATATCTGTTTTTGTCCATGAATTTATTTTAATGCGCTTGAAGCAATATTTTAAACAGAATCAAAATAATGTCAAATCTCAGTGTAACGATCGAAAAATCTAAATTAAGAAAGAATTGAAATATTCAGTTCGATCTGTTCTTATTATTATAAAATTATAAAATGTATTGTATAAAGTACAAAAATATTAATTAAGAAAAAATTTAAATATTCGGTTCTATCTATTTTCTTTATTATTTTTTTAATAAAATGTCCTAGTTACATTGTATAAATTTTACCATATTAAAATTTAAATATATATGTCAATTTTACATTTGTGTAACTTGTCATGGTGTAATTAAACAACAAAAATGTACTACAAGAAAAATGTGTTTATCTATAGTATTACATATTTATATTTGTCAAGCTAAACCTGATATAATTATAGAAAAATTTGTTTTTAATTTTATACAATTGCAAATAACATTTTTTAAGTAATTAGTTCTATAAAGTAAAAAAACATGAATAGATTCGTAAGCACCCATGCATTTGCCAGACTCTTCTTCCTATCGCACTCACTTTTTTGACGCTCTCTTTCCGCTTCATTTCTGTGGATGCTTTACTCGCAAGACTCGCCTGTCCTTCAATATAATAGTTCGTGGTCTAGACTAAGTAGTCACTTTAATCAAAAGCTCAGAATACTAGTCATAATATTTGATAATATTGATTCTATAAATAAAACACCCAGTACTATTAAATGTATTTTGTTTGATCCTATTATCTTCAGTTTAAAAATATTTTAAGGTTGTTTTTGGAACTTGACAGCGTTGTCACTCTCCTTTAATTGAAATAAAAAGCACTAGATGGCATTACTTGACGTACCAAAACTGTAAAAATGATGAAATGAAACGGCCATAATAAGCGTAGCGCAATTCAATGAAGTTGGCCATGGATGTAGAGATTTTGTAACTTTTTATCTAATTTTGTCATTATTGTTTTGACTACGGTGTTGTTTACCACCGTTTTAACATGTTATAATCTTTGACTATATTTTTCCACACGGAATTATTTATATTTTTATTGTAAACTGTTATGCTTAACTAACTTATTATTTTTTGTTGGTAAGTTATTGACTTTTTTTAAAAAAATTTTGTTGTAATTTTCTTTAATCCAAACCTTTCTATACTTGAAAATGGGACCAACCCATAGTCCCGAAACGTCGTCACCTATAAATATTATTTATTAAAAATTATTGGTACAAAAGCCAAGCAATCCAAACTTAGTGGAGTAATTTTTTCAACCCTTCTGCTCCTAACCATTTTATTTTATTAATGCGTTAGTGCGTTAATAAAGTACTTATCTGAAAATGAATGCGATATGTGTCATTTATCATATGGTCGTAGATAATGGTATATTAAAGAACGAGTTTCATAAGGCAATCTATTAACGCACGAGTTTATGAAACGTGTTATTTAAATATTTTTTCTATTGGGGTAATTTTATAATTCTGTTTTATTCAAAAACCTGCGACTTGTCAGAAATATAATTTTGGTTTTTTAATCAGTTCTGTTTGTACCGCTTCTCGTAACAAACAATTAAAAATCTCAAATTTTTTGACAATGTTATGAATTTTATCTGATTATTGCATATTCTTTTAGTAATATTTCGATACCGATAATTTACCCTTTTGAAGTTATGTCATTCATGTGTTAGATTTAAAAGCATTCATACCACTCCTGGAAAATAAAAAGCGTCAATAACAGTGCGCTTATAGATACGACGTGTTTACGATGCGTTTATAGACTTGTAAGAATACCAAAATAGAAAAAATAATTATATAACACATCGTAGCTGTTTAATATTGAGCATTACTGTTTTATGAAGAAATACTGTCTGGCAAACAATTATGATACCAAATTGTCTCTATAATCCTGTGATAATATTCCATCTACTTACATATCAAACACCTCATTTAAGGTGGTTGACTGTTACTAGTAGAAATACTTCAAAACACTGTTCGGTTTTCCTATTAAAATTAACGTAACACTTAAGATTTTTGTAATAAATAAAATATTACTTAATATTCCAAGTGTCTCTTCAACTTTGTCTAATACAGCTTTTTTTCTTTAAATTTACGAGTATAAATTTTTTCCTAATATAAGTCACATATAATACAAAAATGTTAAAAACTGACATTAGACAAAAGAACAGTTAAACACCATTCCCTGTATGAAAACGATTACACGAGGTTATCATAGATACGATGAAATATAGCTATCTTTTTTTATTAATATTATTCGTACCTCTGCGAATGGCATTAATGTATGTCTTAATATATTTTAATGAAAACGTATGACAGTTCTTACAAATACGAAAATTTATATTTACTTTGTTCACATTTGTTCATAAAATAAAAATAGAGACTATGGTTATAATTTTGTTATTTTCTCGCTTGTCATTTCTACGTTTGTAATATTTTTGATACATAAATACAGACTGAGAAATAAGGATTGCCTAGATAAATTTTGGATAATCAAATGCAGAAATGGTTTGTAATCTTCATGATTATTTTGCGCTGGAGTTAAGGAATAGAGGATCTTTAATTAATTTAACTGTAGTACGAGAGGTAAGGTGCATTATATTTTGTATTTTCATATATTATTTATTTATATATAATAATAATACATATAAAAATGTACATTCTTTAGAGTTTTATTTTACAAAATTACATATTTCAGTAAGGTAGGTAATATTTTTCGTGCGTTAAGATAAATTTATATTTGGTTTTTATTTAATATACTGCAGAATTTGGTTATTAAATTTTATAAAGTAATAAATATTTTAATCTGACATATAAATTTTCGGTTATGTTTTAAAAATGTCAATCCAATACCAATGTAAACATTTTAAGTACAAAATCTTGAATCACATGGATACCGAATATGGCGTAATAGTTTTCATACAGGGAATGAAGTATATCAATTATTTTGTTCCAGGATATTACAACTATTAACAATTATCATAATATTTCTTGCAATTTTAATGGGAAAACCAAAGTTATGTTTTATTGTCACTTGTACTGCCAAACTTTATATTGTTACAACTAATTTAATATATTTTACACGATGTTAATACTACAAATTTAAGAAATTAATTAATTTTTTTATATAAATCGTCTCTGCTAGTATATACAGGCTTATTGTACCTACCGTAAGTTCAGAATAAAACCTTCAGGTTCAAAACCAATTAAAAGTTCGCTTCACTCGCACTCACTTTAACAATAAAATCCTTAGTCAGTAGAATGTCCTCCAATGAACTCAACTCGTTGAACATTCTTACTTATTTTTAAATAAGTACAATATAACTGCGACGTTAATTCAGACAATGACACAAATGGTTACAATTTAGCAGAGCTGGGCAATACTTAAGTACTTAAGTACCAATTTTTCGTGTCTTCTAGTACTTAATACTTATACTGAAGTATATTTACTTTTGTGTTACTTAATACTTGAAATTTTTAAGTACTAAATTTTAGCTTGTACTTAAGACTTACATTTTTGGATAATAAATGAATATTGAAGTACTTTTCAAATAATTAAGTACGTCAATATTACTAAAATCACAAAAAGTACTTAAATATTTCAAAACATTGAAGTACCGTGAGTTTACGGTTAATGCAGTTTTTCTTATTGTGCTGTATTGTAACGTGAACGTGAGGAGCACAGACATGTATATTTTTGTTTTTTGTTGTTGTAATTATAACATTAATATTTGCTGCTATTTCCTCTACTGTTTTGAGTGGATAGTGTCTTCTTTTGAGTTTCTTATTTATATCTGATGGATCTAAACAAATACGTATTTTTTTGTTCTGTCTCACTATCACCATAGGTGAGACAGCTGGTGTTGGTTCTGTTATAGGTTCTATTATTTCCATCTTTGTCATTTTATCTAATTCATTTTTAACTTCTGTTTTAATTGAGTACGGTATTCTTCTTGGTGGGTGTATTTTTAGTTCTGGATTGTCTACTAAGTCTATCTCATATTCGAAATTTTTTAGGCAGCCAATGCCTTCAAAAATATCTTTGTCCACAGTATTGATTCCTTTTATCAGACCTAGTTTAACACAAGTGTCCTTTCCCAGTATGGGTTATACTTTCTCTTTAATTACTATGAATTTAATCTCTTCAGTTTTACATACATGTAATGTATCTAACAAATTGTACTATATTAATAATACTCAATAGATCTTTTAATAAATTTATTATATTTATGTTTAGGTAATAATCTTGTTATTTCCAACTGTCAACTACAACAACTGTTTTCAAGGCAACGCCTCTTGCCAACCTTACATCCCCCTTCTTTTGTAGAAGATTTAATTATTATTTGATACATTACTATAATATTTTTAAATTACAAAGATATAATTATTATAAATTTAGCTTATCAGGTTTCTTTATTTTTCTTCCAAAACTAGATGTATTTCCTCCATTGTGACTTATCTGTGAGTCCTGATCTTCGACTTTTTCTTCACTTATATTCTGCTCGGTCTCATCTATTCCTTCTTCTCCCCTTTGTTCTTCTTCGTTTTTACCTTCATTGGAGGGTTTTATGAACCAGTAATTTCTTCTATAAGTTTTTCCGTCCACTGTTTGTAAAACGTACGATCTTGGTTCTTTTGTAGGGTTTAATATTTTTGCTTCAAGCAATTCGTTCTTTTTATTTCTATATAGAACTTTTTCATTTCTTTCAAAGTGTTGTTCTGGTACTTTGTTTTTATCGGCTTGAAACTTTAGCTCGTTTTTGAATTTAATGAGAGTATTTTTAACGTTTTTCACTATTGCTGGTACTAGTAGTTTTGTATTTGTTGTTAAAAAAAATTTTGTACCTATCAGACGTTGTACCGGAGATCCTATGTTACCTCTCGGAGTATTTCTGTGATGTAGTAATGCCAGATATGTATCTGAATTCTCGTTCACACACTTCTTTATCAATATTTTGGCCTCTTGAACATACCTTTCTGCTAATCCATTTGATCTTGGGAATTCTGGACTTGATAACCGGTGTTTGAATTGCCATTTTCTTGAAAATTCTTTGAATTCTGCACTTGTATATTGCCTACCGTTGTCCGTTAACAAAACATCTGGTATGCCATGTAGTGCAAACCAATATTTCATAGATTTTATTATTTCTGTGCTTGTTATATTTTTTATTCTTTTGTAATCAAAAAATCCTGAGTACGCATCTGCGATTACAATGTATTGCTGATCTTTGATTTGAAATAAATCTGAAGCTACTATTTTCCAAGGTTATAATGACTCCAAATGGTTTTCATTGTTAGACTGTAGAAAAGGGTTCTGGCAAATTCAAGTAACAGATCGGACGTCAAAATATCTAACAAGATTATTACTAAAATATAAATATAATAAAGTTATTAAAAGATCTATTGAGTATTATTAATATAGTACAATTTGTTAGATACATTACAAATATGTTACACATTACCTTATGAACTATGTACATTTTTACTTTCTTAAACGTAGTATAAGGAAGTATTGGAATCGTGAAAAAAATCGGAAATACATGTTTACAGGTCCACTGAATCCGTTTTGATCATTTTCTCAATGATGTCTGTGTGTGTGGATGGATGGATGGATGGATGGATGGATGGATGTGTGTCCGGTCGTTTAATATCTCATGAACGAGATAAGATTTGTTAACGAAACTTGGTAATTATAATTTTCATGAAAATACGAAGAGCTGAGTTGATTTTGAATGAAATTGAAAAACCGGAAGAGGAAGTTTACTGGACACACAAAACAATAAATTCCATTTATTTCAAAAATGGAATCAGTTACGAAAAAAAAGTTTCAAATAAAAGATGTTAGCAAAAATATTTGGAACATAAAATGTCATTTGCAATTTTCCTGTATATGCGTCTAATTTTGAGAAAAACTAATTTATATATTTAATAATATATTTCAATAATCATAGTAGCAATAGAAACGAAAAACAAAAACATGTTTAACATTTATATGTCAAATAATAATTGTCAAACGCAAGGAGCAAGTCATAAGTGTTCAATTCAGAATATGTTGTTATTAAAATAAATAACAATAACAGAAAAACTATTTCATACGAATATACCCAATACTGGGTACTTGCAAAATACTTATTTTTAAGTACCTTGGTCTAAAAAAACTCGTACTTTACTTAAGTATTTTCAAGCTGTGCTTGAAAAAGTACTGCAAAACAAGTACTGACCATGGTTAGTCCTGGTACTTATACTTAAGTACTTTGGTCCTGGTACTTGCCCAGCTCTGCAATCTAGTCGGTGTTTTTATTTACATTTGAGTTTTTAAAATACGTCATGGTTTGCGATTGGTGAGCTTTAGTTCTGCAGAAAAAAATACAAATTTAAACGAAGTTTATCCTACAAAAAATACCTCATTTGGTGGAGATTATGGTGAATGGTCCGGAATATAATATAGTCATTGTCTGCATTTTAGATTAACATGAGTCGGCGCTCATACTAATAAATTGTGTAATTTTAGAGGCAAGCGTAAAACCAAGGTAAAACTTGTCTTTATTAATTAATATCCCGAGTTTGAATCCCCTTTTAGCTAAAAAAATACCAAGTACCACACTGCAGCTCGATGAGTTTAATGTAATTGGGAATAAGTTCCTATTGTGTCAAATTTCGCTGAATTCACCTTAAATAAATAATTGATCCTGACTCCACTACTATCTTTGGCATCCTGTACTGATTAAGATTATGTAGTGCAGAGTAGCAACTAAATAAATAAATAAAATGCAGGTTACGACAGTAACAATTTCCCACAATTTTGATAGTGGTATTTCCCTGAAGACCTATCAAAAATTCATATTCGTTTAGTGTGTATAGGAGAATTCAGTATTCCGAAGGGAATTTATTGGTCGGGTTTGACTGCGCAAATCTGTCTACACACATACAGCTGCAGGATGTTGGCTGTCGAATCGAATTGTCCATTGTTCACTGCTTTGTGTTCAATACAGAATATACGTCAGCTACAGATGCAATATGTACAATTGTACTTTTTCTGATGTTTACTTAATACATAATTCGTAAATACTTGTTTTGTTGTTGCTTGTTACTTTTAAGCTCATAAGCTCACTTGAGCCAGAAAGGAAAACTGATTGAACGACGAAATTTCAGTAAGAAGTCATTTATAATACTTATCACTAACCAACCATTTATCACTACATATGAAGTATTAAATTAAACTTAAACAGAAAATTTACAATAAATTCCAACAAAAGTATTGAAATTAAGTTGGTAATTTGGCCATTTAATCAAAATACAGATTTGAGTAGGTAGGTATTGATTAACATATACGTACTAAAATAAATTAGTTTGCTGAATTGTACCATTCTTTTTTATTCTCTAATTAATTTTTGCTTACAATTATTTTCAATTAAATATTAATAATAATAATAATAATAATATTTATTTGTATACCGAGCAATGCTCATTACAAAGGAGGAAGGTATCATATAATTATACTTATAAATATAGAAATTTAGAAATACTTATAAAATAAACAAAGCTTGAGACATATAAACGTTTATTCACTAGAAGACCATACTCATATGTACTTGGCTTGCAGAGTAAAAGTTCGAAATAGTATGGGTTTACTTTAAGCATTCATATAGATTCACTACACCTTGGTCATAGGCGATGACGCAAGGTAACAGGCCATTCGCGAGAACTGTCACTCAACATTAGTACACTATTTTGTTTTATGGGTATTGTTTAAAGTTAAGGTTTTTAGGAGTTGGTTTATAAGATTTAGTGAAAAGTTGGACACTTCTTCTTGGATGGTATAAATTAACTGGGCCACAGTAAAACCCATTCGCACAGTAATTTTGCAAGACTATGCATTAATTATAAATAATTTTAATTTTAAGGCACGTATAACATAATTATGGATGTCATATATTTTATTTGGTGTTAGGTCTATCAATATATTGTTCTCTTCTGTTATATATTTCCCAATAAGATCTTCTCTTAGAGGTTTGAATATAGGGCACTTGTATATCAAGTGATTTATAGAGTCTTCTTCAAATGTGTTGCACAGCGTGCAGATTTCTTCAGTTTTGAATTTGTACGATGTGCCCTTTAGGTAGAGACAAGAGTTATTTTGTTGTGCCACTCGTATTTGAGCGATTGTTCGAAGTACGCTTAATGGTATTTGTTGTGTGAGATAGCTAACTGATATGAAGTATAGTTTATAATCTGAGTTGTACGTTGATTTCTTTATTCTTGAAGAGTCTAAATCATAAAGATATTGAGAGTAGGAAATGAGGATATTATCTTTTTCTTGCCTAATTACTAAAGGATCTTGTGCTTCCCACACCCAAGTGAAATTTGCTCGCTCTAGTAACGTTCTTAATCGTCGTACCCAGTTGTGTTTCAATTGATTTTGTTCGGTGAACTTTCCAGTTGATTTTAAGTCTAGTTCTACTAGTTTGTCATAACAGAGCTTGACGTATCTATTTTGAGACATGTTAAGGATTTTGTACCAGTAATTAAGCATACTTTTTAGTATTAAGATTTCTATTTTGTCTAGACCTACTTCTCTTCTAACTAGATAGTTTGGCGTGGTTCTCTGAAGATGAAATATAGACTTGAAAAATTGTACCTGACTTTTTTCTAAGATATCTGAGTAATTTGATGCCCAGACTTCTCCAGCGTAAAGAATTGATGGAATAAGTAAGGAGTTGTAAAGTTTCATGATAGTAGGCCAGTTAAAAGTCTTAGTTTTCACTAGTATTGTTTTTATGGTACCTGCTATAGTGTTGGCTTTATTGACACTTTGTTTTGCGTGTGTATTATATAGACCAGATGTTGTTAATTCTATTCCTAAATACGTATATCGTGAAGTTAGTTTTATTTCACTCTTTTGGCAAATATAGGTGAAAATTGTTCTTGGTGGTCTGCCCACGTGAAAATGGATAATTTTCGTTTTGCAAGGGTTGATTTTTAAGTCCAGATTATTGCAATATTCTTCCAAGGCGCTAAGTTTCTTCTGTACATCAATTTTGGATCTGCCAAAAATGACCAAGTCATCTGCATATTGTAGTGAGAGGATGTCAGTCTGGTTGTTTATAAATATACCTTCGAGGTTTTTTTCTCGAAGATGCTCCTCCAAGTCGATAATGAATAGCGCAAATAACAGAGGACTGGTGCATTCACCTTGGAGAACACCCTTTGATATCGGTATGGAGTTAGATAATTCGTTGTTAACCTTGATACAAGCAGTTGCTTCTTCGTAGATGTTTCGTAGTAATCTAGTTATTTTTCCCGACACACCAAGTGAGAATATTTTATGCCATAGTTTACTATGATTTACAGAATCGAAGGCTTTTTGGAAGTCTATGAATATGCAGTAGGTGCCTTCAGTATGTGTTAGCATTCGCGATTTGACTATAGATTCAATTGTAAAAAGGTTATCAATGCAGGAGCGATATCTCCTGAATCCTGATTGAGCTTCAGGAATTATATTGTTGTCTTCTGCCCAGTTTTGCATTCGTTTGTTAATTATAAATGTTAGTAGTTTGGTAATGGTATTCACTAGAGCTATACCTCTGTAGTTGTTCTCATCAGTTTTTGATCCTTTTTTATGTATAGGCGTAATTTTAATTTTTTTGAGTTCATGCGGTAAGTTTTCTTCAGAAAGATATTTATTCAGAAGTTTTAATAGATATTCTCTCCAATTCGGTGGTAGATTTTTTAACTGTTCGTTGATAATACCATCACAGCCAGGTGTTTTGTTTGATTTCAGTTTGTTGATAGCAAAAGTGAATTCTTGTGCTGTGATTGCAGCATCTAAGAATGGGTGTAGTGCATCAATAAATTGGGAATCATTATGTACCCTTTCGCCAAATAAGCATTTATAAAAAATTTCCCATCTTGTAATTTCTATAGGAATTTTTGTTTGTAGTTTTATTTGGAATATGAATTTTACTGTGGTCCAAAATTCTTTTATATCTTTTATATTACTCAGTTTTTGGTTTATTTCTTCTTTATAATTTTTTTTTTGGGATTCTAAAGTATACCGATAGTTTTTTTTAGTTTGATAATATATCTCTAAGTAATCTTTATCGAAATGATGCTTCTTGCACAGGCGAAAGGACTTACGAACTTCAGTTTTCAAGTTGATAAGAGTTTTATTAAACCATGGTTTATTTTTATTTCTGAATTGTACGTTGTTGCTAATTTTCCTCTCCTGTATTAAGCCTAAGTTCTTTGATGTCGCTTCGATTACTTTTACTAAGTGATGATACATTTCATTTGTCGTAACATTACTTGTGTGCGTTGGGAGTTCCAGTTCGCTCATTTCTCTTAAATACAATTGTTCTTTCTCACTGTCCCATTTCAATGTTTTTATGAGACGTGTTTCTTCTGACTTTAATTTTAGTGTACTCCTGTGATTGTTTATGTTACTGATCGATAGTGAGCAAATGAGGTGATCTGATACTAGGATTTCAGTCAATACTTCAAAGTCGTATATGATTTTTAGAGAGTTGAGATTGGCCCATATTAAATCATTGGTGCTTGTACCATTTGGACCTATGTACGTCGCGTTAGCAGGAGAGTCATTTACAGCTCTGCCATTTACCATGAATAAACATTCTGATTCCATAATATCGACTAAATCAGAACCTTTTTTGTCTATTTTATAGTCACTAGAGGTTCTTTTGTTCGTGAGGTTTGTGTTCTGGAATAGTATTTCTTCTAACTGATTTAGATTGCCTACTCTGGCATTATAATCACCACCTATTAAAATGGCATGGTTCGGGTATGTACTTGTTATATTATCTATTGTTAATTTTAAAAGTTCGAGGAGTGTGATGTAATCGTAACTGTGCGACAAATAGATTAGTCCAATGATTATTTTAACTGTGTTTGCTTTCAGTTCAATGAACATCCAATGAAAATCTTGTTCAATTACTTTTATGCTATTAATACTAAGCTTGGTAAAAATTATTAAACCGCCTATTGCTCTGCCTACTTTGTGGAGTTTATTTGCTTTTTGTTGAAAAAGTTTATATTCATTTAGAAAATGGGGTTTTTCTTTTATATCAAAGTTGCACCACGATTCACACAAGCATATAATATCGTGGTTGACGATGACATTTTGTTCAGTTGTTGTTAGGTTGTTAATGTTTTTAAAACCATTTATGTTCCAAAAAATTATTTTTGTGAAGTTGGTAGGTCGCGATCTATTAAGTTTTTTGAAACTGAATTTGAGCGTGTGTGTCTTTGAACGTGTTTGTCAAGTGGACCTGAGGGCGCAATAATATTCTTTATTTTTTTGTTCTTATCTTCTTTAGAGTTTGGTTTGTAGGGCTTGCTTTTATTAGTGTTTATTTGCGTGTTGTTAAGAGAATTCTGGGATTTGTCCTGTGAGAGTTTTTCTGCGTTAGAAGCGCTTGCTTCCTCTGAGTTTTCATCAGTTTTTGCAGTTTCATTTTCGCTATCCGATTCGGAGATATTTGAGTTTAGGTTTTGCAAAGATATAGATTGTCGTCTGATAGGATTTATTATAGGCCATTGGGAGTCGTGTTGTGTGACAATAGAGTCTGTATTTTCGGTGAGGTCTGCTAGTGTGTATGAAATGCCCGCAACTATCAATCTGTCGTATTTTAGAATTACTTTATGATTATCATCCTTGGCTTTTTTCAGATGCTTCTTGAGTTCTTTTCTTACTTCAACAACGTGTGCTGGATAGTCATTCTCAATTATTATACCTGTCTTTTTTAAGAGTTTAACATTGTTAAAAATTTGCTTTTTTAAGCGTTTACTATTGAGTTCAACTAAAATTGGTCTTGGACTTCTGCCTGTACTGAATTTCCCCAATCTTCTTACATCCTCTAAATTATCTGAGGACATCGAGGTGATTTTTAGTTTATTTAAGAGTATGCTTAGCACTTTTGTCTCAGTCCTTTCTTTTTTCTCTTCTGGGACACCAAATATAATTATATTTTTTTCCCTTACTTTCCTCTCTAATATCTGAATCCTGTTATCTTTTATTTTTAGTTCTCTTTCGAGTTCGCTACATTTGTTACTGTTTTCCTTTACAGTGCTGCTGAATTGATTGATGGATGTTTCCAAGGTGTCGAATTTCTTATTTAATTGGAGAGTTTGGTGTTCTAATAATTCTTGAATTTCTTGTGCGCTGGCCATTATTGATATAATTTATTATTATTATTTTTTTTTTTTTTTTTTTATTATTTTTATTTTGACAGAGTTGGAGACACTGTTTGTTAAAGTCAAGGTTGCGCGCGTTGACTGTTGTTACTTGAATTTGTGAGTCATGCAGCGTGCGGCATGCGTTAATTAAGATAACCTTGTTTGGATTTAATTTTATTTTGTTTGATCCACAGACTATTTTATTTGAATATTAAGTACTGCACATTTACAGCTGGTATTTAATACCTTGAATTTTTAAGAAAAAGAAAATTTTAAAGCAGGTTTTACCTTTACTTTTGCAGTTTTTATTCTGAACACTTTTTAGAACCACTTCCTTACTTAAACACTGATACCAACGTAAATTTCATTCGGATTTGGATCCGGATCCTGATTTGGATCCGGATCTGGACTTGGCTTCGGATTCGGATCCGAATCTTGACTTGGATCCGGATCCGAAGTTTTGTTCACGGATCCGGATCCAAATTTTAGTTCTAGATCTGATTCTTCATTTCGAATGTAAAGGCAAATATTTGAAACTGAGTTCAAATTGAAACCATTGAAGTGGGCCTGTTTATCTTTACAGCGGTCTGTAAACAGTAATAAATTTTATAATACCCCTCTAAAATAGCCAGGTAGTTTGTTCATATATAAAGAAGAAAGAAATTTACTTTCACAGAGTCCTATTTAGTTAAATGATGAATAAAAAATACAAATTTGTATTATTTCACATATACAGTAACATATTAATATGACATTAATTTCATTAATTTATTTTGTCATACTATGAGTATGAAGTTTGTAGCAAAACTCATTGAATGCTTTTTAAGAAAACGATTCTAATTTCTTTTTACTTACCGTATAATTTTATGGGAGTTAGTATATGCGATATGTAAAAAGTACCTGCATGATAACATTTATATCACAGATCAACAAAAAAATTAAATTGTTTGTTTCCTGTGATTTTTTTTTTGTTTCTATCTCAAATTGACGCGTATTTTTTAAATATGGCAACAATTTTTCTCTAACAGCTTTTGTTTTTGAGTTATAGCTAACTACCCTCATTTACTATTTTTACTTAGATTTTCGTTTTTTATTGGACAGGAAAATATATTTTGTTTTATTTTTAAATATGGCTTCGTCAAGAAGATGTGTGCTTAATCCCGATTGTTTTTGCTACATTTGTGGTGAATATATATTTGCAAAATATCGAAAACCTATATCGGACTTTGTGAAAACTGCGTATCATCAATACTTTAAAATAAAATTGTGTAATCAGGACAAGCCATGGGTTCCTCATATTGTATACCAGAAATGTGTGGATTGTCTACGGTTATGGTCCAGTGGAAAAATAGATGCAATAATGTTCGTAACACCCATGATTTGGCGAGAACCCCGAAACCATCATGACGATTGCTACTTCTGCGTTGTGAAAATAAACGGAATTAACCGTGAAAATCGAAGTAAGTGGTCATATCCTAACTTATCTTCTGCTCAACGATCTCAATTAAAATCACAAGAGGTACAACCCAGCACATCTAAATCTTCTGATGATCCAAATCTCTGTGAACCCGAACGAAATACATCAAATGAAGACTCTGATTCAGACTTCAAATGTAGCTATCGAACTTGCAAGAGCTAGGTATCAACATGAGCATAAAGATACACTTCCTGTACTCGCATTTAGACCGATTTCCACAAAATCTGGGTGATTTTAGTGAGGAGCAGGGTGACAAATTTCATCAGGATCTTCGGACAATGGAAGAGCGTTATCAGGAGCGGTGGGCACACATATGATGGCAGACTACTGCTGGAGTTTGCAACGAGATCTACCTAAAGTCGTTCATTCAAGGAAATCTTATAAAAGATCATTTCAATAGAAATTTTGTTAACATAATGTATTTTTTTTTTGTCAAAATAATAAAACAGTATATTTCAAAAGGTAAAGCTGTTAGCAATCTCCCAGTATTTTTTTCATAGTCAGGGCCATAGAAATACCCAATAACAGAAAAAAAATAAAGGAAACAAGACTTGTGTTGACCAGTGTGCTCATTTAGAAAAATATATATTGTCATACTCTTAAACATACGAGTACAATAAAGCATAAAGCATAAAATTTCGCATGTAAAGAAAAGAAGGGGGACACTTCTTTGAAAATTTAAATTCTGCAGTTCTAAGATTTTATAACATTCATTAGAACAAATACTTGAAAGCAAAAAGATTTAAGGTGAAATTTGAAAAATAATGGCCATAGGTTCATTGCATGTAGCGAATACATATTTATTTACTTCGAGCACGTGTTTCACATAAAAGGGATTGTTTTTGTTACCTACTTACCTACTAGTTCTGTGAAATTTCCTTGTTAGCAGATGCTAAAAGTTGTTCAACAGAAATTTAAACATCAGAAATATGCCGCCATGAAACGAAAATGCTTAGTGGATTATTTCATAATCACATTTATTTGGTTTTACTCAGAATATTTGAAGAGAACCGATCCGGATACTGAAATTCCATATCTAAAATTACATACTCATACTCACATTCGAATCTAAGATCAGATGCTCAAATCCGTTTCCAAGATTCGACATTTGGATCCGGATTCAAGATCCAGTACTGAGTTTCGGATTCAAAATTCAATACTCAGATTCGGATCTAAAATCCGATACTCAGATCCGGATCCAAAATCCGATACTCAGATCCGGATCCAAAATCCGATACTCAGATCCGGATCCAATATCCGACACTCAGATCCGGATCCAAAATCCGATACTGAGATTTGGATCCGAGATCCGGATAGTTCAACATTCAATTATCCGGATATCCGGATATTTTTGGATCCGAAACCGAAACTATCTGGATCCGGATCCCACCACTAGTACAAATATAAGCTTCACGACAACACGAACTCTTTATTCTTACCCTTTATTAGAACGTGTTCATTCCGTATCGTTTGACTTTATGATTTTTCATTTTATTATACTCATATTCTTTTTAGTCGTTCTTATTATTATTATTATTAATATTATTATTTTAAGAGGTTTTCCAGCATAGAAAAAGGAACAATTTATGTCCTAGGTATGTTATCAATAATATTACAACAAATAAAGTAATAAAAAATAACTGTAAAATATTAACAATCTGTTTCGAATAATGTTGAAGCGTTTCTAATTGAATAGAGGCGAAATCACACAATAGTATCTAATTATTTCCTCAACATAATAAGTAATAGGTTTCTACCATATCAGAGTAGTTAATTTAAATTTTTACACCTCCGGCAAGAAAATAAAATTGTATTCAGAACCCGCTTATCATTTATACGATTATTTATTGATACAGTGTGTTAAATATGCTTCTTTCGGATTAGAGTGTTGTAACATATCAGGGCAGTAAAGATGAATACTTAGACTGTATCACTAATTATGCACTTGCTGAAGTTGGATAATAAGCTTGGAAACTACAAATAGCAGAAGAAAATATTTTATACCTTACACAAGATAATAAACCTAATAAACAGCAAATATCAAATTAATAACATCATATTTTCTGGAAAGGCACCCTCAAATATTTTTACTCAAGAATCATTACCACCGACTATTTATAAACTGTCTTATTACATACTTAAACTATGGAATTTGTAATAACTAAATGCTAGATCGCAATAATTTTACTGAATATGACAAGTGTATCAAACGCTCGCGCGTAGCCCAAAAGGTGAATAACATGACATGCCTAAGAAACGCAATGTAATCAATAATTTTGCATACGATTATGTCTAACAAATCTTGTTTGCTACAGAGTCAAAGCAACGAGCGCAACGAACTTTACAATAATTCATTTGTATAGTTCAATTGTAATCCGTCAGATTTGCGTGCCCTAAGTAAATGCGTCACTATTCTTGCCATTGTTACGACTGAACACCGGTTTTAGATTATACTCAAATATGCTTCAAAGGGCTGTTTTAACACTTTAACTGTCCTGTATGAGAATCATGTCAAGACTGTCCTAGGTCTATGTATAAATAGTAATTACTATACGAATCAGTTTTTTTGGAATAAAAGAGAAAAAAATACAGCAACGATCCCTGTTACGACTTTGCATGAAAAATAGTTTTCAGCATTACACTCGGCATCAAGCTACCGTGAAAAGAGTTATTATTTATTTGAAAAAATCAATTATGCCTAATGCGTTGGTACTATAAAAATATTAGCCCAAAATTCATCAACAAAAATGGGTATTTTAGTTTTCCATTGCCTAGGCGACAAATTTCTCTGTAGTAGCAAAGGCATTGAGTGATGTAAACTATTCTATTTTAGTAATGAATTTTAATAAGCCAAAAATATTGGAAGTAATTAATGGACTAAGGCTTAAGTTGTTATTTATTCTTTATTGAAGATTGGGCAACGTTTCAGCCAAGGTTATGGCCATCATTAGGTCGACAGTACAGAGGTAGTATATATAAATTTTAAGTTGAACAATATTATTCGGGGGCAGACATGGAAAAATGAAAAAGAAAAAAAGTTTGAATTCGACTCTTCGTGGGCAGATATGAAATTTAGAGTCGTTAACTTTTGGCTTATTTAAATTAAAACTAATTTCTTTCATTTTTCCATATCTGCCCCGAATAATATTGTTCAACTTAAATTTTGTATGTTTTGATATATACTAACACTGTACTGTCGACCTGAAGATGGTCATAATAAAGAGTATTTAGCAACTTAAGCCTTAGTCCATTAATTATTTCTATTTTATATTAGGCCCTGTGTTTAATTAGATAGGAAATTTTATGATTTTTAAAATGAAAAATCGTAATATGAAAACTATTTACAAACCACGGTATTATTAACTCAAATTAAAACTAAAATTACGTATAAAAAAAACAATTATTATAGATCCTCAGAAATTAATTTTATTATTTGACATTATCATGTATAGATATGTATCATATAATTTAGTAACAATATGTCCACCAAATAAAATTATTCAAATTCAGTTTAAAGTTGAATAAAATTCGAATGTTATAGGAAAACTGTTTAAATATTAAAAGGCACTATTCTGCAATTCTATCAATTTATCGATAGTTGTGAACGGGTTCTCGATTTATATTTATAATTTAAAAACTCCAAATATTTCTCGAAGCAGACACTTCCTGCATTATTCAGCTGCATGTCCGGTAGTTCAAACTATTATTTTACTGGCAGATTCCGAACACAGGAAGCGGGAGGCGTTGTTGATGTTCTATTTCTGCTATTTTGTCAAACATTTATGTGCACTCCACTGAGCACTCGCTCTCTTTTCTATGATAATAATAATAATAATAATAATAATTGATTTTATGTTGATAAAATAATCAAATTATTTATTTATTCATAATTGTCATTGTTCATAACAAAATTAAATAAAGATATTTACTGCTACTAACTAAAGAGCGGATTATATGCAGTAAAAAAAGTTTCAAAATATGCATGCAATATGCATTGAAAAATATCAAAATATGAATGATATATATATATATATATATATATATATATATATATATATATATATATATATATATATATATATGAAGAAACAGTAAAAATATATGAAGAAATAATATGTAAAAATATCGAGGCAATACACTGGAAATAAAACTGTAGATGAAACCTGGGTTCTGTTCAAAGAAATAATAACGGAAGCAGCAATAGAAAGTTGCGGAACAGCTGCAATGGAAAGTAATAAAAAACAAACATCATGGTGGAGTCAAAAAATAAAAGAAGAAATAAAAATAAAGAAAACTATGTGGAAGAAATATCTGAGTAGCAAAACAGAAGAAAATTACAGCATTTACAAACAACATCGAAAAAAAGTAAAAGATATGGTGAGCCAAGCCAAAGAGAAAAGTTGGGAAGAATTTGGAAAATGCATGGAAGCTAGTAGTAAGGTAAACCAAAAACTATTTTATAAAGTTCTTAAAACCACAAGAAAAGGCATAGCACTCAAAAATATAACAATAAAAGAAAATAGAGGAATACTACTAACAGAAGAATAACAAATCATGGAAAGGTGGAAAGATTATTTTGAAGACCTACTCTGTGTTGCAGAACACGATACAATTACTACTCAGACAATAGCGGATGGAGATAGAGAAGAAGAAATAAAAATAGACGAAGTAGTGGCATCTTTAAAAATGCTAAAAAATGGTAAGGCACCAGGGCACGACAAAATAACTTCAGAAATGTTAAAATACATGGGGGAGAATGGAGTCAAGTTATTGCTGAACATATATAATAAAGCTTGGATGGAAGGAAAAATACCAGCAGACTGGGAAATTACATATGGCCTTCATAGATTTATAAAAAGCTTTTGACAGAGTTCTGCGAGTAGCAGTATGGGAAATCCTATCGAGGAGGGAAGTAGAAATAGCACTAATACGCGCAATAGAAAACCTATATAAAACTAGTCGGAACTATGTCGTTAGTAATAACATGAAGTCAGAAATCTTTTTAACTAAAGATGAACTTAGACAAGGAGAGGTAATGAGTCCAGTTCTATTCACATTGCTTATGGATGAAATAATGAAAGAATGTCAACCTAAAATAAAATCACTTTACGTGGGATTTAGAAACTTACAACCTATTGAAATTTCAGAATGCGCTTTCTCAGACGATCTTGTAGTAATGACAGGTAACGAAAATAACTTACAAAACAACACGAATGTATTGTAACGCGGCAGTTATTTAACTATTTAATAATCTCATTGAAATTACTATATTAATTATATAATAAGCTTTGTGATCGTCCATTTATTTCCGACGTTGTGTTTTATTGAATTAAAAGAACTACCATTGCTCAGGATTCGTAATTTGAAGTCGTCATTTAGCATGTGATAGTGTTGTCATGAAATAAAATCACCAAATGAGTGTTAATTATTTATTAAACAGTCAAAAATATTAGAAACGAGCTGGTTTAACTCAGTCGAACAGTCGGTCGCTGAAACACAGTGCGCATCCACCATTTGCTCGCGGTACGCATCAATGTAATACAAGTGCCGTCACTGCTATTTGGTTAATGACAGGTATGCTAGATCAGTGGTTGGTGAAGCTATTAGATAGCCGTAACTCGCCCTCTCGTCGATCGGCTCTGAGCGGGACTATTTAACTACACCGGATCCTCAGCCGAGCGGGACTATTGAACTACTCCGGACCTCGGTGCCGAACGAGTTGAAATTAATAATGTTAGGTTTGGGCTATGGCGCTACGTTCACTTCCCCACATGATCAGCTAGTGTGTAGGAACTGCAGAAGTTTAGCAAACGTAATACACTGACACGTTCCGCAATCAAACCGCGGACACAACACTCGCGCTCCAACAACCAACTCGACGTAAGAATTAAACCAGTATTAAACAAAAAGTAAACAAATAATAATGAAATTAAAAGACATTACAATATTATGCGGTCTCTGTACAAAAGAGGAATGAACAATTGGAAGGCTTCCCGGGGGGTCCTCGTACAGCCTGGCGGTCAGCGGCGGGCTGGTTCAGGTACTGGACCCAAACGCGGCGCGGTCGGTCACAGCAAACTGAAATTACACAGTGCGGCCACAAACGGCCGTCTTGAAAAACTGTTTGTTATAAATAAATTACGAACGATACAATACCACGGATTTTGATGTCCTCCTTGGCGCAAGTCAATGATGGTTTTCACGGTCGGGAATTCTCGGGAAGAATCACACGACACACACACATTAACTATTATAATACAGTTTCCAGCGTAAGCCAGAAATAGTTTATGTGTATTACCAACAAATTCGTAATAATGAATTAGTTGGATTTAATATTACCGAAAACCGAAGTTCTCTATTACAACACTTGGGCTAGATAATACGATTCCGACGTTAGTCAGAAATAGCTTCTGTGTCACCAATGAAATCGAAATAATGAATTCGTTGGATTTTATATTGCGGAGAACCGAAGTTCTCAATTACAACACTTTAGCTAGATAATACAATTCTGATGTCAGTCAGAAATAGCTTTCGTGTCACCAATGAAATCGAAATAATGAATTCGTTGGATTTTATATTGCGGAGAACCGAAGTTCTCAATTACAACACTTTAGCTAGATAATACAATTCTGATGTCAGTCAGAAATAGCTTCTGTGTCACCAATGAAATCGAAATAATGAATTCGTTGGATTTTATATTGCGGAGAACCGAAGTTCTCAATTACAACACTTTAGCTAGATAATACAATTCTGATGTCAGTCAGAAATAGCTTTCGTGTCACCAATGAAATCGAAATAATGAATTCGTTGGATTTTATATTGCGGAGAACCGAAGTTCTCAATTACAACACTTTAGCTAGATAATACAATTCTGATGTCAGTCAGAAATAGCTTTCGTGTCACCAATGAAATCGAAATAATGAATTCGTTGGATTTTATATTGCGGAGAACCGAAGTTCTCAATTACAACACTTTAGCTAGATAATACAATTCTGATGTCAGTCAGAAATAGCTTTCGTGTCACCAATGAAATCGAAATAATGAATTCGTTGGATTTTAATATAACAATAATTGGCACTTGTTGTACAGGCTCTAACGGGGTCGGCGGGCGCCTCGCCGGTCGCGATCAGACGATACAACAAAATTATGTAACCAATTACCTTCCCACAACAGCTCATA
Source organism: Pterostichus madidus (assembly GCA_911728475.2). NCBI lineage: Eukaryota > Metazoa > Arthropoda > Insecta > Coleoptera > Carabidae > Pterostichus > Pterostichus madidus. The sequence goes on along the minus strand of OU452308.1, from coordinate 21,738,841 downwards.
TAACCCACTTCAGCACAAGGCAGAAGACAGCTGATGTGTTTAATAATACAGCGCGAATGCGAGTTACTCTGATTTCTTTCTAATGTAGGCTTCAACGGGGTCGGCGTAGCCGATCGCGATCACACACAATAAAAATAGTCAGAGACCAACACTCGGCAGGTGTTCAGACTCAAAGTCAGAATGTAATACAAAGTATCTGAGTAGGCTCAACGGTGCCAGAATAAACTGGTCGCGAACACATACCCCAGGACGAAATGTTTGGAATCAAAGTTCTGCTAATAATACTAAAAGTAGGCTTCAACGGAGTCGGCGTAGCCGATCGCGATCACACACTTTTCAACAGAGCAAAGATAGCCAAACGGAACGAGATCGGAATCAAGTTCCTCGATTCGAACACAAACATGCCTATTTAACCTAATTACCCCACCGATGTTTCTACCCTCTCCAAATTAAACTACCACCTCTACTAAAACCAACACCCCTAACGAAATCAACAAATCGCGTATCTGTAACTAAACCAAAAGTGTGACGCTGTTACGTCATAGCCACCCACATCGTTCTTTCCTGAATATGCTTAGCGCAGATTTGTCCGTTTACTTAAGCCGGACCCCGAGTGTGCCAATCCCAGGTCAGTTTCAGTTAGAGTGAGAGCGCGCGAGCCTTCCTACCCTTAGCTAGACGGAGATAGCCAACCAACCCTCAATACTTTGCTACCTTTTTTGAATTCGATTCTTTCTTGTATTAATTATGTATTTACTCTAACTTGAATTTATTATCACTTTATAAACGTATGCGTATTTGGGGAATTTCACTCAGTAGACTTTTGTGAAACATCGTTCGTTCATTTGTGGTCTTTTCATCACCGCGCAATTAGTTTTATTACAGAAATCGATTTTCAATGATTTTACTTTAATCATCCTACAATTAATCGGGATCTAAGTCATTAGAAGTTGTATCGATCTATTGATCGATTAAACCCACAAATTGTTACATTACTCGGACATGAAGAATTTAGAAGAACAATGCAGCTCATTTCATATTCTTTTCCCAGAAACATGGGTTCGGTTTCTCTGTTTCCCTCATCGCTCTGATCTGTTTGCATTCTCTAGTGACGTTTTATACAAAGATTTCATAATTTACAACCTTCTAGACTGCGAATTTACTTACAACGGTTTCAAATGTCTTCCTACAGATGGTAACGATAAATATCTCACTTGACAATTTTTCCACAATCGGTGCCCGACTCAAGTGTTTCTTCTACAAAAATGACCCTAAAATTTCTAAAGATAGCCGGTGGCTGACGTATTGTCTCACATTCGAGTACCTGCTCCGCGTGACTTCTGACTCTAGTTTCGGAACGATATTTCCGTGAAATCTCACAATATTCTTGCATTTTCTTATTTACAATTATGTATTTGAAATAGAATTAATTTATTTACAAAAAAAAAAATTAAATATAATTCCGTCCCGTTACATTATGGAATGAAAAACTGACTAATTATGGAATGAGAATAAATGTAAATAAAACTAAAATTATGGTGATAGCAAAAGAAAAGCAGAACGTGAATATGTACATTGATGGAAACAGTGTAGAACAAGTTAGGAGGTTTAAATATTTGGGAGTTATTATTGACGAAAACGGTACACAAGAAACTGATATAAACGACAGAATGGAAAAAACAGCCAAAGTATTTCACGCAATGAAAAATAGCTTCATTAGTAAAAAAGAGATAAGTATAAAGACGAAAATGACAATATTTAATACTATATATAGACCAATCTTAATCTACGGATGCGAATCATGGTTGCTTACAAAAAGAATGAAACGCAAAGTACAAGCGTTGGAGATGAAATATCTGCGTAGAGAAAAAGGAGTAACTATGAGAGTCAGAATACGTAACCAATACATTAGAGAAGAACTACAGAGCAAACCCATATTAGAATTCATCGAACAACGACAGTTAGATTGGTGGGGATATATAAAAGAGAGATCGTGGAAGACCGAGGGATACATGGGATAATACCATAAAGAAAATACTAAGCAACAAAAGGAAAACGATACAAGAAGCAAGAAAAATAGCGGAAAACAAAGAAAAATGGAAAAAATTCGTACAAGAATAGAAGAAATAACCCCTAAACCTTAGGGTAGAAAGGAATCCGAATAAATATATATATATAAACTGTAAGTATGCACTTCAAAACCAAATATGCAAAAAAATGTCATATGCTTTTGAGAATGGTTTTTACTAAAATCTTTTTAAATTTTTTTTTTATTTGCAGTGTTTTATTCTGAATATTAGGTACACGAATGGTACAAATATAATTACATATAATTATAATTATTTGAGTAATAAAAATTAAAAAAAGATTGGAAATAACAATATCTCGTATGAAACATCTAGCAACAAATTATTTTAGGGCAGTTCGTTCCAACTTTATATATAGCTAAAGAATACATTTTTGGTATAAATCATTTCATAAAAATCGTAACAAGATCAGAAAATGCCACCAATATTTTTCATTTATTCCAAAAATAATGTTTTTCTCAGTTTTATTTAATCTTAAAATAACCGGCTCTTCATCACAAATATTTATTGTACTGGAACAATGCAGAATTTTTTGTCCTAAATTTAATTTATATTTTTAAGAAGAGTTAAAAGATATACGAATATGCATCAAATTTGTTTTTATGCAAATATTTAAAAAATATGCATTAAGATATCAATATATTCAATGTAAATATGCAAGGTTTTAAATTAATTAATTAATTTAATTAATTTTTTATGAAATATCAACAAGTGAAAAGAGCTTGTTGATATACCTAATGAAAACAATACATATAATTGCACAGAATCCGTTCTTTAGTACTAACAATGCGAGATAAATTAAGTATACAAAGATAAATCGGAATCTCCATTTGAATTTAATGTCACAAACTAGAAAGTTTTCAGATAAGAAAGAAACTAAGACAGTGAAAAGTCACTAATTATTTCAAAAAATATTATAATAATAATACAACTGCAATTAAAGACTAAATTAAGTCTAAATAGCAGCAAAAAGAAAAAACTTTAAAAGAAATGATCAACTATTTCGAAAATTCAATAGATTTTGCTGTTGGTTCTCGTTGAATCATTTTATAAATATGTAAAAAGAAAAATACTAGGTAAGTTGCAAACAAAAATTTATTTACGATACGTTTTTCACACGACTAGACCATCATCTGGTAAAGTGTAGAATGAATTTCTACATGTTTGTGAAAGTTATATATAGTGACACAGGTACACCACTGGAAAATACATCGTAATTGGTTATTTTTATTCAGTCTATTTAGATTATTTAAAAACTTATTTAATTGTCTATCTGTACCTGTCCATTCAATTAACTTTAGAAAAAGAAACCAACAAATTTTCTAGAGATAACTACTTTGTATACTAATCGTGATCTTGACTTTAATATTTACAGAAAAAACACTTATACCGATACAGTGAATCCAAACAATTTCCAATATCCCGTAATTATAAAAATGTGAGCCTATATATCGTCTGTTGCATATTCCCCTTTCGCAATAAAACTTTGGTAATAAATTAAGCATCATTAAAAACATCGCAATAAGCAATGGTTACCCAATTTCTATGACAGATAAAATAGTTAAACACGACAAAACAAACTAAATAATGAAATTAATCTATAATTCTAATGACTTTTTAATGCTGACCCTTTTGTTCATAGAAAATTACTATTCATAATTAATACTAGCCATAAAGCTTAAAAGATTTTACAGACATTAAACATCAAAATAGCCTTTTGACCAATTTACCCTTAAAAATAATGTAGAGAATAATAAATTAATTAAGAAAGATGTTATTAATAAGAGTGGAGGTTTATGAAATTAGCTATAGTGATTGTGAATCTATGTACATCCGACAGACCGGTCCTAATTTCAGTCTAGGATTCAATGAGCACCAAAAAGCTAGTTTAAATAATAAGTATAACTCAAATGTTAGTAAACATTGTCTAGAAGATAAGAATATGATAAGCATAAATAATTTAACTGTCAAACATTGTTGTGAATAGGGATTAAAAACGGATTTTTTTGAATCTTTGGAAATTCAGAAAACCATTAAGGACAACAAAATTCTTATGAATTAACTAACAACTTGAATTATAACGTCCACCGTTGACCCGTCCACTTTAATTTTATTATTTTGTTCATTACGATATATTTTCCAGTGGTACCTGTGTCACTATAGAACTTTTATAAACATGTACAAATTAATTCTACACTTTCCCTGATGATGGCATAGCCGAACGAAATACGTATCGTAAATTAACTATTGTTTGCAACTTGTCTAGTATTTTTGTTTTTACATATTTGGAAAATATTTCAACTACAGCAAAAATTATGTGGAAAATGCAATTGTACATAAAAAAAACTTACTCCATGGAAGGAGGGATAAAAATAATTTTCCTTCGATTTTCATTGTAGATTGCCTGGAGAGCTATTGTTATTTAAAACATTTCAAGCAAATAAATTAACCTTGCTAATTATCAATTCGTAATTAATCGAATGCTTTAAAACTATTATATTAATTTAATGATAATTTAATACAGGTATTAGAGCAAATATAATATTTATCAAATAACGATAAATTGTGTACAATCGTTTTTGACGAAGTTTCATTCATTTTCAAGTCAACACGTTTTAAAATTTACGATAAATTTAAGATTTTTAATGTTAAACTTTTTTATGATTTCCAACAATACCATAACACGTTCATATTCCTAGAACAATGTTTTCTGCATTAAATGTCGAAAAGTTGGTAATGTTACTCACAGTTTCTTCTGTATGGAAACACATCATGTATTTATTGCAATTTTTTAAATTTTTCTATATATTATTTATGGATATATTACTTATTTTATTACCTAGATCTAATTTTATTTTGCAATTTTATAAATTTCATAGTATGTTATCGTCTCGCTTCTCAAGCAGACATTAAAAGTATAGCTCAACATATCTTGAAGAACTAGCAAGCAAAAATATAAAAAGTATATTATTAAGCCAAAAGAAATTTTAAATATTGTGCAATAACATTTCCCTACACATTTACTGACAAAATCATATAATTGATTAATAAAATATCAAAGAGTAGATTAAATATTTAGCGCGTCTGCTCGAAGGTTAAAGAAACATCAACTATTTCAATTAAATCGCAGGATTTGAGGATTTGGGAGATGTGGGTAGGAAAGCAGTTAACATATAAATTCCAGCGTTGGTTTTGGTTTTGTTTTTTATAATTTAACAAAAATAAACAATTTCGTAATTTTATTAGAAGAATGCGTATGTATAAATGAATCTGTTTAAACAGGGCCGTTAGTGGCGAAAGCGAACTCTCTAATGTTTTACAAAAATTTAAAAACAAAATTCTAATTTCGATTACGGTGATATAAGTAATTAAAAGAATCATAGGAATAAAAAAATCTAATGATATACGGCGATTAATTACTATTTAAAGCAAAATTTTTATAATAATATTCAACTATATAGTATCATAGTCATACCAGGATATTTGCACTGTCACATCGGGATTAAATATTTTCCTTCGTAGATGTTGATTTTATAAATTGTTTAACAATTTTTACATTGCCCTGTGAATTTTTTTTTCGCTGCGTTTGGCGAGAGGTTTTTTCTGTTATTTAATTTTAGAATATTTTAAAGATTAGAAGATTATTACTATAATTTTTGCTACTTTTAAAATTTAATTTTACAGGTAAACCACCCAAGATATCATTGTAATATTACATTGTTTGTCCGGCAGTACGGTGGGGTGGGTAGCGTTATGGAATTCGAATCCGGAGATCCCGAGTTCGATTCCCACTCAAGCTAGAAATTATAATTACAACCACTCTGCGGCTCGGTGAGTCCGGACCCTGTACTGTAATTGGGAATCAATTCCTGTTGTACAGAGTAACATAAATAAATAAATAAATAAATAAATAAATAAATAAATAAATAAACTAAACTGCGATTTAAAAAAATGCGAACAGCATCATATATGAACTCCGGATTCAAATCTTAATATATTCAAATTTTCTCTCTCTATTTTGGTTACGTATCATAGGGAGCCTCGATCCCAAGATCCCAGGTTCGAATCCCAATTGTTCCCTTTATAATTTAATTTGATTAATTATTAAGCATTTACTTAGAAAATTATAATTAGATTTACAGTTGGCCAATATTCTCTTTAAATAACAATGTCACTGCAAATGACTCTCGTGTCAAATCTTTCAGTATATAAAATATTCATGGAATCGAGGCGTCGTATGATTCATTCATTCTAATCATTTACATCTCTTTTACCCTTCGTGTCGAGATTACCGGACTAGCCGAGCCGCAATGTGGTTTTTGCCTAATTGATTCGTTGGATGGTCACCCATTCAAGTGCTAACTGCTGTGAAGCGTGCTTAACATTAGTAATCACAACGCTATCACGTTAACTACACTGCCGTACCGTCGTCTATGATACATAATCAAAATAGAGAGAAAAATTGGAATAAAATTAAAATTGAATCCAGGGCAACCATGACCTTTGGTTAGAGCATATAACCGGAGTTCATAAGGTCCTAGGTCCATGGGATAATTTAATCACTTAATTATATAAGTTAGTAGTAGTAGTTACAACTTTTGACACTGTGATAAAATGTGTAGCAGTGGTAAATGTTAACAACTTGAAGAGCATAACAAACTATATAACTGCCAGCTCTTTAATAAAACTGCCATTTTTGTCATGCTGATGATTCTGTTTGTAAAACTTGATTGTCTAATTCAAATCTTTGAAAAATTCTATAGTTTCAGTGGAGATGCATTGTTCAATTCCCCTTTCAACAATTTCGAAGATTTTGTTGACTTGTATTTCTATTCGATTAACATTTGCATTTTGACTGATATTCTGATTCACAATTAAAAGAAATAACCTTCCTCCGTTTTGTTTCTGTTGACACATCTGAATTTAAAAAAGCCAATGCAGCTGCTGAACTTAAATACCACAAACGATTTGTAAACCTTTGTAAAGCAACATGAGAGATATCACGATCGACAGTCTGATATTGATAAAGCTTCACCAGAATCCTGAAATCTTGATACGGCGCTTTAACATCTAAAGGAGCGCAAAACCAGGCTACAACGTATACATTGATAATAAAAATACAAAAATTGATAATAAAAATTCAGTTCGAAAGAAAAACAATTTTATGTAATAAATAGCTTTTGCCATCCATCTCGCGTAATGAATGGCTGCTCGAATATAAAACGATTTTTTAAGTTTTTTCCAAGAAAGAGAAAAGTTAATTCAAGAAATTATTTATTCTTTAACAAACTTGATAACCCGCACTATGTCATACATTTTGAAATGGTTCTTGACCTTTTCGTTTTCAAGTCCGAATTTAAAAATTATCGACGTTGACTTGAGGCCAAAAGTCTTGAAAGCGTTGAAAATTTATAGTTCGAAAATACTTCGAAGAACAATATATGATGCCTCGAACGAACCTTGTAGAGTAAAGTGGTCCAGTGGTACTTGCAACGTTATTTTTTGGATTTTTTTAAACCATTTGTCGTACGGAAAAAAGCCATAGAAGATAAGACTTGCACATCGAGTAGGTCTATAATTTTTGTTTGACATAAATCAATATTTTGTTAAATAATCAAATAAAAAATATAAGCTGCACGATTTGATTCAATCGGGGAGACTTTCCGGGGTCTCCATTTTGACTCTATATCAGTAAGCTCCGTGGTTCACTCATATTTCTAATTCCAACCTTGTTGCTATGGCTAAGCCAGGCACAGGATATCCTAATTTACCCACTTTGTTACTGTGACTAGGGTCAGGCACGGGCAACCTACTTTACACACCTTGTTGCTGTGGCCAGGCCAGGCACAGATGATTCTAATTTACCCACTTTGTTCCTATAGCTAGGCCACACACGAATGATCCTAATCTATCCACCATCAAAATTATGTTAAACAAACTTTCGACTTAATGACTTACGTCCGTTTTAATAATAATTGTTATTCCTCCATAGGAGATAAAATTATAATTGTTTGATTTGGAAGTTGCTACTAATTATTTGAATATAATGAAACTACTGAAAGTCAGTTACAATGATATAAAGATGATTTATCTGGATACTGCTGAAGTATTTGTTACTGTTTCGTTGCATGAAAGTGCAATATCAATAATTATCACTAGGTATTGGTCACCTATAAATGAAATTCTCCAATGGGCATTGGTTACCTATCAAGGATTTTCTGCATAATGAATATTAGTTATCTCGTATGCCATCCTCCACATTACTTATAATTGAAAACATAAATACTAACAATATTAGTATAAAACAATAAACCAATGATTTAAAAATCATTCAAAGATATTATTACATTGACAAATTATTGTGATGTGTCTAGAAGTAAAAATTCTGTTTTGATCAAGGGTGGATCTAGAAAATTTTAAAATGGAGGGGGGGGGGGCATAAATAATTTTTAATCATAACTTGAGTTTTAATAAATGCACAAGATATAACATCAAAGTCATGTAGTATGTTTTAATAAGCCAAAATAATATAGGAATGTAATTAAAGGACATAGGCTTAAGTTGTTAGTCGTTAATTAAAGATAAGTTGACAACATTTCGGCTAAGGATATAGCCATCTTCAGGTCTAAATATAATAAAATAAAATCAACAATTAGAAAATTGTTGGTCATTACAAAAATTGAACAATAAACTCACCAAAAATAAATATGTTGGAAAAGTGAACAATATAAAAAAAATTATTTTTTATAAAATCGAAGTTCAGTACATGACATCTAGCCGTTAATACTAGAACAACAATAAAAATATAAATAATGAGGAAAAGAAGGGAACCAACTCAAATTTGTGCAATAGAATGACAGTAAAAAACTATCGTAATATTTTATGGAGGTTAGAGTAAACATTTTTACTTTCATTGAAATCCGATTGAATGTTTGAACTACTTTTTTCATTTACACATTGCTGATCCTGAACTTCGATTTTATAAAAAATAAAATTTAAATTTTTTATATTGTTTACTTTTCCAACATCTTTATTTTTGGTGATTGTTCAATTGTTGTAATGACCAACAATTTTCTAATTGTTTTGTTTTGTTTTATTATATTTAGGCCTGAAGATGGCTATATCATTGCGTCTATATGTAGAGGGCCTGGAACAGCGTTTTTGTGACGTTACCGCGTGAGGCCGACAAACGCGTCTGTCTGACATTAGCTCTCGTGTTAAAATACTGTTCGTAATATATAAACTAGCTTCTATCTCGTTAACTATCAAAGATATTGAAATTATGTACATGACATAAAATGTGCTTCTTGTAAAGACGAATCAAATGTTTATTTTAATTTTCAAAATCTAGTCTAGCTTGCGGAGAAACATTACTGTTTCTTCTTTTGTACTTTGTAATATACATTTTTAAAAGTATATAACTCGTACTAGAAAATTTTCACCAATCATATATATAGTATCTATAAATTAGTACAAAATAATGAAATAAAAACAAGCAGTATTCTATAATTAAATATTTGATATATTTATTTTACACAGCACACAATCAGGTACAAAATCAAAAGTCACTCTTAAAATAAGAAAAAAGAAAAAATATAAACTTTTTAATTAATAATAATTATGTATATTTTAAAAAATTTACACAATCACTTATTTTGACTGAGACATTCTAACTTACGGTTTCTTTTGGTAGTATTTTCCATATTATTATTTTTTATTTTTGTATAATTATTTAGTAAAATATTGCACATAGGTACTATTGCTTCATTACTGAAGTTATCATTACTTTTACCACATTTGCAAATAAAAATTTCTATTGAAATATACTTTCCTAATTTTTCTATACATATTTCTTTCAAAAATTTTCTCTGATTTTTAACGGATAACAAAATTTTTTTATAGTCGCTATTGCTAATTATTATTTTAAATATATACATTTGAAACTATATTAACTAGAAAATCTTTAGACCATTTAAGTTCACCTCTACCAATTATTTTTAAGAACTCATTTGTGGAGCTGCCATATTCTGTTATCATTTCACGATTATGTACAAGAAACTCCTGACAGTTCGTACATTTTGGCAATGAAGTGAACCATCAAGGTAAGGCCTTATATAGTTTTTAAAATACACGTTAGAAAGTACAAAAGAAGAAACAAGTCATGTTTCTCCATGAGCCAAACTAGATATTGAAAATAAAAAATATTCAATTGATTCGTCTTTATGAGGAGCACATTTTATGTTATGTACTTAATTTCAATATCATTGATATTTAACGAGATAGAAGCTAGTTTACACGTTAGGAACAGAATTTTAACATGGTAGTATATGGAAGACAAACGCGTTCGTGGGCCACACGCTGTGACGTCACAGCCGCTTGCGCTTCGCTGTTCCAGGCCTCTACATATAGACGGCAATGGCTATATCCTTAGCGGAATCGTTGTCAACTTATCTTCAATAAACGACTAACAACTTAAGCCTCTGTCCTTTAATTATCAACGTCATGTCTTTATTATCTTTATATCTTTCACCTTTCCTATATTTCCCACCATTGACAGCTGCTTCATATTACGAACATTTTGAGGGTTACATTCTTCGATATTGAAACATACGTAGGTCTGCAATTAAATATTTATTTTATACGAGTCAATTATCACGTTACAACATATCGTCACGCCTTTTACTCATTACTGCGCATGTAATTAAATCACGGTCTCCAAAGATGTTAGAAGTAGGAGAGCCACAAGAATAATTTTAATTTTGAGTAAAGTTTGTCGGCTGCGGGAACCGATCTTTACAGTCCGATACGATTTCACTGAGCTGTCTACCCCATAAGTTGAAGTTTATAATATAATAAGTGAAATAGTTATTATCTAGGTCTGGAAACACTGGGAACACTTAGTTCTAAAATTGACCGCTAAGAATTCATTTACTAACAATAATCAAGTTTATATTTATTTTGATGGAAAGGCGTAAAAGTAAAGCTACTATTTTAAAATACAATTATTTCGAACTATACATTTTAGTTGTTATGTAGAAGTACTCGTATTGTGGCTTTATATTCTATCTACTGACCTATGAAAATAAAAAACTAAAACAAAAATAATCTGTCTAAAGTGACAGTTAACAGTCCTTGGTTAACAGTTTAAACATATTTTTTGGAGTGTTAACTTTATAATTATCTATTAATATGAAAATTATACAGTTTCTAATTGAGGTATACAGATTATTATTCGGCAAAAAGGAAAAAAGAAGAAAACAAACAAAGTTTAATTTAGATAATTTTGTAGAAGATTCCGTTATCGACCCAAATTTCTTATACAAATTATTTTTACCTCCAGTCATTGATGAATTACAATTCGATGCTATAGAAGAAGAACACAAAATTCAAGTAATCTACATGTCACCAGCATGAACACCACAAAAATTAATTACTTTATTATCAAAATCTTAACATGTGTATTATTACTTGGCACCTTCATTATATTAAATTTCTTGTATTTATGTCATAATTATGTGCTTTGATTTGCCCACGTTAATTATCTATTATTATTTAAATTTATGGGGTGGCTAGCTCAGTGGTATGAAGTCGGCCTGTGGATCCTGAGAACCCTGGTTCGATTTCCACAGGCGACAAACAATTTTCATAATTTCAATATAGCAAAAGATTTTTTATGGCCATGTTTAACTGCTCTTAGCGTAGATGCCTGCTGTTCCCAAATATATATATATATATATATATATATATATATATATATATATATATATATATATATATATATATATATATATATATATATATATATATATATATATATATATATATATATATATATATATATATATATATATATATATATATATATATATATATATATATATATATATATATATATATATATATATATATATATATTAGGGTGGTCCTTATTTTTTTTTTATTTTTTTTTCTTCGCTCCAGGTGGATAAAACGAAAGGTTATAATAATAAAAAAATTTCTGTAAAGTCTCGTTGGAAAATATTAACATTAACCCGTGCCCCAAGACGGTTGAAGTTTAAATGGGAATTAACATGGGATTTACATACTTGCGGGTATTACAAGGTATAACTCGATTAGTTCTCAATATTTTGACCCCAACTCGACTTATATAAGGTATTTGACATCGTTGAATCTGAATATGATAGCGAAAACATGATTAGGATACTTGACAACTGTCAAAATGGCTGTCATTGTGGAAAAAACCCTATTTTTGCCGTTTTTTAGGTTTTTTCAACTTTTTAGGTTTTTTAAGTTTCTGTATACGAATATGGCGTTCAAAAACAATTAGAATAAAGAAAAATTGTCCAAATATTGTGCCAAGAAGCAATTTCAATGTAAATTCGTGTTTTTGACAATTTTTTACCCTATTTTTATCATATTGTCGAGTTTTAACCCATTAAGGCTCAAGCAAAACTAAGCCTTATTACAGCCAAACTAACTGCACAGTTCATAGCATAGGTGAGAAAAACCCGTGTTTTTTTGGTTGGTCGAAATAATTGTTCAAACAAAAATTGTTTAAACAATTGTTAAAAATCATCGGGACTTTGTCGATTCGCGGCTACCATTCGACTCAGCGAACAAAATTACTATGATCTACGTACTTTTGATCGGATTCTTAACTATTGTTTATTGTTAAAAGATTAATAAACAATTCGGTTGCTAAAACGTCGGTTCGGTCCCTGCTCAGAAAACTGCGGAAAAATAAAACTTACAACGCAGATCATAGCATACAAAAATTATCCGTTTGTTTGTTTGATTAAATTAATTGTTTAAACTATCATTGTTTTTGAACGCCATATTCGTATACAGAAACTTAAAAAACCTAAAAAGTTGAAAAAACCTAAAAAACGGCAAAAATAGGGTTTTTTCCACAATGACAGCCATTTTGACAGTTGTCAAGTATCCTAATCATGTTTTCGCTATCATATTCGGATTCAACGATGTCAAATACCTTATATAAGTCGAGTTGGGGTCAAAATATTGAGAACTAATCGAGTTATACCTTGTAATACCCGCAAGTATGTAAATCCCATGTTAATTCCCATTTAAACTTCAACCGTCTTGGGGCACGGGTTAATGTTAATATTTTCCAACGAGACTTTACAGAAATTTTTTTTAAATAACAATATAGGTTTCAAAACTTTTGCGGAGATAAGGACGTACGAGTGTACATATATATATATATATATATATATATATATTAGGGTGGTCCTTATTTTTTTTTTATTTTTTTTTCTTTGCTCCAGGTGGATAAAACGAAAGGTTATAATAAAAAAAAAATTTCTGTAAAGTCTCGTTGGAAAATATTAACATTAACCCGTGCCCCAAGACGGTTGAAGTTTAAATGGGAATTAACATGGGATTTACATACTTGCGGGTATTACAAGGTATAACTCGATTAGTTCTCAATATTTTGACCCCAACTCGACTTATATAAGGTATTTGACATCGTTGAATCTGAATATGATAGCGAAAACATGATTAGGATACTTGACAACTGTCAAAATGGCTGTCATTGTGGAAAAAACCCTATTTTTGCCGTTTTTTAGGTTTTTTCAACTTTTTAGGTTTTTTAAGTTTCTGTATACGAATATGGCGTTCAAAAACAATGATAGTTTAAACAATTAATTTAATCAAACAAACAAACGGATAATTTTTGTATGCTATGATCTGCGTTGTAAGTTTTATTTTTCCGCAGTTTTCTGAGCAGGGACCGAACCGACGTTTTAGCAACCGAATTGTTTATTAATCTTTTAACAATAAACAATAGTTAAGAATCCGATCAAAAGTACGTAGATCATAGTAATTTTGTTCGCTGAGTCGAATGGTAGCCGCGAATCGACAAAGTCCCGATGATTTTTAACAATTGTTTAAACAATTTTTGTTTGAACAATTATTTCGACCAACCAAAAAAACACGGGTTTTTCTCACCTATGCTATGAACTGTGCAGTTAGTTTGGCTGTAATAAGGCTTAGTTTTGCTTGAGCCTTAATGGGTTAAAACTCGACAATATGATAAAAATAGGGTAAAAAATTGTCAAAAACACGAATTTACATTGAAATTGCTTCTTGGCACAATATTTGGACAATTTTTCTTTATTCTAATTGTTTTTGAACGCCATATTCGTATACAGAAACTTAAAAAACCTAAAAAGTTGAAAAAACCTAAAAAACGGCAAAAATAGGGTTTTTTCCACAATGACAGCCATTTTGACAGTTGTCAAGTATCCTAATCATGTTTTCGCTATCATATTCAGATTCAACGATGTCAAATACCTTATATAAGTCGAGTTGGGGTCAAAATATTGAGAACTAATCGAGTTATACCTTGTAATACCCGCAAGTATGTAAATCCCATGTTAATTCCCATTTAAACTTCAACCGTCTTGGGGCACGGGTTAATGTTAATATTTTCCAACGAGACTTTACAGAAATTTTTTTTTTATTATAACCTTTCGTTTTATCCACCTGGAGCAAAGAAAAAAAAATAAAAAAAAAATAAGGACCACCCTAATATATATATATATATATATATATATATATATATATATATATATATATATATATATATATATATATATATATATATATATATATATATATATATATATGTACACTCGTACGTCCTTATCTCCGCAAAAGTTTTGAAACCTATATTGTTATTTAAAAAAAATATTCTTATGCTATTATAATAATTTTCAAGATAAAAACTATAAATTTCTAATTTAACAGTCATCAAACAAATTTAAAAAAGGAAATGGAAAATGACTCAAATTAATAGAAACATAGACGTTTACTATGAGAAAAAAGTTTTATGTAAATCAAAAGTATCCCAAGGAACATTTATTATGGTACCAATTTATAATAATACCAGACCTGTCCACACAGCTTAAAGTACAGTCTCATTTTGATGATAATAATGTTATAGAAAGAACAGCCCTCACTGCAAAAATTGTTATAAATATGAGAAATTAGTAGATATTTTTATCGAGATATTTAATTTAATTTAATTAGGGTCAGTTTTTCAATCATCGATTAATGTTAGTCATGATTAAATAATAATAGAAATCATAGTTTCCATTATTATTTAATCATGATTAACATTAATCGAGAGTAAATCGGTATTTGAAAAACTGGCCTTTAGAGAAATAAATTCAAATATTTCTATAAAAACAACTATTAATTTTTAATATTTATAGCAAATAAACAGTTGTCACAAAAAATCAAAATAGTAGATGTTCCTGAAACATTTTAAATAATTTCTGTAATTTGTGGCATTAAAATGATGTAATTTATTTTCAACCAACTTTTCATTTATTTTCCCAGTTTCATCTACCATCAACTAACTGTGTAACATTTCATCTTGTCTTATGTAATTTGATAAAATACCGGTGAGTGGTAAAAAAAAAACTAGTTTGTACCTTTGTCTCTATAGATTTGGATCAGACGGCAGTGACGTCTCGTGTATTTTATAATAAGGCAAATAACGACAAAAAAGTGGTAAGTAAGAATAAAATTGTGAAAATGTTGTCCATTCAATTAAAAAAAAAAAAAATTCAAGGAATATTATTATTTTCAAATTTTAATTAAAACAAATTTAATACAGAAGTATACCATAAATAAATGTTTCCACTATGAAATTTTTTCATGTATGCATTATAAAAACTGCTTCCATCTTAACGCATAGGGCGCAAAACTGCCAGTATAGAAAGCTACATGTTCGGAAATATTCGATATACTGTTGGTTTGGGCGATGATAACATTCGAAGTTCTGGTTGCCTGCATGTGTTGTAAAACAGGGTTTAATAATTATTATAACAATACCAGTATTTGAGTATCAGTGCGGTAGACAACAGCAAATACATTTGTGTATTTCTGTTTGCTTATAAGTTTTGATATACTAAGTTCTAAATATAACTACGAGTAGATATAATAGAAATATATTTTTTAAATAAATTGCATGTTTGAAGAAAATAGTACTGTCACACGGTAAAGTTAATTACATGCATGGAATTCAAAAAAATATATATTTGAATTAATTGTAAAGTTGTTTTTAAAAGTAGAAGCTAATGAGTTATTTTTTATTTATAATCTTTATGTTGAATGTATTGGGTAAATTTGGTGATGCAAGAGTGAATGAAAACGGTAGGAAAATAGTTTCTTTCTGTTTGGAGCGTGATCTCTTTGTTTCCAACTATGTCTTTAAATATAAACTAGCTCATTTGTATACATGGGAGAATGTTAGTGAAAATAGACGCAGTATGATTGATTTTATTTTGTATGATGAACGATTGAGAAGTTTAGTTTTAGATACGCGTGTGAAACGTGATGCTGAATTGGGTACGAATGACCATTATTTGGTGGTATCGCGTATACGTATAGATAAATGTTAGAGAATGAGGGTGAAAAATACCAAAAAAATGTCTCGTGCGAAATCCAGTGCGCTGCTGAATGAGGATGTTAGAGATTTGTTTGTTGAGAAAATAAATGAATCTTTGCCTATATGTGAGCTTAATTTTGAATGCAGCATAAATGATGTTTGGTTGAAATTTAAAGATACAGTTCTTAAATGTGCAAAAGAAATTTGTGGTGAATGTAGTTTAGGCGATTGAGGTGAAAAAGAGAGCATATTTGCGATTTCTAAATATGCAAGATGTGCCTCGAAGTTTACGTAATGAATACTTGCTGGAATACAAGAGGTTAAATAAATGTGTTAAGAGAGTAATGAGAGAAAGCAAGGCGAGTTTTGATGATTTGATGAGTGAAAGATTGACTAATGATTTTAGTATGAATAAAATAATGTTTTGGTTGAGAGTGAAGAGATTGAGAGGTGGTAATGTTAGGGCAGTGAAAGCGATTAAGAGTGCGGATGGCGAGTTATTGTGGAATGAATCAGATGTTACTAATAGATGGTGTGAGTACTTTAGGGCTTTATATGGTAACATTAATAGACCGAATGGTTGTAGTGAAAATGTTAGAGAAAATGTTAGTGGTGATGATTGGGATATATATGAGAGTGATGTTAGTTTCGCATTGATGCGTCTGAAGAATGGTAAGGCTCCCGGTTTGGATAGTATATCGAATGAGATGTTGAAGTATGGAGGCGAGAGGTTATTTGATTGGTTAGTTTATTTGTTTAGATTTTGTTTAAAACGATGTGTGGCTCCTGATGATTGGAAACGTGCTATCATTTGTCCTTTATTTAAAGGTAAAGGTAGTTCGAGTGAATGTACTAATTTTCGTGCGATAAGTTTGCTGAGTGTGATAGAGAAGTTGTACGGAAAGAATCTTATTCATAAGATACGAACCTTAACAATCTCCAAGTTAAGCGATATGCAAGTTGTTTTTTTGTCTGAGAGAGGGTGTGTGGATCAATTGTTTTCTCTTCGTATGATTGTTGAAAAGTCACTTGCTAAGAACAAGACGGTGTTCTGTGGCTTTCTCGATCTTTAAAAAGCGTATGATAGAGTTCATCGCGAGACATTATGGAAAGTACTGCTACAGTACGGTATAAATGGTAATTTGTTGGGGGCAATTCATGCGCTGTATGAAGGTAGTGCGGCTGCGGTGAGAGTTAATGGTAGATTGAGTGATTGGTTTTGTATAAATATTGATGTGAAACAAGGTTGTGGGATGTCTCCGTGACTCTTTAATTTGTATATGGACGTGTTGTTACGAACGGCGTTAAATGGGATAGATGGTGTAGATATTGGTGATAGCGTTGTGCCTGCGTTAGCGTTTGCGGATAATGTTGTTGTTATGGGTGAATCTGAAGAGCAATTCAGACGAATGATTCTAAATATAAATGAAGTAGGAAAAGATTTAAATTTGTTATTAAATGCTGGTAAATGTAAAATGTTAGTGTTTGAAAAGAGCGATTTGGTGACTGACTGCAATGTTTCGGTGAATGGTGTGAGATTGGGTCAAGTAAATGAGTTTATATATTTTGATAGTATGTTTTCGAGGGATGGACGTATTGATTGTGAGATTGAAAGAAGAGTATCTGCGGGATGCAAGGTATTGGGTGCTCTGGGAATCTTTGCTCGAAATGTGAATGTATCTAGAGATGCTCGATTAAATTAAATAAATATAATAAATATATCATCACGCCTTCTACCCATTACTGGGTGTGGCACTCTGCTGAAGCAGATCTCGGTAAGTGATATATTTTGCGCGTGAAGTGCGGTTACCAGTCGTCAAATCACGGCCCCCAAACATGTTAGTGGTGGAGGAGCCACAGGGATAGCTTTTTCAAATTATGAAAATTTGTCGCTTGTGGGAATCGAACCAGGGACCTCGATTGAGTGTGTATAATGGTGTTTTAGTGCCTACATTGATGTATGGTAGTGAATGTTGGGTGTGGATGAAGAAACATGAACGTCGTATAACTGCTGTGGAAATGAGGTATTTGCGGGGTGTATGTGGTTATACTAGAAGAGATCGTGTCCGGAATACATTGGTGTATGATGAGTGTGAAATTGAGAAGAATGTAGTTAAAGTAGGTATAAGTCAGTTAAGATGGTTTGGGCATGTAGAACGTATGTCGAATGAGAGATTAGTGAAACAGGTATATGTTAGTGAAATTTAGGGTTAAAGATTGCGTGGACGACCTATGAATAAATGGATGAATATGATTGAAGGATTGTTGCGTGAACTAAAGTTTCTGTGTATGAGGAACAAACGTGCTTGTATGAAAGGAATAATGAATGTGGATGAAGCTAAAGTGGTGTGTCAGGATAGGAACGTTTGGCGAAGATTAATTGCGGAATGAATCTGATGATTTAAGAAAAGTGCAGTATTTTTTATTTTAGTTATAAAATAAAAAATAAATAAATAAATATATCATCACGCCTTCTACCCATTACTGGGTGTGGCACTCTGCTGAAGCAGATCTCGGTAAGTGATATATTTTGCGCGTGAAGTGCGGTTACCAGTCGTCAAATCACGGCCCCCAAACATGTTAGTGGTGGAGGAGCCACAGGGATAGCTTTTTCAAATTATGAAAATTTGTCGCCTGTGGGAATCGAACCAGGGACCTCAGGATCCACAGGCCGACTTCATATCACTGAGCTAGCCATTAGTAATTTCATTAGAGTGTTTACCTGTAATTGTGTGAAATTCACTTTCAAAAACAAGCGCAGGGACGACACTCCCTTCGTTTCTTATCTTTTTTATTAGTTTTCTGATCTTACATTGAGTGTTTAACTGCATTTGTGTGGAATTCACTTTCAAAAACAAGCGTAGAGCGACACTCCCTTCATTTCTTATCTTTCAATTCGTTTTCAGTTCTTATGTAAAGTGTGTAACTGTAATTGTGTGGAATTCACTTTCAATAACAGGCGCAGGGTGAAACTCTCTTCCTTTCTTATCTTTTTGTTTCATTTTCAGTTACTGTATTGTGTGGACTTTTCTTTCATATACAAGTGCAGGCTATCGCTTTTATCTTTTATCTTTGTAGATTCGTTGTTAGGTTCGTTTTTAGAATCGTTGTTAGGAGTAAGCGTGAGTAATTTGAGATGTTTTATGCATATGTTATGTACGTCGAAGAAAGAGGATGAATGATAAGTGAATAGGAATGGTGTGATTTAAGGTTTGATTGTGATAAATGATTTCGAGTGTAATAAATGATTGCGTTTATATGGAGTGATCTATGTGGTTTAAGTGAGGGTGATGTGTTCGGATGATAATGTTTGACGAGGGCTTATTATTTGATGAATGTAATGAGTGAATATTTTATGAGTGATTTTAGGGTTCGTGCTACCCCATTTGTTGGTATATAGCTTGAAGATGTGTATGTATGTATGTATGTAAGTTAAATTTACATTATTTTGTTATTGATATGTTACAATAAATTTAAAGTAAAAATATTATAACACGTTTCGATCTGCCATCGTCATTAGGTGAACTGATTCTAATTTCTCATTTACTGTACCTAAATCCCCGTCACACCTGACTTGAATTCCGTTACGAATAGGTAAAAAACTATTTATTTTTCAATTATGGGACATTTGACATAGGATATCTGTTGTTTCGCCGCCATTCCTCCTCAAATTATTTTACTTTCGTTATGTTACTAAATTTCATAAACTAGTTAAATACTTTTATTTAATATATTTAATGTTATTGTTAATTATACGATATTTACAGCAAAATGTTAATTTAGTTAGTAACCTATAACATACAAAAAATTTAGTAAGTGTTCTTATAAACTTTTTAGGTTACCTATACTTTTGTATGAGACTGTCATGATAGATCCACCTTAAAGCTACAACAGATTTCATTTTACTCATTTAATAACCGCGAAAATTAGATTTAAAAATTAGAAGAAAAAAATTAAATGTCTGACGACGCCCCACCCCCCCTCGCCGACACACTGTTACGGCAGAGAGAACTCCAGGCGAGGCCACAGAGGCAATTTTAATGTTGAGAAAAGTTTGTCAGCTGCGGAAATTTAATTCGGGTTCTCAAATTTATAGGCCGACGCATTTCCACTGAGAAAGATTGGTGAAACAGGTGTATCTTGGTGAAATTGAGGGTGAAGGATCCCGTGGTCGACCTATGAATAAATGGATAAATATTATTGAAGAATTGTTGCGTGAACATAAGATTTCGAGTGTAAGGAACCCACGAGCTTGTATGAAAGGAATTATGAATGTGGTAAAGAAAATGTGGTGTGTCAGGATAGGTATGTTTGACGAAGATTACAGGATGAATCTGATGTTTTGAGACAAGATCATTCGTGTTTTTAGTTTTGTTGTTTAGTTATTTCATTAGAATGTTTATCTATAATTATGTGAAATTCACTTTTTGATTCGTTATCTGACCTTAACTGAAATTGTGCGAAATTCACTTTCAAAACAAGCGCAGGACGACACTTCCTTCTTTTCTTATCTTTGATTCATTTTTATTTCTTAAAATAGAGTGATTACCTGTAATTGTATGGAATTTTCTTCCAAATACAAGCGCATGCTGTCGCTCTCGTCTTTTCTAATCTTTATAGATTCATTGTAAGAAGAGTGAGCGTGAGTAATTTAAGATGTTTTGAGCACATTAAACGTACGTCGATTAATGAATAATGTATAGAAGTGTTTGGAGGGATATGATTGAAGGTTTGATGTGTGATGAATGATTTCGACTTTAATAAGCAAATGAGCTTATATGGAGGAATCCATGAAAATGATTGAAGCAAGGGTGGTGTGTTAGGATAGAAGTGTTTGACAAGGAGTGATTATTCGATGAATCTAATTAGTGAATATCTTATGAATGAGTCTAGGGTTTATGTTACCACATTTGATGGGATATAGCCTAATATTATGTATGTATGGATATGGTTTTACTATTCTACTTGAGAAAGAAAAATTAGCTTTCTTCTCTAGGGATGAAAAATATCACTTTCCACTCTCGTTGAGGGGAAAAAATTACCTGACCGATACGTGAAAAAATAATATTAAATTTTCTTTTTTCAGCAAAAATATTTAATATTTGTTTGCTTTTTTTGCAAGTTGAATTTTAAAACTAATTAAAAACACAACTTTTTAAGAAACTATATCTAAATCTAATCTAAATTTTGATGGAACCAACACTTGATATCAAGATTTGTTTATTAATTTACATGAAGAATTTAAATAAACTGGTAAATAATGGCGGCGAAAAAACTGATATCTCAAGTAAAATGTCTATAACCCATAATGCCTATAAATACACAAACACGAAAGATTAGCACAAAGCAAAACCAAAATGACAGCTCACGCTAACATGAAATAAGACACAATAATACGTGTGAAATGAGACAATCATTTCATCAAGGAACTCCTCGATGGAAATAGAGGAGCCTCTTGCTTGATGACGGGTGCGTTCTGTTGTTTCATCGATGAGCTCCTCGACGCTCATTCATGCTCCTTAACCAATGTGCCATTGGCATAAGCAGGTACATCATAGTAGGGATTTAAAAAAATATATGTATTAGAGAGGTCAGGGCACCCATGGCACCTATGGCATCCACTATGCGCACGCCTTTGATCACCCCCACGAGAGATAGGTACTCGTAGAGCGAAAAAAAATTTCTCGCGTAATTAGTTTTAGATTGTAAATGCATGTCAAGTTTCAGCCATATTGAATGCGAAATTGTGTTTGAAAAAAAATATATTAACGACGTAGGTTGACACACACGGCGATTTATTAATTTAATTAATGACGGAACAAAAATTTTGTATTAAATGTTTGCATTAAAAATGAAATTAAATGTAGTGAACTGGTGAAAATATGAAAATGGAAAAAGCTTTTAATGAGGATGCTTTGTCAAAACCAAGAGTTTAAAATTGGTACTAGAGGTTTTTTGCTTGGATCAAGATGGGTCACGTCGTGACACGACCAATCGTGAGCAAATTTAAAATTGTACATCGTGAGCGTGAGCAAGCATGTGTCTTTTTTAATGTCGTTAGTGACCGTTCGTGAGTATTATTTTAGAGTGAGAAGAAAAATAATAATATAGATTCTCTCAATTAAATAACGTAATTTTAATTATGTTAATTATATTGTTATTATTTTTTAAAACGGATGCAAATTCAATGTACTAAAATGTACACTTTAGAGAAATTAAACATTTTTTTTACAAATTTCAGAATTTATTGTTTTTTTTTTGTTTTACATTAAAGTTAATTACTCTGTTATAGAAAGACCTTTTATATAAATAATAAACAATCAAATTAAAAGAGTCAGATCAGAAAGTTGGATAAGTAATAAACTGGATTAATATTATTCTACTTTATACATAACATAAAGATTAGACCTTTTAAATAAGTAAATTAGCAGTAGTACTTCTTGAATCACTATCGTGACGCATCGTGACCCGTCGTAATTGGGCATGAGTTGTGACGAGTTCTTCACTAACTCGGCGACAAATGTTGGCGCTGGTTGCTCGAGCGCCAACGGTAACGGATAGCAGGTTTGGAGAATTAGGTTTGGGTGCGAATAACAAAATAAAACAAACAATAATGGTAAACAAACATTTGCTGGTGCGTTTTATTTGATGAAAACACTGGCTGGTACAATGGAGGACGGTTCTGACGGTGGTTGTGTCGGAGGTAGTGATATATGCCACAACGTGGGTTGGCAAACCCGGAAGAATCGATTCCACCTGGTTTTCGTGATCGACGCTGGGCGTCGCGACGCTAATATGACCGGGGGAGTGGTCGTAATCGTACGACTGGGTGTCCGCGAGTACGTAGAGTACAAAATCGCGGTTTGTTGAAAAACCGACACCGGGTGTCGCGACGGTGGGGTCCACTAAACAGCGGCTGGTTAGTAGTGTCGGATGGTGAGGAATGGTTTTTCACCTTTTTTGGAAACCGACGTCAGGCGTCGCGACGCTGTGTTCTCGAAGATGACGGACGATGTGCTGATGATCGATGTGAAAACCGTTTTGCAGATTTCGGCGGGGTACCCGAGTTATGGCTGATAACGTGCGAAATACCGCGGCTGTGCGAGTACCCAAAAATGATGGTAACAGGTGCCGGACGCGGTTGACTTCGGTGAATGCGCGACGGTAACCGCGGCGGGCGTCTTGGATTTCTCGCTCGGACGCCGTCGAAGTACTATCTGGTGATTTCGCGCAGTTACCCCAAAATAAAGGTGGCACGAGACGGATGGTGGTATCTCGGGAGAAAACGCAAGTGTTACGACCGCAGACGCCTTGCATTGCTCTCTCGGGCATGGCGGAAGTAATCTTGGCTGCTTTCGCACAAGTACCAAGAACGGAGGGTGACACGGAACGGACGCTGGTAACCCGTCGAAAAACACAAACGTTACGACTGAGACGCCTAGGATTTCTCGCTTGTGCGTAACAGAAGTAATATTTTGGGCTTTTAAACACGTATCAGAAAAGAGAGGGGACACGGGACGGACGCTGGTAGCCCGAAGAAAAACACAAACGTTACAACTGGGACGCCTAAGATTGCTCGCTTGGGCGTGGCAGAAGTAATATTTTATGCCTTTCAACAAGTACCAGAAAACGGAGGTAACACAGGACAGGTTGGGCGGAACTTGGGGAAGACGCGACGTTCACCTCGGCGGGTGTCTTGGATTGCTCGCTCGGACACCGTCGAAGTGAGACCTGGTGAACTTACCAAGTTCCCCAAAACGGAAGTAACAAAAACAAAAACCTCTAGGAAGCGCACGACACGGTACGGAAAAACAAACGGAGTGCGGTTGCTTACCTAGTGGACGGAGAAGACGACTTCTTCTTTGACGGACAGTGAATGCTCTGGTTGCTCGCTATCTCTAAGGTTTTCACACTCGGAGACGGATGATCTGACTGTGATTCTGATGGCTGAGGGCCCGGTTTTTATACTGTTATTTTAATTATTCCTGTCCCAGGATGTTGTCGGCGGCTCGCACAAATGCTAAAGGATAGGATGTTTTGGTTGAATTTGGAAACTGGATCACGGGAGTTTGGATTTGGTTTAAAAGTAGGAAATCGGGTGAGATGGATAGCATTGTATCCGCGGTGAACTCGGCGCGCGAGTACGGGCCTGCGTTCGCGAGTTATTCGCGATTCCGCGACTCGCGCTTTCAATCCGCGGATTCGGAGCCGAAAAACCATTGTGACAAGTACGCTTCGTCAAAGAGTTTAATTTTTAAGTTCGTAAGCGGGCGTGATCTTGAGTCCTAGTGAAATATGCGTGAGTAAACGGGCATGAAAACATGTTTTTTGTGAGTGGGCGTAATCGTGACTAATTTTACTTATGCGCCCGTCTCTAATTGGTGCAAATGTATTCAAGAGGATCGTGAAGATGTTGAAAATGACGAGAGAATCGGACGCCCTAGCACATCAATAACCAATGATGAAAAATGAAAAATATTGTGCTTAGTAATCGCTGAATAACGTATTGGGCAAGAAACGAGTAGCAGACAAATTTGTCCCAAAATTGTTGAACTTCACAGATAATACTAATTCGTGAATTTTTGTACAAAAACAAAACAGTCGTGATGCTGCAGCTACGGTATTTATGAGGAGACGTGGCACCCTATGTCTTATTCCGCTTCCTGAAGATGAAGAGGACATTGAAAGGAAAAGTTTTGCGATCATAGAAGAGATAAAGGCAAAATCGCTGAATGAGCTGAAAGCAATATAACAAAGCACATTCCACAAGTGCTTTGAAGTTTGGAAACAATGTTGGCATAAATACATTATATCTTAAGAGGAATACTTTGACGGGGACAGTATCAATATTGACGAATAAATTCATATTTTTATTCAATTTATATTTTTAAAACTGGGATCATTAACTCCATGTCGGCGGTACGGTAGTGTGGCTAATGTGATAGCGTTGTGATTACCAATGTTAAGCACGCTTCACAGAATTTAGCACTTGGTTCGGTGATCATCAAGTAGGCAAAAACCACAATGCGGCTCGGTGATTTCGGAATTTCGACACTCGAAAGGTAAAAGAGATGTAAATAATTATGAATGAATGAATAAATTAACTCGATAAAAACAATTGTAAATAACTCTTTATTCACAAGTGAATTAAAAGTTTTAAATCACATATACTCAGTTTTTTATTCAACTGTTATGTTTCTGTTATAATTATCTGCCTGTTAAATATAGGAGAATACATGTAATTAATATTGCTGGCAGTTAACAATTACTGAAAAATCGATTGATAAATTGGGCATAACTGCAACAACTAATTCATTTTGCAAAAATAACGAAACATCTTCTCCACCGCTTCATTTGCTTAATTTAAAATAATTTCTGGCAGGAAAACGCTGCTTTCATCACAATCTTCATATGATATTTCCATTTTTCACCTAAATGAAAAAAAAAAGAAGTTAAACAAACGACTACTAATTGATTAGTATTTAAATTTGTCTAAATTAAATTTTATATTACCAAATAATTATTATATCGTCAAAATTGAATAAAAAAATATATAAATTATAGAGGTCGGCAAAAATATCCGATATGGGATCGGATCAGAACTCTTTTGGATCGGATACGATCCAAATGTCGTATAAAATATCCAATCCGAAAGTAAGATAAAATATCCAATCCTAAAGTCGAATAAAATATCCGATATGAAAGTCAAATAAAATATCCGATCCAAAAGTCGGAAAAAACATCCGATACGAAATTAAGATAAAACATTCGATGCGAAATTAGGATAAATCATCCGGTCTGAAATTAGGATCAAACATTAGATCCGAAATTCGAATGAAATATCCGATTCAAAATTTTCATTCATAGCTTTTTGGTATACATTCTGATTTAAAAACATAATATAACGCTAGATACGTAAAATTTATAAACTATGATGGAAAATGTCTCTTTGATTAAAATTATCAATTTAGTTACCTCTATAACGGATATTTTTCTTTCGAATACCTATATTGCATTACAGTTCGTTACACAAACATAAAAAACTGTACGGATCTAATAACAACCCGAGTCGACTCTACGAATTTCAGATCAAATATCAGATCGGATCTCGGATTGGATTTCGGATCGGATTTTGGATCGGATTTCGGAACGAATTTTGCATCAGATTTCGAATCGGATCTCGGATTAGTTCTCAGATCGGATCGGATATAGAGTCGAGTCGGCTCGAATCGGATCTTAGATCTAGTCGGATCGGATACAATTTTTTTTTTAAATGCCGCCCTCTAATAAACCACCTTAATTAAACTTGTTTGTTCAATTGGTGTATAACTATCTATTATTAAAAAATAAAATTGGGGAAAATTAATTATATTATATTATTATATGAGTTTCATAAAACGATAAATTATGACACGTGTGTTTGGAGTATGACGCGACGAGCGTAGCGGGGAGTGCTTCTAGAAACGACTGTGTACAGGTAGTAATTTTCGTGCAAATTATGAAGTTGTAATATAAAAACTGAAAAGATAGATGTTGATATTTAAAACTTTTCAAGATAGCTAGCGGCTATTTTGTTTCAAGATGGCGGACTGGACTTGTGCTAAGTCAGAAACCTTCACGGGTGTGCGCATAATAACATACTAAAGTTGTATCGCATACGGGACAAACAAACAAACATTCATTTATATATATATATATATATATATATATATATATATATATATATATATATATATATATATATATATGTATAGTAGGGTCGTTGATTTTAACCGAAGTTTGAATTTCTGTAGGTTCGAACATTCGAATGTTTTGAACTTCGTCAACTATATACAAATATATTACATCTTCCCCAACATTTTAGATAATATTTAATTTTTAAGTAAATATGTTTGTGGAACAAATATTTTCAATTCTATTTAAAATCGAAAATTTAATACAATTGCTTAATTTTTTTTTTGTTCTAAGTAAATCCTAGAATTAGTAGTTCATGAAAGATGGCACAGTGACCTTAAATATTTAAGATTTAAAGGTGTATCTATTTTCGCTAAAACCAAAACTATATTAAATTTCTTATTACGATTATCATATGAGCTCCTTTTCCTAGGTCAATATTGATTCTTAACTTTTTTTTTGTATCTCTCAAAATTAAAGAAATATTCTTGGTGCTGGTATTATGTAATTATATTACACATTTAGTAAGCACATTTCATTTTTGAACATTGCAGAGTTGATCAGATGATAACTGTTTGTGACAGCGATTTGTTTGTACATCACTGCAGGTAGATTAAAAATATCGACAAATAGCGCGTCAAAAATCTGCTCTTTATAAGCCTCCATTCGAAATATAACAACGTAGAATAAAAACTTGCATAAACGAGGTTTTCGTTAAAACCGATTAGCATTGAATTTTCTGCACGGTCAAATTTATTTGGAGTATAAATTACATTGACCTACATTGAGTACATTTAGAGATTTGATATAAATATTTTGGATCGATTTTAGCTTATCTAGCTCACTAACCCAGCCAAATTGTGTTTTTGTTTTTACGTTGTTTCATCACCAGTAATGTTTGTTTTATATAGTGTAAATAACAGTTTATGTTCGTTTGAAACCATGTGCATAAATTTGCCATGAACGAAAGTAAAAGTACGAAAAATGGGAAATATAATTCTTTCGTGTATGTAGATTTATAAGACACATATATTTTCGGATGTGAAACAACAAAATCATTTTGACGGCGTGGAAAATTACTGCTGTACTTTTTTATTTATATTTATCCATAAATAACCATGACAACTAAAATATAAGACAAAAAGAAAAATTCATATTTTCACAAATAATAATTAAGAAACATTCTAATACACTTAAAAAAAAACAGCCTGCTCACAAACAACTGTTTATTATTTAATTTAGTACATCATTAATCATTTGGTATATTAAATTTTAATCCTTTAGCTTTTTTCCCCCATAATATGTGAAGTATTATATTAATAATTACTTTTTAGACTTTTTTAGATTCTGATGAATTTTTACGTATCTTCTGAACCTTAATCATGCTATAACTTTAATTTTTAATTTTAAGAGTAATTTAACTAATGGAAAATTTAATTCGTGACAAACAATGTTTAATAACTAATTTGATAGTTAATGTTTATACAAATATTAAAACTAAATTAATATATGCGTACGGGATTCTTTTTACA
Organism: Pterostichus madidus; assembly: GCA_911728475.2. Classification (NCBI taxonomy): domain Eukaryota; kingdom Metazoa; phylum Arthropoda; class Insecta; order Coleoptera; family Carabidae; genus Pterostichus; species Pterostichus madidus. Next base: position 21,710,129 of record OU452308.1, on the reverse strand, counting down.
AAGATCATTTTTTGTACAATACTTTATTTATATTGCTATAAACGATGACCGTTAAAACAATTCTATCGACTGCTGCTATTGGAAACGTCCGCTGAAACGGCTAAAATACAAAATAAATGATTGAAAATAAATTTTAAACAAAGAATCGTTTATTTGTTACAGACCCATATTTATTGATATAAAACAGTTTTTTTTAATGGGATAGGTGGCGTGGGTCAGTGGTATCGAGTAGTCTTGTGAATTTTAGAACTTGGCTTCGATTCCCACAGACAACAATTTCCAATACATTAAAATTACCCCTGTGGCTCCCTCTCCACTAACATCTTTGGGGGGCATGATATGACCACTAGTAACCGCACTTCACGCGCATAAATATATCACCGATATCTACTACGGTAGAATACCAAATCCAATAATGGGTAAACGGCGTGATGATATATTTATTTTTTTAAATAATTTTTTTATTAAATTTTTCTGTTTAGTAATGCACATAACCCAGATGCATACAAATGGCTTATACACGTCGTGATAATAAGACTTGACCTTTCAGTACATTTGCCCACGAAACTCCATTGGATATATATATATATATATATATATATATATATATATATATATATATATATATATATATATATAAACTTTGAAAATATATACCGATTCACTCAAAAATTTTTATACCGCCATCTTGGATCCGCCATCTTGTTTTTATTAAATCTGATTTCGGATTCATGATCAGTACCCTCGAAAACCCTCGTATACCAAATTTAGTGCAAATTGGTAGATATTTCCAAATTTCATCCGCCATATTATATTTATCAAATATGATTTCGGATTCGTGATCTGCTCACTTAAAAACGCCAGCATACCAAATTTGGTGCAATTCGGTTGATTATTTAAAATTTAACATCGTTTCCCAAATTTTGGCCGCCATTTTGGATTCGCCATGTTGGATTTCTTCAACCAACTGCAAAAGTTTTTGAGGGGTGTTCTTCCGCTACAATTTAAGTAAAAAAAAACGACCCAATCGGTTGAGCATTTTTTTTCTATTCGATTTTTAGTACAGACGTATATATATATATATATATATATATATATATATATATATATATATATATACGTCTGTACTAAAAATATATACTCGTATGTATATATATATATATATATTAATTTTCTACTATCAAAATTTTTGACAGAAGAAAATTGTTTAAATTTTTTCATGGATAGTTTTATTTTTACGAATATTACAAATATTTAATCAAGAGACACGGTAGTGTCTCTGGCCAAGTACAAACGACAGTGGCCAGACACTACAGTCTCTTATCCCGAGTGAACAAATGCCCATTTTCGCACTAAAAAATGAAGCCCAAGCGGGTAAAAAAAGTATGTTTTGACTTAACCACCGTGTAGCCCGCATAAAACTGAGTAGGAATAAAAAAGTTTCATGCCATTTGGTCCATCCTTTCCAAAGATATGGATGTTTGAAAAGTGATGTTTTTCAAATTGGGCAAACGTCGTCTTCTTGTTCAGCGTTCGCGTGTGACGTCATCCCATAACTACGACTCATTCCGTTTCGGCCCATCCCGTTTCGACCCATCCCGTACAAATGTCTATTTCGCTCTAAAAAAAGAAGCCCAGGCAACCAATCTTAATATATAAGGAATAAAAAAGCTTCAGCCCGCCATCTTGAAACAAAATGGCCGCTAGCTATCTTGAAAAGTAATGCACTGATTCGATTCAAATTTGGTATAGACATAGAGGGGAACCAATCTTAACATATAGGTATAATAAAGCTTCAGTCCGCCATTTTGAAACAAAATGGCCGCTAGCTATTCTGAAAAGTACTGCCCTGATTCGATTCAAATTTCGTATACGTATAGACGAGAACCAATCTCAATATACAGGTATAATAAAGCATCAGTCCGCCATCTTGAAACAAAATGGCCGCTAGCTATCTTGAAAAGTACTGCACTGATTCGATTCAAATTTGGTATAAGCATAGACAGGAACCAATCTTAACATGCAGGTGTAATAAAGCTTTAGTTTGCCGTTTTGAAACAAAATGGCCGCTAACTATTCTGAAAAGTACTGCACTGATTCGATTCAAATTTGGTATAGGTATAGCCGAGAACCAATCTCAACATACAGGTATAATAAAGCTTCAGTCCGCCATCTTGAAACAAAATGGCCGCTAGCTATCTTGAAAAGTACTGCAATGATTCGATTCAAATTTGGTATAAGCATAGACAGGAACCAATCTTAACATGTAGGTATAATAAAGCTTCAGTTTACCGTTTTGAAACAAAATGGCCGCTAGCTATTCTGAAAAGTACTGCACTAATTCGATTCAAATTTGGTATAGGTACAGACGAGAACCAATCTTAACATATAGGTTTAATAAAGCTACAGCCCGCCGTCTTGAAACAAAATGACCGCTAGCTATTCTGAAAAGTACTGCAATGATTCGATTCAAATTTGGTATAGGTATAGACGAGAACCAATATAGGTATAATAAAGCTTCAATCCTATGCCATTCGAATTCAGACGTTTGCAGTTTCCGGTACGACTCGCATTTGCAATGACCATCAACAAAGCACGGGGACAATCGCTATAAGTGTGTGGACTAAATTTGGAAAATCCATGCTTCTCACATGGACAGCTGTATGTGGCATGCTCACGCGTCGGAAAACCTTCTGATTTATTCTTGTATGCCCAAAGAGAAAAAAAAAATATTGAGTATCCAAAAGCACTTCAATAAACAGAATTAAATACAAATACTTTATTTCTTTGAGTTGCATTGCTACGCATATCAGGTACTCGCATTAAATTGTAGACCACGCGAAACAATATTTTAATAATTTTGTACGTTATTTTCTTTTGCAAGTTTTTTAAAAAAATTCAAAATTCTTTTAAATTAAAAAAAAATTAATTTCTCAAATTTTTTTTGTTTACTTTTTTAGAAAAGGAATGTGATAAAACTAAAAAAAATTCAGTACAACTGATAAGTTAGTAATAAATAAATGAACAATATTTTAATAATTTTGTACGTTATTTTGCTTTTGCAAGTATTTTAAAAAATTTCAAAATTCTTTTAAGTTTAAAAAAAAATTAATTCCTCAATTTTTTTTTTTAATTTTTAAGAAAAGGAATGTGATATAACTAAAAAAAATTCAGTACAACTGATAAGTTCAGGCCAAGTACAAAAACATTTTCCCTTACAAGTCCTAATGTTTTCCGCGTTCTAAAGTTCTGATATAAAAGGTGGGCTCAAGTACATTCTTAGAAACTAAGAAACGTAAGATATATAAAGTTGAAACATTAAGGGTTTCTTTAAGAAGAAGAACCGAAAAATCCTAATTACATCTTAGTCAAAAGTTTCTGATATAACATATGGGCTCAAGCACATTGTTATATTCAACATTAAAACATGTCTTTTCATACAAAAATCTGAATTACAGAAGTGTCTAACCTCGTAACAAAAATGTAAACGACACAAATGTTCAAAATATCAATATAAAAAAAACTAAAAAAAAGTACTTGGCGGCGTTTTGTAACTACAGAAATTACACCTAGAGGTGAACCCGAACTCTCCACGAAGGTTTCCGAACTTACACGAACAGACTCGAAATGGCCATGTTGGTTTCCGACCATACCGGAACATACTGAAAGTGGCCACGACTATTCCCCAAACATAGCCGAAATGCCCACGAAAATTTCCGAACATATCCTAGTTGCTCACGAACGTTTCCGAACATAGCAGCAGTTGTAAGCCTCCCTTATTTAAAGGAGAATTACCAAATAATTTATATGGGTTCTTGTCAGACCGGAGAAAGGACAAGTACTAGGGTTGTTGTAAATAAGTTTGTACTTACAATTTGGTTCAACAAATAACAAAGATTTATTCACACTTACTACATGGTTGGTGTTGTCGAGTTCCTACTGAACTCTCGTATTGACTATCTGACTATGTGACTGCATCTGACTGTCTCTATAACTGACCTAACGCTACTATATATCTAATTACAAAAGTACTAAGTCAGCAAATAGTTAGCTACTTACGTCAAAGAATATTATTTAGAATACTTGACCTCATTACAACATGCTCTACTTTACTTAATTGTATTCACTAAGAATGTGCTGACTTTGACTTGTTACACAGTTGCCACGAGGGTTTCAGGGGTACAACTTAAATTGCTATACCAACACTCAGTTTCCTCATAGTTCAAAGGTTCACAAAACGCCGCCAAGTACTTTTTTTTAGTTTTTTTTATATTGATATTTTGAACATTTGTGTCGTTTACATTTTTGTTACGAGGTTAGACACTTCTGTAATTCAGATTTTTGTATGAAAAGACATGTTTTAATGTTGAATATAACAATGTGCTTGAGCCCATATGTTATATCAGAAACTTTTGACTAAGATGTAATTAGGATTTTTCGGTTCTTCTTCTTAAAGAAACCCTTAATGTTTCAACTTTATATATCTTACGTTTCTTAGTTTCTAAGAATGTACTTGACTTAGTTTCTAACAATGTGCTTGAGCCCATATGTTATATCAGAAACTTTTGACTAAGATGTAATTAGGATTTTTCGGTTCTTCTTCTTAAAGAAACCCTTAATGTTTCAACTTTATATATCTTACGTTTCTTAGTTTCTAAGAATGTACTTGAGCCCACCTTTTATATCAGAACTTTAGAACGCGGAAAACATTAGGACTTGTAAGGGAAAATGTTTTTGTACTTGGCCTGAACTTATCAGTTGTACTGAATTTTTTTTAGTTATTAATTTTTGCGCTTTGATTAAACACACAAATGATATGTATGTAATATTTTCCTATAAAATTAATTGGGAAGCAATGCGCACCAAAAAACTGATATCACATGTTATATGCCTATGTTCGGGTTTTGGATGAACACACTGTATATATATATATATATATATATATATATATATATATATATATATATATATATATATATATATATATATATATATATATATATATATTTATTAAAATAAGACTTGACCTTTCAGTACATATGCCCACGAAACTCCATTGGATATTGCTTATGTTGTGTCAATCGGAGCAAACGCACACTGCCATGATCGTAATGGCTTGTTTCCATGCATCCGTCGCGTCTGTTGCAGTGGATACATCGCTGCGTGCTGCACGAATGCAAAAATGTCGGCTAATAATATATTTATTATTTCATATTTATATTTAAAATATGTTAAAAAGCAGCGAATGAAATGTTCCCGCATCGTTAACAAAATTTTACCTATCAATTTATAATAATCATTAACCAAATGCAATGTATTTCTTTGAAATTAAAATATATTTACAAAAGACATATGTAGACAATATAAAATAACTAACCAAGCCGTAAATACGCAGTATTTGATATTTCTCATTAATGCTATCTCATATTATATGAGAGAGATGCTTCCGTCATCAAGGTCACGCTGCATGGAGTAGAAAATAGATGAACTCTATCCGTCACTGCAAGTAGCTTCGCGTCCTTTTCAATTATTCAAATTCAACCAATCAAATTTCGCGACGGACGCACTGCAACGGACGCGACGGATGCATGGAAACGAGCTATTATACTAAAAATAATACTTAATTTATGTGTTACCCAAAAAAGTATTTACTATTACTTCAGTGATTTGTAAATTTCTTTAGCAAATGTGTACTAACAGTAAAATATGCCTTCCAATAACGTATCACTATATTTTACTTTTTAATGGAAACAAAAATTACAAAATTTAATTAGTAATAAAAAATAATTACCGTAAATAAAAACAAAGAGTTTGAGTATCAATTATATTAAAAAATTGTTCATGTAATAAATTCATGCACGGGTCGATAATTATTATATTAACTATTTCATGGAACTCGTTTCGGATGGTTCAACAAAAGCGCATGGCTAACGTGGATAATTGAATAAACAAAATTAAATTTTATTTAGTTCCAAAGCGATTATAATTTCATTTCTCATTTTTGCATTTTAAGGGAAAGCAGATAATGCAAATTAATTGAACTAATTTACAAGCAAAATTGTTGAACAGCTTTTATTGAGTGTATTAAATAAGCTTTGCGTTATCGCATCGCGACTACGAAGAACAAAAAGTTTAATAATAACATTGTTATGATAATAGCTTTATAATACTGTTTGTTGCGGGAGATATTGTAGCGCGAGTGTTTGTTTATCTAACAAGCGGTGTGAAAACGCATTGTGTTATCACCTGTGCCACTGTCTGAGCTTAGCTCTTTTACATCGTTCAATTAAACAGAATTTATACTAAATAATATTTATAATATTGCCAAAGTAATAATATATGTAAGTCTATGTAATGTAGCATATAGTTTAATAATAATAATAATAATAATAATTTATTTGTCTATATAGAAAAATATACAAATGGATTGGATACATTGCAAGCTTATTACAGTTATGTGGTAATTTACTTATATGGAATACTCAAACATTCAAAATAAAAGCACGTATTTTTAAAGATTCTTTATAGTATTGAAATATGTCGAGGCATTTCTTCTTTGACAGTTCCGAAAGGAGGCTTGTGTAGTTGTCTTCAATGTTGTTAAAATATTTTGTTAGGTATACGGCTCTAATAGGATCCAGTATAGGACATTGGAATAGGAAATGGGCTAAGTCGTTTGCTGCGAAAGAATTGCAAATACTGCAGGTTTCTTCTTGGTAGAATTTGTGTTGGTACCCGTCTTGATAGCATTGGAAATATTTGGTATTAGCAGTTCTCAGTTGTATAATTATTCTAATAACGTTGTATGGAACATCTATGGAAAGGTAGTTTAGACACGTGTTGAGGGTTTGGTACATAGGATTATAGGTGGAATTAATTATTTTTCTTGTATCCTCCTCATACCGAAGCTCTCGGTATGAGGTGAGTATGTTTTGAGTTTCGTTTCTCGCAGTTATACAACTTTGACTATGCCATACCCACTCAAAGTGTGCAGTCCTTAGCGACTCCTGTAGATACTGTGCCCAGTTGTTTTGTTTTCTCCTAGTGGGGTTAGGGTTAGTTTTGTTGCTCAGCAATAAAAGTTTGTCGTAACATAATTTGGGAAATCTCTCATCTGGCATGATTAAAATTTTAATCCACCAGTTGAGGGTTTTTTCCAGGATTCTCACCTCAAGAGTTAATTCGCCCGTTTCCCTTCTTATTAGATGATTTGGTGTTGTTCTGGCCAGAGAGTATAAGTTTTTAAAATACCGTGTCATTCCCTTTTCAATATTTAGTAGCTGTGACATGCCCCATATTTCTGCTCCATACAGGAGTGTCGGAACTATTATTGATCTATATAGTTCAATGTTTGTATCCCAGCAATTTAATTTTGCTTTGGTAAGAGTGTTTTTTACTGCTCCAGTTTCTCTAGCTGCTTTTGATAGGTGAGCCCTAGTATTTTCGTTAAAAAGTCCTGAGGTTGTGAAAACCATTCCCAAGTATGTATAATTCTTTGTATATTCTATCACATTGTTTTGGCAGATATGCATTATTTTACGCTTAGGAGTTCTTCCCTGATGAAAATGGAGGATTTTAGTTTTCTCGGGATTGATTGTTAAATGCAGGGCATCACAGTAATCCGACAAGGCTGTGAGCTTTCTTTGTACGTCATGGGGTGAGTGTGCTAAGAGGACCAAGTCATCTGCATATTGTAAGGATAAGATGTCGGTTTTTTGGTTAACATGGAAGCCTTCCAGGTTTCTTCCTCTGATGAACGTCTCCAAGTCCGAGATGAATAGAGCAAACAGAAGCGGACTTGTGCACTCACCTTGAAGTACGCCTTTTGTTATAATTATTTCTTCCGAAAGCTCATTATTTAGACTGACTTTCAGAGATGCTCCATTGTAAATATTTTTTATCAGTCGAGTAAGTTTTCCGCTTAGGCCTAGCCTGTAACATTTAGTCCATAGCAGTTCGTGGGATACGGAATCAAAGGCTTGCTTGAAGTCGATGAAAATCGCGTATATGCCCTGCTTAGTAGTTAGGTATGTTGCTTGGATAATGGAGTTTAGTACGAATATATTATCAATACATGATCTTTTTTTCCTGAAACCTGATTGCGCCTCGGGTAGCAGCTGTTTACTTTCGACCCAGGTTTGTATTCTGCTGTTTAAAATGGAGGTGAATAACTTTGTGATGGTGTTAATTAGCGCAATTGGTCTGTAGTTGTTCATGTCCTCAGGGTCTCCTTTTTTGTGTATGAGTGATATTTTTGTGCTTTTGAGTTGAGTTGGTAAGTTTTCATCTTTTAAAAAGTTGTTAAACATTTTCAAGAGGAGTTCCTTTGTTTCTGATGGCAGATTTTGTAGTTGCTCGTTTCGTATTCCATCAGTACCTGGGCTTTTGTTAGTTTTAAGATTACGTATGGCTATGTTTAGTTCTTGGCTTGTTATGCTGTCATCTAGGTATGGGTGGTGTATGTCGAAGAAGGTTTGCTCGTTTGTTAAACTGTCATTGTGCCTTTCTTGAAAGTACCTTGTCCAATCGCTTAAACTTATTGGATTCGAGTTATGTTTTGATGGATTTAAAGATTTTATAGCTTTCCAGAATTGTTTTTGGTCCTTAACTTTTCCGAGTGTTTCTTTTATATCATTTTTATATTTAGTTTTTTGTTCGTTTAGGTAAGCTTTATAATATTTTTTTGATTCTAAATATTCTTTTAGTTTTTCAGTTGAGAAGTTATGTTTTTTACAGTCTCTTAGGTTCCTTTTGGTGTCTCTTTTAATTTGGACACAGGTTTCGTTATACCATGGTTTATTATTATTTTTTTTGTAGTTGTGTTCATGTATTGTAATTGTATGTATGATTCCAATGTTCTTGGATGCAAGTTCAATTTTTGATTTTATATATTCGTATTCGTTTTCTGTTGTACTGCAGCGTAGTGAGTCTGTGGAGAGATTTCGTAGTTCGTTTTTATATAGTTCGACTTTTTCTATGTCCCAGATTGTTTTTTCTAGTTTAATGGGTTTCGCTTTGCACTGTTTTTCTTTGTTGATCATAATGTCCGTAATTTTTAGTGAGCATATTAGATGGTCAGATATAGTTATTTCCTCGCTTATAGTAAGATCTAATATTAGCTGTATTGCGTCTACGTTAACCCAGACTAAATCTATAGTGCTTTTGCCTTGTGCTCCTAAGTAGGTGTAGTTGGCTGGGGTATCACTCCGTGTCCTTCCATTGAGGACTATTAAGTTTTCCTCTTCCATTATTTCTAGAAGGTCCTTTCCCTTTTTGTTTAATGTTGTGTCACGTGCTTCTCTTACAGCGGCTAGATATGAATAAATAGCGAGTTCGTGTTCAATTTGATTTTTGCTTCCTATACGCCCGTTAAAGTCACCGCCCACTATAAGGGCGTGATCAGGGTGCTGATTTTTTATATTCCGTAGACTGTCGGAAAAAAGTTCTAATATTATGTTAAAATTGTACGACGGTGAGAAGTAAATAACACCAAGGACTATATTTTTTATTTTGTTTTGAAGTTTGATGAATATCCAATGTGATTCTTTTTCGATAATGGTTATGCTATTGGGCGGGAACTTGGAGAATAAAATTATCCCTCCCATAGCTCTTCCCGTGGAGGCTTCTTTGACTGCTAACTGTTCAAATCTTTTATATCCGTTTAAAAAAGGTGGGTTTTGTTTTAGTTCATAGTTGCACCAAGTTTCCACTAGGCAGATTACGTCGTGCTGCAAGATTATGTTTTCTTCGTGGGCGGATAGTTTGAACAGGTTTTTTAGACCCTGGGTGTTCCAGAACAATATATTTGTGCATTTCCTGCCTTTGCTGCTGCTCCCTGGTTTTTTGAAGAAGAAGAATTCGTACGCTGTCTTGTTTGAATGTGCCGGTCTAGAGGCCCTATCTTTGAGGTATTTTTATTTATTTGCTTTTCAGAGTTATTTTTGCCTGGTGTTTCCTCCGTGCCTTTCCCTTGATTTTTAGGAGTATCCCTAACTTCGTCGCGCTTGTTTTCTTTAGTCACGAGGATTAGAGAGTCCATACGCTTTGTAGTCTCATTTATACGATTGGTTGAATAATTTGGTTCAGTTAGTTCGCTTGTCTGCTGACTCGTTTCATTTAAATCTATGCCAGTATGTAACGATTGTAGGGATTGGGATAGTCTTCTAGTGTAGAGTTGATTGTTTTCAGTGACATTTCCTTCTTCCTCTTCTATGAAGTCTGAGACTGTATATTTCGTTCCGTTTATATAAAGTATATTTTGGTATAAGTTGACTTTGTAACCTTGCTTTTTTGCCTTAGATAAGCGTTGTTTCAGTATTTTTCTTTCTTCTAAAATAGACGCCGGGAAATCATTTTCTACGAAAATTTTTTTGTCTCTGAAGTATTTTGCCTGTTTCAGTACTTCATTTTTTGTTTTTTTGGAGCTAAACTCAACTAGTATAGGTCTTGTTTTATGAACAACTTTTTTCCCAATTCGCTTTACAGCGTCAAAATTGTTACCAGTTAGGTTATTCATATTTAAGATATTTTCCAGTAAACCTAGTATTGTTTGTTCCACATTCTCTTCAGGTGTTTCTGTTACTCCAAAGAATATTAAGTTTTTCTCTCTAATTTTTATCTCTAATTGTTCTATTTGCTTGTTTTTAGTTTTTAATTCGTCCTCAAGATGTTGATACTTATTTTGGTTTTCTTTAGATACAGTGTCAATTGCTTTGTGTAAAGTGTGCAGCGAGTTTTTTATTTGTTCAATGTTCGAATTCATAGGGTTGAGAAGTTCTTTTATTTCGTCGATTGTTGCCATTTGGATTTTTGCTATCGTTGGCAACACTGATTTTAACGCGTCTGACTCGCTCAGCCGCTGGCTACAGGTATTTATTTGCCAACTGCGGCTGACCTTGGATGAATTATATTTGTTCAACTCACCAGTTTTGCTGCTTGTAGGTGTGTAATTTTTATATTGTTCTGCGGGAGGCAGTTTGTAACGTCTTTTCCATTAGTTCTTTGAAATAATAGTTTCAGGGATTAGCGTATTCGTGGAGATTTACTTAAGCACAACAAATCACCCAACTAAACCAACTCATTGCAATGTTGCCAATGTAGTTTATGTTATCATATGTTATCATATACAGGCGTTTTAATTTTTTCGGTTAAACAAAAAGATATTGGCTGGTACCACGAGCAAGTTACTAAAACACTGTTTTTGGGTGTTTTAGTTAAAACCATGACGACATCTTAAAACACTCTTAAAATTATGCTTACCACGAGCATTGTTTTAAGGATGTTTTAGCTAATACCATGTAAACAAGAAAATATATATGACAACGTTGTAAAAGACGCAATACGCATGCGCGTTTCGTAATATTTTTGACAGTAGTTTCCAATTCAACATGAAAGTAGTTTGATAGGTTATGGTTTTTAGATGTCAGAGACTTCGTTAAACTCATGAAGGAATGCTAGTTATTCCTTGAATGAACAGTAAAAAGTGTTTATACAATTAAAACTCAAGTATTTATCACGAACATATTTTAATTTGAATATTTTGTATCTAAGCACATACATTACTATATTATTATAATGTTATTATTGTATTTTAATGGCCAGCTGAAAAGATTAAAACGGAAAATTTAACGTCCGAGGAAATGAATTTGCTTCCTAAATTAAAGAAAAGATGTGACAGAAAACTGGCATGACTGGATATTATGAATGTGTTCCAGGGACAGCGCCAGGATTGAATTGATGGGTGGGCACGAATTGGCCGCATAAGTTGTTGGGTAGGCACCTAGATGTAAGCGAATGTGGACATGGCCTGCTGGCCTGCATTAAAAATGCGATATAGTACTGAAAATATTTTTTATTCTCTATACATTCGGTATAAGTAGTATCTGGAATTTATAACATGGTATAAAATAAATAAACATTATATAGATGTTTTTAATTGAGAACATAAATTTATTTGAAATTAGTAATATAAACAGCTGTACATAAATATATAAAACAATATTAAGTACTTAAAAATAAACATAGAACTTAAAACATTGCTTCAAAAATTTAAATTAAAATATAACTTACTAAATGAACTTTTCAATATTATAATACAATTATATATTCATTACATTAATTGCATTCTTCTATTTGGATTGCGTTTAATAAACTCGTTCACTACTGTTTCCATGCTTATTGATTTTGCTATATATTTTTCAATATTTATAATTGCCAGAGTTGCCAGCCTGTCGTTAGTCATTTTATTTCTTAAATATGTTTTCAGTCTTCTAAGACCAGAAAAGGATCTCTCACATGCAGCACTTGAAACCAGAATTGTTATGCATATTATTAAAAGTTTGTGTTTCACCGAAAATGCAATTTTATATTTATTTACCATATCAGCAAATTGTACCATGTTTGAAATTTTTATATTATATTCTTTTTCGTAATTTAAAATTGTGTTTGGTAAAATATTTAATTCTGATCTTAGTAAATTTAAATCACATAAATAATATTTTGACAGTGGAATTATAGTATCATAATTTAAATTTTTTTCTGGTATTTCAGGATTCAAGCTACAAATACTCATTAAAATATTTTTATTAGCAAAAAATCTGTTTTCTAGCCCAACTAAAATCCTGTCTATCACAGGTAGAAATATTTTCGTCCTTAAATGTTCTTTTATTTCTGTGTTAATATCTTGCTCAAGAGAATGCATTTGCTCTGTAATTATATAATTTTTAAATTTTTTAGAGACTTTCGACAGTCGTTTTCTTTGAAAAATTTGCAGTTTAATATTATTGTCATCGGCAATAGCTACTGCTTCTTTGTAAACAATTTCAAAACAGAATTTTTGCTCAAAAGTATGAATAGTGTCTCTTTGGTTGCTAAATACATTTTTAATTCCTTCTATTAACAATAAAGCATGAGATACATCTGAATTAACTTCTTGTAAATAATCACTTATTCCCTTGAACATAAATAAAATATGAAAAAACATAGTGTGATTAAATATGAACATGAAATTCAATTGTTTCAAAAGACCAGTCTCTTCTATCTTTCGTTCGCTTTTTTCAGTGATTAAAATATTTAATAACAGTAAGACTATTTCAAATGCCTTCTTTAAAGCTATGCATGCGTGTACTTGACTTGTCCAACGCGTAAAACATATTCGCTTTAATTCCACAGGTTTGCGGTCTTTATATATTTCTTTTTGTAAATTTATAAATCTATTATGTATTGCAGAACCAGAAAAAAAAACATAATTTTTCTAATAAAGAAAAAAAGGAATCGGTTTCAACAAGACATTTGCATGCGTCTACTACAACTAAATTCAGCTTGTGATTGAAGCAATGTACATAGATAGCTTGTGGCACTTCCTCACGGAATAATGCCTGTACACCATTTAATCTGCCACTCATGACACTAGCCTCGTCGTAAGTTTGTGCCACACATTTGTTTATATCTATGTTACATTTGGACAGAATAGAGATTGAGCAGTTAATGACTCTGCTGCCGTATAACCCAGAAATCTTTTATACAGAGTACCATTTAAATAATATCTTAAAACAATAGAAATTTGTTCTGTTTTCGAAATATCTTTCGTCTCATCCACCATTATTGCAAAATATTCGCATCTTTTTATATCATTGCTAATTTCATTTAGTATTAAATTTGAAATAATATTCAATAATTCATTTTGTATACTGTGATGTAAATAGTTTGCATTTTTCGGAGCATTTAACAAACGAGATTGTAAAAATAAATTATGCTTAGATACAAAATGCAATAATTCAATAAAATTACCTCTATTTACACTAGTTTCACTTTAATTGTCACCTCTCAATGGAAATCCCTGCAAAGCAGCAAACAGCAAAACTTCTGCTATCAATTGTAAAAATTCTCGGTTTTCTTGCACCTGTTTCTAATATATCTTGTTAATTTGTGAAAGGACAGACTCGTTATTTTTGCACCTTATTGAAAAGTCATTCCATGCCACTTCACAACGTTTATGTTGATCACTTGCTGCGTGTTTTAAAAAGCCTGAATCTTTTTCCATTGTTCGTTTCCAGTTTTTGAACCGGACTGTCACAAATGGTTTATTTGGTTCATATGCTGCATTAGATAAAAACCGGCAAGGAAAACAAAACGCAGAATCGTCTAATATACTATATTCCAACCACTTATGATGATGGAACCAAGACATTTTGAATCCTCGCCACTTGTTGCCAATTTTTTTTTGTGGGTACTTGGATAATTTCGGCTGTACTGGTCTTTATGTTATACTCTGCGCGATATCTTGAGGGTCAACAACAGTTTTTAACACCTGATTATCAACTAAAGAATAATTTGTTGCTGATGATCCATCAGCAAATGACAGTGATGCACATCCGTCTTCTGATTGATCATCATCATACTCACTATTGTCACTATCACTTGCTGCAGAAACTGCGTATTCAGCATACGATTCGTCTAAATCTGCATCCTCTTTGTCTTCCCACTTATCTTGGTCCTGGATTAAACTTTGGGCTGCACTCATATTTTCACTAAGTTCGCTACTTGAAGCAGTACTATTTTCGCCTTCTTCACTTATTCTTTTCTGTTTTTTATTGCTAGTAACTAACCAATTTAATAAATTCCGTTTTCTATTCATTTTATAAATAATTATCATCACGTCCGTACCTCATTGCTATAATTTACAAATGTGCCACTAATAATGCTTAATCGAGTATAGTTTTGTACAGCATAAACCTCGCGCAATATACAAGTCGACGCTAGTCGGCTAGTCGCAAGGTAGCACCTCCTTCCTCTCCCTTCGCTGCGGTAAGAATTGCAAGTTATAACTAGTCTTTGCGTAAGCGTGTAAGAAAAATAAATATTTGTTAGTTTTATTGTCTTTATTTCGTTAATTATGTATATAAAATATATTAATATATTATATCAAAAAATCTAATTTCTAGCGGATGGGCACCTGGGTGGGCACAACCTATTTTCGGGTGGGCAAGTGCCCACCCGGGCCCATCCCTGGCGCCGTCCCTGATGTGTTCTAAACGATTCGGTACATGAGAGAACTAGAAAGAATTGTAATTTGTAGCACTTAACAAAAAAATTAAACGAGAAATATATACAATACAAATTTTATTTTATTAATAAAAACTTATGTTAAATTTAATTAAAATTTATGAGGCAAATAGGAACAGAAAAAGGATAGTTTTTATTTTAAAAGTGCAAGAATTAACAAAAAGTATTGTAAATATAATAATCATCCCATTCGATTACACAGAGATATTCTGCTATACAGTAAAATTATTAACTGATTTTCGCTAAATTGTCTAATTTGATGAATACCTGACTATGCGATACCACATACCAACACTACATAGGTACAAATATCTTATAATTTTGCTGTCATACTTTTGAGAAATGTCGTGTAAATCACCTGAAGACAATAAAATAAATTATTATTCTATTATTATACTTGTTACAAGACGATTTTTATTTAATTATATTCTTCTAGTTTAGTTTTCTGATTATTTAGTTTCGTTAAAAATACCAAACTTTCTCACGAAAGTTTGTGTGGGCTGTAGCGTCTGAAATCTGACCCAAGCCATAAAACCACTTGACTTAGGGATATTCACATGCAACTCAAGCGATAACTGCACACATGTGTTTATGTAAAACATTCCTAAGGGCTGCAAAGACGCACCCAGAGCTAGCCTGGCATCATTCGAAGTATTGGCCTTGCTTTGTACAGTTCAGTTGTGCAGTACTGTGTTAGCTTTGATATAAACTTGTGATTAAGTGTCTGATTAATCAATTAGTGTACTCTGGATTACCTGGATTTATGGGATGGCTAGCACAGTGGTATGAAGTCGGCCTGTGGATCCTGAGATCCCTGGTTCGATTCCCACAGGCGACAAATTTTCATAATTTCAAAAAGCTATCCCTGTGGCTTCTCCACCACTAACATGTTTGGGGGCCGTGATTTGACGACTGGTAACCGCACTTCACGCGCAAAATATATCACTTACCGAGATCTGCTTTAGCAGAGTGCCACACCCAGTAATGGGTAGAAGGCGTGATGATATATTTATTTATTTATTTATTTGGATTACCTGAGAGCTTCTATCTATCGGTGAGTTTGTCATTCAATGAGTTTTATGTATCATGCATGAATTGTAATGTGAGCGTCACTGGAGGTGGCGTCACGCTGTGTGCATTATGTGCCCCGCTGGCTTCCCATATGTGGGGAAGGCTGGTGGTAACGGCACTACAATATCCTGTCGGTTAGACGGTGATAGGTGTAGCCAACCCATCGGTGTTCACTACAGTTGGTAGTGAGCTGTGTCGGTGAACCCGACGGCCTATCTGTTAGCCCGAGTTCCTATCCTGCCTCTGGAGGAGGTATATCATTGATAATTCCGGTCTAATTAACCTGCAGCGCCCCAATGGTGGGGATTGATGTGCGTGACTCTGCGATGACACTCTCACTGAGCTTTATGTCTCAAACTCACCTTTATTTACAGGAGACGGCTGATTAATTTACCTGAGTCACCTGACTCACCTGACGCGGCGTGTACACCTACACCTGGTTCACGCCATATCATCACATGCCCTGACTATACATATACAGTTTGTATGATTATTGTTTCACCCTCATTTAAATATATCATTTAACTGTACACTCTACCCGCCGTTAATATCTCAGAAGTGGGATAAAATAGCGTTGTCTTCATCTTCATCTATCTTCTATCATCTTATAATATACTTATGCATTTAATATATTTTAGATTACATCGAAATAAAAAACAGAATTGTGGTTATATGTTGTGTCATATGACAGCTGTGAAGAACCAAAATATCACGCGATTTGCGACTGCGCGCACATACTGTACAACTGGCGCTTTTATTTAATTTAAATTTTACTTACCTTTTTCATCTTCAAACTTGCATTTCAGTCGAAATAATTTGTGTGGCGATAGCGCGCAGGCTAAACGCTGTATTATTTTACAGCGGCCCAACTAAACAAAGATCTCTCGAAACATGTCATAAATATCGACTGTATCATCGATCCGCTGTTTGATGCGACTGCGTCTCCGCTTCATTCAGACACATTTCTCGATGCTGAATTGGATAACTTAAATTTTCTGGCGAATCAGCATTCCTATATTCTAATCATGACGTGAGATGATACTTTCGTAGTCATTCAATAATCTTCGCTATGTTTCGTATTAGCGCTTTTAGCTAGACGCATATTACGACGCATGTCGTGGCATAGCTGCGTTTTAGATGTTAATTGTCGCTCAACTAGTCTTAATAAATTTGCTAATTTAAAAAACAAGAATAGACCTAAGGTGGAGTGGGGTAAGTTCGTAAACGGGGCAAGTGCATATACGGGCAATTTTTATTATAATATGAACGAAATTTCTCTAGCTAGTATGTAGTAATATACTACAAGTTAATATGAGCTATTCGTCATAGATAGCGCGCAAGAATGAACGCATTTTCCTGAATTATATCTGTTTTTGTTAAGCCATCACTTGTAAACTAACAAGCAACATTGAGGTATCCCTAAACAAGCAATAGTTCTTGATATAATTTTATATTCTGTGTTGTTATTTTAGGTAAGTATAAATAATATTGATGTAATTTTACATTAAATAAACAGTTTCATTTGTTTTTTGTTTTAATTTATTCAAAAAACACTAGTCTGATGTTGCCCCGTAAATATTGTATCTTGGGGCATGTGCAGACCAACACGGTGGGGTAAATCCGTACTAGTCTGCTCATGTTCAGTATATCAGTTTATTTTTTGTACTATAATTTTTCATGAAGGGTCAGTACCTAATTTTTTTTGTTTTTTTAATTTTTCTCAGCGATAAAATGGTTCGCAACTACGTCAGAAAAACTAACAGAGGTGATTATTCAAAACGATGTCTAGATTCAGATAATATGTGCAAATAATATACCCTATACTTTTTTTGAATAATAAATATTTTGTTTATACTTTAAATCTTGTTTTATTTTACTAAACTCCCTTTTATATTTCAGTAAAAAGTACTTTTTGTTTAAAAATGGATAACTACAAAACTAATCAATATATTTGAATGCGGTAAAAAGCATTTTATAGCAGATTTGTTAATAATTCTGCTCTTGCCTCAATGCATATGAAATAAGATTTCAAAGTATTTTTAACTCCCGGTTACGCTCTTGCCCCATGTTAGGGGAAAGTGCAGAGTAGTTGACACTTTAAACAATTTCCTATTAAAATTAAAATCTACGAGGAAAATTAGGGTTCTAGTTAATATTAATTAAATAGTAGTAATTGTGCGAAGCGTTCGAAATCGACAGCGTTATGTATTTACATATTAGACTGAAAATAGATAGGTTTAAATTCCAACTTTACAAAAACCAGTCTGCACTTATCCCACTCCACCTTACTTTATAAAAAAATCAGCTTTAGTTTTGTTAGAATTTTATATTTTTATGACAATAAATAATGGAGTAGATGGCATAGTGGTATCGTGTCGGCCTGTGGATCCAGAGCACCCATGTTCAATTCCCATTGCCGACAAATATTTTCACCACATTAATACTACTCCTGTGGCTCCCCCTTCACTAACATCATTATAGGCCGTGATGGTATACATACATATATATATATATATATATATATATATATAAATATATATATATATATATATATATATATATATATATATATATATATATATATATATATATATATATATATATATATATATACATATACACAACTGGTATACGCAGTGCACTCAAAATTCAGTGCTCAATTAAATAAAATTTCAGATGTTATTTATTATTACAAAAAAAGATTGTTGCGCATCTTTCAGTATTTTTGGAATGTCAATGTCCAATTGATCTTATTGAACGAACCGCCACTGATAATACCTTCGAATAATGTATGCCATTGCCATACCATAAACAATAAAACAACAAACAAGCTGAGCCACATAGGTAAGTCTGCGTTATAAAAAAAAAAGTTGTTATTTTTATGCAATTGTCGAAAAATGTTCACTTTTTTCACTAATATCACTGGGCAATGTAGGTCACTGTTTCATTGTTTATGTTTCCATAACAACTTACAGCATGCGCGAAGAAGATATTTTCACGCACGCTGCTATGGGTAATGTATGTTACTGATATTTGTTGACAGCTGCATAAAAAATAATTATTTTATTTTTTTAAATATTGTAATTCAGTTGAAAAAAAGATTGTATTCACGTCGTACGCGAAATGTATTTAGCGTCCTCCAGTAATTGTGTCGGCACTACTCTCGGCGCGCTCTGCAGATATTTCGCGCAGTAACTACTGTATACGTAGGTCTTAAAATTGTGGGTCGAAACGATAATCGAAGTAGACGACTTTCGGAGAACACCAAACATAATTTACTGACGACGTGTACAGACCATTTTTATGCATCTGGGTTGTATGCATTACTACACAGAAAAATTTAATAAAAAAGTTATTTAAAAAAATCAATATAAATATATCATCACGCCTTTTACCTATTATTGGATGTGGTATTCTACCATAGTAGATATCGGTAAGTGATATATTTATGCGCGTGAAGTGCGGTTATTAGTGGTCATATCATGGCTCCCAAAGATGTTAGTGGAGAGGGAGCCACAGGGATAATTTTAATGTATTGAAAGTTGTCGTCTGTGGGAATCGAAGCCAAGTTCTCAAATTCACAAGACAACTCGATACAACTGAGCCATCTATCTAATTAAAAAAAAAACTGTTTTAAATTAACAAATATGGGTTTGTAACAAATAAACGGTTCTTTGTTTAAAATTTATTTTCATTCATTTATTTTGTATTTTAGCCGTTTTAACGGACGTTGCCAATAGCAGCAGTCGATAGAATTGTTTTAACGGTAGTCGCTTATAGCAATGTAAATAAAATATTGTACAAGAAATAGGGATGGGCGATAAACATCGATGTTTTCGAAACATCGATGTTTTCGAAACATCGATGTTATATTTCCGATGTTCGATGTTTGAACATCGATAGTGATCCTTTTTAAACATCGATGTTTTCATCGATGTTACAATAAATCATCGATGTTTTTGAATAATAAATAATATATAATTAGAGTTGGGGATTTTACTTTTATTCAACAGTTTTCGTTGGTTTCTCTTGTAGACACACAACGTCACAACGCCATAGCCTTGGTCTTATTGTCAACTTCACGTTCACATTCACACACCACTACGCCAACGCAATAGAGAAAAAGAATAAACTGCACTACGCGTACGAGTACACGCACGTTCATGTCATTGATTCGTTTGTTGAAAGTTACATACAAAAAACAAGTGTTCATGTTCAATTGTTGGGAAAGGGTTTACAAGTATTTCAGTTTTCAGTCTGTCTCTTGTTTTACTTAAACAATCTAATACCTATGTCAAATAAATAAAAAATGCTTGATCAATGATTTGACAGATCAGAATGCTAAATTGCAAAAACATCGATGTTTTGTGTTCGATATTTTCTTTACATCGATGTCTTTCACCGATGTCCCATCCCTAACAAGAAATGATCTTTGTAAACAGAATCCCGTAAGTATATATTAATAAAAGTTTTCACATTTGTATAAAAATTAATAATCAAATTAGTTATTAAACATTGTTTGTCATGAATTAAATTTATTATATTAGACCAACTGGGGAATAGTGGATTGTGATACTGTCTTAGTTGAACTGACTGATGTTAACCTATATACGCCGGTAACATGACATGAGAGCTATGGAGCAACTCGTGGTGCCATCTACCGACAAAATCGCAAACTGCTTGAGAGCTATTGAAATAAAACAAAAGAGAAAATGTCTATTGCGATGTGGAATTGAGTCTTAATAAATAAGAAAAAATAGGAAAAAACTAATTTCCCATCACTTGTCTCATAATTCCACAAAGGTTTTACAGCACGTTTGCATCAACTTATCAGGTCATCAACAAACGGCTGGTCAGTTCATCTTTAACCATAGACGCGTTTCGTCCTTCCGGACTCATCAGTATGGTGCGATCATTTATCTAACTAGACCAACTAGGGAATAGTGGATTGTGATACTGTCTTAGCTCTCATGTTGATGACCTGATAAGTTGATGCAAACGGGCTGTAAAACCTTTGTGGAATTATGAGACAAGTGATGGAAAAATAGTTTTTCCTATTATTTCTTATTTATTAAGACTCAATTCCACATCGCAATAGACATTTTGTCTTTTGTTTTAATAAAGTAAAAGTATAAACACTGCCTACAACTAATCATTTATTAATTAGTTATTATTTTTTTATTTGAGTACCTAGTCTGATTTCGAATACGGTATTTAAAGGGTAAGTTGTGGGAGAAATTTGAGAAAAATGTATAGCAACAGCGCGAATCTATGCACAGTGTTATCCTCAAAGATTCATTCCCATCGCCAAATAACGTCTTCGTAGTGAGAAATGCGGGACGAGGTGGAGGCCGCCAAAGATTACGCAACAATGCTGAAAATGAAGTTTTGTAAATTGTGGCTGCTGAACCTATAGTCAGTACACGAAGAATATCTCATGTTATGGGTGGAGTGTCTCATTGTTCAGTTTGGAGAATTCTTAGAGATTATAATTTTCATCCTTTCATTTACAAAGAGTTCATGCACTAATTCCACGAGATCATCCTCTCAGAGTGACATTTTGTGATTGATGCTAATTTTACGTCAAAAATAATATTTAGTCATGAGGTAATTTTTACAAGAGATGGAATTCACAATATTCATAATGCTCATTATTGGTCTCAAGAAATTCCGCATGTTGTTGTGAGAAGTACTTTTCAACATAGATTTACTTTAAATGTCTGGGCAGAAATAGTAAATGGTACATTAATTGGACCCTACTTATCAAACAGAATAAACGAAAATAATTATTTATATTTTCTTCAAAATAATTTACCGGAATTATTGGAAGATGTTCCTTTAAATGTGCGTCAACAAGCTTGGTTCATGCATGACGCTGCATCACCGCATTTTACAAGAAATGTTCGGCAACATTTGAGTTAAGTGTTTGAATGTAGATGGATAGGTCGCGGTGGACCTGTATCATGGCATCCTAGGTCACCAACTAAAACAAAATTAAACAAATGTTTGTCGTTTTATCTGTCAAAATAAATGACATAATAAATAAAGAAATTATTTTGACAGATTATTCGTCAAACATTTATTTAATTTTGTTTCATTTCCATGGCTATCGATAGTTTAGAGGCTATATTTGTCATTTTCAGATCTAATTTGTGCCGTTATAAAGCATGAAAAGTTAATTTTGTTTATTAGCTTAGATGCAGAATTTTATGCCCTAAAACTTTTATTCGAAGCTTTTTTGTTTAAAATAATTAGGGAAGCAGGATATTACAAAATTGTGATATTACATGTTAAAGTTAATTTTGTTTATTGGCTGAGATGCAGAATTGTAAGCCCTAAAACTTTTATTTGAAGCTTTTTTGCTTAAAATAATTAGGGAAGCAGGAAATTACAAAATTGTGATTTTACATGTTAAATCCCTATGTTCGAGAGTTGCGTTCACCAGCATGTATATTTATAAATAAAATATATATATATATATATATATATATATATATATATATATATATATATATATATATATATATATATATATATATATATATATATACCGTGTCTTCCACGTAAATTTTGGTTTAGACAATTAACATGTAAAATCAGTCTTTGGTAAATAAAAAGTGTACGGCAAAAAAAATCATGGGATCAAACTTTATATCACAATACTGCCAATCTCCCTTCATCTTATTTAATACAGATTATTTAATTTTGATAGACTAATTTAATGATATTAATAAAATATTTTCTAATTTTTCGCCTATTCTTTTATTGCTAGTGATGTAAAGTGCTTGATATTTTTTTAGAAATTTTAATCTGGCTGTTCGAAGTATGGAAACCCATCGTGAATTTGTAAATCAAAATAGCAAAAAATCTTGGTAAACAGCATATTTTTTCGAAATACGAGAACATCACAGGAAAATGCACAAACCAACCCGCAGGATTCAGTTGCTGGGAATCCTAAATAATGGACAGTGGAGCGTTGTGTATTTGTCAAGTATTAGCTTGCCGATCGCCAATTCGTACCAGTCTCGTAGTCGTTTGTTAGCAATTAGCAATTTGTGTCAAGTCAAATCAAAAGACAACTATCAACATGGGCGTCCACAGACATTTTTCCAGGAGAGGGCGAGTCGCAAAAAACTCTCAGATATACATAAATTTCTAAAATATTTTTTTTACATAACATAAATACAAATTAACATAACAAATGGATTAGAAAATATTTAAATTTGTAAAATAAATTACTAGTCTTTGTCGTCTGGGTTTGAATTAAAGAGGAAAGACAATTTTCGAATAAATTCCGATTTAGCAGTTTTACATATTTTGTGTCTGTGTATACTTAAACTTAGATTACTCAATCGTTACGATAGGGAACATGTCACTAGCTGGCCATAAGAATACAACTGGAAATTCAGTTTCAGCTTGAATTTATTATCTTCAAACTTATAATTTAATTTTTATTTTATTTATATATACATACACAGTATGGTGGCCACGACTCTCGAACATAGGACTTTAACATGTAAAATCATATTGTTTTAAATTTCCTGCTTCCTAATTATTTAAAAGAAAAAGCTTCAAATAAAAGTTTAAGGGCACAAAATACGAAATTAATTTTGCATGCTTTGTATCGGCACAAATTAGATCTAAAAATGACTAAAATTATCTCAAAACTATCGACAGCTATGAAATTGAAACAAAATTAAACAAATGTTTGACGTTGTCTGCGAAAACTGTCAGAATAAATTCTTTATTTATTATTTCATGTATTTATGCCCGGTATCATCAACAAAAATTAAATTTTAAACATGGTTTAAAGAAATAAAAGCAAATCGAATGTATGACAACAATGTTAATTATTTCATTTGACATGTAATTTTGATTTGCTTTTATTTATTTAATCCATGTTTAAAATTTAATTTTTGTTGTTGAAATCGGTCATTAGACAAATAAAACGTCAAACATTTGTTTAATTTTGTTTCAATTTCATGCCTATCGATAGTTTTGAGGCAATTTTCCTCATTTTCAAATCTAATTTGTGTCGTTACAAAGTATGCAAAATAAAATTTGTTTATTGGTTCAGATGCAGAATTTTATGCCCCAAAACTTTTATTTCAAGCTTTGTGCTTAAAAAATTTAAGGAAACAGGAAATTACAAAATTATAGTTTTACATGTTAAAGTCCTATGTTCGAGAGTCGTGGTCATCACCCTAGTTAAAATCCAGGGGGAGACCCGCGCCCCCTTGCCCCCCCTGCCGACCCCCTTGACTATCAACATCAACTATAGTTAGTGATGGGGACTTAGTCATCATAGTAGTTTTAAATGTAAGTACATGTTTATGATTGTAATTGTATAATAGTTATTTTTATAACAAGTGCCGAAAAAGGCTCGTTACGTGCACGAGCATGTAACCTTTTTCGGCACGTGTTATAAACAACATTTTTCCTACAACTGTGCGATTTAGTAAATCACTAAAATATTATTAAAATTTATAAAATTTATAAAATTTTAATGATATTACATGAGAACGATGTTTTACGGCGTTGCTATGGTTTGTTTGTTGATTGTTGGCACATTGTTCTACGTTATTTAAAAAATTTTCACGAACGTCAAAATAATTTCTTCAAAATCATCTTGATTGGAATAGTACAGTGAGTGATTCTTCTTTATCATTAACACCTCCAAAGATAATTGAAGCTCCGGATCATACTATGTTGGATCTATTTTCGACAATGACAATCAACCTGCTGCTGGTACTTCTGAAGCTTCCGAAATTGTTACCAATAATATTACTGGTAATAATATGAACAGGTACGGAAGAAATCAATGTTTCTTTAGACACAAAAGTTTCCACTTTACATTATGTCAATATAAACAACTGTAACAACTGTATTAATAATATATACAAACAATAAATATGAAGTATTTCACTTACTCTTTAAATAAAACCATTTATCGATATATTTTACTTTGTTCGGTTCTTTTTATTAATTGTCTACAGATTAGATATACTGCAAATTAAGGTTACGTTTATAAACGTCAAAATATACTACTGCATATTTACTAGCGCTGGTTCACCGTATCTTCTTCTTCCATAAGCGTCTGTGGTCAAAATATGAATTTCGCGTTCGGCGCGAAATTTAAATCGCTGTCAAAACAATATTCTTTTGACAGTTACGTAATGAAGCACTTTCCGCACTAGTGTTTCTTTGCTTTCGGAAACGCACTTGGTCTGCATTCATCTACTTTCCATACGTAACCAAGGCAATTATAGTTACGTAATAACAAAGAAATCGCACAGTTGTAGGAAAAATAATTAATCAAACATAAATTGTTAAATCTTCTTGCTGCAGACGCGGCTTTAAAATTTATTATGGAAACACTCTGATTCTTCCCGGGAAACGGTATAAGCTAGAACCGTAACTCCGCTAAATATTAAGTTTCAATCTCCTAATACAAACCTATATGATTACTACAGAAATGTATGTTATAAGTAGTGTCTTCTCGATTAATTAGAATTCGATTTAGGATTTATGATTAGATGGAAATTTAACCACATTATTAATACTACATACATATGTCAATTAGCAAAAATATGTTGCACTGATGACTCAAATATGTTTAATTTTATTTGCGGCGTGAATTCTTTTTATCATATATTCCACGATAAAATAAAGTCTTTAATTAATGTATGTATTGAAAAATATTTCGGCACACTGGCTGAAATATTCTGGTCCAAAATATAATAATATTTGCAACTACCTGACACTAAGCGTTTTACTGAAAATTTTTAGACGAACTTACTACCCAACCACATTCGTTTATTTTAATTACGTGTGTGCACCAAAAGAAACCTGGAACCAAATAAGAAAAATAAAAGGAATAAATACACCACACGGAACATCAACGCTAAAAATAAACCAAACATTAATTACCAACACACAAGAAATTTGCAACGAATTGGCACACACATTCGAACAAAACTCTTCTAACGACAACTACAAACCACAATTTATAGAAATTAAAAACATCTCCGAAAATACACCTATTAATATAAAAAACTGCAACAAACCTATAAATAACCAATTCTCACTCACCGAATTACAACACGCAATAAATACAATTAAACTTAATACTAGTCCAGGACCTGACCACATACCTCCCGAACTAATAAAACACTTACCAGAAGAAACCCTAAAACATCTATTTAACATCTATAACCACATATGGACAAAGCGCAAGTTTCCGACAAAATGGAAAGAAGTTATCCTAATCCCAATCCTTAAACCAAACAAAGACAAAACAAACGCTCAAAACTACAAACCAATAGCACTAGCCAACATAATGTGTAAAATAATGGAAAAAATGGTCAATAAAAGACTACTCTGGTACCTTGAAAACAATAATCTAATAACGAAATATCAAAACGGATTCAGAAACTCATGATCAACCACTGATCAACTAATGGCATTATCATCAGATATAAACACAGCATTCACCCACAAACAACACCTAATAGCAGTATCGTTCGACCTGCAAAAAGCTTTCGATACAACCTGGAAACACAACATCCTATCCACATTCCAAGAATATGAAATAGAAGGAAACATCCTACACTTTGTACAAAATTTCCTATCAGATAGAAAATTCAAAGTACGACATAATAGAAAGATCTCCGAAACAAAACTACAGGAAAATGATATCCCACAGGGCTCTATAATTAGCCCTACACTTTTCATAATAGCCATGAACAAAATAACAAAATACATTCCAACAGACGTGAAACACTCAATCTTCGCAGACGACCTCATAATATATATTAAAAACAAAAACCTAACAAGAATACAGAACAAAATACAAGAAACAATAACTAATCTAGAAAAATGGTCTGAAAACATAGGTTTTACATTCTCAACTGCAAAAACAAAAGCCATACACTTCTGTAGAATAAGAAAAGACCAATTTTACCACCCAAACCTAACACTAAACGGCGAATCAATAACATATGAAAACACAATAATATTTTTAGGCCTAACATTTGACCGAAAATTAACATGGAAAAACCACATAGGGAACCTAAAAACAGACTGCTACGTAAGACTAAACCTACTAAAAATACTATCAAACAAGGACTGGGGAGTAGATAACGAATCATTAATGACGATCTATAAAACATTAATTAGATCAAAAATCGACTATGGCAGCATCATATACACCACTGCAAAACAATACCTGCTCAAAAAAATAGAAACTATTCAAAACACTGCATTGCGAATAATATCAGGAGCACTAAGAACTAGCCCTATAATTAGCATACAAGCAGAAACAGGTGAACAACCCCTAAGTAATCGCAGAGACCAACTACTACTAACATACATAACTAAATTAGCTTCCAACCCAGAAAATCCTACATACAAAAATATTTTCACTAACAGAGACAACAAAATATCTATAAAAAATGAAAATTGCCTACACCAACACATAAAACAAAAAATGAACGAAATAAACATAACATTTCCAAAAATACAAGAAATAAGAAACAGCCAGTACGAACCATGGACCCTAACACAACCAAATTTCGACTTAAACCTAAATAAATACAACAAAGACAACACTCTACCCTCTATCTTATAGTCAGAATTCCTACAGATAAAGAATGACACCAATAAAGATCACAACTTTATATATACAGACGGATCTAAAATGAACAGGAAAACTGGAGCAGCAATAAAGTCCAATAATTTTACAGAAAAATACCAATTACCTAACCTAACATTCAACTACACAGCTGAAGCATATGCTATAGACCAAGCAATAACACAAATAGTAACAAAAACAAACACCGAAAAACATGTAATCTGCACAGACTCTCTCTCCTGCATCCAAAATATACAAAACCCATACCCCACTGATCCCTTCATACAGCAAATCCAACACCACATACAGCGTACAAACGTACCCCATGCTAAAAACATAACCTTCCTTTGGGTACCTTCTCATAGTGGTATCAAAGGAAACGAAGAAGTCGACATCCTAGCGAAACAAGCCACACAAACAAGCACTGTTATAAACATCCCAATTCCAACTAAGGACTTCACAAATAACATCAAAGCCAAAATCAAACAAAAATGGACACAAACATGGAAACTAGTAGACAACAACCATCTAAGGCGACTTAAAAGTGATACCAAAACATGAAAAATACCAGGCACCCGAAGAGAACGAGCAACAATAACTAGACTGAGAATCGGACACACTCTCGCTACACACGCCCACATATTCAAACGGAAACCCGCAACACTATGTGACACCTGTAATACAAAACTAACAGTGGAACATATACTACTCCAATGTAATAAAAATACGGATTCAAGACGAAGACATAACCTACCCACCAACCTAGAAGAATGCCTCACAGTCAAAACAAATATTAAAAACACAATCGAGTACCTAAAAACCATACAAATGTACAATAAACTGTAAAATGTAAACTAGATCAATCAAATATCATTGTTAATATGCATGTAAATACAAAGCCCGAGCACCAAGAATTCTTGTTACTGAGGTGCTCGTAAAAAATAAACCAAATAAAAAAAAAAAATAAAAAATTACGTGTGTGAAACTAACCAATATACTGAGACAACATTATACTGAGAATTTATCTCGTATAAGTGGGAACCAATAGAATCACGAATTTATTTGTAAATAAACCAATGAAATGAAAGCTATTTTGACAATTTTCCACTAGTGAAATTAATAAGTGATAATTCTTCAGTTTTATTAAATCTTCTTGGTTATCAATAAAATAAATGCAACTGTCATAAATGTTGATAGAAAATAATCTATCAAAATGTCAAATTCTCGATTGGGAACTGTTTCTAGGAAACAGCCCTACGCCTTCACCTTCGGGAGGTTTCGAAGCATCGTGCTTTCGGATTGTTATAAAATTATTTTGCATTATCAATTCCGTTGGAGCATTATAGCTAAAAATAATTTTAAAAGTGTTTAAAACATTCATCTGCAACATTATTAGTTAATGGTGGAGGCGATATTTTAAGACTCAGATGGTATGCCGGAGAAAAATTATCAACGGCAGCAGAAGGCTACATCGAAGACTTAATGTTGGACAAAATTATAATATATCAAAGAAAATCCAAGAATCTACAGCAATAGATGAGCCCGTACCCACTATTTCTGTTTCAAATGATAGTGATTCCTTTTTCAGTTATATAGCTTCACCCTCCAACATCAACATACCATATGTATCATTATAAATTGAATACATAAATAAAATAAACATTTTTATTACAAATACATACAATACATACATGTGTAAATTACTTTTATCTATTTTGATCAGTGTTGGCAGTAAGTATTCCTTTCCTGGCAACCGTGTTTCTATCAATAGGCGTATTCCATTTGCCATTTGGATCAGATCTATCTTACATTTACTGAAACAGATCACTTATATATTTTGCTGGATTACTTCGCTCACTTTATTTCCAATACTAGAATTATTAATCCTAATTTACTTTGAAGTAATTCGCCCCAATAAATGCATCAGTTTACTTAATTAAGTTCATTTAGTCATGTTGTTTAATTTATCTGAATTGATTTAAGTGAACCAAGTGGCGAATGGAATACGGCTATTTATTATCACTAAGATTTTTATGTTGAGTATCGTTTGTTTGTTTTGTTCTGACATGTAATCTTCATTAATGAAGTGTAATTTAATTATTAAATAAAAATAAAAATAAATATATCATCATGCCTTCTACCCATTACTGGATGTGGTACTCTGCCGAAGCAGATCTCAGTAAGTGATATATTTTGCGCGTGAAGTGCAGTTACCAGCCGACAAATCACGGCCTCCAAAGATGTTAGTGATGGAGGAGCCACAGGGGTAGTTATTATTATTTCAGGTAAATTCTATTTCATATTTATATGTTATTTAATCTTAATTCATTATTTTAATTTATTATGTATTATTCTTACAGAATAATAAAATCACTTATAAAATCACTTACACATGCTTACATAACATTACGTTATATCCCATCAAATGGGATAGCACGAACCCTAGAATCATTCATAAAATATTTAATCATCAGATTCATCAAATAACCAGCGCTTGTCAAACATTACCATCCTAATTCACCGTCCTTGCTTCAACCACATTCATAGTTTCCTCCATACAAGCCCATTTACACATCACACTCGGAATCATTCATCACGCAACAAATATTCAATCACTTCCATCCAATTACTGCTATACGAGGCCAGGGTAAAAAGTCCCTGAAAAATAAAACAGATGGCGCCACAATCGCAAATCTCATGTGACATTTGTGGTGTACCATCTTTAACTAGAACGCATTAAAATTTTCAGACTGATATATCATTCAGTTCTGTTTTGACACCCATCGAAAGCAACCTTGAAGAATTTTTAAAACATGGTAAAAAGTGAATTTCGCGTCTTGATTAAACATTATTTCTTGCGTGGAAAAAACATTACGCAAACCAAAGCATCGCTTGTGAAACATTATAGGGACTCCTCACCATGGATTGGAACGATTCACAAGTGGTTTATTTATTTTCGTTGTGGTAGTATGACCACAAAGGACGCCAATTGAGGTTACAACGCCCGAAATCGTCGATAAAATCCATGGTATGATATTGGACGATCGGCAAGTTAAAGTGCACTAGATGGCTGAGGCTATGAGCATCTCAACCGAACGGGTACGGAACATGTTGCATAAATTTTTGGATATGAGAAAGCTATCTGCCAGATGGGTGCCGCATTTGCTCTCTGTTGACAACAAGCGCGACCGTATGACAAGTTCAAAGGAGTGTTTGGCGATGTTCAAGCGCAATAAGAATGACTTTTTTCTCCAGATTTGGCCCCCTGCGATTTTTATCTATTTCAAAACTTGAAGAAATGGCTCGGCGGAAAGAGATTTGACTCCAACTCCTATTTTGAAGGATTGCCAAAATCGTATTATTTGGAAGGGATCGAAAAATTAGAAAAATGTTGAAGGAAGTGTATCGAGCTACAAGGAGATTATGTTGAGAAATAAAATATGTTTTCACCTAATAAATCATTTCTTGTTTCATTTTTCAGGGACTTTTCACCCTGCCCTCGTACACCTACCTTAATCTTTCTTTCCACATATTTTTCACATGCTCAAAACACCTCAAAATACTTACAATGAATATATTAATATTATTAAATTGTTTAAATAAGTTTTTTTTTTAAGTTTGTAAACTTATTTTTATTATAAGATCGAAAAGCCAGTAACAATATATCAGTGACATCTTCATTATTCTCTTAGGTACTGATTGCGTAATGATGGACATAATTTATTTCATACTGCCATAGTAACGGGTTTATTTTGAATCGGTATTATATAACAGTACATTATACATATATCAAGGAAGAGAAATGTATATTCTTTCGAGGTGTTAATAGGATGACCAGGTGTACCGGTTTCATCCGGAGTATCCGATTTTCACATCGTTATCCCTGGGTTTTGAAATAATATCCGCAGATTTACTTAATTTTATAATTTTTGAGTACTTACACAATAGGAACAATATACAATTTTTAATCTGTCTACTTTATTGAAATATGAAATTCTCGCCCACATACAACAAAAAAATTGCCCGGCCAATCTCAAATGCCTACACAATTTAAAAACAAGAAAGAAAAATGTATGATTCGATTTGATCTAAATATCTGTAACTGTTGTTTGTGCTCACTCAACTTGAGAAAGGGAATCTGAATATATATTCCCCTGAGTCATGAATTTACGTTTTCACAACAATATGGGCTTTGAACTCCATAAAACAAAATACAAAAGTAACAGAAAAGTTTCATGCAAATATATTGAAACTGATTCTTAAGTTGCAAGTACCAATATGTGAGTCAGCGAACGAACATTTTTATTTTTAAAAACAAATATTCTTGGAAGCGGTAAGAGCAATATCTATAAATTTGCTTTACAGAAATTGTTTTCAAGTGAAATATAACGGAGGAAATTATAATTTCCCGGTTTATATCGTAGTTTATGGTCCATAAAGTATTTTGTACTGTGTATGTAGTAGAGGATATTATTATAAACTTAGTTTTGATGGAAAAATCCGTCTGCAAAGTATCAAAATAACCTCCACAAGTCCAACTGTGAAATCGGCTATTAACGAAGAAACCATAAAAACTGCGTTTTATTTATTTATTTTAGATAAAGTAATCTAATATTAATATTGACTTTTGTGTTGTATTCAATAAAACGCAGACCTATAAAATGAACAAATACATTAAATTTACTTCCTTTCGATGATTTAATATTTTACCCTATATTTGGACTAATGGAATATTGATTCAAATAAATCAGATTTATTTTCTTCATCAAATAAAAATGTGTATATTAATACAATGAAATAAATAAATATATATATATATATATATATATATATATAATGAAAATATACTTTTAATGTAATGACAAGTATATTTGTTTGATTACACAGACATTCATTAATTCATTAGTGTATCCTGTATCGTGTGTCGTATAAACCACCTTTCAGCAGAATAGGGTGACAGTTGGATTACGTGTAGTATTATTTATTTTAAAAATATGATAAGTTAATAATAGGTAAAGTGGATACAAACAGTTTATTAAAATAAATTTTGTTACTCAAGTTAGCATAATTATGAAAAATTACAAGAATCACGAAAAAATGCATGCATGTTCATTTGATTCTAAAACGAAATAAGTATACATACAGTCAGTGATTCCGTGACTGAAACTTACAAGTCATAAGCTCAAGTCAGCTAAGTTACGACTGCGTCCGACCTCCGCCTGGATCAAATTTAACTGTAAGCTGAAGCCCCCTTGCACCTCTGTACTATAATTGGGCTTAATAGCCACCTGTACAGAGTGTCAATTAAATAAATAATGACAAAAATTAGAGTTAGATTTTATTGAACCGTGTGCTGAGTTTATTTATATGCACGAAAGCAAATGATGCAAACCGAGGCATTCATTAATGCTCATACATAGAGATGCATGCGAGGCGAGACGAGGCGATAAATAGAAAATATAGATCTCGTCTCATTTTCTGTTCACTAATATCAATCTCACTTTTGTATGAAGTTCACTGTATCTCACAAGAATCTCGCTAAAAATAAAACTCAATTCTTCATGTTAGATTTGACAGATAAGTAAATTTAAAGCGATTTAAATTTTGGAAATGATTTGCTTGAAAACTGTTTTATGGGAAAATTTTGGTGAAAATTAAATAAATTATTTACAAATTAATTGAAACAAGAGAAATTCAATGCCGTTATGCGCATCTTCGTACCTTATTTAGTTATAGATATAGCCTCGGGAAAGTAAAAAATCTAATGAGGTAAATTTTAGGAAAATAACGGAATCTTTATCTTTAACTAAACAAGATATGAAGATGCGCTCAAAGGCTTTGAATTTCTTGTGTTTTAATTGACTTTTTAGCAAATTTTTAGCAACTTAATTTTTTGAAACTTTGTTCTAAAATTCTTTCTCGCACAAATATTGTAACTAAAATTTATATGGAATTAATTTTTGAGAAAGCAATAAGCGTTCGCCGGGATTTGAACCCAGAACCTTTCACTCGCATGGTGACTCTAACCAATTGAGCTACAAACACTCGGCGAATACTCATGCTTTTTCGTGAAATCTTTCGTTCTAATTTTACAATCTCTATTTAGAAAAACATGTCATTTTATCAAACTAGTGGAGTGTGACAGAGCGTAAATAAATAGTAAATAAATTTTCGAATATTGCCACAGTTATTTACATTTTTATGAAGTCCATAAATAACTTAAAATAGTTTCTGTGTTATTTTACATTACTTGAACAAATTAAACTGACGACTAATTTGACATAGCGGAAAGTTTACGATATGAGATGAGATAATTAAAAGATGAAATATTCAGAAAACAATGGACAAGGTGACAGTAAGGTCACTGTGAATATTTAATATAAATACCAGAAGCTGTAATAAATGCCGGTCTGAATGATGTGGGCGGCACAGCTTTAAATATGCTATGAAACGAGCAGGACGAGAAAAGCTGACGCAGGCCTCACATAACTTGCACTAATTTCATTTTGCTTCATTTATTTTTCGTTATTTATATTGTCCAGAATAACATGTAAATTAAGAACATATAATTCATTTACAATGATATTAAATCGGATTTACGTTCTTCTTAATGGATTTTATGGAAATTTTATGAGATCTGCATCATATTGATCGAACTACATAATATGTTTTCGCCTCAAACATGTCGACATGTCGTTTACTTTTTATTAAATACGTCGATACAAAATGTTTAATATCTATATCTATATTATACTTATATTAACCATGTATGGAAGATTTTCTTCATGAAAATAAATTTTGTTTTGGATAAATATTTTGTCGCTGGCCTAGGTTATAATTTAATTGCTTTTGTTAAGATGAACTATACAGGCTGAAGTTAGCTTCAGAAAAATGATCTGATTGTGTCTTTTAAAAACTAAATTATAAAGGAAACACGAGAAGCTAATCATAGGCAATCGTAGCCCCGTAGATAAAAGTGAGAAAATACTTGCGTTTATTAATTAAAAAGCAAGAGGTCGTATTGTTAAAATTACGCTGTCTTCTACTTATATAAAAAATACGATTGCGCCTGAGTGGTTCAAATTCCGCTATAAGCTGAAGGCCTTCTGTATTGTAATTGGGATGAAGTTCCGGTTGTACAGATAAACAAATAAATAAGTAAATAGGCGTTTAACATATCAAATCAGCTTTTCCGCTGCTTGGCTCGCTAAATGATCTTAGAAAAAACTACTTCAAATAAAATTAGTAGAGATTTAAATTTTTCATTTATTTAAAACAATAACCAAATTTTATTTTCAACATTTATTGCCAGTTGCATCCCAAAGGATAAATTTAAAAATTGGTTTAAATAAATAAATGTGAAGTGAGTTTACATTTCATTTGAAAGCATATATAAGAATATCAAACATTTGATTTGCTCGCGGTACAACTGACAATTAGTTCTATAAACTGGGATACAAAATAAATTCCGTATTTAATAAGTTATCATGGAAGGTAATAAATAATGAAACCTCTATATCCTGTAACGGAATCATTATCTGTTAATAATCGATATGATAATGAGAACTTTTATATTTCATGATTATTTAATTTTTATAATTTTGTTCTGTGACTAGAATAATTACCTCGGAATTGTTATCGACAATGTTGTAAAACGTATTGATTGTGAGATTGAAAGAAGAGTATCTGCGGGACGCAAGGTATTGGGTGCTCTGGGAACCTTTGCTCGAAATGTGAATGTATCCAGAGATGCTCGATTGAGTGTGTATAATGGTGTTTTAGTGCCTACATTGATGTATGGTAGTGAATGTTGGGTGTGGATGAAGAAACATGAACGTCGTATAACTACTGTGGAAACGAGGTATTTGCGGGGCGTGTGTGGTTATACTAGAAGAGATCGTGTCCGGAATACATTGGTGTATGATGAGTGTGAAATTGAGAAGAATGTAGTTAGAAAAGTAGGTATAAGTCAGTTGAGATGGTTTGGGCATGTTGAACGTATGTCGAATGAGAGATTAGTGAAACAGGTATATGTTGGTGAAATTGAGGGTGAAAGATTGCGTGGACGACCTATGAATAAATGGATGAATATGATAGAAGGATTGTTGCGTGAACGAAAGTTTCTGAGTACGAGGAACAAACGTGCTTGTATGAAAGGAATTATGAATGTGGATGAAGCAAAAGTGGTGTATCAGGATAGGAACGTTTGGCGTAGATTAATTGCGGAATGAATCTGATGATTTCAGAAAAGCGCAGGGTTTTAGATTTTAGTTTCGTTGTTTAGTAATTTCATTAGAGTGTTTACCTGTAATTGTGTGAAATTCACTTTCAGAAACAAGCGCAGGGACGACACTCCCTTCGTTTCTTATCTTTTTTATTCTTTTCTGATCTTACATTGAGTGTTTAACTGCAATTGTGTGGAATTCACTTCCAAAAACAAGCGTAGAGCGACACTCCCTTCCTATCTTATCTTTTAATTCGTTTTCAGTTATTACGTAGTGTTTAACTGCAATTGTGTGAAATTCACTTTCAAAAACAAGCGCAGGGCGACGCTCCCTCCCTTTCTTATCTTTTTGTTTCATTTTCAGTTACTGAATTGTGTGGTCTTTTCTTTCATATATAAGACTATCGCTTTCATCTTTTCTAATCTTGTAGATTCGTTGTTAGTTTCGTTATTAGATTCGTTGTTAGGAGTAAACGTGAGTAATTTGAGATTTTTTATGCATTCGTTATGTAGGTTGAAGAAAGAAAATGAATGGTAAGTGAAAAGGAATGATGTGATTGAAGGTTTGTTGTGTGATAATAATTTCGAGTGTAATAAATGAATGAGTTTATATGGAGTGAACTATGAAAGTGGTTGAAGTGAAGGTGGTATGTTTGGATGAAAATGTTTGACGATGACTGGTTGTTTGATGGGTGTGATGAGTGAATGTTTTATGAGTGATTTTAGGGTTCGTGCTACCCCATTTGTTGGGATATAGCGTGAAGATATGTATGTATGTATGTATGTAAAACGGTGGTTAAAAATAATATATTTTTTATTACGAGAAAAAAAACATGAAATTAATAAAATAGAAATAATAGTTATTTTTATAACAATTGCCGAAAAAGGCTTGTTACGTGCAGTTCAGAACTTAAATTTTCTTCATAAAGTCCATTTTTCGTTTGCTTCTTACTCTTATATTAATAATTATTTTTATAACAAGTGCCGAAAAAGGCTTGTTAGGTGCAAGTGCAGAGATTAACGTGCACGTGACCTTTTTCGACACGTGTTATAAACAACATTTGTCTTACAACTGCTAATTTAGAAAAACACTCAAATAATATCAGGATTTATAAAATTTTAATAATGTTTCTTTGCTTTCTTGTTCTACGTTATTTAAAAATATTACACTATTATCAAAATTTCTTCAAAATCGTCTAGATTTGAATACTATAATGAGCGATACTACTTTATTATGAATCTGCTGCTGGTACTTCTAAAACCTCCGAAATTGTTGTCAATAATAGTTCTGTTGATAATATGAATAGGTACAAAATAAATAAATGTTTCTTTAGACAGTATAAAGGCTTTCACGTCACATGATGTCAACATAAGCAACTGTAATAACTTTATTATTAATATACACAAACAATAAATATTTGTATTTCACTTACTCTCTAAATAAAATCATTTTTCTTTTCGTTAATTATCATATTTAATAATGATACACCTGCAAGTACTTCTCTGATATTTATTTATTTATTTATTTTGTTAGTCTGTACAACAGGAAGTAAATCCCAATTACAGTACAGGGGGCCTACAGCTTATAGTGGAATCCGAACCACTCAGACACAATCGTATTTCTTGGATATAAAGTAGAAGTCAGTGAGATTTGAACGCACGACCTCTTGCTTGCTAATTAAGAAACGCAAGTTTTACCTCGCTTTTATCCATTGAGCCACGATTGTCTGTAATATGTACAGATTAGGAATAATTATAATATTATGTTCAATATTTATAAAGATTACGTTTATAAACGTCAAAATATATCACTGCCAGTGTTGCCAGAATACTATCCTGATGGGATAGTTGGTAACTATTTGGAGCAAGGCTGACGTTTTTGTTTTATTTCATTTATGAACAACAAAAGTAGGATAGTAAGATTATTTTCGCAAATGTAGTTTTTATAAGCAAAAGTCAGTTACCATGTTCATTTACAAAACTCGTTATATTTTTTAGTACAAAACTTAACAATTAAACAAAAACCAACGTAAAACCGTGGCTGGATACGCTTTAACTCCACCCATTCAGTTATATAACAAATGGAGTGGCACTACTTTGGCACTAAAGTGAAATATACAGTCTCAGAGAAAAAACTTGGGCGCGTCACCATGTACGATATGCGCATTTATTCAAATTTATTAATCATACATTTATTTATTATTAATCCAATATAACTATTATTTTTTTAACATAGTATTTTTATAAATGGAAAGAATTATATACCGTCTCGCCATTTTTATAAATATAACTTTTAACACTGAATGTACCGACAATAGTAGCGACCTCTGAAGTCAGTCCTCAGGATTTTACTTTGGTTTGTCATTTTATTTATTTAAAGTCTAGCTATTACAAATTAAGTAAGTTTATGATTTTTTAACCTATTTTTTTTAAAAACGTTATAGATTTAGAACAGGCATAATAGCGTAATAAATAATTTGAAAACTTAATAGATCTATTACAATTTTAATAGACTGGCAACACTGCAAATCTTTTTCTTCCATAAGCGTCTGTGACAAAAATATGAAATTCCGCGCTCAGCGCGAAATTTAAATTGTTCTCAGTTAAATTTTCTTTTCGCTGTTTGCAGAAAGCACAAATTACTTTCAGCACTTGTGCTTCTTGTTTATAAAAACAAACTTGTCTGCATTTGTCTCCTTTCCACCGGTAACCAAGGCAATATAAGTTACGTAATAACAAAGATATCGTACAGTTGTAGGAAAAAGAATAAATGATTCTGATCACAGCATGCCGAAATGGTGGTAATGCATAGAGTATAGATTAATCTTGAAAAGTAAGAGTTACCATTTAATTATCGTGCAATTACTGATAATGATCGAGCTACAGAATAGGGGGATAAAGGCTGTAGCCGGGTAAGATGGTTCAATCTGCCCCCATAGGAAATCAAACGGGGATATGATTTCTATCTTATTTACACAAAAATATAATTTTTAGAACTATTTTTAGCCTCCTTTAGTTCTTCCGAAAACTGGTAAAATATAATATTGCACAAAATGATGGAAACTTACCAATGCTGTATAAAATGACGGACAATTTTCAATACAATATTTTATACAATATTTAAAAATACAAAAAAAATATAGGTTTTTATACAACTGCCATAAAATAACAATAACAAACGTAGCCCATAGCAGTGTGCACAACATAAGTATCTACTTCGTGCATTAAGGTATGAAAATACATACAATTTGTGGAAAACGACAACTTCGTTGTCATTGGAACGTAAACGATGAAAAAATGACCTACTTCGTATATTGATATTAGTGAAAAAAGTGCATTAATTTAGTGATTGTATAATAAAACTGATTTTTTATATAAAATGCGTATAGTCCGCTCTTCGTATTATATCCAATTTTTGAATGTCATTTAGGAATGATATACAATGTAATTTTAGATTTTCGATATTTTCTATAATGAGCCTATAAATATTTTTTTTTGTTCTATGGGGTAGGTGGCACAGTGATATCGACTCGAACTGTGAATTTGAAAACTTGGGTTCGATTTCCACGACCGACAAACAATTTGCACCAATTTAAAATAACCTCTTCGGCTTGCCCACCACTAACAGCGTTTGGGGCCGTGCCTTGATAATAATTTTTATAATAAAACATAATTTAGAAAATATGTAATATCATCCGATGGCCATCAGATAGTATTAATTTCAAAATGGCATTCCATTTTAAGAATGTAATTTTTAGTTATAACTCGCTTATTTAGTTTGTCCATTTTACCGTCTGGTTCTCTATCTCTTCAAATAATGAGGATAACAATTGTGGGCTGCTAACGTCGCTCATCAAAGTGTAGCGGGAATTTAAATAATATACGAAACGAAAAGTAATATAAATCATGGTAAAATTTTATTCCCATTTCTTATTCGCAGGTAAAACTATATTGTTTGTTCTCAATGACAGAATATCCAAAGCCTCCCCTTGTGTACGTGTCTGATTCTAGCTAGTTTTTTTACCTACTTTTTCTGACATCAATA
Organism: Pterostichus madidus; assembly: GCA_911728475.2. Taxonomy (NCBI): domain Eukaryota; kingdom Metazoa; phylum Arthropoda; class Insecta; order Coleoptera; family Carabidae; genus Pterostichus; species Pterostichus madidus. Next base: position 21,670,094 of record OU452308.1, on the reverse strand, counting down.
AAGTTATCTGTTTGCTACATAATTTTTCTAGTTGCACTTAACTTCAAAAATTTAAATTTTATTCCAAAAACTTTCCGTTTGGTATCCATTCCATCCAGGGTGCCTTATCTGCATATTAGTCGCATCCAAACTTACAGCCGCTACGTCCTACGCTACGTTACGTAACCTTATGCCGCGCCAAGCAAAACGCCACCGTTCCATGTTCAACATTTTGTGTGTCGCGTTATCTGGTGAAGTTGACGCGAAGCGCGCGTCAGATGGCGTCGTCGCCGCCATCTTGATTGTAACATGTTACGTTAGCGGAGTACTGGAAAGGGGGTGAAAAGTTTTCATATCATGGCCTCCCCGGATTAAACGCTCAAAGTTTTGTCGCGAATATTACCTGTGTTTTCAAGTGATACTAATTTTGTATGGGAGTACTTTGATGGGTATGTTTGATTAAATTTGCAGTGAATGGGTTTATTTGAATCTGTAAACTAATTTACAATTTGTAATGAAAAGTATGTTTATACCAGGTATATATAGAATAATTTTTCAGGTAAATATTATACACATATATGGTTCAAAGTAAGCTCGCCTTGACTCAAATTTCTCTGACTTCAATTTATAACTGAAATAATATAACCAATGATGTATTAGTAAAAATGTAGATGCAGGTTTGCTCTACCCTGATATTTAAAAAAATAAACAACTAGTTCAAAACATTTATTATTCTTTAGTACGAACGACATAAAATATTAATTCATATGTGTCTTAAAATTTGTTGTTAACATCATTATAAATATTAAAAATTAAAAAAACTAATACAATATATAAATATCTTGACAAAAAGTTCCTTACTACAATTTATTTATTTATTTATATGGTGTAATGGCTCAGTGGTATCAAGTCAGCCTGTGGATCCTAAGAACTCTGGTTCAATCCTCACAGCCGACAAAACATTTTTACCAATTTAAAATTATCCCTGTGGCTCCCCCACCACTAACATCTTTGGGGGCCGTGATTTGACTCCTGGTAACCGCATTTCACGCGCATAAATATATCATTTACCGAGATCTGCTTCGGCAGAGTGCCACACCCAGTATTGGGTAAAAGGCGTTATTATATATTTATTTTAATTTTATTTATTTTATTTATGCTACTCTGTACAACAGGAACTTAATATCAATTGCAATACGGACTCATCGAGTCGTAGAGTATTGTTTGACATATACCTGTATTTAGTTTGAGTGGGATTCGAACTCGGGATCTCCGGATTCGAATGTTGTAATGTTACCCAAACCACCTTATTGCAATGTACGTACTTGTATAAAGGTCCATTCACAAATATAGATATAAACATGAAATTACACATAAAAATAAGAATCTAAGTAATAAATTCATATGAAATGATTCCCTGTTATCTAAATTATTATTTTTTAAATGAGACATGTACTCAAGTATTTTCAAATGTCATATTTTACATAAGCATAAGCGTGTACATAAGATTAGCTAATCAAAACGTTATACGACTTACCTGTATGAAGGTTCATTCTCATACATGCATAATCGATCCTCTTCTATCTTTCCGTGTTTATTCACAGCTACGAAAATAAGAATTATAAATAAAATTGTAAATAAGACATATGATTCTTGTTCACCGCTTCAAAAATAAAAAATAAATTAGCGTCTGCTGCCATCTAGCATATTAATCGACTTTTTAAATATGTATTTTTAACGTATTGTTTGTAATAATACATGCGAACTTTTTTCTTTATAATGATTTTTTTTTAATTATATCGTATACAAATTTAAATCCATTTCATTAGGTTTAGACGAAATAACATTTACTGCTCGAGTGAAAGTTCTCAAAGACAGACTAATAGGTATCATTTTCCACTCTTTCTAATTAACAGAGTTTTATGTACACATATATGCTTTTGCTTATGTAAAATATTTGACATTTGCATATTCTTGTATTTTTGTCTTAAGTTTATTTTTATTTTATATAGCTCTGAATACTTTAATAAAAATCTATTTCCTAAATCTTTAATTTTATTTTATGAATTATTTTATTTTCATTTTCAAAGTTGTGAATGGACCTTAAGTTTTATTTATAATTTTATTTATATTTCTTATTTTTATAACTGTGAATGAAGCTTTATTTATATGAATATTTCTCATTAGAATGAAGTATTTCTCAATCTTCTGGAAAAAAGAGGTTTTGCGGGCATCCTCTGCCTCTATTGGTCGATGAGTATACCTGCGTCTGAGTGACTTTAACATTCCTACATTGAAATTGAGGTTAATTTCCTACAGTAAATAACAATTATAACGCTGAGATGAAAATCTTTAAAAGATATATTTTAGCACTTTTTTCGTGTCGAAAATGAGAATTCTCGAACATGTATAAGTAGTGAAATAATTACTTGAAAAAAATATGAAGCGAATAAGATTTAACAAGAATTTATTATTTCTCATTTATTAAGACTACTTTTCTCACCGCAAAAATTACATTAATCGGAATCACTAGTAAATATTCGTTCGCCTATTATAATTAACAATATTAATTCGATGTAAGTAAATAAAACAATTTACTGTGGATCAATAATTACATTAATTAATGTTCATTTAACTAAACAATTCAATTATTTTGTTTAAATTGAAACTAATATCATTATGCAACCGAACGCCCTCCAATTAATAGAGAGAAAAGGTCGAGGCCTATAACTAAAAATTTATTATTGATATTAGTACAGTTTATTATATAATATACAATGATGTTTTAATATTTCAGGGAAAAAGATTATGGCAGATACTAATACTATATTATAAAAATCTCGAATCGAAAAAAATATAAATAAATTATATTTATTCATTATTGAAATGTTACATAATATAATTTTTCATATAAAAGTTATACTAATGTAATTAATATGTTAAATTGAAACCAGTGGTACTAAAATTGTTGATCGACACTGTGGTATCAGCTTTTTCAAATGAAACTACTAATTTTCCCCAAAAATCTGAACAGCGATTTTTTTCTTATTCTCAGCAGATGTCTGTATAAAACCTTCCACAACGAAATCAGAGCGCCATCCACTGTGCATTTGCCAAAATTGATTGTTACTTAGCTCTTCAAAATATACCAGCAATGCTTTTTCGTTAGTGATGTCTTTCTTCAAATTGCACCACTGTTCATATCTTTTAAAAGTCAATTCATATTTAGTACCAGATTTTGCCGAGATAAGTCCGGCTATAACGTTCTCCGCTTCTTCATTAATAACGAAGGGCACATCTGATATATTTTCCTTGGAAAAACAATACATTGAGCTTATTATTTTTATCATTTTGAAAACAAACTATTGTTGCCTTGATTAATTTTTGATTCTGTTAAAGAGAACATATTTTATGACAATTTTAGCAGTGATAGATAATACTTTATAAGATATTCGTAGGATATTATATTTATTAACGCACTATGTGGCAATTTCGCCTTGCGGGTTTGTAGGCCAATTCTTCACAATACGTGCGTTAATTATTGTCATATCCCACTTATATCGTAAATAACTATTTCCTACAACTGTGCGATTTCTTTGTTATTACGTAACTATAATTGCCTTGGTTACGTATGGAAAGTAGATGAATGCAGACCAAGTACGTTTCCGAAAGCAAAGAAACACTAGTGCCGAAAGTGCTTCATTACGTAACTGTCAAAAGAATATTGTTTTGACAGCGATTTAAATTTCGCGCCGAGCGCGGAATTCATATTTTGACCACAGACGGTTATGGAAGAAGAAGATACGGTGAACCAGCGCTAGTAAATATGCAGTAGTATATTTTGATGTTTATAAACGTAACCTTAATTTGCAGTATATCTGATCTGTAGACAATTAATAAAAAGAACCGAACAAAGTAAAATATATCGATAAATGGTTTTATTTAAAGAGTAAGTGAAATACTGCATATTTATTGTTTGTGTATATTATTAATACAGTTGTTACAGTTGCTTATATTGACATAATGTCAAGTGGAAACTTTTGTGTCTAAAGAAACATTGATTTCTTCCGTACCTGTTCATATTATTACCAGTAATATTATTGGTAACAATTTCGGAAGCTTCAGAAGTACCAGCAGCAGGTTGATTGTCATTGTCGAAAATAGATCCAACATAGTATGATCCGGAGCTTCAATTATCTTTGGAGGTGTTAATGATAAAGAAGAATCACTCACTGTACTATTCCAATCAAGATGATTTTGTAGAAATTATTTTGACGTTAGTGAAAATTTTTTAAATAACGTAGAACAATGTGCAAGCAATCAACAAACAAACCATAGCAACGCCGTAAAACATCGTTCTCATGTAATATGATTAAAATTTTATAAATTTTATAAATTTTAATAATATTTTAGTGATTTACTAAATCGCACAGTTGTAGGAAAAATGTTGTTTATAACACGTGCCGAAAAAGGTTACATGCTCGTGCAGATTTCCGCACTCGGCAAGCCTCGTGCGTTAAATTCTGCACTTGCACGTAACGAGCCTTTTTCGGCACTTGTTATAAAAATAACTATTAAAAATCATCAGTTGGGGAGGCCTCCTGTACCCGGGGATCCCAGGTAATTGCACCGGCTTTACAGGGGGTAGTTAAGCCAATGTACTAAATGCAGTTATACAAAAAAAATTTATCTCATAAAAATTTATATAATAATAAATATTGTAATATCTGTTAATTAATTTTGTAGGTTATCTCATAGTGTTATTACCTTTTGTTTATAAATATACGAGTATTTCGCATCAAAAGATAATAATTATATAATACGTATTATCAGAAAATTGTAAATAACTATACAATTATTTATCTATACAGCTATTTGAAGATAAGATAATTTTTTATCAATATTTGAATTGTGCTTTGTGAATATCGTTGCTCTATGACATATTACAATAAATCTCTTAATATTTAAAAATCGAGCAAAAGAAAATAATTATTTATTACGAATGAATAACGTTAAAAACTCATAAACGTGATATACTTGTATAAGCGAATAAAAAAATAAATTCAAATGCATAAGAATCATATATTCGAATATGTGTGGTAATATTTCAGGTTGTCACATGTAAATAATGTATTATAAACAAAAAGTGAAACTAGTGACTGTGTTGTGTTTAAAGTTAAGTATCGTTATTAATTGTGTTACAAGACGATTTTTATTTAATTATATTCTTCTAGTTTTGAGTTTTCTGGTTATTTAGTTTCGTTAAAAATACCAAACTTTCTCACGAAAGTTTGTGTGGGCCGTAGCGTCTGAAATCTGACCCAAGCCATAAAACCACTTGACTTAGGGATATTTACATGCAACTCCAGCGATAACTGCACACATGTGTTTATCTAAACATTCCTAAGGGCTGCAAAGACGCACCCTGAACTAGCCTGGCATCATTCGAAGTATTGGCCTTGTTTTATACAGTTCAGTTGTGCAGTGCTGTGTTAGCTTTGATATAAATTTGTGATTAAGTGTCTGATTAATCAATTAGTGTACTCTGGATTACCTGAGAGCTTCTATCTATCGGTGAGTTTGTCAATCATTGAGTTCTACGTATCATGCATGAATTATAATGTGAGCGTCACTTGAGGTGACGTCACGCTGTGTGCATGATGTGTGTATGTACTGGGGCTCTACTTAAAACACTACCTAGAGAACTCAGTGCCACCGGACATAGAGCCCTGGAGGGGCTCATGTCACCTCAATTCGCTGTCTTGCGTCTTTGAGTCAACGGTGTTCTTAGTGAGCGACACGGAACCAACCCTTTCGGGGGGCAACGGTGCGTCATTATGATACTGGTACTATCATAGGTGTCGCCCTACGTGAGTTAACCCGCTGGCTTCCTGTACCTGGGGAAGGCTGGTGGCAACGGTGTGACAATATCCTGCCTTCTGGTAGCGATAGGTGTTGCCGAACTCTATATGAGTTGATCCGCTGGCTTCCCATATGTGGGGAAGGCTGGTGGCAACGGCGCTACAATATCCTGTCGGTTAGACGGTGATAGGTGTAGCCAACCCATCGGTGTTCACTACAGTTGGTAGTGAGCTGTGTCGGTGAACCCAACGACCTATCTGTTAGCCCGAGTTCCTATCCTGCGTCTGGAGGAGGTATATCATTGATAATTCCAGTCTAATTAACCTGGTGGGGATTGATGTGCGTGACTCTGCGATGACACTCTCACTGAGCTTTATGTCTCAAACTCACCTTTATTTACAGGAGACGGCTGATTAATTTACCTGAGTCACGTGACTCACCTGACGCGGCGTGTACACCTACATCTGGTTCACGCCATATCATCACACGCCCTGACTATACATATACAGTTTGTATAATTATTGTTTCATCCTCATTTAAATATATCATTTAACTGTACATTATACCCGTCGTTATAATAACTCAGAAGTGGTATAAAATAGCGTCGTCTTAATCTATCATTCATTTATTCATCTCTTCTTATATTAATTGGTAGGCTATTATTTTTAAAATTATGTATGTTTCGTCTAGTGTTAGCTATTTTGTAGCCCTTGGTTTAGAAAATATTAAGTACCGTGAGAATGATATGTTTGGGGTTGTGTTTGTGTTTCTAAACCAATAAATTAAGTCCAGTGTGCCTGAGTCCGTCTGAGTGACGCCGAATGTGGAAACATGTTGGAATAGGTGAGGGGTGAAGAGACGTGTGTAAATGGTTAAGGGTGCATGGTGACTTTGTAGATAGTTTTAAGATAGTGTGTATCCGACGATCGACGAGAGAAGTTGAAATTAATTATCTTTGTAAATCTTGATCTTAAAAAAACTGATGTACATATTCCCTGTACTTCGTTTGTTATTTATCCTGACGAATATATGAATAGGAAGTGCAGAAGGAGCAGCATTAATCACAGAAAAATTATATCATATATAGACAATTATCAGAAGAGGATAGATTGTTTTATATTGGGATTGCGACATATGTTGTATTTAAATTTATAAAGTTGTTGTCATTTCCGGTTAAACCGTAATTAAATTTTCCAAGCATTAAAATCACAAATATTGCACTATTTAAATAATGTAAAATAAATAAATAAATATATCATCACGCCTTCTACCCATTACTGGGTGTGGTACTCTGCTGAAGCAGATCTCGGTAAGTGATATATTTTGCGCGTGAAGTGCGGTTACCAGTCGTCAAATCACGGCCCCCAAACATGTTAGTGGTGGAGGAGCCACAGGGGTAGCTTTTGAAATTATGAAAACTGTTTGTCGCCTGTGGGAATCGAACCAGGGTTCTCAGGATTCACAGGCCGACTTCATACCACTGAGCTAGCCATCCCTTAATAATAAATAATGTTCTCTAAATAATATGTGTATCTGCAATAATAAGCGAGAAAAATAGTGCGTCCACTTTTTGAAATACACTGTTAATGGAATGCATCATACCCATTGTATGATTAAAAAAAAAATGTGTGACTTAAAGAAAATACTGCAATTATTATAATTTAAAATACGAATTAAATTTGCAATCAGTATTTAGTAACCTCTCCAATCTCCATATTGTAATATATCAGCCAATGGACCATAGGTAGTTTATTTTGAACTACATACTCGTACATACATCCATACATATATACATACATCCAAATTATCACGGTATATTCCATCAAATGGGGTACCACGAACCCTAAAATCATTCATATAATATTCACTCATTAAATTCATCAAATAATCAGTCCTCGTCAAACATTATCATCCAAACACATCACCCTCTCTTTAACCACATATCACTCCATATAAACTCAATTATTTATAACACTCGAAATAATTTATCACACAACATATTTTCAATCACATATATCCAATCACTCCTATTCACTTATCATTCATCTTTTTTCTTGGACGTACAAACATAAGCGTAAAACATCTCAAATTACCCGCGCTTACTCCTAACAATGAGTCTAATAACGAATCTAACAACGAATCTACAAAGATTAGAAAAGATGAAAGTGATAGCCTGCAATTGTATATGAAAGAAAAGTCCACACAATGCAGTAACTGAAAATGAAACAAAAAGATAAGAAAGGAAGAGAGTGTCGTCCTACGCTTGTTTTTGAAAGTGAATTCCACAAAATTGCAGTTAAACACTCTGTGTAGGAACTGAAAAGTAATTAAAAGATAAGAAAGAAAGGGAGTGTCGCTCTACGCTTGTTTTTGAAAGTGAAGTCCGCACAATTGCAGTTAAATACTAAATGTAAGATCAGAAAACGAATAAAAAAGATAAGAAAAGACGGGAGTGTCGTCCCTGCGCTTGTTTTTGAAAGTGATTTTTACACAATAGCAGGTAAACACTCTAATGAAATAACTAAACTACAAAACTAAAATAAAAAATCCTGCACTTTTCTTAAATCACCAGATTTATCCCGCAATTAATCTTTGCCAAACGTTCCTATCCTGACACGCCACTTTAGCTTCAACGACATTCAAAATTCCTTTCATACAAGCACGTTTGTTGCTCATACTAGGAAACTTTTTTCACGTAACAATCCTTCAATCATATTCATCCATTTATTCATAGGTCGTCTACGCAATCTTTCACCCTCAATTCACATTTCGAGCAAAGGTTCTGAGAGCACCCAATACTTTGCATTCCGCAGATACTCTTCTTTTAGTCTCACAATCAATACGTCGAAAACATACTACCCAAATATAAAAACTTATTCACTTGACCCAGTCTCACACCATTTACCGAAACATTGCAGTTAGTCACCAAATCGTTCTTTTCAAACACTAACACTTTATATTTATGAACATTTAGTAACAGATTTAAATATTTTCCTACTTCATTTATACTTAGAATAATTCTTCTCAATTTCTCTTTAGAGTCACCCATGACAACAACATCATCCGCATACGCTAACGCAGGCATAACGCTACCACCAATATGTACACCATCCACACTAGAACATTGTTTCACGCCAATATCTATACAAACCCAATCACTCAATATACAATTAACTCTCACCGCAGCATCATTACCTTCATACAGTGCGCGAATTGCCCCCAACAAATTACCATTTATACCGTACTGTAAAAGTACATTCCACAATGTCTCGCGATGAACACTATCATAGAGAGAAAATAATTGATCCACACACCCTCTCTCAGGCAAAAAAAAAACAACTTGAATATCGCTTAACTTGCAGATTGTTAAGGTTCGTACCTTATGAATAAGAATATTCTTGTACAACTTCCCTACCACACTCAGCAAACTTATCGCACGAAAATTAGTACATTCACTCAAATTACCTTTACCTTTAAATAAAGTAAAACTGATAGCACGTTTCCAATCATTAGGAGCCACACATCGTTTTAAACAAAATCTAAACAAATAAACTAACCAGTCAAATAACCTATCGCCTCCATACTTCAACATCTCATTCGATATACCATCCAAACCGGGAGCCTTCTTCTTCTTCTTTACTGGCGCTACAGCCCGAGTCGGGCCTGGGCCTACCGGGCACACCGAGCCGCAGTTTTTACGCTGCCGTACTGCCGGTTTTCTGAGTCGATGTTACTTACTTTTAAGGCATATGTATAAGTGACTAGCTTATAGCGCCCGAGTATGATTGATACAAGTAACTGTATTTTTATTTTAACGACAAATCATACTTTGTCGACAGGCGGATTCGAACTGACGAACCTTGGTTCGGATGACGTCACAGTATGTTAAGAGATGTGCATTAACACGCTCGGCCATCGCACCGGGAGCCTTACTATTCTTCAGACTCGTCAATGCAAAACTAACATCACTCTCATCTATATCCTATCCATCACCACTAACATTTTCTCTAACATTTTCACTACAACCATTCGGTCTATTAATGCTACCATATAAAGCCCTAAAGTACTCACACCATCCGCACTTTTATCCGCTTTCACTGCCCTTACATTGCCACCTCTCAATCTCTTCACTCTCAACCAAAACATTATTTTATTCATACTAAAATCATAAGACAATTTTTCTCTCATAAAATCATCAAAACGCGCATTGTTTTCTCTCAAACTGTCTTAATACACTTATTTAACCTCTTTTATTCCAGCAAGCATTTATCACGTAAACTTCCAGGAACATTTTTCACATTTTGAAATCGCAAATATGCTCTGTTTTCACCTTAATCGCTTCTTTTACTTCTTCATTCCACCATGTATTCTTTGGACAAGCGACAAAACTACGTGCACTACAAACTTCTTTTGCACATTTAGAACTGTATCCTTAATTTTCAATCAAGCATTATTTATGCTGCATACAAAATTAAGTACACATACAGGTAAAGATTCATTTTCTCAACAAACAAACCTATAATACTCTCATTCTGCAGTGCACTGGATGTCACATGAAACATTTTTTCGGTATTTTTCACCCTCATTCGCCAACATTTATCTAGACAAATACGCGACATCACCAAATAATGGTCATTCGTACCCAATTCAGCACCACGCTTCACACGCGTATCTACAGCTAAAATTCTCAATCGTTCATCATACAAAATTAAATCAACCATACTCCATTTATTCTCACTCACGTTCTCCTATGTATACAAATGAGCAAATTTATGTTTAAAGGCAGAGTTGGAAACAAAGAGCTCCAAACCGAAAGAAACTGTTTTCCTACCGTTTACATTCACTCTCGCATCACCAAACTTACCCAATACATTCCCAGACATACTTCTCTTAATTCCCACCCGGCCGTTTAAATCACTACATACAATAACTTTCTCACTTGAATCACGTAAATCAATAACACTATCCAACAAATTCCAAAATCTATCTTTTTCAAGATCATTTTCAAATTCAGTTGGGCTATAAACTATCACAACGAAGATTCTATGAAAGCCAGCTTTAATCTCAGCCAAAGAATTCTCGATGAAATACAACCATAATCCCTCACACACGGTTTCATTCTTTCACTAACAAGCACACCCACACCATGTTTCGCATGTTCATTCTCAGAAACACCCGGCCACAAACAAAACATTCCATCCACTTCTTCCTCACTACATCCTTTCCTTTTCATTGACACACAAAATATCAACATTATACACACGCATTACATTCATCAATTCATTTTCTTTACCAGTTATACCCCTAACGTTCCACGTAGCAAACTTACATTCATGAAATTTCATCCAATTATTCTTCATTAACCAAAAGAATTAAAAGAAGGGTTCTCTAGGTAGAAGAGTAGATGTTAAGGTAGCTTACCAGGTTTATCCTGAACTAAAAATGAAAATAGAAATCAGTTACATTCACACAACAGTCAAACGTCAATCACACCTAAAAACAAAATATAACTCAGCGTTTCTATGCAGGTAACCAATATAAACAAATAACGATATGAAAAAAAATATACTATATAAAAAAAAAACTTATATAAAAATGAAACATAACACTTATGTTAGTAAAACGATATTCAATTCGTATGTATGAAATTTCCGAACACAAGTATATCTGTAAAAATTATTCTACGTTCGCTGAATTCGTTAGAATGTAAAAAAAATAATTAAAAAGTAGTATACAGAAATAACTGGCGCAATATGAGTGTGTTTCGAAGTTAAATGAGTTTTTGATTTCACATTGCGTTCGAACTGCACATCGTTCTGTTGCGGATCAGAAACAAATAAACTTCTAGAAATGTGTAAGCCGGAGCCATGGAAACGGAAGTTTGTTTTTCCGAAAGCGTGTCGCGTGATAAAAGTAAAGTGATGTAATGAGGTGAAAACTTCAGCACTTTGAGAGAAAAGAAAAATCTTTGTTCTCACTTGTTTATTTGATAATAGCAGTTTGTTGTTTTTGATGAATTCTGTACAAGTGCCACTGAATTGTACTTCTGTTGACAAAGAGACATAAATTTAGATTTTCCCAACAGATAACTGAAATGTTTAGTGTAAATATTGATTTAAACATAAATATTGCAGAAAAGTTATATTTTATTCTTTCCTATATTTTTGGTTAAAATAATAATAACAATAGGTTACACATATACTATGTGTGTATTAAAAAAACACTTTTTTATTTATTTTATAAACTACACAATTGTATTAAATAATTTATTATTATTTTTATTAAAGATTTCTCGGTGATCTGTGATACTAAATGTATTCGCTTCAATAATCCTATCCTTAATTTTGCGAATTTTTAAAAAAAAATTCTGATTCAGAATTATAACAGCGGAATAAATATAACCTCAATGTTTCAGCCTATTATTTAACACCACTTTTAATCAGGTAACTAAATCTATGTAAATCTGATTAAATTTTTGTAGACATTACTAATTTTATATTTTTTTAATGGCACATCCTATTCTTATACTAATTAATAGAAAATAATTATTATTTTCAAATTGTAAGGAGGTCTTTACCTACAAAACTTGATAGTGTTTGAGTCGTTAAAAAAATATACAAATATTTTTTTACAAAATAAAATGTGTATGCCGCGTGTCTACTTTTTTATAGGACAAGAAAAACAATGTTTAACTTGTCATTACGCGATAGTTCATTCCTTATGAATTTTTAATTAAAAGCGTAATAAAGAAAAATGTTCAGAATTGAAAACTGCATCAATTGAGCTTGTATGAATGGATATAATACATTACTGTCTTGGCATATTATTACGTGTCAGTAATCATGGATATATTCACAGTTTAATACAACAAAATTCAACTTAATATTTAGTTATATACTCTGTTCAGTGGTGGTCAGATATATTTACTTTATCAGCAATCTGATATACATTTATATTTCCATTTTCTTCATTTGACTTAACATTTTCGTTTATTACTCCGCACTTTTTACAAAGAGGAACAACATAGCCTGTTTTATTAAACAGTTTTATAAATATAATTAATAGTCCTACGTACGGCTGTGTGATATAATACGCTAAATAAATGTTTTATTTGAATTAACGAATAAATTGAATTGTTTTTGAGATTGTAAATGTACTCATGATTACTGATAAATTACTTAATCAAATCAGTAATTATTAAAATTGTATGACAAATTTCATCTGGCAAACTGTAGCAATAGGACTGTTTGAATTGTATGTTTTGTTTTCTATGGCACACTGTGAATAGCTAAAATTTATTTTTATTTCTATCTGATGAGGGAAGCATATCATATCAATAAATTTAATTTTGAACGTTTTTCATTGGCGTAGCTAGCACTGGGTGAGCCCTATATCAAGGATTGCTAAGGAGACCTCCCTTCCCCTATAATAAATAACAATCGCATTAATTTATGCATGTTTTTATTTATTTTGAAACATCATTTTATATTTTTAAAATAGGCAAAGTAATACTGATACTGGTAATAATATAACAAGAGAGTGAGAATAAATTGAAAATAATTTGACAGTTTCTGCGGGCTTTCGTGACTATTGCCAGGTAACAAGTTTGAGAAAGATACTGGCGAATTATTTTATAATTTATTAAATTCTCGAGTTATATTTTATTTAATTAGATTATTTTTTGACTTAGCTGTTGAGATCGATTCATCCAACTTAAAAGATTTTGAACTGGGTCCATATCGATTGATTACTTATTAATGTATTCTTGGAAGTTGTTTCCAAAATTTGTTGGTGTATTTCTGTATCTGAAATTTAACTAAATTGATTTTTTTCACACATTTTACTTCACGCGTCGGCAGTTTTAAATAATTATTTGACAACTATCTATCATTTGTCACAAACAAAAAAGCACCTACAGAGATTATTCTCGGGAATAATCACAAGAGCTTTATTCTCAGTATAATAATGACAGGATTGGTTAAAACGCAGACACGTGACATACAATGAAGCATTTCATTGGTTTTGAGAAACGTCAAAAAATAATTAATAAAAAATATTCTGGTGGGCCCTCCTAATCGGTGTGCTCTGTATAGATATAGCGATTGCTAGTCTCTTGACATTTTTCTTCATTTCACTTTTGTTCTAAAATTCATAGTGAACGAACTAACTAATTTTAACAATATATTTTCTACGTCCTATAAAAAAGTAGATACCCGGTATAACGAAAAACCTGATTTGTCTGTAGTTCTATGAGTTTCTCATTTAAATTCATGCAAGTTATATATATATATATATATATATATATATATATATATATATATATATATATATATATATATATATATATATATATATATATATATATATATATATATATTAAAATAAAATACCTTTAGATAATGTTTTCTGTGGATGAATGTTTCAATCAATAATAATTTACTTGCGCCTGTTTTTGTAAGCCAAAATAATGTAAAATAAATAGAATTGTTTCCCAAGTAATTTAAACAACTTGATCCAATCTGAACAGAAACGTAATAAATATCAATTTATCACGCAATACAAAGCATTTTTTGTTGTTTAAAACAAGAAACAAAAACTGCGGGAAGTAGAGAAACATTGTGAATTTTTTACTAAGATAATGTATTTTCTTCTCTTCTGCTAAATTCGATTGTCGATTAAACGAAGAACCCACATTAATAAAACTTTCTCGTACCACTTGGGCAACTTTTCCTCGAATGTTCGCAGTTAACGACATTACTACATAATCTTAACCTATAATTACTAGTGCTGCCATCTCCCGATCTGGAATGCGTTCACTCTAATAATTTCGTTTCCTGAATACGAAATGTTATTCTATTCCCAGTCTTCAAAGAAAGGATTATAAAAGCATTCAAATGAATAAGAATAATCGATTGGCTCAAATTTTAAATCTTTGAAATGTTATTAAACACTCAAACTTATACACCGGAAGAAACTGATAAAATTTATACAATTGTTATATTCTTTTGTTCACTTCTGTTCTGCTGAAATTGAATCACAAAGAAATAAATTTAATATTCTCGTATTACGTGTCATATAAATTGATTGATCTCCTTTCAAGTCTAATCTTTTGATAACGATAAGGTAGAGAAAATGTATAATGTTCCCTCGTCTTTAATTTATCATTTTGTTATACATGATACTTTTGATTAAATTTAATCATATTCAAATCATACAAGCAATTTTCTGTATATTAGGTTAATATTTACTAATATTTCAATCAATGTATATACAAGTACTTCTTTAAAGGTTATACGCGTATGTTGAAATAATGCTCCATTATCTGTCATTTTAAATATTTTTACTATGAAAATATTGATATTGTCAACTAGTCAGACAGAAAAAAAATATTTTCGCTGAGTCACATAGAGTCATAATCTTTCGATATACATCCGAGTAACAGTAATTCGAATTTCACTATTTATTTATTTATTAATAGAAATAGATTACGAGAGTAAGGTGAAAAGTTCTCGGCCTGATAATGAAAGACTGCGATTTTCAGTTAAAAAATTTTACATACCTACTCCCCTTGACTTCAACACAATTGGTCCACACAAAATCGGTCGGATCCATATTGAATAGATCCAAACATTGCTTCGAAGATCGTTTGTGCATTTGCGTTTGATCGGCATTCAGCAAATGCGGCACCCATCTTGCGTAGAGCTTTCGCATATCTAATTCTTTGTGCAAGATGTTTCGCACCCTTTCTTCCGATAACCCCACAGCCTCAGATATCTCGCTCACCTTCATTCGCCTATCGTCCAACCCGATACCATGCACTTTTTCGATAATTTCCGGTGTAGTGGCGGTTTTTTGCTGTCCTTCACGTGGGTCATCTTCGAGGGACGTGCGACCACGTTTAAATTCAGCTGCCCAGTTTTTAATGGTTGACATGGAAGGAGCAGAGTCCCCGTAAACTTTTATCAACTTCGGATGCATTTCCTTAGGGGTTAATCCATCCAAAACGAAGAATTTTATGACCGCACGATATTCAAGTTTATCCATTTTAACGATAAACACGCAAGACGTCTACTTCAAAAATTCGTGTAAACAAACTACTTGAGAGAACAAGTTGAAACTTGTCATATGAACTAATGACACGTGCACCCAGGCAGGAAACACAAATTTTTGCTGACTGGAACGCCAACTCTGTGTGAGGCCGAGAACTTTTCACCTTACCCTCGTAAGCATAGAATACAAAATATAGTTTACAGAAGACACACAAAAGTTCAAAACTAATTGTTCTATTACGTATCATAGAAAATATTTTTTTAGTTATTCTCGAATGTCTTGATCTCAATTCGATAGACTCAATTTTCGTGAAAATTTTGAACTGTCACCAATATAAGGGAGATCTGTAGCAAACATGTCTAAGTTTGCAGGGTGTAAAGAAATACTGTATTTTTATTAATAAATGTATTAATTAACCTCGCGTATCTACTTGTATTAAATATGCAAAAATTATGTTTAGGGCAAATATTTCAATCTTACTCATAATAAATGTATCTTTCTAGTAAACCAAAAAATGACAGTTAATATAATTTTCATAATTTGAATTACAATTTCGATGCAATATTTTGTATTTGTTTGATAAATTTATTACGTAATTTGTTAGAAGATTGAAATATTTTAATTCAAATCTCAGTCACTGTATTTATAAACATTATATCAGGTAGGTAGATAATTAAACATCATTGAATAATAAATAAATGTTTCTTATTTTGTTTCATTTACATTTTCAATATATCCGTATTTCGATTCTATTATGTTTTAATTGATAACGTAGTGGCAATTGCTAGAAATGAGAATAATTGCTTCATAAACATGAATTACAAAAACTACGTTCTAGCAGTGGTATCGAGTCGGCCTGTGGAACCTGAAAACCCTGGTTCGAATCCCACAGCCGACAAATATTTTCATCACATTAAAATTACCCCTGTGGCTCTCCCTTCACTAACATTTTCGGGGGGCCGTGATTTGCTACCGGGATCTGCTTCGGCAGAGTACCACACTCAGTAATGGGTAAAAGGCGGGATGATGTATTTATATTTATTTTATTTTTAAAACGTTGATCCTCTACTTATGCTGTTGGGATAATTTTTCTGTTGTGCGCAATAGCAGATACAATCAAATCAAATTTTATCTATCTATTTGATATGCCTATATCTATTTCTCACAGTTTCTATATTTGATTTGTTTGGATAAAATGCTTCAAAATTTACTGCGATTATTTTACTTAGGAAAGTACCTGTGTTAAAAAATTGAAAATAAAACGCGATCTCAAATTGCCATTCTCGATTCAATCTAATCTCGAGAATATTGCTCTCATCTCGTCTCAAGAAATCAAGATGGTAATTAAGTTACTCTCGTCTCAAATTTATTGAATATATCTTAAATGACATTGAAGTTTCGAGGCATCACTATGTGTTTATAATGCCAAGTCAAATCAGTATTTTTTGGTTCATTTTACTCAAAATTTTAAATAAAATTAAATAAATATATCATACGCCTTCTACCCATTACCGATAATCTGCCGCAGTAGATCTCGGTAAGTGTTATATTTTGCGCGTGAAGTGTGGTTACCAGCCGTCTAATCACGGGTCCCAAAGATGTTAGTGGAAGGTAGCCACAGGGATAGTTTTACTTACAGGCCGATTCGGTACCACTGAGCCACCTACCTATTTAATTTTAGAATCAAGTATGTTGAAAATATCTATTTTTACAACTTAATAAATGTTTTACATTAATAAACAATTCTAACATTTTCAAAACAAACAGCGAAAAATTAATTAACTGAAAAACTAATTAACACTTCATTAGTTTTGAACTTTGATATTCATAAATTAGAAACTGTTATTAACCTTACATTTATAGGAAAAGTATGTTGAATACTAATGTAACCTATATGTGAATATCGAAGCAAATCCTTCTTTCTTATTTTTTAAACGTGATGGATACGTTCTCGTGAAAACTTCCACATCTGTCTTCCATACAGCCAGCCAATTTAGTTCCATCCAATTTTCACTTCTTGAAACATCAGTTCTTGCGATAAAGATCCATTTGGCGCGTCTGAATAACTAAGAAAAATGATAAAAATCAACAACCGGCAAGAAACGCATTAACGCACGTCGTTTTACCAGTTTTGCGCGCTCCGATGATACACTTGTCGGATTAGTGGCTGGCAGATGATATCAACTCGCGATTATGGCCGCGCGCCGTATAAAATCGAGATTGTTCGGTTTATTATGTGAAATGTGACTGGTGAAGAATGATCCTGATACAGCTGTAGCATCGTTATGAGAAACAGAGCCAATTTGTCACTGTCAACGGAGAAAGATGTTTAGTTCATGCTCTGTTTTGTAGCGTGATATTTACTTTATTGAAGATACTCGTATTATCGTTTCTGAGATTTTCTGAAGAAAATGTGAGGTATTTATATTATCTATTTTCAAATTAATTACCTTCCGTTCTTTGTTTATTATGTTACGAAAACCAATTATAAAATGAGATTTATGTTTTTTTGCCTGTAAATTTCTTTATGGGCTCTTTCATCATTCTACGTAAACATTTTATTTCAAGAGTAAATGCGATATTATGCTTGGCGCGAGTTCACTAAATATTTTTTTTTACTTAAGCAATATAATACCTATTTAAGGACTAGTCTTTCTAGTCCTGAATGTAGTTACAGAAAATTATCTGACAAATAAGTGCTCAAAAAATAAATTAATGGCATTATTTATAGTTGTAGCATAACCATAGTGACTCAATGACATACTCGTAAGATGACTTTTATGAAGATAATCTTAGTTCCTGACTAAGAATATCGTTCATAGTATACACAATTTATGCTGTTGTCTGTTATTTCAATGTGATGGTTTTTATCTATGAGATATTGACAATACCAGCTTTAAAACTAAACAGACAATATGGGAAATCAGATTTTTGCAAATTAATAGTATCCTGAAAACTATTATCCTAATAAAATTGTAGTATTGCACTTATACATTTATCTTATTTACCTAGGCAATGAAAATATTTTCACTTTATCCTTAATCATGGTATTAATTTGCAGTTTATGATTATAACCATAGCAAAATCCGAAATGTTATGTATATAATAGTTATTTATGTACCCAGACTAGTAATATTTTAAGATCGAAGGTTTCGTATAGGAAAGGGGAGTCGGTCGGGGCTTCCAAAAAAATCTACTACCTTTCAATTCACTTAACTCTTGCAGTACATACAATCTTTTTTCGTCCCTGCAAAAATTAAATATTATTAAATTTACCTGTCAACTGTTTAGTAGCCCAATGAATATCTTTTCTTCAATCCAAAGTTGGTTGGTATGAGGTAAAACGATTCGAGCAATTTTAGATGAGACTAATATTTCCATTTTTGGTGTCGTGATTTTTATCTTGTCAATTGTTCCCAATTAAACAACCATGTTCTCGTAAATAAAAACCAAACCTCTTGTCATATTACTTTCGAAAAGAAATACTTAATATAAATCAACTTATAAATTGATAGCCTCATATTAGATGTTCGATGAAAATAAAGAAAAAATGTTACAAACATAATTGAAAGTTAATTATAGTTGATTTGGAAAGAAAAAAATTGGGACACTTTGTGTTATAAAGTCTTGTTCACACTATTCTAAGATTTTACTTTAAAACACGCAACTTGTTGCAATCATTAATATGATAATCTTCAAGCCATATCAGCAAAACCACAAATAGTCATAATCGTGTTATAATAACAAAACAAATACAAAATTAATAAATGCTTACACTAAAAAAAAAACACACGCACACACAAAGTTGATCAAAAATATTTAAGCATTATTGTTAAAAGCAAAATCTGATGTTCTAATTGCCAAAACGTTTTATTACAAGGTATAGTGAGACGAAATTATTAATCAAAAACTAGTTGTATCCGGAAATTAAATAAATTAAGGTTTTCGACAGTGGATTAGTTATTTCAGATTAGTTAAATTTATTTGGTTATTGTAACTTAGTTAAGCTTTATTTTTTATAGATTTTTTTATTTCTAAATATTATAGGAAATCTAAAACTTTCTTATCAGTGGCGTACTTAGAATTGTTGCCGCCCAGAGCGGTCTCCAATTTGCCGCCCTTTCTAAGTCAATCAAATGGTGGTTTTTATAAATTAAAAAAATAAATATTAGGGTAGACTGGGTACGGTTGTGACAATTTTGGTTTGATCGCCAATAATTTTGTTAATATACTAGTTAGCTGCGAAAAAAGTAATTTAAATCTTAATTTGTACTTTTGTCTACGTAAAAATACCAAAATGTTGTCCCTAAATACGCTGACTAATTTTAGCATCAAATTAAAAAAAAAAAAGAGAAAGTGTCACAACAGACCACACCCCAAGGACGGTTGTGACAGTGGTTGGGGGTCAGTAGTGACAGACATAATAATTACTTTTATTGTTAGAAATATGTAACATAACACAACATAACTGTCTTCTATAAACAGTTAACATTCATAATTAAAGCAAATGAACTTAAATCTACGATCACTTCTATTCTTACAATTACTGCAACATCTAATGTTATTATAACCATCTTCTTTAAAATCAGTCAAAATGTTTTGTTTATCAGTCGAAATTACCGTAACTATGACATGCTTAACAAATATTCATAGACTGTAACATTTAACGTTATTATAAAAACAGTCTTCTTAGAATCAGTCAAAACGTTAACTACACTTAAATTATCGTAATTATGATAACATGCTTAACAAATATTCATAAACTGGTAACATCTAACGTTATTATAACAGCCTTTTTCGGTCTTCCGCAAGCGTTTTCTGGGCATCTAAAAGCAAAAATATACATACTTTCGAAAACAAACAATCGCCATGACTGGGCCAAGTAATCTACGTAAAAACTAATCACTCGTAATTAACTACTAATATTCAACTTATACCAAAAAAATATATGATATAATCTATCTGTATACAAATAAGAGTAAATATTAAAAGAAATTAAACAAAAAAACCTACTTTTGACTGTTAAAAAGCAATGTAGACTCCTGCTTACGTTAGCGTCGCGCGCTGGCTGACATAACATGGGGAATGCGTTTAGACTAGTGCTGTGAGGATCTGACAAAACTTGGATCCGAGTACCCGGATATCAAAATATCCGGATCCTTGCATATCCGATGTTCGGATCTTGAAGCGGATATCCGTAAATTTAATTTGGATTTGGATCCGGATCTGGACTTGCTCCGGATCCGGATCCGGATTCGGGTATCTTGACTTGGATCCGGATCCGGATTCGTTGTTTTGCTTACGGATCCGGATCCAAATTTTAATTCTAGATCTAATTCTTCATTTCGAATGTAAAGGCAAACATTTGACACTCAGTTCAAATTGAAACAATTGAAGTGGGCCTGTTTATCTTTACCGCCGTCTGTAAACAGTAATAAATTTTATAATACCCCTCTAAAATAGCCAGGTAGTTTGTACATATATAAAGAAGAAAGGAATTTACTTTCACAGAGTAACATTTAGTTAAATGATTAATAAAAAATACAAATTTGTATTATTTCACATATAATGTAACATATTAATATGACATTAATTTCATTAATATATTTTCTCATACATGAGTATGAAGTTTGTAGCAAAACTAATTGAATGCTTTTTAAGAAAACGATTCTAATTTCTTTTTACTTACCGTATAATTTTATGGGATTTAGTATATGCGATATGTAAAAAGTAAAAAGCATGATAAGATTTATTATTGCTCATTTAGAAAAATATATATTGTCATACTCTTAAACATACGAGTACAATAAAGCTAACATAAAATTTCGCATGTAAAGAAATTGAATATTGAAAATTCTGCAGTTCTAAGATTTTATAACATTCATTAGAACAAATATTTCAAAGCAAAAAGGGATTAAGGTGAAATTTGAGAAATAATGGTCATAGGTTAATTGCAGGTAGCGTATACATATTTATTTACATCGAGCACGTGTTTCACATAAAAGGGATTGTTTTTGTTGCCTACTTACCTACTAGTTCTGTGAAATTTCCTTGTTAGCAGATGCTAAAAGTTGTTCTACAGAAATTTAAACATCAGAAATATGCCGACTGTTAACTACATGAAACGAAAATGCTTAGTGGATTATTTCATAATCACTTTTATTTGGTTTTACTCCGAATATTTGAAGAGAACCGATTCGGGTACTGAAATTCCATATCTAAAATTCCATACTCATACTCACATTCGAGTCTAAGATCAGATGCTCAAATCCGTTTCCAAGATTCGACATTTGGATCCGGATTCGAGATCCAATACTGAGATTCGGATCCAAAATTCAATACTCAGATCCGGATCCAAAATCCGATACTCAGATCCGGATCCAAAATCCGATACTGAGATTTGGGCCCGAAAACCGGATAGTTCAACATTCAATTATCCGGATATCCGGATATTTTTGGATCCGAAACCGAAACTATCCGGATCTGGATCCCACCACTAGTTTAGACATGCATGCCGCTTCTCCCTCCCCTTGCCCCCTTTCCCGAATTCCGTATAGTTTTCCTGTTATGACGACTGTCACTACCGTACCCAGTCTACCTACATCACGACTTTTACCCATTACTGGGTGTGGCACTCTCCTGAAGCAGATCTCGGTAAGTGATATATTTATGTACGTGAAGTGCGGTTACCAGCTGTCAAATCACGGCCCCAAAGATGTTAGTGGTGGGGGAGCCACAGGGGTAATTTTAATTTGTTTGTCAGCTGTGGGAATCGAACCAGGGTCTTCAGGGTCCACAGGTCAACTCGAAACCACTGAGCCATTACACCATTAAATTAATAAACAAAAATAAATAATTGTAATTGGGACAAACTATAGGTGTGGAACATTTTTACCATTGGATGGCATATTTAGATTAGGCAGGAATTTTTCGAGATAATATTTTCAACCCTATATTGACTGAAGAAAAATATTCGAAATCCTATAGTAATTCATAATTCGTAGAAATCGAATAGCAAACTTATGAAGTGAATAAGTTGTTTTTTGCAACTAAAACTAAATATAAAAAATGCCGTCCCAAAATATGTGCCGCCCGATGCGGACCGCATCCACCCCTCCCCCTCTAGATACGCCACTGTTTCCCATACTCTTTTATGTGTAAAATTTCAAAGTTTTTGTTGTCTACAAAATTATGTCCACTCCTGGATCGAGTCACATGGAATAATATTTGCATTAATAGAATTGCTGTCGTCTGTCAAGTAAAAATCATGATTTTACGTAAAGGAGCATAAAAATCAGGTATTTTTGTTTTAGGTTGTAACTACATTTCTATTTCAGAATTAGATAGAAAATATGGTACTATTAAATTGGTGGTTTCAAAATTATCGCTTGCATTCTATTATAAAATTCTATAGGGCACGATTCCACTACTGTATCAATCAGATGTACAATGAACGGCGTCGTATTGGTATTAAATTTCACTCTTCTAATGTATTTTTTTTTTAAATAAATTATAATACGATTATGTTTGGTGAATACTGAACTACGATTTTCTGAATATGTCATATTTCCGATTATCTAGCCTTAAAAAATTGATTATGAATCGTTTTGAGCTTTCTTAGAAACACAAATTAATTCTAGCTTTTTCTTTTGTACTATCTGTTTTTTAATTATTGCGACACTGTTTATGAACGTCGTCTCTCTATTTATGATAACAAAGGAATGCAGACTATACAAAATATATGCGCAAGATTCATATTGAATATGAGTCGAGTTGAATCTGTTACTGATTTGCTACCCGATTTAAGATGGCTTGACAGCAGCGTAGAATACATCACTTTGTCTGTTTAGTTCATAGGATCGAATCTACTAACATTCCATCTTGTCTTTCCAACAAAATTGTTTGTCGTACTCAAATTCATTGGCGTAATTCGATAAATTCTGTCGATATTCATATTCCCATTCATAGTAGCACTCTATTCAAATGTAGTTTCAGTTATAATTGTTCTCTCATTTACATCTTAATACCTGATCATTGAAAGTTTCTCAACAAAAACTATTCTCCAAGGAAATTAAAATTACTAATTTGTGTTTTAAGCTTTGATTACAATGATTGTTTGTAGAGTCAATTGTTTGTGTATGCCTTCTGTGAATGATGTAGGTGTTAGATGTTAATACAAACTGTGTCCTCTAATTCAACCCTGTATTTATTTATTTTACACTGTACAACAGGAACATCATCTTAATAACAGTACAGGGTCTGTACTCAACGAGCCGCTGTATGTAAATTATATATTTTTATCCTGAGTGGAATTCGAACTCGGGATTTTCGGATTAGAATGCCATAACGCTAACTATGCAACCTTACTATTGTTATATAGGTTGTTTAGTTGAAAAAATTCCAGATCGGCAATAGAACCAGTCCAAAAACATTATATATCGCCTACATATCTACAGCAAAACTTAATTTTAGAGGTAAATTCGTTAATTTTGAAAATATATATTTTCCAAAGTATTTTATGAATATTTGTTAGAGTTCCTGAGAAAGATGGACCCATTGCCAAACATTCAACTTGTATGTAAATATGATTGTTAAATTTGAAGAAATTTTGATTAATTTAAAATAAAATAGGAGTCTTGTGCGAGAGGAAAATTACTTTGGAATTAATTGTAACCTTTTTGAAATTAACAACAAGAAATTGTACTTATAAGTGGAATTAATTGAATTAAGTAAAATTATATTGATTTAAGTATAATTATAGAGAATTAAATCGAATTAAGTGAAACTAATATAATTTAAATATACAGTACTCGAATATATACTTATAATAAATTATATTATATACCGGGTGATGGCGATTAGAGGTGAACAGAGATTTAAAATGTGATATTAGTTTTATGCCATTTCCCGCTCTCCTATTCATTTAACGGCAAGAACTGTAGAGCGTAAAGTTGTTCAAATTGAAAATTATTTCTAAATATTTTAATTATTTTTTTTGGTAGTAGCCGTTTATTATTCAGTTTATTTTTATAAATATGAACAAAATAATATTGTTTAAAAATTGAATTTGTTAATTTAAAAAAAAAATGTGTACACACCAAAAACTTAATAATAAAAAATTATAAAATACTTACTTCATCTAAAGCCTTTCTACCTTTCAGTGTAAGGCTGTCCTATTTTTCAGTTTCCTTTTGTTTCTTCTTCCTTTGGGGTTTTCTTCCATACTTCTTTCCATGTTGTTCCGTCTTCCATTTTACTTTTAGCCTCGTTCCATTTAACAACTGTGCATTGTGGTCAAAATAAGAATTTATCTTGACCACTAATTGTCGATTTGCTGAAGTAAATAATGAGAGCTGCGAGTGCGAGTAGTAAATATTTTATTAAAACAAAATAATAAAAACTGACAATGAATTAATTAAACAACAAATAACAAATTAATGACATCATATCTCGGGATAGACACCCTCGAATATTCATTTACTCAAGAATCATAATTACGGACCACCTATGTACTATCTATTATCTACGAACTGTGTTACTACTACTGTTGAACTGTGTTCTAACTATCCTTAAACTATGGCATTTAAAGTAAATAAATGCTGGATCGCAATAATTTCGCTAAATGTGACAAATGCCTCGAACGCTCGTGCGTGTTCCAAAAGGCGAATAACATGACATGTGTTTTAAAGATGCAATCTAATCAACAATTTTGCAAACGGTTATTTCTTACACATCCGGTCTGTTATAGCATTCTACTGCTGCTTTGAGTTCCTTGTTCCAAGACTATTGGTCTCTTCCTTTTCCTTTTTTTTAATGAGCTCACTGAGAAAACACGTTTTGTTACACGTACATCTTTCATCCCATCTATTTTATTTGACTTTCTTCTATCTTTTTCTTTGACTAGTTTTATTTGTAAGTTTTTCATATATATTAAGTCAAGACCATCAAGTCCAGTCTAATTTAGTTTTTCCTTCAATTATATATCTCATTTTCATATTTCTTATTTTACTCTGGCGTCTTTCAGTGGTCGACCTCGATTTGCCTAAGTATTTGAAGCAATCCACTTACTCTATCATGATGTTATCTATGTTTATTCTGTGAGTTTTCTCATTTCAATTTACAATCATAGTCCTTGTTTTCAGCTTATTGATAGTCATGTTCCATTGTTTTAATTTTGTATGTAAAATACTTATATTGTGTTGTAGACCTTTTTCGCGTTAAGCTTTAATCACCATGTCATCTGCATATATTAATATAGATATTTCCATTCTTATCTTCCAGTATCCCACTTTATGAGTTTTTAATTTATTTTTCACTCTTTTGATAATTTCATCAAAATATATTGCAAAGTGGAGGGGGCTCAGGATGCATCCTTGCCTTAAACTTGCTTTTGTTCTTAATGTGTCTCATTTGTTATTTTTGACGCTTATGTAGTTTTTAATATTTTTGCATAAACCTGCTCCCCGCTCTGTAATATGATTACTTACTCCTCTTACTTCTAGGTATTTGCATATATCAACACTTTTTAAGGTCTATAAAGCATAGATTTATTTCTTTATCTACCAGCCTACCTTTTTCCATTAATTGCCTTAGTGTGAAGATATGGGCTTGTACACTTTTCCCTTATTTTATTTTAAATAGTTCTTGCACATAATTTGCCTGAGACACTTATTAGTGTAATACCTCTGTAGTTCTTACAATCCTTACTATCTTCTTTCTTAAATATTGGAGTAATCACCCCTATTTGCCAATATGTGAGTGTGTGTTTACATTTACGTTATTAAATATTTTTTCCATCTATTCATTATTTCCTCCTTGTTGTTTACAATGTTTCCTTGTGGGTTTTTTTACATTTTGTAAAGTTATTGTCTTTTTGGTTCTCATTCTTTTGGTTGCTCCATAGAACAGTTTCTGATTTGCCTAGTACGCTTCATGTAGATTTTGTGCCAAATTTTATTCAATCGTTATATTTGACTTATTTACTTGATTTCTGGATACCTGTTCGCATAACTTTGTACACTCCGTAGATTGTATCGTCTTTCTTATTTAAATATTCTTTTCATGCTCCTTTTTTTCTTATCTTGTTTTTCATTTCTGATATCCACCATGAAGACTTCTTTGTTTTTTATTACATTCTTTCGTCATTTATGCTTCGTATAAGCCAGGTGCCTAAAATTAGTGATTTACCATCCTTTCCCTAGTGATAATTTGTGCTGTAATTTAACCGTTTTTTTTTAGTTTTTGCTTCTACATTTACAACATTCTTGTCTTTCATACTCTTTTCCATCGAAATATATATATATATATATATATATATATATATAGTTGACCCGATTCTTATTTTTTGTTTAAAATTTAAATAATACTAAAAACGCAGGTATCTGATATTTACTAAATTCTACACTTAATTTTCAACATTTTTAACAAAATTTAACATTAAATATATATATATATATATATATATATATATATATATATATATATATATATATATATATATATCATCACGCAGACAAAATTGGAACTGGAAGTAAACATTTCTAGATTCACTAAAACTTTTTCGTTTTATTCGAAAACTGTATAAAAATAAAGTTTGTTTTAAATCAAAAGTAACTTTTATTTCATTCTTCAAGTCGCCTACAAGATAAAAATCATGATAGTCCATTTGTATGTAGAATTAGTTTTGTTGTAAAAAAAAGCTAGTTATACTGTTATACATTTTGTGTCTAAGATATATTTAATGTTAAATTTTGTTAAAAATGTTGAAAATTATGTATATACCTGGTGTTCCATCTAAGTGTACCACCATTGCTATCTCGAGAACTATAAGAGCTACGAGATTGGTTAAATTCGCAAAGAACCACCGTTTTACAAGACTATTGCAATGAGTAAAAAAAAATATTGGCCAGTGGTTCTCAAATTACAGGACACAACTTTCTAATTTTAAATGGGAACACATGTTTTTTTTTTAGGTTATTCGATAGGGTATTTTTTTCTGAATTCAACGATATAAACATATCATATTCCAATATAACAAAATAACTGAGAAAAATGCAAGTATACGTATTTTATTTATATTTGGCTGAAACAAGATTGTTTTAGGTAGAAAATAATTGAAAAATAAACAAATCAAACAATGGTGTAACCAAAATAATATTAAAATTAATAAATATTATACATATAAATTAATAAATGTTACACAGAACAATATACTCAATTATATTCTATCCAAAGCAATCTTATTTAGCCAGATATAAATAAAATACATATATATTTAACATGCATTTTTCTCAGTTATTTTGTTACGAGTATATTAAGATATAATATGTTAATATTGTTAAATTCAGAAAAAAACACTCTATCGAATAACCTAAAAGAAAAAACATATGTTCCCATTTAAAATAAGAAAGTTGTGTCCATATTTTGAGAACTATTGGTCGAAAAATAATTTTTTTACTCAATGCAGTAGTCTTGTAAAATGGTTCTTCGCTAATTTAACCAATCTCGTAGCTCTTATAGTTTTCGGATAACAATGGTGGCACACTTAAATGGAACTCCCTATATATATATATATATATATATATATATATATATATATATATATATACAGTGTGTTCATCCAAAACCCGAACATAGGCATATAACATGTGATATCAGTTTTTTGATGCGCATTGCTTCCCAATTAATTTTACAGGAAAATACTTCAAATAAAAGTTGTAGAGAATAAAATTACGAATTTTCTACTGTCAAAATTTGTTACAGTAAAAAATTTTTTAAATTTTATTACAAATATTTAATTAAGTTTTTCGCTTTGATGAAACACACAAATGAAATGTGTTTTATATAAAAAAATTCGTAATTTTATTCTCTACAACTTTTATTTGAAGTATTTTCCTGTAAAATTAATTGGGAAGCAATGCGCATCAAAAAACTGATATCACATGTTATATGGCTATGTTCGGGTTTTGGATGAACACACTGTATATAAAAAGCATAATGGGAATAAGTAAAAATAGAACACAATATATTACTACGTTATGGTATTAAATCCCTTGAAATAAAGAAATAAAAAACTAACTCAATTGATTAACAATTCTTTTTTTTCAGTACAAGAATATTTAAATTATAATCAAGAGGATATATATATATATATATATAATAGGGTGGGTCGAAAAAAATAGATTTCGTTCTCTAGGGTCTAAAATGAAAGAGTTCCATCCAAAAAGTTGTGGAGATGTGCTGAAACATTTTTCTGATGAATACCCAGGCAGCACCGAGCACATTTAATGTTGATATAAATATTTCTAAATGTGGTTCGTATATTTGATTTAAAATATTTCAAATGAAATAAAATTGGGATTTTCTAATCTACAATTTATTTTTCTAAATGGAAATTAACTTATTTTTCATATATATCGAAACGCCATCAAAGTACAGAACTTTTGTGTTTTATGTCATAAAACCTTGGAAAATTAGAATAAAAGTCGAATTTTCTTTCCATAACATTTCATTTGTTCTACACCAACAGCAGCAAAGCATTTGAGGTTAATTTTAATTTTGAAGTCAAAGGCAATTTCACATTAAATAGGCGATAAATATTGGATTAAATTAGGTGCTGCCACCTATCTTCATACTTATATGATCTGAAACTGTTCTGTAGATCATACAATTGATGAATCTAATGTTCTGGATGTAACACAGAAACAAAATATAACGATTCCAATCGACGGAATAACAAAATACCTGAAAAACCCGATTTTTGGATACTTTGAGGATTTTTTCTTCGCCTTCGACTTATTCGGTATTGATCTGGGAATACCAGAAAAAAAATTCAGCCAATTTGAAGCAAATTGAAAAAAGTCATTGGCCAGAATCTAAAAAAAGTGCAAAAAACGGCGTTTTGAGGTGCTCGGTGCTGCCTGGATATTCATCAGAAAAATGTTTCAGCACATCTCCACAACTTTTTGGATGGAACTCATTCATTTTAGACCCTAGAGAACGAAATTTATTTTTTTCGACCCACCCTAATATATATATATATATACATATATATATATATATATATATATATATATATATATATATATATATATATATATATATATATTACCTTGTGTTCTATTTTTACTTATTCCCATTATTCTTTTTTTATGATTTTGCTATCTTTCCGATTGTCATTTGTATTCTTTCTTAGTGAGATCGTTTTCTATGTACACTTTAGGGTATTTGTTCTTGATATCTTTCTTCTTTTTCATAATTTTCTACTTCTACTAAAATTAATCTATCCCTATCATTTTCCGTTATTATAATTGCCTTTTTAATTTGATGTTCAATATTGAGGTTCGCCTTCACAAACTCTAAGATCGATTTTTGTCCCCTGCAATGACTGTTAAGCTTCCGTTAATTACAATATTATTACTAATTTTGTTTAATCTAGAGTCCAAGTTCTTCTCTAATTTTTTACTCTACTAATTATTACAGCTTTTTATTTTTGAGAAAATAGTATTATTAAAATAAATAAATACTCTAGACCAGTGACTTTCAAACTGTTTTCAACCACGACTCCAAAATGAGTAAAAAAATTCTTGCGGCTCCTACAGGCAGGTATTTCGAAGCGCAATGATAGTTATTTCTCGACCATTACGAGAAAATGGGACGGGTGGTGCGGGCGCAAGAAATGCGAGCAATTAATCGCTGTGAGGAAGAGCCATGACGACGAAAGACGACAATAATCGACAGAACTACAAACGAATAAGTACATATTAACTGCAATACGAGCACTAAACGCTTTATAATGAAAATTATATTGTTTGTTAAATTAAATGGCTTCAGGAGTTTCTATTTGTCTTCAATCAAAAGCTTTGTCGCTTTAGTTAGTAGATCATAACACAGAAGCAATCGCGACCCACACTTCGAAAAATACTGCTTGAATATTTTTCCAGTCAAATAAGCAGGAAAATAATGGTAATAAAAAACTTATTTCATATGTTATTCCCATATGACATAGTTTTCATAGGATACCCTTTATTGTTTATGATAACACAAATACGTGAAAGATATTACTGGAAGTAAAATTGAAAAAATAGGAACGTATGAGAATTTGCGAGAATATAAAGAACACCACATACAAAATGATATCTAATGTTGTTATGTATAAATAAATATGTGCAATAACCAATATGCGCCTAAATAAATAATTTTTTTCTGAAACCAGCAAGAAAGTACCTACTTTCTTGACCAATTTTAGTGTGGAAAGTAGATTTTTACCAAAACAGTCAAGTAAAGACTACAACAAAAATAACAGTTTGGTAAAGATTTTACCTGACTGTTTTTTTTTTTTTAAACTTTGCAAACCTAGTCTGTTGTCAATAATATTCATATAAAAAAAATTAAACATTTTGATTTATTTATTATTAATTATTGATTAAATTAAACGGTTTTAGAAAAAAATAGTATACATAATACGTCAGAAAAGTGTTTTACTTACACAGCAGATTAAAATACTCGACTTGCGGCTTCGTATTTCAAATAACCGGTTCGTCAAGTAAAATATCACTTTCCTGACTTATTATATAATATACTGTTAATCTGCTAATTATTTGAAAGCAATTTCTTCTTCCACATTTTTACTCGTACCTAGTAACCCACGCATTTTTTTTCTTTTTTTTGTAAAACAAAATCATCTTTCATTTCTCGACCAATGTGACAACTTTTGTCTAACTTAACCCAAGTCGTACCTTTTATAGGTTCCATATGACATAAAAATATATATTTTTGAATTAAATGGAATGAATGGAATTAAATGAAATTATTAGGAATTAATTGGAGTTAATTGAATTAATTTGAACTAACTAATTAATTGGAATTAATTGAAATTTCGATATTTTCGTGCAAATTTTTAGAAGTGACTTGCCCTTCGACTTATTGCTTTCTCGTTGGACTGTGGATTTAAAAACTCAGGTCCGATTCTTATAGAAGACAACCAATTTCCACATTTTTGGAACCCAGATTTGAGAGCTAGTAACCACACTTCATGCGCATAATTATATCACTTACTGTGATCTGCTATAGTAGAGTGCCACACCCAGTAATGGTTAAAAAGGCGGGATGATACGATATATTTATTTATTTTAATTTTAAAATTAACAAAACTTTGACACATGTCATCTTCCCATACGAGATCATTCAACATAGTTTTCAGTAGAATCACCGTCTCATTGATCGAAATGTTAAAAATAAGAAATTTAATACATAATTTAGAATTACACTTTGCTTTGAAATAGAATCTATGAATCACGGAACCAGATCATTAAAATGACTGGATGGTCCTTAGTATTCACACGACTAATGTAACTAATGTTAGACGAATATTTGTTAGTAGCCTTTCTTAAATTATTTATTCATATAATTAAAATTATAATGTTTATAAATGATCATCTACAGACAGATTTCTTTTTAGGTAAGAAAACAACAAGGACAAGCTACAAGTTCGTTCAGCGTACAGGAGCAGAATACATCACCAGCGTTATTATGTACAGCCTTACTTGCTCACCACGGAACATAGGAAGTTTATTACGGCTTGGCGAAATAAAGAACAGAAATAATACACCGAAATTTTTAGTTTCATGCATACAAAGAGGCGATTTGCATACAGGAATGCTGACAATTCTTCCTCTCTTTTCGTTTCTGCCGAGTACGCAAAAATCAATAGGGGCTAACGGAATCATTCTAACCGCACGTCGAAACTGTGTCACTGACTTTGTGACGAGATCCCACAGTTGTCCCCGCTCCCCGCTACGGAAAACTTCAATATGTTAACGGGAATGAAAAATGATTTTCAATTTATCTAGCCAACCAATAACTGTATTTAACTGCTAACTTCCTGAACAGTTTTTAACGTCTCATTTAGTTATTTATCAAATATTTTTTATTTCTTTTCACATGAAGTAAAAAGATAAAAATGATTAAATTATTTATTAACTTGTAAGTAATTTTCGTTTAAAATATAAGTATTTAGGAAATAATAAATTATTACTGATGTTTGAATGATTCTCTAAATTTGATTGTTCCCAGAGGTTTTTTTTTAATTAGACTGTGAAAAATGTTATATTTACAGTTATAATATTTGTAGATTAAAATATATTCTGATAAGTTGCGGTTCACTTGGAACTAGAACACTTCGGCCCAACTAAGCGATAGCCGTATAAAATGAAGGTATTTAAAAGAAACTAATAATAGTAATTTATACAACTAGTGTTAAAAGTGCAACTTCATTGCAGAATTGATAAGCGTTTAGCACGGACTGTAGACCTATGCTGCAAATCTATAAGTACAATAAAGCCACTTTTAATACGAGTTCATATACTTGGATCGAATTGTAGCTAAGCATACTTATTTTATTTATTACATTTCACACGTCAAAAATACTTATTTTGTACGTTACGAAGTTGTTTGTTTCGCAGCAACTATTATATTTTATTGCTAAAGGCAATATGTAAACAATAATTTTTGCATTGAAAATTTATACATAATGACTCACTTTTTGTATTATCGTAAAACAAAGAAAAATTACATTAAATTCTTAAACAAAAATATAAACTAATTAAAAATAATACTTAGATTGTTTCTTTATGCAACTTGTGCTCTTTTGAGTATACTTTTTATGAAGAGGTACCTATATATTTTGTTTTTACATTCACACGAGATGGTGTTCCAAATAAGCAGAGCAAATTGCTATTATTTTCTCCATTGGTTCTTGATCTTCAAGATTATTAAATAAGCGGCTGCCCCGATAAATCCATTGCCCAATTAGCCGGAATCTACTTTATTTGAATATATTTCTGGATCGGTTTCTCAATTCTGGAATAAAATGAAAGATAATTCAAGTGTTCGATAAATATAAATTACATATCAATAAATAACATTTAAAATAATTATACCAGTTTACTGGGATTTTGATGTACATTTTTATTTCGCTGACAGACGAGTTATCTGTCTCTGTATTCAAACATTGATAAATCGGCTGGTTTATAATTGATGTAACCGGGGATTTATTCTGTAATATTTAAAGTGAAACATGAGCATTTGTTTGGTGCGGTTTATAATGACACGGAATAGAATGTTAACTTATGCCAGTGCCGTAAAGTTCACCAATTTTCAAGTTTTACATCTTACAGCCTATTTCCAACCAATAGGAAGCGAGTATTTTATCAGGTAATACAAGCATTTGTTTGTAGCTTGTCGTGAATTATCATTTAACACTTCGAGTTCTTTGTAAGCTATTTTTTTGTTTTTGATTTTTAACAAATTGCGTACTTCTGATATTTAATTAATTTCGCTTGTTGAAATGTTTCCACATTTGAACTAGTGACTAGTGACTAATAATAGCTGATTCGATTCTGACAGATAAGTTTGTTATTTTACGGGATTTTATATTTGATTATGAACCAAGCAATTCAAATTCATCCATCATAAATGAACCTTTAACTTACTTGGCAATACTCAACATATTTTTATTTTGTATTTATATGATATCATTAAAACCAAGTAGAACAATAGTTTGAGTCAGAAACGTATAATAAAGTTGGTATTTAACATAGGTACGAGTCAGTAAAATATGTTGCAATTTTTATATATGCCAAATGATCTAATAAAAACTGCACATACTTGAACTTCTGAAATTGGCTATAAATTTTAACTGTGGAATAACTACCTAATAAATTTTTTGTTATATTTTTTTCCGTAAATTTAGCTGAATGGAAATCATTTAAAATTAAAGTACCTACAAAAGAAAGTCTAAAGAAAATATATATATATATATATATATATATATATATATATATATATATATATATATATATATATATATATGCTGATTTTATCCGGATATTCGAATATTTGGATATTTATATAACAAATATTTGGTTTTGGCTATTCTGATAGCTCGAATATCAAAATAGTTCGAATATACAAATAGTTTGGATATTCCAATAATCGAACAACCAGAATAGCTCGAATATTCAAATAGTTAATTAAACCAAATAGTCTAATAATAATTATGAACAAATAGTTCGGATTGCCGAAAGTTCTTAATAAATACTTTAGATATTTAATTTAGCTACAATATTTTAGCATATTCTAATAAAGAAACGAATTCAAAATTCTAGACAGTAAACACTTTAAACATTAAAATATTGCGTATTTCATATTGTCATCAAGTAATAAACAGTTAGCCTTATAAAATAATTATAGATCAGTTTTTTTCATTTTACTCACGTTATATACTATGAAATTGTGTGGTTCGAATTTCCTAATAATTTTTGAATATCCGAATAACAAATATCCAGACTAACGAATATCCGAACTGTTCGGCTACGAATATGGAGACTAGCGAATATCCAAACTATTTGAATACGAATATTCGTTCGCCAATTTTTTTTCAAATTCAACATCCCTAATATTTACATTAATATTTACTCAGTATAAAATATTTTTTAATAAGTAAAAATCATAAATATAATAACTCTTCAAGTAAAAAAATAATTACTCGACCAGTAATAAAAATGTGTCCACAAGTAAGAATTCATGACTGGACCAGTAAATAATCACAACCCGAACAGTAAAATATCATGATAAGCCAGTTAATTAAAACAATCACTCCTCATTCAGGAATAGTTATTAAAAACAAGTATCTTGCTTGTGAGGAGCGTGCGTTCTTAAGGTTTGTTTGTTTAAAACGCGAGTGAAGCGTGCCTTGCCCAGAACATCATCAATTATATTTACTGATCGAGTCATTATATTTACTGATCGACTCCTCATGGTTTCTACTGATTAAAAATAGTTTCCCACTGGTAATAATAATTAGTTTCACTATCCATAAATTACAGAGCAAAAATAATTAAAAACGGAAAAATATTATTTTAGCACCTCAATAGTTATTACTTACTTAACAATAATGATTTTTTTTACCGATCAAAAAATAATTTACAACTATACATATGTATATTACTGGTTAATGTAAATTCATTACTGATTAAACATTGAATTTACTGCTAATCGATTAAATACGTACAAGCCTTTACTATTCTGTGGACAAGTTTTTCAATTACCGGTTTACTTTTAATAAATGTTAATCATGTTTAAATAATTTTGAAAAGTATAAGTACTTATAACTGATTAGCTTAAACATGAGGAAACAGATGATTAAAAAATTGTCCATAAATATGTTTGTTAGTTTTATGAGGGACCGGGAGCGGAACAGTAACGAAAACAATAAACAAAACAAAAGACATATTTTTTTCCGAAACAGGAAAACGAAATTCTTAATCTTAGTCTAGGAGTGGAAACAATTTAACCGAAATACACATTGAGTTTAATAATGTTATTATTTCTTTCACAATATACTCTTTCTGATAAATTAATTTTTTTTTGTGGCTTCTTTGGCGGTCCAACTACTTAGGTCATATGCCGCCATTACGCCCTGATCTGCGTTTTAGGTATTATGGTCAACAGCAACGCAGGTTTCCTCTGGACAGTCACCCATCCAAGTACTACCCGCGCGCAACGTTACTTAACTCGCGTTATCGCTTAGATCAGTTCCAACGAGTGCAGCCATGGCCGTTGACAAATTAATTTTTAATTAACTTAAATTAATAAATTTTGCTCAATCATAATTCTAAATTTTTAAAATAGGAAATTAATTTGTAACATTAACTTTATATGTCTTACTTTTGATATATATTTGAAACGAAATAACCTCTTTGAAACCTAATTTATTTTTCAGTCGATTTATAACGAAATATTTAGCAAAAACGAACTATCGTGCTTCGTTCCGGATCATCTCTCTACATTTATGATTAATTATCGATTAAATTAAATGGTTTCTGAAACATAGTATACATTATAAATCAGGAAAATATCACTTATCGGACTATTCCAGAATGTTTTGTAATTTACCAGACTGTTATTTTTGTTGTAACCTTGGATATGTACGTTACTTCGAAGCATACCGCGCCGTATAAAACCGGGCCGTCTAAAAGCCGTAGCGTCGACAAACCGGGCGGTCTAAAACCCACAATGTCGACAACACCTCCCACCACAAAATCCATAGCGTATAAATCGTGTCCCATTTCAGTTTCCTTTGCGTTGCCGTTTAAAGTGTCAATTAGTACAGAAAAAATTAAATAGATGGCGCTGATTACTACTATCAACCAAATGAATCGTCAAAAAGATATGATTTTATTATAAAATATAAAAATAATGCTTATATATCCTTTTAATTGTCCTAGCAACGTAAAAAGTAAATATAATTTAAGAAATAAACAATGAAAAAGTTTGTTGGTTTTACAATTATATTTCATTAAAGATATTGTTATATTTCAGCGAATTTATTTATTTATTTATTTATTTGTTACTCTGCACAACAGGAAGTAAATCCCAATTACAGTACAGGGGACCTACAGCTTATAGTGGAATCCGAACCACTCAGACACAATCGTATTTTTTTGGATATAAGTAGAAGTCAGTGAGATTTGAAC
The DNA here is from genome assembly GCA_911728475.2 of Pterostichus madidus. Taxonomy (NCBI): domain Eukaryota; kingdom Metazoa; phylum Arthropoda; class Insecta; order Coleoptera; family Carabidae; genus Pterostichus; species Pterostichus madidus. The sequence goes on along the minus strand of OU452308.1, from coordinate 21,632,667 downwards.
GCACGACCTCTTGCTTGCTAATTAAGAAACGCAAGTTTTACCTCGCTTTTATCCACTGAGCTACGATTGCCTGTAAATATAATTTTGACATACAAATGTACATGTTTTAATCTTTTGAATATATTTATTTATTTTATTTATTTATTTATTTGTTACTATGTATAATTAAAAGCGTTACAGTTTGTTAGAGAAGTAGAAACACAGAATAAATTATGATTTATTTGATAATTCTAACTTATTCATTATATAAATTAAGCGAAATATGATTTACATTTTATAAGTAAAAATACATATTCATTTAATAGTTTTACTTTAATATCTGTCTCTAAATTCGAAATTACTGAAATAAAATAAAGCTACAATTGAAGCACATAGTAATAAGTGGTAATTAGTAAATTTTAAAATGTTTGCATTAAACTATTTTGAAAGTTTTCTAGAAAAAGATTATATTAATTTGTGTAGCAACAATTATTGTTTGAGTTACTAACAAATAGATATTTCTGTGAAGATACAAACATATAGGTTGATGTGCCGTTTGTGTTAGATGTTAAGGTGAATTGTTTTCATACTTCTTAAAAAACAAAACGTAAAATAACTTATTATGAATTTAAAATTGTCTAAAATAAAATTATGTATATGCCAAATTAATATTATATTATTTAATTAAAAAACTACACATAATAGACATTTGAATAAAATAATAAATATTTTGTCTTCTACATATTTTGTAATTTCTGAATCATAATGATTTTACAAAATTTTAAAATAAAATATTTGTTCCACAGAGAAAACGTGAACCATTTTGCATGAATTCAGATGTTCTAGTTGTTACTAAATGAGTAAAATTATATTTAAATCTCAACAACTATTTTCCTGTTCATTTCTAGTAGATTATATCTTTATCAGTGAAAACTTGCTTCATTCGGTTCAGGTTATAAAATCCTAAAAATAAAAAACTGTCAGTAATACCGAATATCAAAATAAGTAAAATTAAATTTTTACCAATAAGTACTTGTTTAATCGTTTCAAGAATACCTTGCAACAAATTACAAAAATATTCCCTTTTATTTGGTGTCAAAAGCTTTCAGATATTAAAATCTCTTCTATAAAAGGTACTAATTTTTCATCTTCTGCTTATGGTATAGTACTTAGCCATAATAGTCTTATACTATGGTCAATAGCTTCTCATTTCTGCTTAAATTCATCCACAGTATACTCGTTTATTTTCAGTTGTGGATCAAACTGAACTAATGGCAAAAGTAGCCCAGATTCCAAATTCTGTGATGGCATAAAAATTGATCCCTTGGACATCTGCACTTACTGGAATCAATAATATAGTCCGTGTTTAAACAAATCTGAAATTATAGTAACAAAAATTAAGTTTGTAATTAAAATTATTCACTAAAACGCAGTCCTTTACCCATCAGATAATCATTGAACAAACACTATATTAAATTTTCGGAGTTTAAAGAATTTTTTCTCTGCTAATGCAATTTAGGTCGTCAACAAAGAACTTATTTGTTACAGACGAAAAGGTAATTTTTTCATCACAATCATAAAGATTTATAAAAATCAAATCTGAAGAATTACATTGAAACGAACCTTAACCTAATATTGAATTAAAGCTGTCAGTTAGTCAGTATTGCCAACAGTATCAAACCGCAATAGAAATATATAATTTTTGTAAGTAAATAACCTATGTCAAGTAAAGCCTTGTTAAATATCCTTAGATAATAGGAATTTAGTTTAATTAATGGTATCATTTGAATCAGTCACCGCCTCATCCTCATATGTTAAATGATTTCCTATTTTATGTAAAACTTCTTTCGATAAATCAAAATTCATAAAACATTTATCGAATCTATTTAACCCTGGACTAATTGCCAAAATTGCTATTAAAGTGAAACATTTCGTTAACCAACAATTTGTTATCGCGTAAGTAGGGTTTCTTGTGGTCCTAACAAAAATGTGGATCTGTATAGAATAGTGGAAGGGATATTGGCGCGCGTTTAAAAACCTTACAAAAGTAAAGATTTTCAAGAAAATTATTTTAAATCGCAAGAAATATTTCTTTATTGTAAATAAACTTAGTTTCTGGATATTTCAGCATATTACATGTACCTATGTACAATTTTATAATAGTAGGTAGTGCAGAAAAATTAATGTAACGTGTTATAAACAATTAGGTAATTTAATGGTGATTGGTAGTATTTATTAATTCTGTAAAATTTGCCTAGTTAGTAAGTTTTTATTTGGTTTTATTTAATTAATGTTTTATATGCATAAAAATATTTTCCATTGTCCAGAAATGCACCAGAAAAGCTCTATTTTGTGTCCCACTGGATTAATTAGGTTATTTGAACTCTTTTTAAAATTTCTTACTTTCCACGTTTCTGTGGGATATTCCTGATCGACATGCTTCTTTCTTTTCGTGAATCAACTATTTCTGGAGCAAGTTCTTTTACATATAATTTCTTTAATATTGGAAACATACATTGAACAAACTCCTCATTAATTTTTATTGTCTGTACTTCTATAACCTGAGGTGGCCAAATAATAAAATCACGTTCCTTTCGTCCTGTTATGAATTTTATTTTGATGAAGTTTTGGGGTTAGAATGAATTACTTTCTATAACCGTACAATTAAAAACTTTTATGTTGAAAATATCGTTTATTGAGAGATAAATAATACATTTCAATATTACACATAATTCTGTTCCACTAGTATGCTCTCCTAAAAGTGATAAAATATTTTATAAGAAAAAGTACTCATGACTTTGAATATTATAATATAATATAACACGAAAAACAAAACGAGACATATTTCAAACCACAAATTATGAAATACTTATATATTTTCATGTATATCTCTATGTAGTACATCTTGACACATGATTATGACAGCTGTCATTCTTCCCGATCATTTTAACGCTGAGTGTACGTTAAAGCCCACATTACATGTGGAGAATGAGAATTTCGCGTAAGAGCAATAACAAATTCAAATTTCAAAAAAATATTTCATATATTTAATCTTATCCAAAATAAGAAACAAGTAGTACTACACAATCTTTGAACATTCAGCTTTTTGATAAAGGTATTAAAAAGAATGTTTAATTTTTGTAATTTAAATAAATTGGAATTGAAGTGTAAGAGATCATGATATCAAAATTTTAAGTCTGATTTTGTAAAATCATTATGATTCAGAAATTACAAAATATGTAGAAGACTAAATATTTATTATTTTATTTATTATGTGTAGTTTTTGAAATAAATAATATAATATTAATTTGGCATATACATAATTTTATTTTAGACAATTTTAAATTCATAATCTATTTTAAAATAATTTGAATGACAGGTCTTTGAACAAATAACTAATTCAATTCACTCGAAAGCTGTACATGTCAGTTTATTTATTATAGTAAGTTATTTTACGTTTTGTTTTTTAAGAAAACAATTCACCTTAACATCTAACACAAACGGCACATCAACCTATATGTTTGTACCTTCACAGAAATATCTATTTGTTAGTAACTCAAATAATAATTGTTGCTACACAAATTACATGCAATATAATCTTTTTCTAGAAAACTTTCAGAATATTTTAATGCAAACATTTTAAAATTTACTGATTACCACTTATTACTATGTGCTTCAATTGTAGCTTTATTTTATTTCAGTAATTTCAAATTTAGAGACAGATATTAAAGTAAAACTATTAAATGAATATGTATTTTTACTTATAAAATGTAAATCATATTTCGCTTAATTTATATGATGAATAAGTTAGAATTATCAAATAAATCATAATTTATTCTGTGTTTATACTTCTCTAACAAACCGCAACGCTTTCAATTATACCTAAAATCTCTGAAATATAATAACAATATCTTTCATGAAATATAATTGTAAAACCAACAAAGAATACTTTTTCATTAGATTTGTTTATTTCTTAAATTATGTTTACTTTTTACGTTGCTAGGACAATTAAAAGGATATATAAGCATTATTTTTATATTTTATAATAAAATCTTATATCTTTTTGACGATTCATTTGGTTGATAGTAGTAATCAGCGCCATCTATTTAATTTTTTCTGTACTAATTGACACTTTAAACGGCAACGCAAAGGAAACTGAAATGGGACACGATTTATACGCTATGGATTTTGTGGTGGGAGGTGTTGTCGACATTGTGGGTTTTAGACCGCCCGGTTTGTCGACGCTATGGCATTTAGACGGCACGGTTTTATACGGCGTGGCACGTACTCCGTTACTTGACTGTTTTGGTAAAAATCTACTTTATATAGTAAAATTGGATAGGAAAGTAGGAACTTTCTTCCCGATTTCAGGAAAAAGATAATACTATGAATTATAATTTTGCTGTTAATTACATCAATTAGATTTTGTGTGTCTTGTAAATATTGTATAAATTATTATAAGAATAATTTACTTAAATATATAAATATAAATTAAGATTTTCTATAGAATAAGAACAAAAAAAATATATTATTTAGTTTTATTGAAGGAAACTGCATAAGTACAATTGATACTTGTGACGTCAAAAGAAGTAAACTGAACGTAAAAAAAATCATATGGGAGCAACTATGAGAATTCTTATTGTAAATAAAAATTACAGAATATAAACCCATAAATATTATCATCTCTTTTATATGGTATTTGAACTCCACACAGTGGAAAAGCATATTAAATGAAAATCACAAAGTAGCTGACATATTAAAATATGCAGAGCGGTATTCGAGATGTAATAGAATCATCATAATTTTTTTTTTGCAGTAATAAATTGCGAATCACTGGTAACATTATTATCCGGCTTTGTGTTAAACGTTAAATGTCAGCTTTTTATTCACACAGCCATAAAGCTTTGAAAACGAGTTCGTATACTTAAAAAGTGAAAAATATTGTCAGATAAATTTTGATAATTTTTTTTTTGTAAAAATCTCGATTTTGGAAACAATGTCTACATTTTTGTCCATTTCGGCAACTTTTTACGTTACGTTACAAGTAATTAATTTGGAAGAAAAATTAAACTTCATATTAATTCGCAGTAGCTTGGTGGGTTCTCTTCTGAAGTTACGTATTATTAAGTACATTTGTTCGAAAGTTTTTTCACAGAAAATAAATTACTAAGTTGGCTGATGGATGCATCGGTAATTTAGTAGCACCCGTGTTGTTCATGTAACATTAAAAGTAATAAGAAGAACTTTACAACTCTCTTCCAAGGATTCATGTCAAGGATTTCCGATTTTGTTTTGCTGATGTTTTCTTCATTGCTTTTAATTAAAACTTAATCACTCTCAGCACAAACAACTAAAATAATTTTACTTTCATATTGTATTATTTATTTATTTATTGTTGGATGGTCACAAAGATAAATTGATAACAGTAGGTCAAGTACATGGAAAGAACAAAAACAATGCCACATTTTAAAAGTTAAATTTACATAGTTTAATGGAGGAGCCATCAATATTTCGGATACATACCCTTGTGATATTAATTGTTTGTGTGGTTGGCATTTAGTGAAACATTTTAAAATAGTTTACATAATATATATATATATATATATATATATATATATATATATATAATACTGCTCCACAAAAGTAACGCACCACTTAAATTTTTGAAATTAACTTTTAAGTTAGCGAAAAAAATAACTAAATCTTACAGTTTTACATTAAATAGATAAAAGGGAAATTATATTGCGCAAATATAACTTTATTTACCTAAAAATAATAAAATTAATCTTATTTATTAAAAAATAGAAAACTTAACACTTAAATAAATTTATCAATATTGGTTATTTCCTCCTCTATTTCTTATGAATACTTCACATGGACGTCTCACACTTAAAATTAAACTTCGAATTTGCTCTTGGTTTATTTCATTCCAGATTTCTGTTAAACGTTATTGTACCTCATGAAGGCTTACTGGAGGAGTTTGAAGTTGTCGTAAACGTCGTTCAAGGTTATTCCAGAGGTGTTCTATGGGGTTAAAGTCTGGGCTGCATGATGGCAATGCCTTAGTTGCAATACCGGCCTCATTGAAATAGTCCATCACAATGTGAGCAGTGTGAGTCCTTGCGTTATCATGCATTAACTAAAAATTATTGCCTATATAAGGTGCGAAAGGGCCAATATGTTGATCCAGAACTTCTGTAATGTACCTCACACTAATCAGCGTACCTTGATTTATTGGACAGAGATCTGTACGGGCTGTTAAAGATATGTCTCCCCATACAATTATAGACCCACCAACAAATCAAATTATCTGGCGTGTGTTGCACTGAGCGTAACGCTCATTTGGACGTCAAAAAATTCTCAGGCGTCGATCAGAGATATTCAGATACAATTTTGTTTCGTCTGTAAACAAAACTCTCTCCTAATCATTAATATTCCAATTTACCTACATGTTCCCGAGAATATTGTAATCGAGTTCTGTGATGCTCGTACCATTTTATTGTAAGTAATAAATAGTGTCAGGAGTTCAACAAAGAAATTGTGTAAACAATTGAAATCTCAAGAAAACACTTGTATCCAATAGTGGTATTTTACCCGTTTACGTTTTAATTTTGAATTGAAAACAAATTAATAAAAAATATGAACATAATGATTAAAAAAATATTACATAAACATATAATATATTATATGCCAAAAAAAGCACATAAATACGTGCAATAAAAAAGATATTTTAATATTTGTTCGTGGTGCGTTAATTTTGCGGAGCAGTGTATATTTATATATATATATATATATATATAGGGATGGCTAGCACAGTGGTATAAAGTCGGCCTGTGGATCCTGAGGTCCCTGGTTCTATTCCCACAGGCGACAAATTTTCATAACTTGAAAAAGCTATCCCTGTGGCTCCTCCACCACTAACAAGTTTGGGGGCCGTGATTTGACGACTGGTAACTGCACTTCACGCGCAAAAATATATCACTTACCGAGATCTGCTTTAGCAGAGTGCCACACCCAGTAATGGGTAGAAGGCGTGATGATATATTTATATTTTATTTTATATATATATATATATATATATATATATATATATCCTCTTGATTATAATTTAAATATTCTTGTACTGAAAAAACATTCTTAATCAATAGTGACAACTTGAGTTAGTTTTTATTTTTTTATTTCAAGGGATTTAATACCATAACGTAGTAATATATTGTAGCAGTCTAGATTTAAAAAGTTCTTGCCTCATTTATTTATTCTAAATAGATACTGTTATGTCAATAATACTTTATCAAATAATACTAGATTTTTGTTTATTTCTTTACTAGAGTTTATCCCAATTTTAATTTTGCTCTAATATTTAACAGGCAGATTCATAAAACGGATTAGCGCTAAGACCGTTTTTAATATTATCTATAACTCTGTTACAAATTAAAACAGATTCAAGAAATGAATTAAATTTGATTCTAATTAACACTCTTTTTAACCCAAGTTAAAATAAACTTGTGTCAAGCATTGAAAAGAGAGTTAGAAATTAAATATAAAATGGTATTAGCGCTAATCCGCTTTATGAATCTGCCTGTAAAAGAATATCTAGAATTAAAATAGTTAAAAAAGTATAATTATTTATTGTTTGAAGTTGGCAATAACTCTAAATATTTTTCTAATCTTATTGGTTCATATTATTTTCTTGCGACTAAATGTGATTAACTAGTGATCTATTTTCACTGATATCCTAAATTATTTAAAAAATAATAATTCTACGAGAGTCCTAAAAGAATTAATTCTCTGTTCATTTCATTTGAAGCAGTTTTTTAGATGATTTAGGAACATTTGGCAAAAAATGGTAACTTTATAAGGCAACTAAAGTATATAAATAATTGTAAATCAGGTGTAATTATTGTTATTTCTCAAATTTTAGCTCTGATGATGTTTGTCAATTTTAAATTTAATCCTCTTTATGAACTTGCTTTTAATATATTCTTCTGGAAACTTACATTTTATTATAAAATTCAATTACAAACTCATACATTTTTAGTTTAATATCGTTTGGGAAAAAGGCAGCGTAAGTATTTACAATGTGTGGTAGAAGCATCTACATAATTATATTGTGTTTGCATAATATGATATACGTAAAAGCATATTTTCGTAGTAGGTTATTACAATAATAATTAAATAATAGTAATAAGAAAAATATGTATCTGCTACGAAAGTATGCTTTTAGGTAGCAACTTTTAGTAATAATATCATATTATGCAAACACAATATATTTAGATGCTTCTAGCATACATTTCGTACACTTATACTGTGCCCGTTTCCAAACTTGCAATCTTCAAAGAGCCTAAATGCAGTGTATGGAACTTGCCAATTTAGTTAATATCTCGCGAAGACGTAAATTACATTATAATTGTCTTGTGTTCGCTCGGACGCAAAGCTACGGCGGAACGACGGGCAAGATTGTATATCACAGGTTTTATTGCATTATGGTGCGGCCGAACTGAGAGATAGGTGGCTTGCTGGCCGATCGATCGATACATGTGGAACCACTTTGTAGTGCGGAGATCATCAATAATGTCACCTCTTGGCTCGGCCGAGCACGTGCGACGGAAGATGGAAAGTGGCTATTCACTCTGCAATTTCACAAAACTATACCTGAGAGCTGAGAGTAATGGAAAGACCCTTGAAGTTATTATATTATTTTGTTTGTGCGTGGATAATTTGATATTGTACTATTTAGAATAATTCTAGTTATAATTATAAATAATGCCGTAAATATACCTACAAGCTACAGAGAAAGAATAAATATCTGTAGAAGCATTTAGGTGGGGGAATATTTGAACCGTTTTGAAAGATTTGTTCTTGAAGGTATTTTAAATTAAATTTAAAGCATTCCCACTAGTGTAAACAAATATTTTTTGGAGGCGAATTTAGAAATAGAACCTATCTAATGAATAAAGTTGTCAAATGAAGAAATAATCTAAAGAAGGGAGTGAAGAAAGTTATCAAATTAAGAAAAAATCTAATGAAATTTTTAAAATTAAAAATGGTAGTTTTAAAATGGCTGCCGAATTTGAAGGTCTTGTTACAATTCAAAAATATCTGTATTTAAATATTTTAAACTTGACATACTTTTGAAACTTTATATAACAAAAATAAAATTTTTAATATTTGATTACCTAACTTAAATTTTTCAGAATAAAAAATTCGGTCAATTATGTCTTAGTCGAATGTATATACGTAGAATAATGATTGTTATTTTGGGCCTGTTGCAAAAATATATTTTGCCTCCTCCCCTTGACCAAAATAGAAATAAAATATGTTAATATTATATTTAATAATTTTTTTCATTAGACATGATTTAGGTGGACTAAATAGATTTTGGACGATGATTTCGAATGTTTTTTCGTAACACGTCTAGATTTTGTGACGTGATGCTTCATATTTCAGCAGTATTGTGATTTTGCTACAAACTAAAACAATATTACTTCTCATTTCAGAATTGACTTTGTTGAATATAAATTTAACAGCATGCCTGGAAAACGGAAAAAAATAACACTTTGACACGTTTTGCTATATGTGCGGCTTATTTACAGCTACGAAAAGCGGTGTAAAATTACGAAAATATATAAATTGTACCACTACGTGATAAGGATAAAGTATGGGCTCCGTACGTTATTTGCGCCGCATGTTCTAACGGTTTACGTAATTGGCTTCACATACGGAAGACTTCACTTTCATTTGCAATATTCATGATATGAAGGGAGCCAAAGGATCATTATAGTGATTGTTATTTTTACTGTATTAATATAACTGGTAATAAACATCCTGTGGGTCAGGAAATTGAGTTTTATACATATGCCCGATAATAGTGATCAAAATTCTGCCGATTTTGACTACACGCTTGATTCTGAAAAAAAAACCAGACACGTTTACTTACACAAGAAGAGGTTAATGATTTGATTAGAGATTTTAACCTCTCAAAAGAAAAAGCAGAGCTATTGGTATCAAGACATAAATAGAAAAACTTCCTTGGAATATGCGTGAAACTGTATCACTGTTATAAACGTAACAATGACATAGCTATTGTGTTATTGCCACAATATTAATAGAGTTTCGAAAATTTATCGCAGTCAAATGTAACATCCGACTGGCGTCTATTTATTGAATCTTCAAACTGAAGCTTGAATGCTGTGCTCTTGCAAAATGGTAAACAAAAACGGTGCATACCCATTGCATGAAAATACTGCTTGAGACAGTTGACTACAAATCTCATCAGAGGAATATGGTGATCCAAAAGTCATTGGCATATTGATGGATATGTGACACAAATTTCAAAGATAGGTACTCTCAACGTAGAAGAGAAGAAGCATGCCAAGCTTTCACATGGAATTGTGATAACTTTCTGACTAACTACAAGTCTGCCACTAGCATTTAAAAAATATAATGTCGTATGTCTTTAAAATTGCATTTTTTATATTCGCTAGTTTTCTGGAATTCAAGCGTGTTGGCAAATTATTGTTGAGTGCTGTGTCGTGACGAGGTAGATAAAATGTTTGGAGATAAATAAAATTCAAAACGATTGTGATATTTAATTAATAAAAGTGGTGTAGTATATAAAAGTTGATTAAATTATTAATAAATATTCATGAAACATGTTACAACAATAAAATAGATGCACTTTGGTACGACACTGTTTCCAGCATATCTTTGAAATATACATAAAAATTTATCAAACTCAAAGGATGGTCGTATCAGACGTGAAACAACAAAACTGAATTCAAATTTTGAAATAGCATGAAAAATTGATCAACGTGTTTTTTTTTTTGTTTATGATGAGAAAAATAAAGTTTTATTTTATTGATTTGTGTGATTATAGAAAAAAAAACTTTAGAAATTTATATATTTGTAGAAAGCAAAAATAGTAATTAATGATAACTAGAAAATTAATACTAGATTAAGGGCCAGTTTTTTCATATCCGGATAAGGTTCCCGTTAATTATCTATAGTATAATTGAAAAGATATCTTATCGGAAAATAATATTTAGTATAATTATTACCATTTGTGCTACGATTTCTATGCTATATTTTTTTATTTATATCACAAACAGTTATTGAGAACTTCATCCGGAGATGGAAAAATTGCCTTTAAAAGTTATAGGGATTATTTGTAAGCATTCACAAAAATGCTAGGCCGAGACACATTCGGGGAATTCTAGTACCACTGCGCAATCTGTTCAGTGCAGATGTTAAATATAAAACAATTATTGTTCAATAATCTGTTGCAACAAAATATGAAATAAAAAAAATCATAAAAATCATATTTCAGTCATTTAACATTGTAATAAATTTTTTTCATAAATTTACTATTTGAAAAAATAAATAAATGAAATAATTAATGCTTTCAATACTTAAATTATTATACTTAGTCGTAGTTTCGTAACTGATTGAAGAAGATATTTTGAGTGGGCAATGTAGAACTAAATGGATTTATGTGATTAAGGTTTGTTCCATTAACGAAGGATTCCAAGTCGCAGGAATAAATGATCTAGTATAAGATGAATAATAAAGGTGGATGAGGTTAAAGTGGATTACAATAGGAATGTTTGGCAAAAATAATTGTAGAATGATTCTAACGAATGAAAGTTGAGAAAATGTTTCAAAGGTATATGCAGACCCATTAATAAGACAAACATTGATCTAATATACATACCTACTCACGTTTTAAATTTATATATTATTATTTTTCTCTATTCTTCACAACAGGAACTTAATCTGAATTACAGTACAGAATATATAATGCTTATAGAAGAATCCAAACCACTCTGATGCAGTAGCATTTTCTTTTATATAATGTTGAAGTCTGCTATATTTAAGCATGTGAACCACTTTCAATGTACGAAGTTAAATTTTATGAATTCTAAAGTCTAATAATAGTCAGAAAATTGATGATCTGAATGTTATTAAATCTAAATATTAACTTGAAATAATAAATTTAAATATATTTCGAAAAAATAAAGAGCCAGTTTTTTCACTCAAAAGTCAAGAGGGGGTCAGGAGTCGTGGATTGCCGATCTCTCTCCTAGTTAATTGCCATACCGCTGTGAAAAGCAACCTATTATTATCATTATTGTCATTTTAAAGGTAAATTTTTATTTTTAAGAAATATAAAATTATAATTTGGTAGTGAGATTATATAGTTTCAATTTCAAATCTGAATAGTCCGAGTTCGAATGTTTCGTATATTATCAAATAATAAACTTAAATCTAAAACTTTCGTAGCATTTTGCTTTAAAATCAATAGGGAATAAATATATATATATATATAAAAATAAATAAATAAATATAATAAATATTAAATATAAATAATAAATATATATATATATATATATATATATATATATATATATATATATATATATATAAATAAATAAATAAATATATCATCACGCCTTCTACCCTTTACTGGGTATATATATATGGGGTGGCTAGCTCAGTAGTATGAAGTCGGCTTGTGGATTCTGAGAACCCTGGTTCGATTCCCACAGGCGACAAACAATTTTCAAAATTTCAAAAGCTACCCCTGTGGCTCCTCCACCACTAACATTTTTGGGGGCCGTGATTTGACGACTGGTACCCGCACTTCACGCGCAAAATATATCACTTACCGAGATCTGCTTCGGCAGAGTGCCACATCCAGTAATGGGTAGAAGGCGTGATGATATATATATATATATATATATATATATATATATATATATATATATATATATATATATATATATATATATTTACGAGCCCAACTCCATAATAGTTCGGCCGGTATAAATTTCAAACTTTATACTATAAAAAAATGTAAAATTATACTAAAAACTGTTTTATTCTTACAACAAAAGTATATCTACGTTATTATATATATATCTTTAGTTGTCTATTACTGAAAAGATATTTTAAATCATACAAACGTTTACAAAACTATCATCAAATAAGTATTACGGCAACAGATTCATAAAAGTTCGGCCAACAAAAAATATATGTCCTAGAAGGGATTTATTTGCGGGTTTTAAATTTAATAGTTGTTAAAACAAAACACAAATGGAAAACAAAACACAAATGAAACAAATCAATACAAAACTGTCATTGCCGTTTGCCGATATTATTTTTTTTTCAAATAAAATGGCTCGTTGTAAAGCTTTGAGCAGAGAAGTACGGTGGTCTATAATAAATGCTCATAAAAATGGTATTTCTGCAAGAAAAATATCTATTTCTCATTCCATTTCGAGATCTATGGTACAAAATATTAAAAACTTATACAAAAAAATTGGTGGAATATCTGAAAGTTTAAAAAATGGCCGTTCTTCAGCCATTTCTCGAGCTGATCTACGAGGTTTAAGAGAAATTTTGAAAGTAAATCGTCCAGCGAAAGCTCGAGGTATTAAATCTTTGTGGCGGGAAATGATAGGTAAACAACCACATGTCGACAAACGGCAATTACAGTTTTGTATTGATTTGTATCATTTGTGTTTTGTTTTAACAACTATTTAATTTAAAACACGCAATTAAATCCCTTCTAAGACATACATTTTTGTTGGCCGAACTTTTATGAATCTGTTGCCGTAATACTTATTTGATGATACTTTTGTAAACGTTTGTATTATTTAAAATATCTTTTCAGTAATAGACAACTAAAGATTCATATAATAACGTAGATATAGTTTTGTTGCAAGAATAAAACATTTTTTACTATATTTTTACATTTTTGTAAAGCATAAAGTTTGAAATTTATACCGGCCGCACTATTATGGAGTTGGGCTCGTATATATATATATATATATATATATATATATATATATATATATATATATATATATATATATATATATATATATACATATATAAGGGTGGCCCTTATTTGGGTCAAAAAGCTTCTAAATATTTTTAAAATATAAGACAGAATACTCTCGGGCGTTTATTTTAACGTTAAACCGTGCTCCACTTCACCTTTGTTTTATTTAATTGTCCTTTTCCTAAAAATTGGAGATATTCATTTCAACGTGGCTGGTTTGTATTTATAGGTTTTATTTGATACAAAAGTATTCAGAATGATCCACAAATGTTTGTTATACCATTATAAGACCTTTACTTCACAGTAAAACCGTACCGCACTACACTTTTGTGCTATTTAATTGCTTTTTTCCTGGCAGTTAGACAAAATTTATTCAAACTATATTGTATTTACTGAATTTGATTAGATCTAAAATCACTCAGAATAATTTACAAATGTATGCTATAACATTACAAGACTTTTATTTGAACGTTAAACCGCGCATCATTTCACTTTTGTGTCATATGATTTAATTCAAAACGACTAAAAATGATTTACGAATGTCTGCTATAACATTATAAGGCCTTTACTTCGACAATAAACTTTTTCCCAAAACACGTACACTGAGAGAAAAAAGCCTTGAAAGTTTATTTAGACTGTCTTAGCCTAGACAATCATGACCAAAATTCCTTAAAAATTCTTCACAGAAATAATAATCAAATTATGAATTGTTGGAGCAAATCACTTGAAGAGGTTCTAGATCAAATAACATTTAATAAATACAAATTAGATGCCTTTAAGTGAATTCCCTTCGATTAAAAAAAAAGACAATAAAATCTTAGAATCATGACATGGGGCTCAGTTTATTGTTGAAGTAACGGAAGCAGATATTTGTAAATCATTTTGCATCTTTTTGGATTGAATCAAACCCAATAAATACAAAACAACCGAGTTTAAATGATTTTTTTCAAATTTAAAAAAAGAAGAGGATATTAAATGGAACAAAATTGAAGTGGGGGCATGTTTTAACGTTAAAGTAAAGGTCTTATAATGTTATAGCAAACATTTGTGAATCATTCTGAGTAATTTTATATCAAATAAAATCTAATAAATACGAAGCAACCAAGTTTGAATGAATTTTTCCGATTTTTGGGAAAAAAGGGCTCTCAAATTGCACAAAAGTTAAGTGGGGTACGATTTTACGGCGAAGTAATGGTCTTGTAATTGTATAACAAACATTTATGGATCAGTCCGAATGATTTTGGATCAAATCAAATCCAGTAAATACAAACCAACCGCGTTGAAATTAATTTTCCCAATTTTCAGGAAAAAAGGGCAATTAAATAACACAAAAGTGTAAACACCTGAGTATTCTGCCGACCATTTAAAAAATATTTAGTAAGTTTTTAGGGAACTTGAACAATAATCTATTTTTTTTATCCAAATAAGGGCCATCGTAATATATATTTGTATCTGTACAGTTTCATAAATATACCTACTCAATATAATTTCATGTCATTCTGTAATTTCCTAAAATACAAATGGATAATAAAGGTTGTTTGCTCAAAACATGTTTTACTATTAAAATGAAACACATTGGCATATGAAATAAACATGCTACATTGAACCATTTTCCTTCATTGATGTTAATAATTCATGAGTTTTTATAGCATCTATAAAATTGGGGTGAATAACCTAGCGTGTTTATACGTACATGTTAAATTTTAAAAGTTCCTTTTCTACACGTATCAAAATAATCTTTAAGTTAAATATTAAAGCCCTTTGATTTTTCATTTAATAACCAGTTTACATGCTATCAGAGTACACGTTGTATGAAATAAATTCTGTAGTAGGTATTAAATTGCACTTAAGTAAAACGTTTAGATAGGATATTCTCAAATTAAAGGTAATATTCTAAATGTGTGTAAACGAGGAGATACGAAAGGGTGTTTCGTTACATATTTACTTTGGGAATTTATGTAGCAAAATGTCAAGTGAATATCAAATTTGAAAGTGTAATGTGTAAACGTAAACGTTGAAATGGCTGGTCTGAATGAGGGTTTATCTAAAGTCAAATGGTAAATATTTTGTTTTGCTGTAATGTGTGATATTAATAGCTTATCTCCCAAACATGAATTTACATTGCAAATTTAAACTAAATGGTAAATTTCAACTAAAAATCAATTATGCAAAATACGTTAACTGTTACTTAGGTACACCTATCACAAACATCGTTGTAAATTAAAATTAGACATAAATAAATTCATTTACATTCCATTTTGTTAATGAATGCATAAATTAATAGAAAATCCGATAAACTTTACGCTTTTGGTACATTGCATGTAGCTTTTGTAAAAAGTATATATCCTGCCTTCCAGCGGACATTAACCATTGGCGAGTTTTCATTTTATATATATATACATATTTCAAAATTATTGCAAAAAAATTTAAGGGTATCCGTATATTATTTGATGGACTGATTACATCGTAAAAATAATTGCTCATTACCTTGAGCAAACATTTTTCGTGCCAGTGGAGTGATAGGTTAAAGTAATGAATATAAATAAACATTAAAATTTATTTTATTTAATTAAAGTTGTGTAAAAGTTCATTCAATTTTATTTCATTAATTTTGTCTCTTACTATTACTTTTGTTTTCGTTCTTGGTGTTAGAGGAAGTTAAGTCGAAATTTCAATAAAGAATAGCATACGTTTATAGCAATATCGAGTGAATTGATATGTTATTAGTTTATAGAGAGTCGGAGCAAAATGCCTTACATCCACAGAGAAATTATGCAGAATATTGGACATTGGAAACATTGTTTTGTTTTTTAATATTTTGTCTTATGCCTTCTATCACAAAAATACACTGTATTCAAAACAATGATTATTTCGATCTTGATCACAGGCAACTTATTAAGTTCAACCTATTCTTAATTACTCTGCTGCACTTTCGCTACGACATTTTAACATTACATTTCGGGCTATCACCATTTTCTTGTAGTCAATTCGCAATGTTTTTGACTAAAGTGCGAAATGATGTATTACCTTGTACGGATCTTCGCGGTCTTACCAATTCTGACTGGTAAATCGTAGAGCCGGCTACAAGAATATATATTTTTTTAATCAACAACTGTTTAACTTCTATAATTCAATAATTATACTTATTTTTGTATAAAAGGCGGTAAGTGATTATTTAAGGTGTAAGATTTTGGTTCTAATAAAAAACTAAGCTCTTTAAACTTACTTGACGGCCATATTACAAACACAATTATTTTTATTAATTACGGAAAATTAATTAATGCGTCATTTATTATTTTGAAATATATGTCAAATTTGCGATTATTAACGCATTGTTACCATAACAATATATATATATATATATATATATATATATATATATATATATATATATATATATATATATATATATATATATGGGCCATTCTCTGGAAAACGGACACCCCACCTTCTCCAAAATTTGGAGCATCAAAAGAATTTTTAAAGGGCATGAGGAAATCGAAAAAAGTATCTAGTTTTCAAATATGAGTGGCGAAATTGATATTTTTTATTATTTGTGGGTGTTTTGCCCATTTTTTTTTGGCCAAAGATTTAAGCGAAAAATTTTAAAGTTGAATAAAATGCTTGGGTTTGGTTTTTTTCTTATTTTGACGGTGGCATCTCGTTTCTTTTTGAAAAATTTAAATATTTTATCTCTTGCCAATTTTTCTAAAAAATTACCCTTTTTTATTAAAAGTGGGTCAAAAAAAAAATTATTATTTGAAATCTATCAATTTTTTACTCAAAAACAAGGCATCCTACAAAATAAAATTATGTGACAGAAAATGCTTAAAATTCATCGGAGAATACGTTTGATTTTTTTCAGAATTTTTTGAGACATTTTTATTTTTTTGTTGTTTTTTTGGACTATAGAATTTTAGAAAAATTTTAAAATGTTTCAGAAAATTCTGAAAAAAATCACACATATTCTTCTATAAATTCGAAGCATTTTCTGTTATTTAAATTTTTCTTGAATTGTGATCCTTTACGAGTAAAAAAATCATTAAATTTGTCTATTCCAATTTTCATACTCTTTCAATTTTCGCGAAGTAACATTTTTCAAATTTCTTGTTTCTTGGTTTTTTATCTTTCAATATAGCATTAGCTTTAAGGTGGTACTATCATAAAAATTATCAGAATTATCTGAAACATTTTAAAATTTTTCTAAAATTCTATAGTCCAAAAAAATTCTCGTCTAAAAAAAAAATTAAAAAAAGATCTGAAAAAAATACACGTATTCTCTGATGAATTCTAAGCATTTTTTGTTACATAATTTTTTTTCGTAGGATGCTTTGTTTTTGAGTAAAAAATTGACAGATTTCAAAGAATCATATTTTGTTTGACCCAGTTTTACTAAAAAAGGGTAACTTTTTAGAAAAATTGATTGGAGACAAAATATTTCAGTTTTTTAACAAGAAACGAGATGCCACCGTCAATTTAAGAAAAAAAGCAAACCTAAGCATTTTATTCAACTTTAAATTTTTTTTCTTAAATCCTTGGCCAAAGAAAATGGGCAAAACACCCAAAAATATTGAAAATTATCAATTTCGCCAGTCATATTTGAAAACTAGATACTTTTTTCGATTTTTCCATGCCCTTCAAAAATTTTTTGGATGCTCCAAATTTTGGAGAAGGTGGGGTGTCCGTTTCCCAGAGAATGGCCCATATATATATATATGGGCCATTCTCTGGGAAACGGACACCCAACCTTCTCCAAAATTTGGAGAATCAAAAGAATTTTTGAAGGTCTTGAGAACATAGAAAAAAGTATCTAGTTTTCAAATATGAGTGGCGAAATTGATAATTTTTATTATTTTTGGGTGTTTTGCCCATTTTTCTTGCCAAAGATATAAGCAAAAAATTTTAAAGTTGAATAAAATGCTTGGGTTTAGTTTTTTTCTTATTTTATCTCTTGCCAATTTTTCTAAAAAGTTACCCTTTTTTATTAAAAGTGGGTCAAAAAAATTATTATTATTTGAAATCTATCAACTTCTTCAAGAAAAACAAGGCATCCTACAAAAAAAAATTATGTAACAAGAAATACTTAGAATTTATCGGAGAATACGTGTGATTTTTTCAGAATTGTTTGAGACATTTTCATTTTGTTTTAAAATTTTTCAGAAAATTCTGAAAAAAATCACACGTATTCTTCAATAAATTCGAAGCATTTTCTGTTATTTAAATTTTCTGGAATTGTGATCCTTTTCGAGTAAAAAAATTATTAAATTTTTCTATTCCAATTTTCATACTCTTTGCAATTTAAACTCAATTTTCGCAAGGGAACATTTTTTAAATTTCTTGTTTTTGATTTTTCATATTTCAATATAGCGTTAGCTTTAAGGTGGTATATCATAAAATTTATCAGAATTTTCAGAAACATTTAAAAAAATTTCTAAAATTCCCGTCTAAAAAAAAAATTAAAAAAAGCTCTGAAAAAAAATATACGTATTCTCTGATGAATTCTAAGCATATTTTGTTACGTAATTTTTTTTCGTATGTTGCTTTGTTTTTGAGTAAAAAATTGACAGATTTCAAATAATAATATTTTTTTTGACCCAGTTTTTACTAAAGAGGGGTAACTTTTTAGAAAAATTTATTGGAGACAAAATATTTCAGTTTTTTTAACAAGAAACAAGATGCCACCGTCAATATAAGAAAAAAAGCAAACCTAAGCATTTTATTCAACAAAAATAATGAAAATTATCAATTTCGCCAGTCATATTTGAAAATTAGATACTTTTTTCGATTTTTCCATGCCCTTCAAAAATTTTTTGGATGCTCCAAATTTTCGAGAAGGTGGGGTGTCCGTTTCCCAGAGAATGGCCCATATATATTTTCATAATTTCAAAAAAAGCTACCCCTGTGGCTCCTCCACCACTAACATCTTTGGGGGCCATGATTTTACGACTGCTAACCGCACTTTACGCGCAAAATATATCACTTACCGAGATTTGCTTCGGCAGAGTGCCACACCCAGTAATATATAAATATTTATATATATATATATATATATATATATATATATATCTATATATATAATAATAATTTTTACTTATCGCCCAGGGCTATGGGCTGGTCTGTAAAAGTATACTTTATGGCTCTATATAATAAGCACATAATTACGAGGGGAGATCCATAAATTCGCTCCCTAAGTACGAAAGAAAAGTTCTATAAAAACCTAAATATTTTTATTTTTCAATATAATCCCTTTATACTTTAATACATTTATGACATCAATTAATTTTTGTAAACTTCTAAAATAATAACTTTTATCTCTCTCTTCAAAATGGTTTTTTCAACAGTAATTAGTTCATCATTGGTAGAAAATGTTTGTCCCTTGAGCTCATTTTTTAAATTTGGAGAAGATAAAAGTCACTGGGGACGAAGTCCGAACTGTAGACTGCGTGGTTAATTTCTTCAAAACTACATGCTTGTATTGCGGCTACTACTCTGCAAGCTCTATGGACAGAATCAAGCACTCATCTTGCAGCGACCTTGAACATACCGAGATGGTCATGAATGATCCGTAAAATTGTTGTTTCTAATTTGCCACATATTTTTGCTATTTCTTTCTTCTTGAGCCTTGCATTTTCTAAAATTAACCTTTCCACTTTATCCACATTTTCTCCTGTAGTGGCTTCAAAAATCAAAACCACAGTAAGGGTCATCTTCTAAAAACTCTCTACTCCATTTAAAAAGTTTGGACCACTTCTTAATTATATAATCGGAGAGAGTGGAGTCACGATATATTATTAACATTTCATCCCGAATGGTTGGCGGCCTTTTTCCCTGTTTTACTACAAACTTTATTATGATTCTATATTCAATTTTGTCCATAGTATAGCAATGTCTCAGTAATAATTTATTACTATAGCCATGAATAATAAATTGTATTATTAATCAAGTAATGCAAACATTTCGAGTAAATGTACGATATTATTTAGAAGAAGAAGAAAAACAAAAATAAAGGTAATTTTATACGAGTATAACTTCTTGTCTTGAATTGTCGAGCTGTTTTCGTCTCATATTTGTCCATAGATATTTGTTTTTAAATTTGTATATGCTAGATTTAATTGATAAAATATATGGGCAAGCGAAACAGGCTCTACTTTTATCAATAACAGTTTTTTTAATCTGTTGAATTTCTATTATTTCGTAAAAATTCCATTCTTTGGGAGGGCGTGATTTCACTCGCAAAATATATCCGTTACTGAGATCTGCTACGATAAAGTCGTAATGATATATTTATTTATTTTAAATTGTTAAAGTAGTATGTTTTCCGCGAAGAAAATTAGTAACGTACACCAAATGAACTAACATAAACACAAAAGTATAATTTTAATACATTAATTTGGACTTTCAACATAGTTATAATTATTCAAAAACTTAAAAAAAAAACTAATATGGCTAGATTGAAATTATGTTTCCTAACTTATAAATTACCAAAATATCTGATACGAGTTACCCGGAACATTTTCTGGAAACAATTACATCAACCGCTTTTCCAACGTGACAATAGCCACGAAAATTGTGTTGGAATTGCTGGAATTCGAAATTTTGTAATCAATGCAAGCTCAATGTACAAAGTTAGCTATGAATAGAACAGGTGCGTTGCATGGATGAGTTCACTATAATGGGAATCACGTTCTCTTGACTTGACATTTCCAATACAACTATACATGACACTGAAGCCCCATATTGCTGGCAGAACTACACGTTGGTTTAACTTAATCCCAGGAGTAATAAGTTTATTCCTTTGGTAAGAGTATTGTGGAGAAGATATTATTATATAAGGAATCTCCAGAATTTCATCTCTAACTGGAACTAGTATGTCAAATTCTAGAGTAAGAGGGAACAAACACTATTAAATAAAATTTTTACATATTAAATCGCGGATGCACCATGATAGTATATAATTTAACAAGCATATAATGTATTACACAAGAATAGCCTTCGTTAATTACTGTAATCACCATATATATATATATATATATATATATACAAGGGCGGTCCGATAAGTACTTAGCCTCACCGCCAGATAGCACCACTATCGCATGAGCAATTTAGTATTGATTATAATATTCTAGTAGACAGCTACTGTTAAATTTTCAGCTGAATCGGACGCGTAGTTTTGTTTTGACCGCGTGTGGAAGCGAGCTTGTCCGCAGATTTGAGAAAAATGGAAAAAGAACAATATCGGTCGGTGATTCGATTCTTGTTTTTGGAAGGGAAATCGCGCAGCGAAATCAAAGAACGCTTGGATGCTGTGTACGGGGACTCTTCTCCTTCGATGGCGACCGTCAAAAATTGGTATAACGAGTATCAACGTAGTCGCATGTCGGTTTTTGATGAGCCACGCCCAGGTGCCCTGAAAACGGCTACCACGGAGGATAACGTAACAAAAATCCACGATCTCGCAGACCGCCGATTGAAGGTGCGCGAGATAGCTGAGACAGTAGACATCTCAAAAGACCGCGTGGGTCATATCCTGCATGAATTATTGGGCATGAAAAAACTGTCGGCGCGATGGGTGCCGCGTTTGCTCACTCCGGACAACAAGCGCATCCGTGAGAGCAGAGTTTGACGATGTTTAGACGCAATCCGAAGGATTTTCTGCGTCGTTTCGTGACCGTCAACGAAACATGGGTACACTGGTACACACCAGAGACATGGAACAGTCAAAACAGTGGACTTCACCCGGCGAACGTGCTCCAAAGAAGGCGAAGACTGTCCTATCGGCCGGAAAGGTGATGGCCACCGTTATCTGGGATTCAAAAGGTGTGATATACATCGACTACCTGGAGAAGGGCAAATTGCCATTTGGCGAAGAAAAGAGTGCTCTTTCACCTCCGCCGTCGCCACGGCTAAATTGATTGAATTAGGCTACGAACTGCTGCCCCATCCACCGTATTCTCCGGATTTGGCCCCGTGCGATTTTTTTTGTTTCCAAATTTGAAAAAGTCTCTCGCCGGGCAGAAATTTGAGTCGAATGAGGCAGTTATCGACGCCACGGAGGCCTACTTTGCAGACCTCCAGAAAACGTATTTTTCAGACGGGTTAAAGAAGTTGGAGCATCTCTGGATCAAGTGTATCGAACTCAAAGGAGATTACGTTGAAAAATATATCGCCACTTTTCCAAAAATTTTGTTATTCTTTTGTAGGCTAAGTACTTATCGGACCACCCTCGTATATCTGCCTGGGCAGAGTACCACACCCAAAAATGGGTAATAGGCGTGATGATACACTTATATTTATATTTATTTAGTACTTATTAATGTTCTTAATTAAACACGTTGTTTAATTTCTCACATGATGCGTATTAAAGTAGAATCCTATATACTATTTTGATAAGCGGTATATATATATATTTGTTTATATATATGGATTCATCACGCCCATTTGTAAATCGCTACAGCCTAGACGGTTTATCCGATTTATTTGCAACTTTTTTTATTTGATAGAGGTCAATCCCGCGGAGTGCCTTTTGATAGTCTCAGATTTTTCGTACACATGATGTGCGAGAAAACTTGAAAAAACATGCGTTTTTGGGTCAAAATCAACTAAGAGTGTGGAGGCTTTGAAATTTTTAAGAAGAAGATCTACTGTCACTTTGACGTTTGTCAGTGCACATGTCGCATTTTTAATTATAAATTACTTAAAAATGAAACTTTTGTGAGTAGTTTTGAAATACTTTACGCATATTGTGGAAATGAGGGGACGTTTTTATTATAATTATACATTTCAAATATGTGTATTTAAAAAGTAAATTTTTGACACTCCACTATGAAGTTGGTTTTAAAGCAAAACGTCAAATTGACAAGTTTCATAAAGTATAAAGAATATGGAGGCTTTGAAATTTTTAAAAAGAACATCTACTGTCATTTTGACATTTGTCAGTGGACATGTCGCATATTTAATTATAAATTACTTAAATATTAAATGTTTGTGAGTAGTTTTGAAATACTTTACGCATATTGTGGAAATGAGGGGACGTTTTTATTATAATTACACATTTGAAATACGTGTATTTAAAAAGTAAATTTTTGACGGTTCACAATGAATTTGGTTTCGAAACAAAACGTCGAATTGACAAGTTTTATAATTTATACAGGTGAACTCAACCAAATTTGATCTCGATAATAATATACAGTAAAACCAAGCAAATTTTGTCTACGGCAAAGTTCAATTTAGAAAAACCAGATAACTCGAATTAGAATCATTTGGGCACTCCTAAATTTTCTATCGATAATTTAATTGAAAGTGCTTCAAAACCAGTCATTTTTGGTATATTATGAAAGTTCTTTTACAGGGTACGTGTGCAAAACTAAAATATTTTCGATCGGCAATAGTTTTAGTGAAAGGCCTATCGTGTTTGGTATCAAATGAAAGGTTATTTAATGTGCTCGAATTTTTTCGTTCGGCAATTGTTTTAGTCAAAATGATTAAAAAACCTATCGTATTTGGTATCAAATGAAAGGTCTTTGAAAGGGCTCGCGAATAAAATTTATCACTTTTAGATTGTCAATTGTTTTAGTGAAAGTGCTTCTAAACTAATCGTATTTGGTATCAAATGAAAGGTCTTTTGAAGGGCTTGCGTACAAAATTTAATAATTTTCGATCGTCAATTGTTTTAGTGAAAGAGCTTAAAATATATCATGTTTGGTACTAAATGAAAGATTTTTTTGAAGGTCTCGCGTGAAAAATTGATTCTTTTCGATCGTCAGTTATTTTATTGAAAGTATTTCAAAACATATTGTGTTTGGTATCAAATGAAAGGTCTTCTGAAAGGCTCGCGTGAAAAATTGTTTTTTTTTCGACAGATAATTGTTTTAGTGAAAGTGCAGCAAAACTAATTCTGTTTGGTACGCATGGAATTTTCTGATAGAATTATTTCAATTTCTAGACAAGGTAGAGAAATTTTGAAAATTGATTTAGGCATTAAATGATTGAGAATACATGTTTTAAACTGTTTTCAACTGATTTTATTTGAAGAAAAAATGTCACTTAATTTTTAAAAGTATATCGCGAAACAAAGCATAATTTGTCCGCAGTAATAATATACAGTAAAAAATAAATAAAAAATTGACCGCAGCATGCTACAATGCAAACAAAGGTAACTCGAAAAAACGATGTCGGAAATAATATTCCAGCGATTTCCAACAGTTTTTCAAAAAAGTTTAAAGAAAATTTTCAATAGATTTCATGTATATATAAATATAAATGTGGAATGTCATCAGAAATGACGTCCGAAGGATTTTTAATAAATAATAAAATGTATTCAGATGAAATTAAAAAAGTTGAAATTTTACGATAGGCAATTGTTTCAAATTTAAAGTATTCCAAATCATAACTTGTTTGGTCTCATTTGTATGGTCTTTAGATGGACTTTCAGATGAAATAAAAAATATATATTTTACGACCGTCAATTATTTTAAACATAAAGTATTCCGAATCATACCGTGTTTAGTGATATATGAATGGGGTTTAGAAGAACTTTCAGATAAAATAAAAAAAGTTGAAATTTTACGATCCTCAATTGTTTCAAACATAAATTATTCCGAATCATACCATCTTTGGTGTCATATTGAAGGGCATTAAAAGAACTTTCAGATAGAATAAAAAAAGTTAAAATTTTACGACAGGCATTTGTTTCAAACTTAAAGTATTCCTAAAATTAACATATTTGGTGTCATATGAAATGGCTTTAGAAAAACTTTCAGATGAAATAAAAAGAGATGAAATTTTATAATAGTTCATTGTTTCTAACATAAAGTATTCTGAATCATACTGTGTAGGGTGTCATATGAAAGGGCTTTAGAAGACCTTTCCGATAAAACAAAAAAGTTAAATTTTACGATCCTCAATTGTTTCAAACATAAATTATTCCGAATCATGCCTTCTTTGCTGTCATATGAAAGGGCTTTAGAAGAATTTTCAGATGATATAAAAAAAGTTAGTTTAGCAAAATGTTTTCGGAAATAAAAAACATATTTTATTGAAATTTTACGACAGTCCATTGTTTTAAACTTAAAGTGTTCCGAATCATTTCGTGTTTGATATCATATGAAAGGGCTTTAAAAGAACTTTCAGACGAAATAAAAAAATTTAAATATTGCGACTGTCAATTGTTTTAAATTTGATGTATTCGGAATAATGCCGTGTTTAATGTCATATGAAAGAGTTTTGAAAGAACTTACGATATAAATTGTTTCAAATTTAAAGTTTCGCGAATCATATCGCGTTTGATATCAAATAGAAGGTTTTTTAAAGGGCTCGCATGCAAAATTGACTTTTTCGATCCGCAATTGTTTTAGTGAAAGTGCTTCAAAATATACTGTGTTTGGTATGAAATGAAAGGTTACTTAACGGGCTTGCATGAAAAATTGAAATATTTTCGTTTGCCAATTGTTTTAGTGTTTGATATCAAATGGAAGTTCTTTTGAGCAACTCGCGTGCAGCATTAAATTTTATTCGATCGACAATTGTTTTCATGAAAGTGCTTCAAAACCTATCGTGTTTGCTATCAAATGAAAGGTCTTTTGAAGGGCTTGCATACAAAACTTAATACATTTCAATCGTCAATTGTTTTACTAAAAGTGTTTCAAATCCCATCGTGTTTGGTTTCAAATGAAAGGTATTTTATAGGGCACGCGTATTAAATGAATTATTATTTTTTGATCGTCTACTGTTTTAGTAAAGGTGTCAAAAGCTATCATATTTGATATTAAATGACATGTCTTTTGAAGGGTTCAAATATAAAATTGGTATTTTTTTCGACCGAGAATTGCGTTAGTGAAAATGCTTCAAAACCAATCATGTTTGATATCAAATGAAGGGTCTTTTGAAGAACTCGCGTACAAAATTAAATACTTTTAGATCGGTAATTGTTTGAGTGAAAGTGCTTCAAAACCTATTGTGTTTGGTGTGAAATGAAAGGTCTTTTGAAGTATTAGCTTACAAAATGTAATACTTTTCGATAGTCAATTGTTTTAGTGAATGTGTTTCAAAACCTATCGTGTTTGTTTTCAAATGAAAGGTCTTTTAAAGAGCACGTGTGTTAAATAAATTATTTTTTTTGATCGTCCATTGTTTTAGTAAAGGTGTTTCAAAACCTATCATATTTGGTATTAAATTACAGGCCTTTGAAGGGCTCGAATATAAAATTGGTATTTTTTTCGACCGAGAATTGTTTTAGTGAAAGTGCTTTAAAACCATTCATGTTTGATATAAAATGAAAGGTCTTTTGAAGAGCTCGCGTACAAAATTAAATACTTTCAGATCTTCAATTGTTTTCGTGAAAGTGTTTTAAAACTTATCGTGTTTGGTATCAAATGAAATGTCTTTTAAAGAGCACGCGAATTAAATTAATTTTTTTGAGCAGCATTTGTTTTAGTGATACAGATTTAAAATCTATTTTGTTTGACATCAATTAATAGGTCTTTGCATGAATAAACGTACAGAATTGAAAAGTTTTAGATTGGAATTAATTCAGTTTATATTTTGTCAATTGTCATACAGAAGTGAACCTTACTTCAGTGTCCGTGGAGCCTAGCGTGAGGCCTGGCGAAGCCAGGCCGACCGCTAGTGCAATACTAAAAAGTTTATGTTTTTAACAAACATACGAATTAACTGCATATACAGTATTAGAAAATTTTGCAAAATATAAAAATATATTTGTTTACTTTATCGCCAATTTTAGACAATGAAATAAGTAAAAATATTTTAGTTGAGAGATATGACAATTAGCAGAAATAAAAATGAACTTGGTACATAATTAACAAAGTACTCAAAATAATTTTCCTTCTTTTAATTAAATTGAAAAAAAAATCATCTATACACATCACAATTAAAGGCCACACTAGTTACAAACCTGATAATATTTATACGAGTAAATATTATATTTTACTTTAGAAACATGTATATTTGACTGATTTTTTTTTCTTGAAACTAGAATAAAATAGATTTATTTTATTTGTAAAGGTACTTGCAAATTTACCCATTTATTCCGGTAAAATTTTCCTCAAAATATTTATGTTATTCAAATCTACATTGTATTTTGAAATAATTCAAAATTTATTAATTTTTTTCCTATATTTTTCCTCGCACAGTAAAACGTAATTTTAACAAAAATGTTAAAAGTTCAGGGTTATATATCATTGTAACATGTAGCGAGAATGTAATGAAATATTGGTTGAAAGAATTTACGTGAGTCAACGAATGAAGGGAAAATAGAGAGAGATAAAGTGTAAAAAATATGGTCATTTGGACACAAAGGAATGAATTTAATTAAAAAGGAAAAATAAGTACCTATATCACAATATGCATAACTTGTGCAATTTTTCTGAGTAACTTTTATATTACTGCGTAGGAGTGTTAGTTTAGGAATGAATTTTTATCTTAATTACTTAATTTACTGCGATATTTTACACTTACTTGTGAACTGTATTTTTCCATGGTTATCTACTTTTACTATAAAAATAAACATACTACGATGATAGTATGCTGTTTGATACAAAATTACATTAAATGAAATGAAAATTATATTTTTAATCGATTATATCGATAGAAAATATTTCTTGGCTAGCATGTTTGGACGAAACGATAATCATTTCAATAAAGAATTAATATTTATTGTTGTTGCATTTGAAATTTTTCAAGTATTTATGAATACAATGAGCTACTTGTTTAGAAAAACTAACTTTCCGAAAATGTGCGGAAAGTAGTACTTTTCACATGAGCGGGTGACAAATGTCTAGTTTCCATACAATAAATAAATACAAAAATACCTACTTTCCGTCATGGGAGTATAAAATAGTTATTTATGCAAATCATATAAAAGTATCACTTTATTTCACAAGTTGCAAATATTATTTTTTCTACGATCGAGTTTTAACTAATTATACTAATTTTACTTATTACATTGCAACTTAGATAAATTTGTTTCGTAGCAGCTATTTTATTACTTTTTTTACAAATTGTTAATGGCAAGGTGCAAACAAATTATTGCACACCGTCCAAAAAAGGATAGCTTTTCATTGCAAAAGTCTACATAATGACTCACTTTACGTACGATCGTAAATAATAGTTATTTTTATAACAAGTGCCGAAAAAGGCTTTTTACGTGTTATAAAGAACATTTTCTCTACATCTGTGCGATTTATAAAATAAAACTAAAATATTTAGTTTTACATTTATAAGATAATGATTTATTTTAAATTAATAACACTTTATTTTGAACATCCAATATCTTTATTATATTCTATTTTATAAGAAAAACTAAAATATACAATTAATAATACAGTGTTCCGACAGTGGGTATCCACAGTCGTCATCAGGTGAACTGATACTACTGACTAATTCCTTAACAAACGAGCCTTATATCTAGTGTTGTGATGAGGATCAAGGGTGACGGGTCTTGATTGGTCTATTGTAGCTGGTGGGCGGAGCGTTATGAGAGCCTGAGTTTTGATGTTTAGCCTAGAATCTGATGCTTCTTCCATATGGGTCGAATTTCCACACTTGCTTGGCTGAAGACTTCATTTTTGTTCTTCTGTATGATGGCCGTTTCCTTGAATTTCCTCTTGTACCAATGGTCTTCTTTCTTAAGGATTCTCGTTCCCTCCCATTGAATACGGTGGTGATGTTCCCACACATGGTCTGCTATTCCGGATTTCGATGTCTTTCCTCTCTCCATGTGCCGTTTGTGCTCCTTAACTCTGGTCTCTAATGGTCGGTTGGTTTCTCCTATATATGTTTTCCTGCATTCACAATCTACCTGATAGATACCTGTTTGTTGTTCTGGTGACGGTTCTAGTTTTGTTGTTGATAGGATCTTCTTAATCATGGCTGTTGTTTGGAATCTGGTTAATACTTTGAACTTGCTGGCAATTATTTTTATTTTGTCAGAGACTTCTTGTATGTAAGGAAGGTGCAATTCGTTTTTGCCTGTTTCACTTTCCTAATTTGGTTTTTCCTCACTAGTTTTTTGATTGTATTTTCTGCATATCCATTTTCTTGAAGGGTGTTTTTAACCTCTTTTTCCTGTCATATCCTTGTACTGTGTTGCAGTGTAATTTTGCTCTGTCAAATAGTGCATTTGCTACTCCAATCTTGGTGTTTTCTGCATGGTTGGATTCGTAGCTGAGATAGCATCCTGTGTGTGTCGGTTTACGGTTAACAGATGCTTGTATGGTGTTGTTAACTCTCTCCACAAGTACGTCTAGGAATGGTATTCTCTTGTTTTCTTCTTTCTCCATGGTGAATTTTATGCTTGGGTTTTGAGAATTTATATGAGTGAGAAAATTTTCTAAATCTGCATTACTATGATTCCAGATGATAATAATAATAATAATAATAATAAAATACTTTATTGGCAAAAGTTCAGCCGAAGCTGTTCTAACACTTAACCTTTTCAATACAAAAAAAATGTTACAATGTTAACTAATATGAACATGATACCCAGAATTTTAGCAAATGTTACATGTAAAAACATATACATATATACACATACATATCCATACAGAAAAAAAAATCAAACTATTTATGAGAACATAACGAAGAGAGTCATGTCGTTTAATGAGAAAGAAGTTTAAATGTTATACTAATAAATATGTTTTAAAATGTTTAGAAAATGATGCGATAGTAAGCGATTTGAAGTTATTAGGTATTTTATTATATGAATGAGGACAATTATAACTGAAACTACGCTGAAATAAGGATGAGCGATGAGCTGGAATGTGTATGTTAAAATGGGCTCTGAAATTACGTTTGTGTAACGATGAGCGAAATGATATTTTATTAAAAAGATAAGATGGAGATTTAGTTACTACTACGCGATGCACTAGACAAGCAAAGTGGTGTATTCTACGTTGCTGCATATTTGGCCATCCAAATTGTGAAATAAATGCACTTACTGAATCACGCTTCCTCAACCCCAACACAAATCTCACACACATATTTTGCACTCTCTGTATTCGCTGTGTGTCACGTAATGTAAGACAGTGACCATAAATGACATCACAATAATTAAACACAGAGAGTACAAGCGAATCCGCAAGTATCAATTTGTGTTTAGTTGAGAGTACAAAACGATTCATAAACAGATTTTTCAGTGCTAAATATGCCTTTTTAAGTAATAAATTTACATACTCAGCAAACCTAAATTCACTGTCAATTAGTAAACCCAGATTTTTATATTTATCTACAATTCCGAGTCTGATGTTGTTTAACTGAATGTTGATTCTATTACTAACTAATAAATCTTTCCTCGTGTTATTATTACCGAACAACATTACAGCACATTTTTTTTCATTTATGACTAAACAATTATTCTTTGAGTAGTCAGAGATTACTTGTAGATCCTTATTAATGATGACCATGGCCTGCTCGTAATCAGCTGGCGAGAAAGGTAAATAAATCTGTGTGTCATCGGCATATATGTGCATATTACAATGTGTGATAGCTTTAAAAAGATCGAAGGTGTACAGAGAAAAAAATAATGGCCCGCAAATTGATCCTTGCGCAACACCCTGTAAAATATTTAAAGATTCAGATGTATTGAACCCACTCACCACCCTCTGCGTTCGATTGGCAAAATAATTGGCTATTAATTGCCTACTGGTATCATCGAAGCCAAGATATTATAGTTTCGCAATTAATAATTCATGATTGACTGTGTCAAATGCTCTGCTGAAATCTAAAAGAACTAGAAGTACCATTTTCTTATTATCAATTTGATGTATAATATCATCAACAATTGTGGTAAGCGCAGTTGTTGTACTAAATCCTGGTCTAAACCCAGATTGAATTTCAGGGAGGCAATTTATATTTTTAATGTAATCTGAGATTTGTTTAGAAATTACTCTTTCAAAAATTTTTGATAATGTAGGTAGAATACTGATAGGACGTATGTCATTGTAGGAGGTAGGATTTTTAGTTTTGGGAATGGGTTTAACTATAGCAGTCTTCCATAAATCAGGAACCGTAGAAGATAAAATACATGAATTGATTAAATGAGTTATCTGAGGTAGAAGTGAAGGTACAATAAGCTTAAGCATTCTTAAATTGATGCCATCTGCACCCATAGCATTGGAATGAAGAGATTTAATAATGTAGTGTACTTCTTCTTCACCTATGACGTGAACTGAAAAGGTATTAATCGTATTAATATTATATGAATGATTATTATAGTAATGGAGAGTTTGTTGATTAGGATGGGGTATATTGGAGAGACCTAGGAAATGCTTATTCACTGCGTTTACATCAGAAGTGATATGTGAAAGGTCAGGACAGTTTTTTACATTAATGTTAAATTCTTTCAGAGAATTCCACAAATCGGATTTACAAGTATTAATTTTATGCTCTAAATAAGCTTTCTTTTCAAGTCGAACAGATTTAGTAACTAAATTGCGTAGCGACTTATAGTACTCCCAGTGTGCAAGAGATCTAGTTCTTCTGAAGTCAGATAGAGCACTATTCCTAAGACTAATCATGAGTTTTAGTATGTCAGTAATCCAGGGTTTCAGTGGTTTACGTAGAACTATACGTTTTTCTGGCATGAAGAAGTCAAAAATATTGATCAATTTTTCATTAAATAATGATAACTTTATATTAATATCACTGGATACATAAAAATTATGCCAATCAATATTATTAAGAGCGACGAAAAATTCAGAATAATTTGCGTTTTTAAAGTCACGAATAACAATTTCATTTGCTTTTTTAACATTACATTTAATATTTAGATTGAGGAGAGTGAGAAGGTGATCAGATACATCATGGGTATCAACATTTACAACTTGCGAGCATATTTCAGTATTTGATGTTAAAATTATATCAATCAGAGTTTCTGTAATATTTGTAATACGCGTAGGTTCTGTCACAATTTGCTCTAAATCAAACTGACTAGTTAACACATTGAATAATTGTACAGCCGAGTTGTTCATATTCAGTAAGTTAATATTTATGTCCCCTAGACAAACCAAACAATCAACTTGAGGAAAGATATCACCAAATGTCAGTTCAAGATTAGTAATAAAATCATTGATATTAGCAGACGGAGGTCTGTATATCGCACCAAACGCGAATTTTTTATTATTAATTTTTAGAACTACCCAACATTGCTCAAGTGATGGCGTATTAACATTAATCTCATTATCATATGGGATCACGTATTTTACGAGGCTTGATTTTAAATACACTCCAACATCACCACCTCTACCAACTCTATCGTTTCTAAAAAGCCTATAACCTTGTATAGTAAAATTATTACTGTCATCAGTATCATTCAGCCATGTTTCGCTAATACATAAAATATCAACATCATTATCTAAAAGAATATCTTCAAATTCAGCAAAGCGAGATGACAAACTTCTTACATTTAAATGTCCAACTTTCATCCTAACCAAAATTAATTAATTTACAAAATAAAAGAATGAGAAAACAAAAAAAAAAAAAAAGTAAATGTAAAATAGATTAAATTTTAATTAACAAAGCAACGAATCAAACAAAAAAAATATTCGAAGCCTACCCTGTGTAGTTTCAATGTGCACTCAGTGTGCGTGCATCTAAGACAATAAATATACAAGGTTAATTCAATAAATTAATTAATTAGTTTGCAAGACTGTACAAGTAAAGTCCGCAAAAAATAATTTAGATTTTAATGTCATTGACCTCTTTTAAACTATTGACCTTACAAATATGATTACCCACTTTTATATGGATAGTGCCATCACGAGACCAAGTGTTATTTAGACCAAAACGCTTTTTAGCGAATGTGTCATCTACGTACCTTATCCATTTCTTCGGTTGAAACAGGGCCGTGCTAATGGCGATATCTTCAAAGTATTCCATGTATATATAGGCTATGAGTAGTGAAAGTTGAGATCCCATTGGAAAACAATTAGTTTGTTGGTAAAAGTCGATCTGCACCTGAAAATAAGTAGTCTTCTGATAACATTCCAACAGTTCCATTATTGCGCTGATAGTTAAGGCCGCTCCGGAGTAACTGAAAAAATCGTTTATTCGCCCGTTTCTTATATATTACATCAATTCATAAAAAAGTGTCGTGTTGCAAACTTACGACAAAAATACGTCTCTCGCTTAAAGCCATAAATCACGTAGTAAGGGTCTGTTTATGACTGTTGTACGTACAATAAGTCATATATGGTTCATACAAATTTGGTTATGCTTATCTTTCAATGTGCGAATTTTGTAAATTGTATTCTTCAGTACCGTGCTGTTAGGTTATTGTTTGCAAAAGCTCAAAATAATAAATTCAAAAAGGCCACTTAGTGAAGCTGAATTGCAAGCTGTAGTTGATAATCTTAGTAATATTGGTAGTGAATTTAACGACGATATTGCCACCCAACCTATTCGTCAAAAGATGCATCTTCTAATGTTGATGATGAGAGTGTAGAATCAATTGAAGAAGAATGTGAGAACCTTGCCGCAGACTTAACTAGAGAAACAGCTGTAGCAATAAAAGGGAGCTTTGCACTTTTATTATTTTTGTTTTCTAAACGATAAAATTTGTTATTTTCAGTTATACAATGGATTTATATTAATTTTGTATTTTTGAAATAAACATAATTCAAATCAAAATTTTACTCAGAGTCCATGTACCAAATATGTCTCTTATTTACATTGGCGTGTAGCACAAAAAATACCCTACCAAGTCCAAGGTATATCACTTAAATAAAACCTCATGTCTATTGCTAATTTCAAGTTAAATTTTACTGAATGTATGAACCTGATAGGGCTCAGAGGACTTTGACCAAGCATCAAGTATGAGCCATATGTGACTCACAGGACAGTGAACGTGTTAAACTATTGAAAGACTTGGGTTTTTCTCATGACTTCATCACCAAATGCTTCTCGAAGCTTTTGGTGAGTTTTGGTCGTGGTTTTCTCGAGCTGGAAACAAAATTTGATGCAAATGCGTTGCTCTTCACGCTATCGCATAACACAACAAACAGTAACACAGATATCACCACACTGATACGACAAAAGAACGCAAAATGTTGTGAAAACGAAAGGGAGGGTTTATAAGATGTACTAGTGCTGAAATCTAGCGGCAAATCGGTGCACTACAGTAGTTAGAAAAGTAACACACAGAGTTTGGAAACTTTTGGGTAGCACCTCGTATATATTTTTTTTATTGGATAATAATAAAGGAAATTATTCAATTCCGAAAAAAAATATTCCTCACTTTCAATTATTTTTAAAATTAAACTAATTTTTAGCATAAATTTTAAAAATAATTTACATTCACACTGATGCCATAAATTCATATTTTTAATTCTAAAAGCAATAATTAAAAAGCCTACCGTTAATAGTGTTTGTAGAAAAAATGTTACATGACACACCCATTACAGGGTGTGGCACCCTGCCGAAGCAGATCACGGTAAGTGATATATTTATGCGCGTGAATTATGGTTATCAGCCGTCAAATAACGGCCCCCAAAGATGCTAGTGGTGGGGGAATTAAATTGGTGAAAATTTTTGTCGGTTGTGGTGATCGAACTAGGGTTCTTAACATGTAAAATCAGTTTTTTGTAGTTTCCTGCAAAAAAAATATTGAATCAATTTTATGTCAATAGCAATAAAAGAGAAGGCGAAAAATTAGGAATTATTTTTATTAATTTCATTAAATTACGATATCAAAATGGAATTATCTGAAAGAAATAAGATGTGGTAACAGTGGCAGTATTGTGATATAAAATTTGGTCCCAAATTTTTCCCGGATACTTTTACAAAAGTTAACTGCCTATGCCAATATTTACGTGGGACACATGGTGTATGCATATATATATATATATATATATATATATATATATATATATATATATATATATATATATATATATATATATATATATATATATATATGGAGTAGGTGGCACAGTGGTTATCGTGTCGGCCTGTGGATCCTGAGAAACCTGGTTCGATTTCCGCTGGCGACAAACATTTTCACCACATTAATACTACTCCTGTGGCTCCCCCTCCACTAACAACTTTGGGGGCCGTGATTTGACGGCTTGTAACCGCACTTCACGCGCAAAAATATATCACTTACCGAGATCTGCTTCGGCAGAGTGCCACACCCAGTAATGGGTAGAAGGCGTGATGATATATAATTTTTATTATTATTATTATATATATATATATATATAATACATTTCGGAGGGTAAAAATATTTGAAGTTGAAAAGTAATTTTTTATACAATTTGTTCGTTTTATTTATTTCTGATTTTCATTAGAAAACAATACAGACGAATGAAACAGTTTTTCGTTTGTGTCATTTTGCATCTACGTAATAATTATACATTACGATACCTTGTCATAAGCTTGTAAAACATTCTTTGCAGACAGTATTTTCTTTACGACTATTATAGAATAATACCACTGTTATATAATTTTCAATTATGGTATGAATACTTTATGCAAAGCTGTGTGGTATCCTTCTTTCACTAGTGATGGAATAGCTACACGTGGCGACATCTCCTAGTAGTTAAAAAATCATTACTAAAGATTTATAATATTAAACATTATGTAATTTCTTTTGAAGAATTTATAATTTTAGAATTTAAAGACAAATATTATAGTAACATCTATTGTGAAATTAATACAATGCTTAACCTCAAAGTTTGTTATAGTTTTTTTTGTCTATCTGTCAAACAAAAGCTGTTCATAATTAGTTTTTGTATATTATTTTGTGGTATTAAAATGTAATAATATAAGAAATACCTCCAGAAATTGCGCAGGCAGCTACAGCTACATTTAGCAATTTATTACCGAAATAAAACTAAAGATACAAACATTTTATGTGTAAAATTAATAGGTCATTAATTTCCTGTTTAATATTAATATTATAAATATAATTTTATTTAAAGCTTTTCTTGGTTATATTTATTAAATTCAACTAAATTTATAGTCGTAGATAAAGTATAGTTTGTAAAATGTTTGGAATGGCTATTTCGCCCTCCAAACTTTTTGCAGAATATACTATTTTAAAACACGTTGACAAATGGAGTTGATTAATCTGTAAACCATATTTAATTTCATTTGTTGGGAACTACGTACTTAAAAAAGTAATCAAACTAGTTTTTCAAATAAATTTTATACATGTATCTTTATAGCTCTCTCTCCTATTCATGCTAATTTATTTACACATCCGCACTTCATTGCTCACGCCTCCATGGCCTCACATCCCCCAGTACATGTATTGCAGGATCAAAGCGCCAAGCAGTTAGTGTTGCCTGAAGAGCTCCAAGCGTTCGGTCAGCAGCTGCTCACTGTCGCTGTGTCATAGTGTAAAGGTGTAGCAGCTCAGCCGACTGCGATGTAATTGGAGCTGCGCTAGGCTGTGAGCTCCATTGCACCGTGCGTAACTCTGTCTCCAAGATGGCAGAGACGCGGCCAGGGAATTCAAAGTAGAGGTGAGATGGAGGATCAAAATCTAAGAATAGAAATGGATGGTGATTATCTGCTTACCTATAGACGGCGGTTATGGAACAGATGTGACTCTAAGAATGTACAGAACTTTGGTATACTAGATGTAGTAATCTTCAATCATATAGAAATAACACTTAGTAGAATATAAGGACATATATAGGTATTGATGTGGCCTTATTTTTTGTTAGTTTAAAGCTTCACAAAAAAAAAATAATTTACAGGGGCTTGATTCTCGAAATCGTTCGCAAACTTGTGTATACGTACGTTGCGAACAGTTCAAATGCATTTATACGGTAATATTGTTGTGCTCCAGTACAATTCGTAAATTAAAACGTATGCTCATATTTATATCATTCGCAAGTGAGAAAAATCTATGGCAACATTGAATTTCCTGTCATATAACAGGAATATTTTTGTTGTTTTGTTTATGTAACCAAGTTTATCAGCTGTCAAATAGTGAAACTCCCAAAGATGTTAGTGAAGAACAAGTCACAAGTGTAATTTTAATTTGAAGTATAGTTCGTCATTCTATGAGAATAGAACTCGGGTTTTTAAATCCACATTCCGACGCAATTGTACTGAGCTATCTACATCATCACAATCATAAATAAATTAATATAATATATATTTTCCTATTAAATAATTTTTCATATATGTTATACATGAAATTTCCAGCATTTATCAATTCGGCTTCTTCTAGAGTTACAATTGCAGCCAAATTAACAAGGTCATTCAAATTTGCTGTTATTAAAATATTTAAAAAATTAAAACGTATGTGCAGAATACTTATGCACAATAAATACCACTCGTAGCATTAAGAATGAAAATATACGTATACGTTTCTAATCATACTTTACAGAATACAATTTTTCTTAAATCATTCGCAATTATTAAAACGGAAACGTAAAGTTTCGATACTTGAGCCCCAGATTTGTAAATATAATAATTAAAATTATTTCTTTTATTTTCTATTGTACTATTTAAACAGTTTAAAGATGGGAACTCGACAGATTTATCAATATAAAAATTTACGTCTGTAGCTAGAATAAATTTGAACTCACTGTAAACAGTTTGTAATTCTGAACATATTTTATATTTATTCTTTTGTTCTAATATAAATAAGAAAGAAACTATTGCCAAATGAAAATTTTATCATTGTATTAACTATATAGTGTGATTGAAAAAATAGGAACATATGCCTATTTTTTTTTATATCAATAAAAAAAAAAGTTTCAATTACAAATTTAGGGACAAATTAATTGCCTTTTTTGGTGTAAAATGGTCCTGAATTTTACTTCCGATCTCGCCAGAAGCGGTATCATTGATTTTTTAAATCGAGTGATATATACCAGCTTCAGTTAGCCCAATTTTATTTTTTCGTTTGATGTTACATTTTACTGTTTTATTTCTCGTGTAGTATCTACTAGTATGTTGTTAATACACAGATAAAATTTTAAGACAATCGATACATACATCTAGAAATGACAGCTATTGAAAGAGGAAGTAAACATTTCTGTTTTAACTAAAAAAAAATTGTTTTATTAAAAACTGAATAATAATAAAGTTTGTTTTAAATAATAATTAACTTCAATTTCATCCGCCAAACTGCCCACAAGATAATAATCATGGTAGTTCATTTGAGTGTTGATTTAGTTTATGTGATGAAAAAAAATTGAGAGTTAAACTGCTATACATTTTGTCCTTAAGGTATGTTTAACGTTAAATTTAGTTAAAAATGTTGAAAATTCATTGTAGAATTTAGTAAATGTAAGTTACCTGGGTTTTTAGTATTATTTAAATTATAACGATAAAATTAGATTTGGGCCAACTGAAGCGGGACTGGGCTCGTATATATATATATATATATATATATATATATATATATATATATATATATATATATATATATATATATATATATATATATATATATATATTTATTCTAAAATTATTTTAAATTAACTTTGTTGTGAAGGAATATATTACATTTTCATCAGAAATTGAGTTAAACTTTAATTCATTATCAGTTTATCACGATATTTTTACTTTCCTTGTATATGTACATATTTTCTGGGATATCATTTGTTTTGATTATTTTGAACAATTCGAACTCTCTAAGAGTCAATAAAAAGTAAAATAACTGTATTTCGCGCCACCGATACCGTAAGTAAAACTTACTTCCATAGCTATATGTATTGTAAATGACTCATAACATTTATTATTTGGTTACCATTATCAAGGGAATGTTATAGAAAGTAACAGTCTTACTAGTAGGATAATTATAATATTTACTATAAGAATTTGAAAATAAATAAATCTGAATTCTCAAGTGGCCCACATTTTACAAAGATTAACATTGGTTGAGTTAATAGTTGCCCGATGATGCAAAAAATATAATAAGCGGCTCGGAATATAACTACTACAACTATTCTCGTACAGTAACCTGAACTTCGGCTACGCAAGCTCCGCCGTAGTTCATTCATTCCTTGAAGCTTAAATAACTATATCATACCTATTTAAATACAAGTCACATTTTCTTAATTTGTTTATGCTTTAAAGAAATCAAAAACAAATCATATATATGATAACCGTCACAATATTTCCATAAACAAAGAAGGTATAAATATAATGACAAACTACTAATGCATTAAAGTTTCATAATTTTGATAAATTTATAACTAGGTCTTAAATTGACAGTGAAAATAGTTGTTTCTATTTTTTCAATCACCCTGTATACAATATAAAAAGAATAGACACTCGGTACAAATTTACAGGTAGTTATCATTATTATTACTATGATAATATTTTCTGGTTAGAGACCAGTGAATATACATAACTTGCATCTATCAAAGCAATACTTCAACATGTAAAAAATTAATATTACTGCCTGGATAGTTCGGATTCCAATATAAATTGTAGGCTCCCTATACCGTAATTGATATTATATTTATTTTGTACAGAGTAGCAATATATCATTTATTATTAACAAATGAGGACAAATAGGTAGCAACGATTTACTAACGATGGAAACATGCGATTTCGTTCCGAACTTAAATATTTATTTATTTATTTGTTACTCGGCACAACAGGAACTTAATCCCAATTATAGTATAAGGGACCTATAATGGAATCCGAACCACTCAGACAAAAATCGAATTTTTTATATAGTTTGAAGTTAGTAGGATTTGATCGCATTGGGCTACGGTTGCCGGTAATAATATGAAAATACCGCAAGATAATTAAGTTCAAAACTCGAAATAATTAGAAGATTAAGTATATGAATTTATTATTATTATGAGAAGACATATACAGGCAGATTCACAAAGCGGGTTAGTGCTAATATCATGTTTTATTTCGTTTTTAACTCTCTTTTCAATGCATGAAAACATGTTTCTTTCAACTTAGGTTATAGAGAATGTTAATTAGCATCAAATTTAATTCCTTTCATGAAACTGCTTTAATTTGAAACAGAGTTATAAATAATATCAAAAACGGTGTTAGCGCTAATCCGTTTTATGAATCTGCCTGTTAATGTATAATTTTCTTAATTTATAATTCGATCCTTCAAATAGACTGCAATCATAGTTGGTAAACAGATGCTTATAACTCGAACTGTACTTACATAGTATGATTAGAATGTACCTTACCGCTTTTACAGACTACATTAAATTATGTGACAAAAACAGAAGAAGAAGTAATAGAACACGAAATATGAAAACATTTGGTAAACTTTATATACGTAATATCGTTTTATATTGCTATGTTAGTGGGATAATATGAATTGGAATTCTAAAAACAATCAATGAATATTTATCATAGAACTGTTATCGAATCGGTTGCCTAACCATTCGTTAAAATTGACAGATTCCTAAGTACTAGTAATTGTATAGAAAGATGATGTGTATTTGTTCGTCTCGGTAACGATGCGTTAACGTTGACAAAATTATTATGAATACGGACATTAATCATTCGATTTATTTTGTAATTAATCTTCGCCAAATATTCATTTAAAATAGTGAAAATGATGCTTTTTGATGAGTTACATGACACACAATATGTAAATGTCGACTACTCTATTTTTTTTCTACAACCCTGACTGTAAATTAGTCACATAAAGTTGCATTTGGAAAATTTTAATAATTTCTGTGACTTTTTCTTCGAAATAATTAGTATTTAACATGAATTCATTTTATTAGTACCTATGCATTATCAGTATTTTGCGTGCACCTAATGTCGTTCTCTGAATGTAAACTAATAAAAATGGCATTACGCAATTAATTGATATTTAGTTCTAGTTGCATAAAACGATGTCAGCTAATTGCGTTGTTAACTATGTGAAAAAAAAATAGAGTAAAAAACACATGTAAGAGAGGTCAATATTTGTTACAGTACGATATTTTAATGGGATGGCTAGCACAGTGGTATGAAGTCGGCCTGTGGATCCTGAGGTCCCTGGTTCGATTCCCACAGGCGACAAATTTTCATAATTTGAAAAAGCTATCCCTGTGGCTCCTCCACCACTAACATGTTTGGGGGCCGTGATTTGACGACTGGTAACCGCACTTCCCGCGCAAAATATATCACTTACCGAGATCTGCTTTAGCAGAGTTCCACATCCAGAAATGGGTAGAAGGCGTGATGATATATTTATTTTATTTATATTTTAAAACGTTATAATTTCTATAGTATGCATTAAACTAATAATCTGTTACAAATATTGTTTTATTATTGCTATTTAACTAACAATAATCATTTTAATGCTGATATTAATTAATTATAACAAAAAATCAGAAAATATGTAAAATGAGGTGTCAGGCATCTTGGTTATCATCTCGTATTGCTAACTTATAATATAAAAAATAAAAATTTCTATTAAGGTGATACTATCATGAAAGCATTTAACCCGGATTTTAATGAAATGTAAATATGTTAATTTTCATGTGTTTCTACACTAGTATGCAATTTTTTTTTAAAGTTTACCGTTGTTG
The DNA here is from genome assembly GCA_911728475.2 of Pterostichus madidus. Lineage (NCBI taxonomy): Eukaryota > Metazoa > Arthropoda > Insecta > Coleoptera > Carabidae > Pterostichus > Pterostichus madidus. The sequence goes on along the minus strand of OU452308.1, from coordinate 21,590,364 downwards.
AGCTGAGTAATGGAAAATCGACCAAAAATGCATTGGCGTTATAGGAACTGTACCTCGTGAGGCAGCTTACTGCGTAATAAATTCATATATTGTAGTTATTTTTTAACAAAAAACTAACACACAGTACATCATGTAAAGATAAAGGTATGCGAATTAAAAAATCCATGCCTTACCGGATTAGTTTCAAAGAAATTGGCGATGAAAGTTGGATATTCTATGATTTTCAATGAAACTGTCAGAAATGCTTGGCAACGTTGCACGGGTAGACAGAGATGGTCGCATTCGTAAACAGAGATGGTCGCAGGCGTAGACAGAGATGGTCGCACGAATGACAAAGCAAGAACTATGAAAGTTATTATTTCGATCAGTAAAATATATTAATTTTAATACAAAAAAAAATATGACAGCATTTTATATTTATTTATTTGTTGTTACAGTTGATAATAATTCTCATTTTTCTTATGAACTGTCAACAGGATGTATCGATAATACAGTAACGTTTCGTACCGACTGGTAATATCATTCTGCTTGTGGTTCTCGCCTTGTTGTCATAGCTTCTGCGGTATAAAATCTTACACTGCTATTGGTTGGCATGATATATTCACTTCCAAAAATTTTGTTATGTTACTGGATTTCATAAACTAGTTAAATAGTTTTATTTAATATATTCAATGTTATTGTTAATTATACGATATTTGCAGCGAAATGTTAATTCTGTTAATAACCTATACCATACAAAAATGTAACAATTATTTTTATAAACTTTTTAGGTTACCTATACTTTTGTATGAGACTGTCATGATAGAACCACCTTAAAAACTATAATAGTAGCATTTAAGTTCAAAGGGATCTACATGACAAAAAAAATTGTGCATTTTGTCTTTAAAAGATTCTATGTATTAAAATACTAAGCCTATTGTTTCTGAATGAGTATACATGCCAAAATTATACTTGATATGTTTGAAATTTAGAACCAAAGATGGCAGTAGCTGCATCTATAATCATGGCCAACTTCATTGAATTACGCTACGCTTATTATGGCCGTTTCATTTGTCATTAAAATTCCTAGTTTCAAATTTACAGAGAGGGTACGTCACCTAGCACCTCTAACGAGATACGTCGTAACTAAATTTAAAAATATCGACGCTTGCATTGATTGAAAAAAATCCTAAAAACAAGCCTAGTCATTGTATATTTATTATCATACGAACTTTACAGATAAATACTAACCGTTGGTACCAATAATTCTATAATACTTTCTTCTTTTGACCTATAAACACTTAAAATTTTTGAATGGGTAGACAATATGGCGGCATTATTTACCTGAAGTGACAGATAATGCTACATTGTCAAATTAAATTCACTTAATCTAGACTAGCTAGTCACTTTAGTCGGAAGCTCAGAATACCAGTCATAATATTCAATAGTATTTTATTTTTTTAGTACTGCACTGGATTCGCTTTTCTTATAAAAACAAACAATACAAGTAGATAATCAATAACCTAAATTACATAATAAAATAAACAAACAAAATTAAATTATTTAAAACCAATTTACAATAATTACAGTTAATTATGTTTAAAAATATTGATGTGTAAAAATAAGTGTATCACATACAATTCGGATTTATGATAATTATTATAAAAATTGCTCTAAATTGTTATCATTTTCTGCCACACATAATGCAGCACGGTGAATTATAGACACGCTGCAAGCTGCATACAAAGAATCATTCTGTTTCATAAAATTAGCAGCGCTTTCAACACGTTGCTTCAGTTATTCGAGAGTTTCAAGAGTTTCGTGATTATCATAAACCAAAGATTTAAAACAGCCCCAAAAGTAAAAATCTAAAGGATTTAAATCTGGAGATCTAGCAGGCCATTGTACAGGACCACCATGGCCTATCCACCTATCCTCAAAAGTATGACTCGAGTATTACTGCACATTAAGTGTAAAATGAGGTGGTGCACCGTCATGTTGGAACCATGCATGCTGCCCGTACATTTCAAGAAATATGTTCCGCTAACTCTGTTAAACGAAAGATAAATAATTTGCACCATTCATTCTATTAGGTAGTTCATAGGGACCAAGTAACGTACCATTTATAATTCCAACCCAGATATTCACAAAAAATCGCTGCTGAAAATGATTTCTTATCAGTAACATGTGGATTTTCATTGACCCAGTATTGTGAATAATGAAAATTATGAACTCCGTCTCTGGTTCAAATTACCTTATCAGAGAAGATTATGTGCGCAGTGAAATTTTGATTTAAAGCATGTTGTTGTAGAAGCCACTCGCATAAATTCACTCGAGCTGGATGGCATGTTTGTAGTAGTCCATGTACTTTCTGGAAGTAATACGGATGATAACCATGATCCGTAATAGTCCTCCAAATACTGTAATGTGGAACATGTAAAACACATGATCTTCTTGTGCTAATAGTATCATCAACATTATTGAGATTTCCTAGTTGTCGAGGGACTCCCTCTCTACCACGATTATGTCGCAAAGAACGTGTATCACGCAGACGTTGTGTGATTTCTATAAACATACGATGTCTAGGATGCCGTCTTTGCGGAAAACGTTCTGCGTTTTGTCCCGCCTCGCTATATGCTAGCAGCATGTCCACTAATTTATTATTGCTAAATTTGTTCGCCTAAACCATTTTTAAAACAAATCACCAATTTTTTTTACACAGTCAAGTATGTCACTAAAGAAATAAAAGATCTACTGATAGTAGAATAAAATTACATTAATTTACTCATTACTCAATTCAATTATTAGCAGTTATTTATAATAGATATTGTATTTAATAATTAAGTTTAACGTAACCATTCACCCAGTAGAAATGGCAACGAAAAAAGTTTGACAGGGAACATGGAAATTGTGTGATTTAAAAAAATATATATTTTTTTTTTATTCGTAATCAGTTATCAAACAACATATACCCTTAACGTTTGTACCCCAATTTTTGAAACATCCTATATATTTAATTTTACACATTTAGTTGCAACGATAAATGGTATATGTTAATTGAATGAAATGCAGAATTACATTCTTATCCGGTTTTATTTCAATTCTTTTCTTGTAAATTAATAAGGGAAGTAATAGTAGTGAAAATATTTTTTCTCATGTTAATCACTCAATTTTTGTGGGGCTTTCTGTATACACTAGTATGGTCGACATATTTATGAATTATGTTTAGGAAAATGTTCATTGGTCTGACAAAAGTACTAACTTTGAAATACTGTTTCAATTCGCACTAAAATGTGAGTGAAACATTACAAATTATTCAAGTGCAGCCAAGGCAAGCGAATAGAAAATGTTTTATGGATAGTAAAAATTTTGGTTTTGTTTCCAAAAATAAGTTTCATGTCCGATTATACATATCAAAGAAAAATATACAAATTAAGCTGCAAATAGCAGCGTCATGATTATTATTCTACAAGGGTAAAAGGCGCGATGATATATTTATTTTTATTTTTCTGAGAATAGCAATCTAATTTTATTATAAAGAGAAAAATAGAGATAGCACAAAGAATAGAACCTAGGATCTTTGAACTCTGAACAAATATCCTTGCCAACTGACCGACAATAGAGAGTAAAAATTGGAATAAGTCTTGATTTAACTTATATGGATACCGTAGTTTAGTTTATAATAACATTTTACTGGAGTTCAAAGGTTAAATTAATTCCTAATTTCATCAACGATCTTATTTCACTCAGTTGTATCAATTTCCATACTCGCTCATCAAATACATTTTGCTTAACTAATATGCGAACTAACTCACTGTTTAAATCACCAATAGTTAATGCATGTATTCTCTACAACTCTATGCAAACTTGTTTAATATTTTTCATGTAAACAATTTTATTAATACTTTAAATTTTATATTATAGGGAATCATTGTACTTAATATTTATTTAAAATGTCTGTGGTAGAATTTCTTTTAAATATGTAGCTATTGAATTAATTGATATTTATATCACTGTTACACACTTATTCTTAATGTACAACTATGCTTTTTTCTGTTTTCTTTCTATTCTGTTAATGAGTTCGTCCTGTAGAACAATGCATTTAAATAAATAAATAAATAATGAAGTTAAAAATTTACTTAATATTAATTCTATGATATGAAAAGCTATCAAAACTAAAATGAAACATGCCGAATTATGTGGTGAAACTATTCTTCAAACTCTTTGTACAATTTTATATATAAATAAATTTAAAAATTGAGTAGCAGTTACGGAAAATGTATTCTATAGTGCTATAGTTATTAATGTCATTAGACCGATATAAAGCAAATAACAGACGGAGCTGAAATTTGTGAACTGAGGCGATAAGTTTTTTTTTTTTTAGAAACACTTGTTCCTTAATTGCAGGCGTCCGTTACAAACTTTAACGGCATACAGCCATTAAGGACATATTTTTTCTTTAATTTTTTATATGCCTAGTTTGTAAACTGATGATATATTTATTATGTTTGTTGTATTATTGTACATATTTTCTTTACTTTTACAAAGTGTATACATACTTTTTTATTCTTGAACTACAAATTTGGTTAATTAATAGCTAATTGCACAAATAACTTAAATTTGAAGGGGGACCTAAATAAACAATATCGAACCAATAAACTCTAAATATTCGATTCGACATTTTTTTATTTAAAAAAGTATTCTTATAATGTTACCTATGTTGACGCAATTGGTCATTAATAATATGATTATAATATCTAATTGTATTAATTAATATAAGCGTGAGAACATAAATAGTAATGAAATTAAATTAGGAATACGGAAATAGAAACTCGGCTCCCAACTTCCATCATTATAACATACTTAATAAACAAAAATATCGACTTTCTCTTTAACAGGAAATCTACTACTCGTAAAATAATGTATGCATATAACATGCAGATAAAATTATATTTACGTGGGCAAGTTACGTGATATCGTTACAAGAACGAAGTTCTCAAGAATCAGTCCTTTGCTTCGTGGCGTAGGTATTCAGCGTGCGCGTGTTCAGCGCCGTAAACGAGTTGCCGCGTCCTGTTTCGAACCCTTTATACAATCAAGTCGCTTGCCGCGGGCCACGAACAGGATTATGGAAGAAGTACAAAAGAAACGGGAATGTTCTTCTCGGTCGAGTTTGAATAAATAACATTTCAAAGAGTCGAAAAAAAGACCCAATGGAATGAAGGAGGATGAAGGAGAAAAATAAGCATTGCCGAATAGTAAATTGTTTCATTCTTGTGTAAAACATTTTCCTTAAGTATTTTTATACAACGTGCATTTTATTCTGAATCCAGCATAAAATGTAATTGAATTTGAGTTTTATTTAAACTTGCTATTTAAATTATTCAATATACGACAAGGTAGCAGTGAATACGCATCTCTCTACATAAGTTTAAAAATCTAATATTATTTGACTTGCTTTCTCAAGCACTATAAATATTTTATTCTACGTATGCTATAAACAAGTTGAGATTCTTTTATTTTAGTAGAAAACAAACAAAATAGTTAAATTATAATATCAATACATGCTCAATATTCAGTGAAGTAACAAAAATGGGATATTATAATTATGATAAATTAAAATAGATAATAACTCTACGTACAAAAACTAAAAATTACTACTATCAATTAATACATAAACTACATTTATAGACTTTATTTCTGATTCTTGTAAATCAACTTTCATTATACTTGGACTAATTAAAATTAAATTTCAAATTTGTTTCTACTGTCAAATTAGTAACACTAGAGAATAGGAAGAAAAGTGTAAAGATATTACTACATTTTAATCAAAATGAAAATAGTATGGTAAAAAAAACTATCTCGGCTAAGACAATGAGAGTATAGTAATCACAATATATGTACTTCTTATTACTATTTTCGTATTAATTATTTAGAGTACATTGTTATTGATAATTTGACATTCAATTGCTACGAGCATAAATATAAAATAAATAGAAACAACAATATTTTTTACAAGATGATTCAATATCTTCTTTTCTTATTTAACTCCTTGTGTACCTAAGAAATCAGTTGAAACGTTACATTCCTTTTCTGAATTTTAAACGTAAATAATAATCCTGTATTATGATTAAATCATTTTCTCTGAAACAAAGATTCTAAATCAGGGGTCCATGGACTCCAAGGCAAGGGGTACGTGAAGCTTCTATAGTGATTATGTAAATTATTATTTTTACCACAAACAGTAATTACGTCCTTGATAACAGGGATATACAGTCATTACAGTCCAAATTTGATATAATTGTTATGGTAACAATACATTAATCATAAGAAATAATACAAATTTTATGTAATTTTTATGGTAATAACAAACACATAAATTATTACACCTAACAGATATATTGGCTGGGTGCGCGACGACAACGACATCTGACGGCCACATTAAATCATGCTCTATAACCGTTGATTCATACAAGATTTTGTGTAATTTTTGATAAAAACAAGATTTAAAACAATGAAAATGTTTATAATTTCAGTTTTAACAACTGAAAATATTACAAAATGTATTATTTAAGTCTATATATAAAGTGATATTGTAAAAGCCGCACAAAATGCTGAAGAAATCTAAGAATTGTGTTTATTAAAATGATACATTTTTCTTATTTTTGTATTTCTTATTTCGCAACTGGTTAATAATTTTTTATAAGGGTAAAAGAGATGTAAATGATTATGAATGAATGACGAATAATAATAATAAATAATTGAGATGTTTCAATTTTTGCAGTACTCTTTCATTGTCTCATTGTTTCAAGGTTCTCAACCATAGCAGAAATAAATACGTCTCATATGGAAAGCAAAGTAAATGTTTTAAATAATATTTATTACTTTGTGGATTAAATAGTATATTTTTTGAATGATTTTAAAAAAATAGATCTTGGGCAGTTACTTGACGAAGCCAACCTCAACAAACTTGAAACAAAGTGTAAAATTTTTGCTTTGATGTTCATTTATCAATAAAATGTCTCCTAAATTATCTCTAAAAATCATAATTTTTTTCAAAATGTGTCCCAAATCGTCTTTAATACAGTCATTTTGCCAAAGCGTCTTCCAAATCGTCTCTAAGACAGTAAATTTCCAACAAAATATCTCCGAAAATGTCAAATCGTCTCTGGAAGAGTCATTTTTATAAAATATCTCCAAATTTTCTTTAATATAGTCATTTTTCCAAAATGTCTCCCAAATCATTTCTAAGACAGTTAATATTCAACAAAATCACCTTTAACGCAGTTATTTTCCTAAAATGTTTCCCAAATTCTATTTAAAATAGTTATTTTTCCAAAATATCTCTCAAATCGTCTCAAAGACAGTAATTTTTCTAAAATGTCACTAAATTTTCCATGAAATAGTAATTTTTCCAAAATGTCTCCCGTATCGTCTCTAAGACAGTTAATTTCCAACAAAATGTCTATCAATTGACACTTACATAAACGTCAAACATTTGATTAATTTTGTTTCAATTCGATGTTTTCAGGCAATTTTCGTCATTTTCAAATCTAATTTGTGCCGTTATACAGCATGTAAAATTAATTTTGTTTAATGGTTTAGATGAAGAATGTTATGCCCTAAAACTTTTATTTGAAGCATTTTTGCTTAAAATATTTAGTGAAGCAGAAAATTACGAAATTATGATTTTACATGTTAAAATTCTATGTTCGACAGTCGCGGTCACAACACTGTGAGAATGATTTTATGCTTATTTTGGCCACCGCGATCGCTGCAGTCGATTCGGCTGTCCCCACCATGACTCTGCACCTAGCGAATAGGGTGTTATTTAAGTAAGCGTACAACGCTCAACCGATGGTAGAACTGACCACATAGATAGTAAATCGCGCAATAATTTTCTTACAATCCACAACTATAAGAACTGGAACCTCTTAAAACTGATCAATTACATCATGGTTAAAAAGTATGTAAAAAAATAAAAAACAATGTTTTCTGAAAAAAAAAATCGTTTTTTGCATTGACGTACAATTTAATATTCGGTTATATGAAAAGAGTTAAACATTGAATTACTGCAGATTTGGATTCTAGAAAGTCATGTTAACATTATATCAATCTGTGTACGTTTACTTGCATAACACTGTATGTGTTTCAAAACATTTTAGATATTTTAATTTAATTTTCGCTGTTGGTAGAAAAATACTGTACGTACCACGAGCGTTAAATTCACCTCCGGTTCCAAACAAAACCTTCGACATCACTTCCTGCTCTTGATACATAAATAACTATTGTTGGGTACTGGATTAAAATAGTTTCCAATTAAATGTCGCGAGTACACAATATATTTTTTTAATTAAATCAGACGATGTATTGCAGTAAGAAAAGCGTTAATTTTCTTGATGACTTTTGTTCAAGACAGTATGTTCTGAAGTGAATGTACAAAACTAGCTTAGATACTAATACGATATCTATTTCTAACTTTTCTAACTTCTTCTTAACTCTTCTAACTATTGTTACTAACTTTTCTAACTCTATCTTAACTATATCTATGAGACAAAATTGTACTTATTTATAGGAGTATGATCAAGGACAGATTATAGTAGGTGAAGGAAGATCAGTGTCCGCAATTGGACTGTGGATTTTTGATAACAAGGGCTGTGGGAAAGGATAGACCTTGTAAATGGACAATTGTAAAATATTAAACTTATCTGAATAACTAAATAAATATGATAAGTCATACATACAATAAATAAGACATACACAAATGAGTAAAAACAACTAATGAGTAAAATAACAAATAATACTGGGTTGGTACGTGACACTATTTTTACTACATATACGAGAGCAGGGTGAAAAGTCCCTGAAAAATAAAACAGATGGCGCCACAATCGCAAATCTCATGTGACATTTGTGATGTACCATCTTTAACTAGAACGCATTAAGCAAACCAAAGTATCGCTTGTTAAACATTATGGGGACTCCTCACCATCGATTGGAACGATTCACAAGTGGTTTACTGATTTTCGATGTGGTAGTTTGACCACAAAGGACGCCGAACGTTCTGGTCGTCCAATTGAGGTTACAACGCCAGAAATCGTCGATAAAATCCATGGTATGATATTGGACGATCGACGAGTTAAAGTGCACGAGCTTGCTGAGGCTATGAGCATCTCAATCGAACGGGTACGGAACATTTTGCATAAATTTTTGGATATGAGAAAGCTATCTGCCAGATGGGTGCCGCATTTGCTCTCTGCACCGGCACACAGGTCCGGAGTCGCAATGGCAAAATTGCATGAATTGCGCTACGAATTGGTCCACCATATTCTCCAGATTTGCCCCCTGTGATTTTTATATATTTCCAAACTTGAAGATATGGCTCAGGGGAAAAAGATTTGGCTCCAACGATGAAGGTTTGCCAAAATCGTTTTATTTGGAAGGGATCGAAAAATTAGAAAAACGTTGGACGAAATGTATCGAGCTACAAGGAGATTATGTTGAGAAATAAAATATGTTTTGACCAAATAAATCATTTCTTGTTTCATTTTTCAGGGTCTTTTCACTCTGCCCTCGTATATATATTTCTTATTTTTGCTATTTAAACTCGGTCATAATTCTCTTTACTAATTTAAAATATCATTTTATATTGATAAGGGGTACATAACTGTTCACAGTGCGGCAAAGAGGTGTATATTGATTAAAAAAAGTTCAGGGCCGCTGCTTTAAAAAGAAAAACAAACTGTAATCTATTCCTATTAAGATATTTTTTAGCACATAATGTAGATTAATATTTCAACATCAGTTTAGAATAAGATTAGCTAATCCAAAACTCAGAAATAGTTAATCCTTTTTAAGAATTTAGCTGTGAAAGTCTACAAATCCAAGAATGTTTAAATTATATGTTCTGAATTATCTAGCAAATAGGTAAATACTTAATTCAATAATTATTCAATCCTTTCACTAATCCATTTACCTTGAATGAGTCATTTTAAGTACACAGTACATAGAAATAAAATAAATAAATCTGATTACCTTTATAATCATGTGTCACTGCTTCTGTTCTGATCTGAAAGGATGATTTCCTGGAAAATAGAGCAATTGTCATGACAAGAAAAATATGTATATAAGTGAGCGGCAAATTGACCTTATTACTTCTTTTACATATGCGTACTTCTAGACTAAAACAATCATTAATATAGTGATTGTTGTTATACAGGTTCTGATGTAAGTAATGAATTAGTTACATATAAGTTTTCATAACAATTATTTTATTTAAAAAAAACAACCTTAACTACATATAAATTCTATATTATACAATAATAATTGCATTTCTGAAACGCAATTTTAGAAACAGATTAAAAACAAAACTTAATTTGCGTATATATAAATTATTTGATTTTTACGTTTGTAAAATATTTTTCCGAGTAATGAAATAAAGTTCATCCCAAGAGTATCACATTAATACGTAGAGAGAAAATTGAAATATACATTTTAAACCGTAAGCAAATATTTAAATAAGCTTTTAAAAGTAATATTTACATAGTAGTCTCAATCACATGCATATTTTGGGCTAAAGTTACACGATTTGTGATATACGAAATAAGCTTTTAATATATTGAACTGAAACACGAGAGGCTAATAAATTCAGTCTCGCTTAATATAAACCAGTGATGCTTCATATTTGTGCATTAGTTTTTTAATGTAGAATAATTAAATTTTGAACAGCGTAACATCCAACAGATGCAATTTAAAAGCATAGCCTAGTAAACCAATGTGAAACCTTGGGTGATCTGATTGATTAATATTTAAACTGCAGAATATGCAAATGCAGTACTAATAGTAAATTAATGTAGTTGCTATTACTGAATTGAATAAGCACTTAATTTGTTGATATTTCAAAAGTACGTTTCATTTATTCATCAATCAGCGAATTTTAACATAGATGTACAAGCAGATTCCAAAACAGGATTTAATTTATAATTATTAACTCAATTATTATTCGGAATTGAAATTTATATTAGAGCTATCAAAGCAAAACAATGTTGTAATTAAATTTAGTACTATCGCATTTTCGTGTTGCCATACGCCATGTTAAATGATCAAATAGACAAATATTTGTGAAAACGACACTTATTTAGTGTGTTATACATTGCCATGATTTCATTGATAAGTCAGCCAAATATTTATGTGAATTTTAAAAAGATACGTGAAATTTACTTTCAAAACAAGCGCCGGCTAATGCTCCCTTCCAATCTTATCATTTTAGATTAGTTGATAGAGAAGTAGGCGTGAGTAAATTGAGATGTTATGATCATGTGGTACATATGTTGATTAAAAGATTAATTTAACAGGTGTTTAGAAATGAATGGATGAATGATATTGAAGGTTTGTTGTGTGATGAAAGATTTCGAGTGTGAGGAATAAATGAGCTTATATGAAAGAAAGTTTGATTGTAATTAAAGAGAGGCAGGTGTGTTAGGACGAAAATGTTTGATGAATTTGATGAGTGGATGTTTCAACGGTTCCTATGTTCCGGTGTTGTGGTTAACAGACTGTATATATGTATGTATGTTAAAATTTGAACAATAAAAATGATCAAAATGATTTCTCAAGCGAGAGTTGATGAGCTCAACATCGCTGACTTAAAAATGCTACATGTTCGAAATAATATGTTCGAAAGGTGGAATTCCACTTTTATTTATATGTTTCTTGTACGGTATTTGGTGTAATTGTTAAATATATTTTTAAAATCTGGATTCTGAATCTGCTTGTTAAGTTTTAAAACTATCAAGGTTTCATATTACTTTGCTTGTTGAAACTTGACAAGATCTTTGAGTTACTTGAGATTTTGTATAAAACTTTAATCCAAATATTTAATGTTTATAAAAATGTTTAAAAAGAAAAGTAAGTAATCTAATCTAAAACAAAAACAAAATAATCTTATTTTTTATTTTTATATATATATATATATATATATATATATATATATATATATATATATATATATAGGTATATATTTATTTATTCCATATTATAAAAATCATCAAGTAAAAAAGTCTCTCAGCTGATATAGTACCCGCTAGACGCGGTCTCGATGTAGTAAACGAGTTATTTGCGTTTTTGTTTTGTGGTTAAATTTGTCTGCTTGTGGCTTTTAAAAACTGTAAATTTCTTATCGTTAAATTTTACCGTCCGTAATTTAGGCGGAGGCAGCATCTTTTTCTTTATTGCGCTGAGCAAATGGATTCGTCAATAACTTTGATACAGACTGCAGCACGGTTATCGGGATCTGAAACATGGAGGTGACGCAAACGTCATGTTATGTGAATTCACTCAGGTGAAATATCTATCGTCTACACCCAAATCCGCTGTAAGAAAACTAGATTGAAAATAGAATTTATACAGGCCAGAGCTCGAAGTTTTTCGAACTGAAATCTCAAAAACGATAAGTACAGAGTCTTATGTAAAATTTCTCCTGGTGTTCTTTACCTGCACTTTGAACTGGCAAAAAGATTTCTCCATTTTTTGTTAAGAACACATGAGTTGAAGATGAAAACAACAAAAAAACTTCCTGAACGTTTTATGCATATATTTTAGTATTAGATATCATAAGAAAACGATGACAATTCAACATATTTTTAGCAATTCAGCTAGAGTTTTATAGATTTTTATCAGAGATATAAAACCATTACGTACCTATTTTTTAAATTAAATGTACTTGTACCAACATAAAGCAAATAATACTGTAATGTCTAAAACGAATACCGTATTAAAATTATTGGGAAGCAAAAATTATTTCCCTCATTTCTCCATAATTTCATTATTTTTAAGACGTTTTTTGCTCTAAGAAAACAATTCTGGATATTTTTTATTTAATTCAAATACCTACTGTAATACAGTTACAGCAAATACTTAAAAAAAATATAATTTAGTAGTCTTCTGCCTTATAAAAAGAAATTGTTATCAGAACACAAATAAACTAACGCTTTCTTGGAGTGACCTAATAGATACATATAAATAAATAGTATTAAAATTTTACTTTCTTTTCTTTAATTTACATTACATACAACTATCAGTAAATTGTTTGCATTGCTAAGTGTACGAGGTCTGGCTATTAAATGACGAGACTGCGCGTGCAAAAAGCGTCCTAGAGAGGTAGGGAGGGAAACTAATGCAGCTTTGGATAGCTGAAAGTGTCTACTATTCCAGTACGAAAGCACGTTTTTGTCGCTGTAGTAGTATTTTTTCTATAGAAGTTAGAAACGAACGTGTTTTTTCTCGTGCCGATATCAATGTGTAACGAAAAACACGAGCAACGGATCAATGTGAAATTTCTCATTAAATTAAAAAAAAAACTACGACTGAATGCTATAAGTTGTTAAAAGAGGCCTGTGGTGAGAATTCTCTATCTCGTGCGCTTGTTTCCCAACGGTGTAAACGGTTATCTGAAGGCCTAGAGAGCACCAAAGATAACCAACGTCCAAGTCGACCTGTCTCTGTTTCAACTCCGCAAACAGTAATCAAAATCAATGAAATTGTGCGCGGAGATCGTCGTATGAGCATTCGGATGATTGCTGAGACTGTAAACGCCGATAAAGAAACTGTCAGAAAAATTTTCAGGGCGAATTGAACAAGAAGAAAGTCTATGTGAAGTTGGTCCCAAAAAATTTGACCCCTGACCAAAATCTCGTCCGTCAACAGATCTGCTCAGATTTTCTTGAGAGGTTAGATGAAGAGCCTGAATTGATGGAAAATATCATCACTTGCGATGAAACCCGGATATTCAAATACGATGCTGAAACTAAGCGACAATCCATGCACTGGAAAACTCCTGCATCGCCAAGAATGTAAAAAGCAAGGATGTCGAAATCAAAATTTAAAGCCATGCTAAGCGTTTTTTTCGACATCAACGGCATAGTGATGATTGAATGGATTTCAAAGGGTCAAACTGTAAACCAAACTTACTATTTGAAAGTTTTGGCAACTCTGCGAGAACGATTTCGTAAGAAACGGCCGGAGTATTGGAAAAACAAGTAGTGGATTTTGCACCAGGACAACGCACCTGCCCATAACGTGCTGTCTGTGAAGCGTTATTTAGCCGCAAGAGGCACTCCAGTGCTCGAACACCGCGCTATACTCGCCTGATTTAGCACCCTGTGACTGTTTTCTGTTTCCAAAGATCAAGTCTGTCTTAAAAGGAACCCAGTTCGAGTCGACGGAAGAGGTGAAGCGAAAATCGGTGGAGCTCCTAAACGCTCTTACAAAAGAAGACATTCAGTATTGCTTTGACCAATGTAAAAAACGAATGGGACGGCGTGTGGCGAGGGGAGAGGAGTGCATTGAAGGAAAGCATTCGATTATAGAATACATTTTTTAATTAAACTCTTCTTCATAAGCAGTCTCATTATTTAATAGCCAGACTTCGTATAGTATGAAAAATAATCAAGAGATGGCGATTTTATATAAGCGTAAGTTGAACATCTACAACAATAAATATGTTATTTAATTCCACATTTAAGAACAGTGGTATAAATAAACATCCAAGTACTCTCTTTGTCCGACCCAAAATCCAACTGTATGAAAACTTATTGTTTCCATGATCGTGCAAAAGTAATTTTGAACTCATTTTCAGTACACAGCGTGCAATAAAACATTTTTGCACAAAACGCAATAAAATAGTTGCTACGATACCAGCGTAACTATGTAATTTACAAAGTAAATGTTTTTAACCTCGTTTTTAACGTTTGAAATGTAAGTAAAATTAGTACAACGAGTTAATAGTGCATAAAACTCATGTTAAATAATAACTCGCGCTGAATATTTATTCTAGGATACATCTTGAACGTCTCTATTAAAATAACGTCATGATTTTGCTGCTAATATCCGTATTTTACGGTAGCACGTCTTCTACATATCCAGAATGGGGAAGGTAGGAAAATACATTTATTTAATCGTACCTGGAAGACATCATCAATAAACCTCGAAAACACATTCTGATTCTTGGGGGGCGGTGGCGGCAGCAGCGGGAACAACGGCCTCTGTGTCTTGACGTCGTCTTCTCCGGGGACCGATACCCCAATGGTTCCACCCACCGAGACGCTGACTTGCGGCTGCACCGTGCTCTTCTTCTCCTTCTCCGCATCCACTGCGGCCGCAGTCGCGCGCTCGGTCACCAGGTTCACGGACACTTCGTTCTGTGATGTCTGCCAATCAAATATTTATGAAACAAATGACTTGCGTTTGGAACGGATGACACCAAAAAAGTTACCCGAACAGGAATCGTTTCGGGGAACTGCGTATAAATATTTTATCGTTCGACGAACCAACTGAAATATGTTGACAGTGGGGTATAGATATGTAGAGCGTAGATCAAATGCAAAATTACTGTTTTTGTTACGTAAATCCTACTTACAAAAAAGTGGGTATCTAATAAGGAATTAAATTTTAAGTTATTGTTAAGTTATTTTAAGTAACCGCACTTCACGTGCATAAATATATCACGTACTGAGATCTATTTCGGCAGAGTGCCACACCCAGTAATTGGTAAAATGCGTGATGATATATTTATTTATATTTATTTATCTGTGTTTACATCCAGGCAACCACATAGATATCTAGGGTAACATCTAATTTTTTTATATTTATTTATTATAATTGTACCTAATTTTTATATTAATTTCTTCTTTCTGTAATTAAATAAAAAAATATATATCATCACGCCTTGTACCCATTACTGGGTGTGGTACTCAGCTGAAGCAGATCTCAGTAAGTGATATATATATATATATATATATATATATATATATATATATATATATATATATATATATATATATATATAGTGCATGAAGTGCGGTTACCAGCCGTCACATCACAGCCTCCAAAGTAGTTAGAGAAGGGGGAGTCAGAGAGGTAGTTTTTATGTGGTGAAAATTGTTTATCGATTGTGGGAATCGAACCCGGGTTCCCAAATCCACAGACCGACTTGATACTACTGAGCACCTATCCCATAAATTCAAATAGGTTTTTGTAGAAATAAATCATTTATCGTTATTTTCGTATTGAGTTAATATGTTTACAGTTTGCAATTTTTAATTTAATACATATAATTGTTTATTATAAAATTCAACGTTTACTTCTTCACACCGTGTGTTTCATATCTAATCTATGTATAAGTAAATATTATAATGTAGTCTTCATTTTTGTTTTTATTTAAGTTCTATATCTAAATTCGCCTTTCCAATACATTAACAGGCAGATTCACAAAACGGATTAGCGCTAACACCGTTTTTAATATTATCTACAAATAACTCTGTTTCAAATTAAAACAGATTAAAGAAATTAACTCAATTTGATGCTAATTAATTGTCTTTTTAACTCAAGTTAAAATAAACTTGTTTCGTACATTGAAAAGAGAGTTAAAAATGGAATAAAAAATGGTGTTAGCACTAATCTGCTTTATGAATTCTGCCTGTCAATGTATAAAGAAAATTAATACAAAATAAATAAACAAATTTTTATTTTTCCTGCAGAAAGATCATGTTATCAAAATTTTAAATAAAATTAACAAAACCTTTTCTTTCTTCAATCGTCATCAAAATGATTCCTCCTTTATTAATAAAGTAGAATAATAATATATTACACACAAAGAGAGGTAAGTGCATATTTTCTCGTGAGGAGTAAACAAGAAAAAAAATCAAATCTTATTTACCGATTTTTATATTGATAATAACATAAACATTTTGACATTAATATTTCCTGGTTTATTAATACTCACAAAAACTGTGTAGGCTGAATATTAAATTCTTCTTTTGTATAATCTGATATTTCATTTGAGATTTTTGTAAAAGTTATTCAGAAAATTGTACTCTACATAGATTAAAGATGAGGCGTAAAATGTGCAGTACTGAACATTGCATTCAGAGAAATACACAATAGAAACAATAAATTGATGCTTGAGTTTTTAAAAAGATAACATTTTGCATTATTAACGTTTCTGAATAATCTGCCATTATTAACCGTTTCAAAATAAGCGGTAAAGAAAAACAAATTCATGTCTCAAAAAGAGATGATTAATGGTATATTGCTAGTAGTGAAAAAATAACATACCGTAAATAAATAAGTATCTGTACTTGACGTAAATTAATTTTTATTACGTTTGAAATAGTATATTAAAATATCTAATTTCTACATTTGTAGAAGAAATAAGAGTACAACATATCAGTCTAAATACTGCACCTTACATACAATTGTTCGACACGCGACACGCTCAGCTCGTCGTGCAAACTTCTACACTCGGCTCACCAAGTATCATATTTACCCTATTACTGATAACGCAATATACTATTTATTTTACTTTTGGTGATTCAGTTTTGATACAAGATTTTAATTGCCTTGATTAACAACTATAGATACCATGTGTATCTTCAACCGGAATAAAATTATTTTAATATTAGGCCTTAGGCGTAGGGTTGCCAGAGACACCCCAATTATTGAGATAATTGTTATAAGTACCTCTTTTCACTAATTTCAAATGGAGTACGAAATATATCCTAAAATCTAAAATATCATGTTTTCATAATTAATTTTTAATCTGTTATTAATATAAAATAAAACTGGAGTGCGTGCACAACAAAGAATCTTATAATAATATGTTACAAACTAATACCATTTTTCCTCAAATTTCTAACTCTTAGTTATATTTATCTTTTGTTTATTTAAATTATACAGCAAAAATTTGTTTGTTAATTTGAAATAATATTTTTTATTCTGTAAAATTTTAAAAATTATGTTTCCGGAGTACTTACACATATTTTCTTAATTACATTAAAATGTTACAATCCATTTTTTGTAGTCAATTTTGTTATCATTTATTTATTCTTGTATTATGTCTGTGCTATTTGTATCCTATTTGTGAAATTTAAATCTTGTAAACCGATATTTATTTTCCAATATTATTTACGAAGAAATCGTATACAAATATGTAAATCAATGTCAGGTCAAATATTTCATTTGTATATCTAATGATATAGCTAATAACTCTAAAATTTATATTGTGTTATATTTAATCTGTTTATAATGTATAATTTATTTATTCAGATATAATATTCATATAATTGTTCAATTATTTGGATAATAATGAATTTAGCTATATTATTTTGTATTTTGACATGAGTAACAATATGGGTTATATTTAATAATTTGAAATTAATGCGTGAGCCATACGTCGAAACTGACAGCTATTATCATTATATCTGATACTCTCCGTCAGATTAAAATAAAATATTCTGCCTGACATCAAATAAACGTCACATTTATATTGCTTCGTTATCACCCATCAAATTAAATCAATGAGGAAATCATATAGGTAATAGTTCCTGACGAATTAACGCTAAATATAAAAACAGCACAGAAGAATAGTTTTCAAATTTTCATCTCGTTTTTCATTAACGTCTGCCTCTCAGGTAATGTTTGTGTTTAATGAAAGTAAAAGTTCAAAATATTAAATTACGTAGAAAGAAATAAGTATAAGATTTTTTATTCTAAAAATAAATAAATAATTTCATATCTATGATACATTCTGGGTATTGCACTCTGTCGTAGCAGATCTCGGT
Organism: Pterostichus madidus; assembly: GCA_911728475.2. NCBI lineage: Eukaryota > Metazoa > Arthropoda > Insecta > Coleoptera > Carabidae > Pterostichus > Pterostichus madidus. The sequence goes on along the minus strand of OU452308.1, from coordinate 21,571,771 downwards.
AAGTGATATATTTATGCACGTGAAGTACGGTTACTAGTCAACAATTTGCGGCCCCAACAGATGTTAGTGGAGAGGGAGCCACAGGGTAATATAAATCTGATGAAAATTATTTATAAGCTATTGTAATCGAACCTGGGCTCTCAAATTCACAGTGCAACATATCACTAAGTTACTTACCAAATATATAGAACAGGGACTTCTATAAACGAAACAAATATTGGTAAACAAGTTAGCCACATTATTAGAAACGTTGTAGTAAACATTACTTTTTTTAAACATTCTTAAACTATGTATTGCATAGAAAAATATTTTAAATAAAAATAAAATAAATAAATATATCATCACGCCTTCTACCCATCACTGGGTGTGGCACTCTGCTAAAGCAGATCTCGGTAAGTGATATATTTTTGCGCGTGAAGTGCGGTTACCAGTCGTCAAATCACGGCCCCCAAACATGTTAGTGGTGGAGGAGCCACAGGGATAGCTTTTTCAAATTATGAAAATTTGTCGCCTGTGGGAATCGAACCAGGGACCTCAGGATCCACAGGCCGACTTCATACCACTGTGCTAGCCATCCCATAAATATAGGAACTAAATAAAGCAATAAAATATAAAATGATTTGACAGTAAAAAAAAGTTTGTCAATTACTAATTGATTGTCTTTAGTTGTATAACAATACTCACATAAAATTTTTTTTTATAAACTGGTCCTTATGCTGTATACTAATAAGTAATTAATGAATTTTTAGTGTATCAATTTCACAAATTTTGTACTTAAATTCTGTTATAATATTAGAAAACAGAAATATGTAGCTTTTAGACTCCTGCTATAATTTATTCATTAAAGTACTAAATGTAGTGTGTTTATTGTACTGTTATCTTTATATTTTCACAGCATATTGGGACTGTTACTAGTTCGAAACTCTGTGCATAATGTAGGTAAATATGTCTAGAAAGCAAATTGAAAATTCCATAAACACATTTATGCAGTAAAATTTCATTCAAATGGATATTTACCTTGTCCACTTTGCCGTTTTCTGTTGCTGGAAATGCGGAGGCAGCGAGAATTGTTATCATGAAAGCTGTAAATGTCAACATCCTGCAAATGAACAAATGAGTCAGCATTTCAGATCGTGAACATAAATTGGCAAACAATTTTAATCCAGTGAAAAGTTCATGACATCGTATCATAAAGTGGTGTTTAGTTTGCGTTTGCGACTTCAAAGATAATAATTTCGATACATAAATGAAACAATATGTACATAAAATACTACTCCTTGGTATGACACAGAATTGGAATTTGTGTAATGCGTTTTTTATTCTTAAATTTGATAGATGTATTTGAGAAGTAATGTGAATGAAATCAATAATTTTGTAAAAAAAAATTAACACCAAAATACAGCAATACAAGATCAATATATAAAAAAATCACAACAATAAAAGATCATAGCAATGACAGATTACAACAAAGATTGTGATTTTAATAAACAAAACAGAAATTTTACCAGTAAGAGTATAATTGGAATTCCGCTAGGATTTGAATCTGGAACATATGAACTCCGGTCACATGATTTAAACCAAGTAATCTAGGGTCGCCATGTGATTCAAATCTGTTTTTATGCCAATTTTTCTCTATTTGATTATGTGCAATTATTGTGTGAGCTGAATTCAGCAGCACTACTCTCTGTCATATATACTTTTAACAGAAAAATTATTTTCCCTACAACTGTGCGATTTCTTTGTTATTACGTAACTAGTATTACCTTAGTTACGTATGGAAAGTAGACAAATGCAGACCAAGTACGTTTCTGTAAGCAAAGAAACACAAATGCGGAAAGTAATTCATTGCGCAACAATAAAAAAAAGTTGTATTGAGAGCGATTTAAATTTCGCGCCGAGCGCTGAATTCATATTTTGACTACAGACGCTTATAGAACAAGAAGATGCAGTGAAGATGCAGTGAGCCAGCTAGTAAATATGTAGTAGTATATTCTGACGTTTATAAACATAACCTTAAATTTCAGTATATCTAATCTGTACACAATTAATAAAAAGAATCTAACAAAGAAAAATATATCGATAAATGGTTTTATTTTAACAGTAAGTGAAATACATAAAATTTATTATTTGTGTATGTTATTAACACAGTTGTTACAGTTGCTTATATTGACATAATGTGAAGTGGAAACTTTTGTACTGTCTAAAGAAACATTTATTTCTTCCGTACCTGTTCACATTGTTTACAGTAATATTATTGACAACAATTTCGGAGGCTTTAGAAGTACCAGTAGAAGGTTGATTGTCATTGTCGAAAATAGATCCAACATAGCCTGATCTGGAGCTTCAATTATCTTTGGAGGTGTTTATGATAAAGAAGAATCACTCACTGTAGTATTCCAGTCTAAATGATTTTGAAGAAATTGTCTTGAAATTAGTGAAATATTTTTAAATAACGTAGAACAATGTATAAGCAATCAACAAACAAATCTTAGCAACGCCGTAAAACATCGTTCTCGTGAATATTATTAAGATTTCATAAATTTTGACAATATTTTAGTGATTTTCTAAATCACACAGTTGTAGGAAAAATATTGTTTATAACAAGTACCGAAAAAGGTTACGTGCTCGTGCAGATTTCCGCACTCGGCAAGCCTCGTGCGTTAAATTGTGCACTTGCACGTAACAAGCCTTTTTCGGCATTTGTTATAAAAATAACTATTTCCTACAACTGTGCGATTTCTTTGTTATTATGTAACTATGATTGCCTTGGTTACGAGTGTAAAGGAGACAAATGCAGACCAAGTGCGTTTCTGTAAGCGAAGAAACACTAGTGCCGAAAGTAATTTGTGTTTTACGCAACTGTCAAAAGAAAGTTTAATTGAGAGCGATTTAAATATCGCGCCGAGCGTGGAATTTCATATTTTAGCCACAGACGCTTATGGTACAAGAAAATGTGGTGAACCAGCGCTAAGAAATATGCAGTAGTATATTTTGACGTTTATAAACATAATTATTACAATGAAAGCTATAAAAATTATATATATTATAAATTTAAAAATTTTGATTGCAGCATATTCGAATTTGTTATCTTTGTTATTTTTTTTTCGTATACGACTAAAATTTAAAAAATCTTTTAAATAATTTGTTGGCTACTATTATACAATCGTCGAAAAAATTATATGTGTAGCACGAGCGTAAAACATCTTCGTTCCTCTAACACTGTTGTAGCTTGCGCCTTCAGCTCACCCTGCAATTAACATGCTCGTGTAACAAAAATCGGTTTACGCTCTTAATACACAAATAACTATTAATTGAATTAGTAATATTGTGTTCTTATTAATATATAAAATTCCTCAAATTATGCAGATACCGTGTGCCTGCCAGTATGTTTGCTAAATGGAACACTTTTGTTAACATGTCAAATGAACAAAACAGAAAAACTTTACCAATAATTATTGATAACTACATAAACTATAAAACTATCTAAAAATAAAATAGACTAATAATAATATTTTTGCAGAATATTATTCATTCTTGAGAGAAAAAAAGAAAACACTTAATGTTTCATACGTATACAGCTGAATTTACAAATTTTATTATTCATTATTACTATTCCCAAGTTTTTTAAATGTAGGTAGTTTATTTCACTTTGAACGTAATTTACTGTTCAATATTTAAATTAGTTTTATTAAGTAAAATAATTTTAGATTTGTATATTGTTCTTTCACGAGGCGCAAAGAGAAATAGCCAACGTTCGATTCATTTCGTATTTTCTAGGTACGAAATTCAGTTTTAATCTTCTTATTTTAATTTCTCAATTCATAATTTCTTTTTTTGAATGTACTTAATGTATTCCAATTAAAACAAATATTTTGTTACAAACGGCATGATTGTCAATTTTATTATGATTTAAAATACATAATTAATTTCAGCTTAACAATACATACAGCGGATTATGTAATTTAATTGTTTTGTTTCACTGTCATCACCTCTCTGTTGTCTACTCTATGAGTAAGTAAATTTGTCATATACTGATCCAATTCGCAAAATTAACATGAATACAAATGTAATTTTAATTGGCACACTGAATACTATACGCCCGTATAAGATGTTTTATATTGTAGGAAAATTGCAAATATTGGTAATACTTGTACAAAAATTGAGAAATTTCTATGTAAACATGTTCGTCAGTATACGCAAATGTATACCTATAAAAGACATACACTTGTCTATATTTGCAATTTACATGTACATAAACAACATAAAACATACGTGACTGGGAAAATAATAGACGTAATTTAAATTTTTTGTTGTGTAATAAAAATTACTACTGTTCCATATACGAGTACGCGGTACTATATTTACAAATAACTTATGAGCCTGAGCGACTGTAATAAACTTGTTCTCACTTTCACATATTAAATAACTTCATCTCAGTTATTAATATTTTTAAATTATAAGCAATTACCTATTTCTTTAGTTACCTGCACGTAATGATGTATTGAATACTTCTTTGTAGAATAACAGTACAAAGAGTTTCTTTTTTAGAAAAATGTTTGTACAAGATGTTAGTATGACATGGAAACGTGAGTAACTTTCGCTAATTCAATGGCAGTTGGTTGTTTAAATCACAATCACCTATTTCTACTTATCGGGTTCTTGTTTACTAGTTTACTTAACCATGAATAACATTGTTTTGCCATTAATTACTACATTTTTTTCTTTGTTCAAGATAAATTATGAATATAATTTTTACTGTTAGAATTTAATCATATTTTCAAACATTGTTTTTATTTTAGTGTCGTTCAATAAGACATGTACTTGAATATAAAAAATAAATTCTTCATGTTCCAGCGTAACCAATAATAATAGGTAATACAAATGTGCTGTGTAATGTCAAGAGAAGTAGTTCTCCAATTTTTAGTAACATCTTTAGTGTTAGTGCTGTGCTATAACCATCAGAATAGTACGTATTCAAATACCTATTGGTAATAAAATATAACATTGGAAGAACAGATGAAATATAGTTGAATCCGCTTATCATGGACTTGGGACTTGGTATTTTCAATTTTAAAAGAATCTAAATTAAATAAAAATGTTACGAGGATAAATGCATTGAAAAAATAAACAAACATACGTATTACATTTATTTTTAATCAAAAATCTGGAAATAGTCTGATATTTTCATTAGAACACAACGATTGTTTACACATTTATTCTGCATTATTGCTTGAACTTGATTTAAATAAATAATTACCGAAATTCTTCTTACTGGAAGTAAAGTAAGAAACACGTGCTTGTATTTACGTTATCTGAATTTGTATCGCAAGAATTAAAGGGATGTATTCTGTGGTGACATTTAAAGTTTTCGTTCGTTGTTAATGACGGTATTTAATTTTATTACTATTGAATTAGTTAGGAAATAAAAAAATTAAAAAAAATATCATTGCATTTAACATGCTACAAACTGACTTTTCGATTCCAGGTTGTCGATAGAAGAATTTAGCCATTTAACGCGAATTCACATGTTCAATACTGGTTGAGACAAGGATATCATCTTCAAGCGATAAAAGAGTAAACCCGTAAGTCTCAATTACATCTTGTCATTATCAAAGTTTCTATGAAAATTGTTATATACATCATTTGTTAATAAATAAATAATAGTAAAATTTTGATTTATCGGAAAAATATTTTTATTTAGAATTGAAAAAATTAATTTTTGATGTTTGGGTACATGGCTTTATTGAATTTAAATGTTGTATGTAACGAAGTTTCGGAACTACGGATTGGTACTTTATTTGATCAAAATAATATTAATTAATTAACACTGATATTTTCAGCTTTGGAAAAATTAAATTAATTTATATTTTCATATTAACTTTGTTAAAAACAAAATATAAATGAAAATGTTAAAATTTCCAGAGTCGTGGAAACTTTTAACATGTATTTTAATTCCTCCAACACAGAAAATGTCAGTGTTAATGAAAGTGATAAAAGTTATACGGAATTCAGTCAATTTTTTAATTTTTTAATTTTGTCAACGTTTCGACTGCCACTTCCAGTCTTCTTCATGACAAAATAAAATATAATTATAGAACAATCCTTTTCACTAAATTATTAATAATGATTTGAAAAATTGAATTAAATAGATAAATGTATAGATATATGTTTTTTTAAATATATATAACATAAAATATATCTATACATTTATCTATTTAATTCAATTTTTCAAATCATTATTAATAATTTAGTTATAAGGATTGTTCTATAATTATATTTGATTTTGTCCTGAAGAAGACTGGAAGTGGCAGTCGAAACGTTGACAAAATAAAAAATTAAAAAATTAAAAAATTGACTGAATTCCGAATAAACGTTTATCACTTTCATTTTAATGTACAGTCAAATAAAAACTATATCATTTCTTAGTCAGTGTTAATATTTTTCAATTAAATTAATATTATTTTGATTTGATAATGAACCCATTCATAGGTCCGGAACGTCGTCACATATAAAAATTTTAATTCAATAAATCCATGTTTTCAAACATGAAGGATTAATTTTTTAATACTAACAAATAAGTATATTTATATCCACTATAGTGGAATAAGTTTATATATGTATACAAAGATTGTGTAAACACTATATGATTTCTGATGTAGATACACATATCTGGTAATTTGTACAATGTAGACATTCACCAATATTTCTGTATTTAAATCTATGACTTAAAACGAAACAATGTTGAATGTCAATTATTTCGGTAGGATCCGGACACTCTGAGCCCCTCCCTTTGCTATCTCATTATTATAAGCGAGCCCATTAAAGGTGGATAACACTGCATATTGTACTCGTATGCTTGAGACGTATTGAATATTGTTAATGTGAATAATGAAACAAAACTAGTAAGTAATGTCTATCTCACACAGCAAAGTGATTGTTTCCCATTCTGACGTGACCTATATAATATATAATATAACACTACGAAAGCATAATTACTGCATGATTCATTGAAAGATATAAATTGTATGCAATTATTGTAACTGACGGGTTTTGTCTGGACTCCCAGTTTAATGCAACATGAATATGAAAAGAAAACAACAAAAATGAGAATATAATGTGACACAAATAATCATAATTCGCTTATATTATAATACAAATAGTTCGATATATCTTCACAACATAATATTAAAATAAAAAAAACTATGGAGCTAATATACTATATATACTATAATAACATATATTCGTATAAAATCCTTTATGTTAATTAGTGACTAACAGGTAATACAACTATTGTTTTAATTGTTAAATGTAGTAGTTTTTCAATCGGAATTGGAACGAATTTATTCTTTGGATCTTTGGAAAAAATTAAAATACTGCTTCCAATATGTATCCCATGTATTTATTTAACATGAAATTTAATAAAAAAATGTTGTTTCAAGTAAACTAAATCAACAAAATGAAATATATTCTCAACGTTTTTGTTTTACAACTAAACCAGGTAGTGATAAAAATAATTATTTATCGTTTAGTAGAAAAAAATGACTCAGTTTAAAGATAAATACAAAATAATAGTAATAACTGAGAAAGTAGATAGTGAAATATCTTTTCTTGGCAATTAAAATGAACTTACAATCTTCATCTGTACACTGTATTGGTATTTGCATCATTTATAAAGAATCTAAACTTTCTCTCCTCTGCTGCAGCACACTGAGCAGTAAATACATTTCTTTTTAATTTTAACGCAAACATAAATCTCTATGTTAACTTTTTGTAAAAGCAAGAAAACTTCAAAAAGGGAAACTTGAAAAAGAAACTCAATTTCTTCCGAATTATCTTTTCAAAATTCAAACGCTTTTAACACACGAGAACGTCTTAAAGGTGTACAGCACATTCTAATCTTTAACTTACTTTGAAAAGGTTAAAATTCTACTTACTTTTTCATGTTGAAATCCTTGGAAATAAATAAATCCACAGGATATTTCTGTTTGTATGTAGGTGCACTATACTGCGCGTTCGGTTACGGAATGAAATCTGACACCTTGCGTCTTACCACAGGTTCGCATTCGCAAGTCTCACCTAGATTCTAGATTGTTTACTGTACGGAGAGGGGTGTAAGTGTCAATTTACTTTTTACATTTTCGCAGCAATTTAAGTGGCGGTAATAATAAACATTAATGAAAGAAGATATTTTGGTAATGAAATAGTGGTTTTGTATTTTGTTCATTAATATTATTAATGTTGATTAATAATTCAGATAATAATTAGTAATTCATTTCGAGAGTGAAAATTATGTTGATTATACAAAATATTCTGTTTGGAAATTAATTATCACGAATATTTAATAAAATATATAATTATATCATCACGTTTTTACCCATTACTGAGTGTGGCTCTGCCGTGAAAGATCTCGGTAAGAGATATACTCGTATTTATGCGAGTAAAGTGCGGCTACCAGCTGCCAAATTTGTTAGTAAAGGGAAAATCACAAGGTACATTTTTAATATGGTAAAAATCAGTTTTTCAGCTGTATAAATCGAAACTCGGGGTTTAAGTCCACAGTCTGACAAATTGCCAGTAAGCCACCTACTTCATATTGTGAATATATGACATAAAAACAACGCAAATTCTGTAGACAAAGGTATGCTCACAAATGCTTTGTTTATGAGTTATTAACATGTGAACATATAGATAAGAATTAATTACTTTGAATTCATTGTTTTCAGCTGTGAATTTAATGACATTTGATTTAATACATTCTTAACAAATGAACCTTCATTTCATTGGTGTCACCGAATGGACGCCAGAGAGAAAAATTTACTCTTTTTTGTCAAATCTAATTTGACACAGAGAAATTAGAAAGTCATTACTTCGATTTTTTTCCTTTATTGATGTATATTTACTTTTCTGATCTAAACAGGGTGTTTATATATTCGTAGATCAAACTTATAATTTTTTTTTTCAATATTCGCAAAATTTAGTTTGGTTTACCTAAAGTAAACTTTTTAGTAACACTGGTTCGACAGTTTTTTGTAATATATTAATAATTGAATTATTTATAATTATAAATTATTATTATGAAATCGGCCTGTGGATCCTGAGGTCCCTGGTTCGATTCCCACAGGCGACAAATTTTCATAATTTGAAAAAGCTATCCCTGTGGCTCCTCCACCACTAACATGTTTGGGGGCCGTGATTTGACGACTGGTAACCGCACTTCACGCGCAAAAATATATCACTTACCGAGATCTGCTTTAGCAGAGTGCCACACCCAGCATTGGGTAGAAGGCGTGATGATATATTTATTTTTTACGAGTTATTATAAATAATTAAATACCAAATGGTATTTTTGCGTTCAAATTATAACAATTGTGTTCCGAATTAAAGCTCTTCTATTTATTGTGCTAGGGGATGCAAACAGAAATTTATATTATGTAGTTATGAAAATCAATATATATATTTTTAGGAAAACAGAGTTTAATGGATAAAATTTGTAACACATGCAACTTGAATTGAAACATTTAAAGCAAATCGATATTCAGAAAGTACGATAATTTCAGTACCTGCTTGTATTTTTCATCCATAAAAAAGGCTCAAGTTGTGTATGTAGTTATAATTAAATAATTGAAAATTAAACGTGAAAATGCATTCCATTTTCACAACAAAAACAAGTAGTAGGAACATACGAGTATACTGTATTTCCTTTAGAAGATTTAAGAGGAGCACAACTGGGATTTCGAAAACTGTAAGAAGTACGACGTTGGTTAAATTAAACTAAAGTTAAAATTCTAGATATCCCAATAGCGTACGTCCTACGGAAAACATTCTGTACAATATTATTTGAAACTGTGGAACGTGATAGTTACACAATAAATTGGGTAGTAGCATTAATCAGAAGTATGTGCACAATGGAAAATAAAACTACCCAACAGATAATTAATCACTCTAAGTATGCATAATCTTTATTTAAAATAAAAATACCAAATAGAGAATATCGAAGATTAAACTGCACACCCAAAAATTTGTCAAGTGGTACTCTAACAAAATTTAATTAACGCTTCTTACATAATATTATTAAACGTGCAATATATACAGTGCACCGGATGCGAAGTGCAGAAAATAATTACTGCACAAATTCAGTTATTTTCCGGCAAGGAACTAATTATTAAAACAAATTGCGTAGAAAGTAAGTATCTACATGACAAGCAGGAAATATACAAGGTCGGGTTGATGATCATTACGCTTTGGCTTTATTCGATTTACGGCAGAAATTATGTGTATTGCATCGAGGTCCCGTGTATAAAGTACTTTTATGGTTTGTTTAAACCATTCCGATAATAGTCGATGAATTTTTGTAGCCCGTAAAAGTTTGTTTACAGATCGTAACGATTCCTAATGGTACATTTTAAATTTTACCACCTACATACATTTTGATTGAAGCTTAAGTAGGTATTGTCAAACAATTTTTTTTTACTTTTACCTTTCACAATGATTTTATTCAATCAAATCAAGTGTGTGATTCGGGCAGCTATGGGTAAGGTATCAAAACAACTTTAATATTTGGCATCGTACTATCGGATGTCCATTGATTTTAGATAAAAATATATAAAAAATTGGTAGATAATTTAGTTTGCCGGAGATATATTATATTATACATTATTATACAGTTTACAAATAAATAATTCTTCTCGTAAGTAATGTATTCTTAAAATTAACCTCATAGATATACTTATACAATTACTGTATCGCATTCCATAACCTAACAATATGTTCCCTGAACGATGATGTTATTTATTTATTTATTTTTTTCACTTTGGAATTGTAAAATTATTATTAGACTACAATCAGTTTCAAAAAAGTCAAAAATTTTAATTAACACTATTTACAATGAATTTATATCACAATTTCGTCATTTATTAACTAATTTTAAAATACTTTTAAATTAGGTAATAGTTTATTACTTTTCAGTAATGATTACTGTTATAAACAATAAATAAAAATTACAGATTGACGTCCTGAGGGTGTATCTAATTCATAACGGGATGTGATTGTAGCTACGGCTATGATTATTTTGCATATTAGTATTTAATATATAAAACAATTGTCAATCATTGCTTTCATTCGATTATTTTTTGACGTTTCTCAAAACCAATTAAATGCTTCATTGAATGTCACGTGTCTGCGTTTTAACCAATTCTGTCATTAGTATAATGAAAATAAAGCTCTTGTGATTATTCCCAGGAATAATCTCTGCTGGTGCTTTTTTGTTTGTGACAAATGATAGGTAGTTGTCAAATAATTATTTAAAACTGTCAACGCGTCAAGTAAAATGTGTGAAAAAAATCGATTTAGTTGTATTTCAGATACAGAAATATACCAACAAATTTTGGAAACAACTTCCAAGAATACATTAATAAGCAATCAATTGATATGAACCCAGTTCAAAATATTTTAAGTTGGATGAATTGACCTCAACAGCTACGTCAAAAAATAATCTAATTAAATATAACTCGAGAGTTCTATAAATTAGAAAATAATTCTCCAGTATCTTTCTCAAAGTTCTTGTCAATTGACAACAAGTTTTCGAAAGATCTGTCAAATTATTTTCAATTTATTCTCACTCTCTTGTTATATTATTACTGAAAAATTATTTATGTTAAGTTGTCAAATTTGTTCGATTTCATGATAAATAAATTTTATTCAATTTTGCCTTATAAACTCACGTTTAATTGCTTAAATACAGACCATAAAAGTTTTTGTTTTATAAACAATCGCTTAAAAATTTTATTCCGCTAGCGGTTTAGAATTTTTATTTCATTAGCGGTTAGAAAATGTTAAATATATGTCAATAGGAATAAATTAAAAGTTTATTAAATAATTGTACATACATTATAAGGTATTGAAGTTCAAAAACAAATTTAATTACGCATTTCACTTCCTTATTAACAAATTTAGGTCTTGCAAGAATTCAATTATGAAAAAAAATGTTGCAGTTTTGAACACTATCACTTTCAAAGTTTACACTGTTCGAAGCACTAACTAATTCGTTGTTCACGAGTTTATTTTAGTGAACTATATCATCAATTAAATCATCTCCATCTTCTATTTTCACTTTCTACATACTGATACACTGTTAAGACTTGATTGTAAACAATTCAATCCATAGTAACTCATGAAACAATATCACACTCAGCGACTAGATAACAGAAAGCGATTATCGACATTTCAGGTTTCTGACTTCATTTTTAAAAATCTGACACTCAAATTGAAGAAGTTTATTAGGGAAAAATTGAATAAACAGTTAATACACTCACGGATTAAATGTATGTTTAACTCGCGGTATTAAGACGCTCGCGCGCTTAAACTTACCGCACATTAAACATACATTTAAACCGCTTGTATAATAAATAACTATTCTATTTTGAGTTCTGTATTTGTTATCCCAGAAAATATTATAAGTTTTTTCTTTCTTAAATTTTTTTGTGATTCTCATTAAATACTTTCGTCGTTTATTTTTTTGTTCTGTTATACAAGAATAAACTATAAAGTGTATAAAATACTTATGACATATACGTTAAAAAAATAACAGTAGAAACAGAACCCTTTACAATAAATAAATCAGAAAAATATCAAACATCGAATCCAAGTGAGTGTGGCTACGACTATAGCAGGATCTACCGAGGCTACCGCTATAAATTTTCGATGTGGGTAAATTATGACGCCATCTATGAATTTATATAAACAACAATAATCATTTTATTACTTGCTTCTCTAGTGACGTAAATTCAACATATTACCTCAAAACAAAATAGTAAACGTAATTTACCGGTAGTGACAAAATTATAATTATTATAATATATTTATCGTTCTATAGTAAAATTTGTTCATTTTAAACATTTTTTTTTTTTTTTTAATTTTTATTTATTAGTAAACGTTACATCGTTACAACGTTTGGCACATTAAAACTGGTCTTATCAGACCAACCATTAATTTTAAACTCTTAAATCTTAACCTAGGTACTTAGTGTTAATGTTCACCCAGTGGTGTCCAGTAATTTGTTTCGTTTTATGTCACTAACTCAAAGGGTTTCTTCCTCTTGAGCCTTCTTGTTAGTTCTTCATTGTTGAGTAGCTGGATTGCTTCCTCATTGATGTGTTGGTGTAGTCGAGATTCGTGTTTGGTTGCGAATCTTTTAATCTCGCTCGCGACGTCGGCAATCCCTAGGTCACGGTGTAGGTCAGTGTTTCGCACGTACCACGGGGCATTTACCATATTCCGCAGCACTTTGTTTTGGAACGTTTGGATACGCTTTATTTGACTGTCTTTGGCACAGCCCCACAGCTGTATGCCATATACCCAGACTGGTTTCAGAATTTGGTTGTAAATTATGATTTTATTGTTTAATGGTAGGTGAGACCTCCTTCCTATAAGCCAATATAGTTGTTTATATTTAATATCTAGTTCAGTTCTTTTTTTCTTTATATGTTCTTTCCATTTTAGTTTCACATCCAGGGTCATCCCAAGATATTTTGCATTATTTTCGTACGGAATGATGTTTTCGTTTAATCTTATTGGTAGGGGCTCTATGTTTTTATTTGTGAAATTAATATGCGTTGACTTTACTTCATTTATTTTGATCTTCCAGTTCTTCATCCAATTACAAATGCGGTTACTTGCTTCTTGAAGTTTGTTGGTAGCTTCCTGTATGTCTGAGGAGACTGCTAGCAATGCTGTATCGTCTGCGAATGTGGCGATTGTTACGTCTTCTAATCGTGGTATGTCGCTAGTGTATAGTAAGTATAATATTGGCCCAAGAACACTACCTTGCGGCACTCCTGCTGTTATCTCTTTTACTTCTGAGTATTCATCTTCTTGTTTTATGCGAAACAGTCGGTCTGATATATATGAATTTAATAAGTCTGCATATTGTTTCGGCAATAGTTTGTTTAATTTGTAACTTAAGCCTTCGTGCCAGACCTTATCAAAGGCCTGTGCCACGTCGAGGAAGATGGTTGAGCATATTTTTTTATTTTCTAGAGTTTTTTCTATAATATCAGTTATGCGGTGAACTTGGTCAATTGTAGAATGCTTTGTCCTAAATCCGAATTGATAATTTGGGATCAGTTCTTTTCTTTCTATTATAGGTTTCATTCTCTTGAGGAGCAATTTCTCGAAGATCTTTGATATTATAGGTAGCAAAGATATTGGCCTATATGATTTGACTTCATTAGGTGGTTTACCTGGCTTTGGCAGCATTATAACTTCAGCTACTTTCCACGCACTAGGAACGTGCTTTAGTCTGAATGCTCCATTTATTAAGTAGGTTAGCTTGACTATTCCTTTTCTTGATAGCTTTTTCAATAATTCTCCGTTAATAAGGTCGTAGCCAGGGGCTTTCTTTGGGTTTAGGTTGGTTTTTATTTCGTTAGCGACTTCTCTGGGGGTGACCAGTGGTATTTCATCTTCTTCTTGGTTTATTATTTCTTCCATTATGATATCAGAGTGGATAGTGTTAGGTTTAAAAGTTTTTTCCAGATGATTGGCGAAGGTTTCGGCTTTTTGTTTGGTGCTTCTAGCCCAGCTTCCATCCTCTTTCCTGATTGGAGGGATATGTGCGATTGGTTTTTTAATTCGCTTTGTCGCTTTCCACAAGGAATAGCCGGTTTTTGCATTTGCTGTCAAGTTTTTCAGGTATTCTTGGATTGATTCTTCTTTTAATTTTTTTATTTCTCTTTTGAGTTGTTGAGTTTTGTTATTTAAGATTGTCTTGTTCGCAGGGTTTCTTGTTTGTTGCCATTTTCTTCGGGCTTTTCTTTTCTCTTTGACTAGCTCCCTTATTTCTAATGGGTAATTATTGCCTATTGTTTTGTGTGTAAGTTCTCTTGTGTTATTCCAGGCTGCTTTCTGTAGCATTTCTAGTTGATGCTTCGTTTTAATTTGGGTATTTAACTTAACTTCATTTTCGATTTCCATCGTGAAACTCTCCCAGTCTGTTGTTTTGTTTGTTAGAGTCGGTCTAGTTTTCTTTTTAATAATCCTTTCACTCAGAGTAAGTACTACTGCTGAGTGGTCTGAGTCTAGGTCGAAGTTGTCTTCTACATCAATAAAGTTAGCAGATACTTTTCTTGATATAAAAAAATCAAGTAGGTCTGGTCTCTTGGTCGGATCTGTGGGCCAGTATGTGGGTTTTCCGGTTGAATGGTAGTTACATCCTCTTTCTCTAATTGCTTCTCGGAGTTCTCTGCCTTTGGTTGTAGTCAGTCTTGATCCCCAGTCAACGTGCTTGGAGTTGAAGTCTCCACCCACAATGAATCTGTCATTCAAGTGTAGAAGGAAGCTCTTGTAGTTTTCTTTTTTTAGGTTGTGCCTTGGTGGGCAATATAGTGCTCCAATTGTTAATTTTTGCTTTGTAGTTTTTATTACGATTATCGTTAATTGTATTTCGTCTTTTTGTATGTGATTTTCTTCATAGTGGTTCAAGGTTTCTTTTATTATTATCGCACTTCCTCCCCTTGCTTGGTTATCAGGATGATTTGTGTTGTATGTTTTATATCCTCGTATTCGTAAGTATGATTGGTTTGTCATGTGTGTTTCTGATATTAGACACACATCGATATTTTGTGTATCTAGGAATACCTCTAATTCTTGTATTTTGTTTAGGATGCCATTGGCATTCCATGTTGCTATTCGTATATCTGTCTTATCCATTGATTGTTCTTCTGGGGATAGCGCCGGTGTTATTGGCTTCTATTCTTTCCACTCTTTCGCAGAGTTTTTGTAATGTATACATTATTTGTTGCATCATCTGGTTTAAATTCTGTTGATCATTATTTTGATGTGATAAACTTTGATTGTTTTGTGTTGCTTGTAGGTATGACATATTGTCGCTGATTTGTTTTGATTGAAAGTTTCTTGGTTGGTTACTTACTTTATTATTCTTATTTATATTATCCCTTCTTTTTTGAAGCTCTTTGGCTACCATGCATCCCCTATAACTTGCGGGGTGTTCTTCAGCACAGTTGAAGCACTTTGGTTTTGTGGTCTTAGGCTTGATGCATTCAGTAGTAAGGTGGTCGCCTGCGCATTTAACGCAAGCAGGTTGCCTTTGGCAGTATTTCTGTGTGTGTCCATAACGTTGACATTTTTTGCACTGTGGTATCTGTTTATTTCTTCTTAGGGGTTCTATTTTGACCTTCATGTGACATAAGTGTTGAATCTCGTGGATCTTTTTAATGTCTTCTGTGTTTTCGAAGGTTAGCATAAATAGTGGTAGTGGAGTAATCACATCTATTCCATTTACTTTATTTTTCTTTATTTTGTTAGTTACCTCAATGATTTTAAGGTTCATATTTTGTAATTCTTCTTTTATTTCTTCTGTATTGCATGTTGGGTGCAGATTCCTTACCATTACTTTGATGGGTCTAGTTTGTTTGTTTTCGTATGTATGCCATTCTACTTTAGTTGTGTTCAGTAGTTGGGTTATTTTTCTATATTCGTCATCTGTTTCTACATTTACCTTCAGCTGGTTGTTGTTCAGCATATTGGTTTTGTAGTTAAAATTATTGTCTTGCAAATGTTTGTTCATAACTGAGTAATCTAATAGGTTACTAACCACTATCGGGGGTGGCTTTCGTTTTATGTTCTTGGTTTTATCACTTCCTTGTTTTGTATTATTTTCAGTTGTTTTTGTTGGGTTTTCTATTTTCCTTTTCTTGCTTTTTGGTAAAATCCAGGCTGTTTCGCTGGCGATTTGTTCTTGCTCTACAGCTGGGGTTGTCTGATTTAGTCTTTTCTGCGGCTGTAGTTCCGCAATGATTTTCTTTAGTTCATAGTTTTCCTTTTTCATTATTTCTAACTCACTTTGCATCTGTTTTAACTGACTCTCCAAAGTAGGAGCCGATCCGTCACTATCTTCTGGCATGATTAGTCACTGTTATTGTGGTACAAGTTGTTAGTTGTGTATTAGTAAGGTTGATGACGCAAACTATTTAATTTGTAGGTATTATGTTTATGTTTATTCGTTATACTGTATAACCACTGTTAGCGCTCGGCACGTCCGTTCGCTTCGAGTGTTGGAGTAGAACTATTTTAAACATTTAAAAACAATAGTTATTTATTATACTAGTGTTTTATATACCAATAAAACACGAGTGTAATACAAAATTTTATCCACAAGTCATAATTATAGGTACCTATGGAAGAAGATTGGTCGTAACGTTTAACGTTGATTCAATTATATAGTTTCTCAAAATACGGTAGATCATGAAGTGGTTGCTAAGTAACAAGCTATTTACAGTGTTTTATGGAATATAAAACACTAGTGTTTTATGAGCCATATAATTCAACTGAAATCAGTGTAATAATGTCTTCATTATATGTATATGAGTTGTGGATAAATTAAATAAATAATTCTAGGCAAAATTTGTATACCTTCTATGCTAAATTTAGTAAAAACATGTCGGTTTTCGTCATACTTAATTTAGTCATTTTACTGTATATAACAGAAAAGTAATCTCAACTATAGATTGAATATAGGATACCTACAGATACCTACAGCTAAATACTAAACTTTTTCTTTTACAAAAATTTGTAAATATATTAATTTTATTAAACTTAATAAAGTGCAACGTTACGACGACATAAATTTTGTAATTGTAAAATATATTATAAAATTTATAATTAAAATTTCTTTAATTACTGTAGTCGCTTCATTGCTGTAATGTAATTTAAAATTTATTACTTTCTTCATAACTTTCGATCGTTTTCTTTAATGTGCAATATTTATGAGTAACTAAACTAAAATCATAAAAAATATATACCAACATAAGTATAGTTTGAAATAAAGACAAGAGAAATGCTGTGTGATAATAATATACAGCAATGTGTGAAAAATAAAAATATACATAAACATATATCATGAAAATCATGTTGTAAAAATAGTCATTTTTAAATATAAAAAACTAATTTATGTCAAATGAGCGACTTCCAAGATTACAATTTGCATATTGCGTGTTCTGTGATAATCTTTCTATATTTACCCCGTCCGTCGGTCGGTGTACATTCTTTAGATCCATATTTGTGTGGCGTTCTTGTCGATAAAACATAATTAATTGTTACAAATTTTAGTTCCATAATAAAAACAGATATTTCCGTCTGATTTTCCGTGATAAAATATGAAAATAGAATGTTATAATTTTGTTTGTTGAAATATTAGTGATTCGTTATTATTGAATCATAACAATGGTATATTTTTTCCCAATAAAAAATGAATATACTCTCGTAGTTATCAAAGGAAGAAGTGCTCGTATATATTGTATTTTTCACGGTACGTGGCGTGTTTAATATATCAGAACTGGATGAGTTGTCTCACTTCGCTTGGTTGGAGAACGTTGGAAAAATTTTTCGTTGTAAATTTTAATATCGAAGTTTCTTGTGACAGCTCACTTCTGTATTGACTTTGTCGTCAGGTCCACTATTTCCATATGAACGTATAACGCATTCTTTTTGTTCCTTAGCGATTAACTTGTCAAGAATTTATATTTCTCATTCGACTAAAGAAAAATGACAAAGTGTCAGATAAAGTTTATACAATATACAAAAAGACGAACTTGGTAAAGAAGAATTTTTTATTTATATCCATATCATAACAAAGGTAGTTACATTATTATACTTTTATACAAGAACTGTTATCTGTGGTATTAAATTTACTAAAAATATAACCGTAAATTAGTTTACATTTCCATTATAACAATATTGTCGTTTTTTATACATGTATCGCTTAAATTTGCTGAAAACTTGAAGAAAAGTAAAAGTTTTTCATTAAATTTTAGATAACATGATTTTATTTATTTTAAGTTTTGATTATGAGTTTTTCTCATTAGTAAATCTAAATTATTAACAAATTCACATCATCCATTTTGAATTTAAATTTTGGAAAATAAAAATGTCAATTTAACGACAAAACACGAGATACAGGAACGGAATGGTAAAATTATGTAGTTTGCCAAGGGCGGGCATCGATATTAATCAAATATTGATAACAGATGGAATTTAGAAAAAATAGATAATATAGGAAAAAAACTGAAGAAAAAGTAACGAACTGTATGAAGGAAAATTGAAAAAAATTTGAATTCTCAAAAGAGAGTTAGAAAAATACAGGTAAATATAAAAAACAAGAAAAATGAGCTACTTGGTTTTATGAAAGAAAAAAGAAGAAAGAAACTTTGGGTGATTGATGCTATGATTAAGAAAATGGAAATATAGAAATAGATCAGATGAAGAGTCGAAAAAGAAGTATAGAAAAACAAATAATGAACTGAGAAAAGAAACGGAAAGGAAATATGAACAATAGAAAGAGTAGGAAGATGTGATATAATATACAAAATACTGTATAATAAAAATAGTAGGCCTGCAGAAATACGAGTACCAGTAGAAGAAAGTTAGTAAATAGAAAAATGTAACATAGCATACAAAATCTTGAAAAGTGAAATAAGAATAACAGTGGACGCACTATCATCAGAATTGTTGAAGTATATAAATGATATAAGAGTATAGTACATTCCGTAACAAGTTCGGAATGATGCATATTCAGAACAAGTGGAAAGTTTGTCACACTACACGAGCCGTATTTATGATTACACTTTTTGTATCTCTAATTTTTTCAGTAATATATTGGCAATTGCTTGTATAGCTGCTTGCCAATTTCTGGAGAGGTACAGGATTCACTCATTTTTTATTTTATTACATTTAAATACTACAAAATAATATACAAAAACTAATTACGAACATTTTCAGTGTAACAGATAGACGAAAAACCAATTATAAACTTTGAAATAAACTTTTGCTTAAATTTGACAATAGATGTCATCATAATATTTAGTTTTCTTCGGATTCTAAAATTTTTAAATTATGTAATTCCAAAAAGCATGATTTTTAGATTTTATACTAAAATTATAAAATCTTCAATAGAAATGACAATAATTGCTATTATGAGAAGTTGTATACAGAATAGCAAGTTACAATAAAAATAGAAAATGGTTTAAGTGACTGGATTCAACTAGTAAATGGAGTTGGACTAGGCTGTTTTCTATCAGCTGCGTTGTTCAATTTATGCCTCGAAGATATAATCGACGAAGGGAATTTAGGAACAAGGACGGGCGGTAGGAGAATTAAGTGCATAAAGTCTAACAGGGTTGAGAGAGCAGAGCGCCCGATGTTACGCGTAAAAGACAATTGTAATGAGACGATAAAATACTTTAATATAACGCAATTTAATACAAATGAAATACAAATTAAATAAGACGAACTTCTTGTAAAAATATTATTAAACATAAAAATTCAATAGCAATATTTGCAGAAGTTATAAATTTATAATGAAATTAAACAAATTAGCCGACAATGGAAGCAACAACAACAACATATGATTAAACTACACTTAGTTACTAAGTTACAAAATTACATGGCAAGATCTTGCACATGAAGACGAGAGACAACTTGTCTCAACAAAAGCCAATCTTCCACTAATTGTTGTTGTTCTTCATGGGATATGTTGACAAGGGGTGATAGGGTGAAATCGTTACGTTGATCAAGATAACGTTCCCATGAACGAGTATACATAAAAAATCCAGACAGGGTGGGTTAGAAAGATTAATCTATCCCAGACCAATGCATAGCTAATAATTTACCCAGATATGATATCACATCCCGTATAACCAAACGCGACAATTCAGAAAAGCTATAAACTTGATAAATAATTATCTACGAAATACGAAGTTATTATAACATATGCACTAATAAATTTGATAAACAAAATAAATTCTGTCAAGTCAACTTTAGAAAGTTACTTAAAATGGATGTAGAGAATTAAATAGAGATAGGGTAAGAAATAAGTAAATAACTAAGATGACTTTTTGAATTGGTAATGTGAAGAATTTTTAAACTCCAACTTATAATATTGTTTAGAATTTTTCTTCTTTTTTGTTGTTGTTCTGTTTTTTGGAGTATATGCCAGTTTTCACATTTTTTCCGTTAATTTGAACAATTAAAGCAGTAATACTTAAAACGTTCAACGTTTCAAATAAAACAAATAAATTGTTAAAATTTCATCTTCAGGTGTTACAAGGTACAATAACATAATATTTTAGTCCGTATCCTTATTTAAAATATGCTAAAGTACGAGATTAATCTTAAAGCACGCTCTGTAAAAATGACAATCACAGTTGGCGTTGTGCACCACTAAATTTCTATTGCACACTCTACCGTTTTTAATTACTGCCATACAATGAACACATCCATTACGTGTTTCTCTCATCGAGCTTTCGCAAAATATTTTAAATAATTAAATGTTTCTGTTGAACTTTACTTTTGCTTCGCATAAGACAGGCACGTGTATTTTAATTTAAATGGGATCATTTCCATGTTAGGATTGAATTAATTTATTCATTTATGAATAAAATACAACTAATAATATTAATTATTAATGCAAATATACACAAACATATCAATGCAAATAAGCCGCAAGTTTTTGTTTTAGAAATTTTACAATTATTAAATAAATTTTAAACTAATATAATTACTTGCAAATAAATGATTTGCGAGTATGTACCGGTGATTAGAATTTCGCAATTTTTTGTTTTAAATTATTGCCGTCTTCTAAATTCTGAAGTGAAGTAAACTGTTTAGAGAATATATTTTTATCTTTAATATTTTAAATTCAACTTAAATAATATCCCCTACTGTTATTATACAATACCTGTAGTCTCTTCTGTCTGTTTGATGGAAATCTACGTGAAATAATTTTAAATGAAGATACTATTGGGTTCAAAAACAGAGTCAGTCGAGAATAAAGCTGATTAAAAGAAAATTTTAAAATATGAAATAATCAGATAAACATTGCTATTTTATAATCTTAATTTTTTTTTTATATATTAAAGAACGACTTTCATAATTGTCATTATATTTTGTGAAAAGGGAATTTCGAACAATTTAATCGGCAATTAAATTATGAAATGAGATCTTTACATTTTTTTAAAAATTTTTTAAACAAAAAATCGTACTTTTAATATTTAGGGAATTTTATGTTAATTGATGATACTGATCACGACACAAATAAAAACACTTCTGTTACAGGCGATAGTAATTTTCATCAAAATATTTTGCCAGCTAACTTACCTGAAATTAATATAAATCTCTAATGTATATCATAATTTAGCATTGTAAGGCCATAAAATAAATGAAAATACATTGTTATGTCATAATTTAATTATTTATTTGGTTTAAATTTTCACTACAAAAATCCACTCAACAACACAGTACTACTATAACTTTCTTTTTCTAACCAAACATCTGTGAAATCTCTCTTTTACTATCTTTCCTTCTTTTTACTACTGCTTTCATATTCAAAATTATATAAAAATAAAATTCCTACAATCGTTTGTGTTTGTTTATTTAGCAAAGTTTGATATTTGACATTTTTATACTGCCTTATTACAGCACTCCAATGAGCTATTACCGAACTCTTTTGGGTCCTGTAATTGCTTTGTTGTAGACGCAATATAGAAAAATGTATTAACATAAATGTAATAGCATGTTGTAACAAAAATAAACTAATATGTCAATAAATTTTTCTAACGGCCATCTTTAGCATCTTTTAACAGCGATATTTTTTGTCATAACTATAGAAGTAAAATTATATTATCAAAAGTGAACCACACTAGCTAAGCTTTAATGCAATATTATACCATTTTTAATAAAAATTATATTTAAAAGACTAAAATATTTCTTAATTTTTTTTGTTTTTACAAGTTACATTTATAATGTTGTATTTTAATAAAAGATAGTGTTTCTGCCTTCCTATTGAAAAAAAAGTATACAGATCTTGGTGTTCCATGAAAACTGTGTTAATAATTCTACATTTATATACAAGTCTCTGTTTCCTTTTGAAATTAGCCCTAAACATCTCAATCGCAGTCGTAGCTCAATGGATACAACGATATCAAGCAAGAGATCATGCGTTTAAAGCTCATTGACTTCAACTTCAATATAAAAAAATACAATTGTAACAAGTGGTTCTAATTTTTGCACGGGCAGTAAATTTCCTTTACTAAAATTGAAATAAAAGTTCTGTTTTGCAGAGAATAAATGAATAAATTCTAATATTCATCTCACTGAACATTGTAATAATAAAAATATTATAATAATAATAGTAGCCTACAACACATGTTAAAGGCAATGGCCTCGTGATAATTGATTATATTATAAATTGACTATATTATAAATTAATTTCATTATAAATAGTTTATAGCACAATCTATATATTTCGTTTCCACACTCTTCCACTCCTCTCTATGCCTAGTTTTGCGAATCCAAGTTTGTCCCAGATGTTGTCGTAATGTCATCACACCACCTTGTTTTTTTGTCTTCCTCTTTTCCTTTTCCTAGCTCGCTGGTACCAATTGATAATTTTGTTGATCCATCTTCTGTCGTCCAAGAGCGCAGCATGACCAGCCCATTTCTATTTAAATTTTTTATACATTTCTACTGCATCTGTCATGTTCCACATCTTATTTTTTTGTATGCAAGAGTCCATAATTTTTTAGCATATTGCCGAATTTAAGTTTAGGTACCCACATTTCTTCCGAAGTACAATAATTTAAGAGTAAAACAAAGAAGGAAATTCAAGTAAGGACATATAAAACTTGGAAGAATAACATTATTATAACTCCCATAGAAAATGATTCTGATATACTTACAAAACTCTTTGTGCCCATCACATTATTTTTCTAGCCATAAATTTATGTACATGACAAAATAATTAATTGACAATTTGATAAATGTAATTTTCTATATTTTTATCAGAATTCTATGCCTGTGAGCTACCAATTTGTCAACCAAATTTCCACAATTTGAATAAATATTTTTCACACTTACCTATGTGTCATGAGGAAGTATTGCATTATGATATTGATAATTTTTATTCACATGTTTTACAAATACGATATTTATTATGTATTTTATGATAAACTCTAGCGTTTATGAAATAAACATAAAAACTTATAAAGATTCATCAATAATAGCGATCGACAAAAATATCCGATATCCGAATCCAATTTAAAGTCGGATTTCAAATCGTATCAATAATTCATTCACCTAGACGAGTTCTCCTCAATTAAAAAAATTAATAACGCAGAATGTTTTAAAATGTTTTGTTAAAATGAAATATTGTTTTATTTATTTACTTTTGCTTAATAATAGCCATAACCGTTGGCCGAGAAGTTGCAACTCAATAAAATGTTTTATAAAATTTTACAATTAATTTACAACTAGTTTTATAGGTAGACGATCAAAAGACGGGTTAGATGATTGTTTTTTAAAAAAAGGTTTACCAGTAGCTTATGTAAGTCGTGCAATGATGAAATAACGCGCAATTGTTACGTTGTTTAATAATAATAATACTTGAATATTTAATTCTAAATTTGAACTTAATAACGTAGGATATTACATTAATTAAGATCAATAACATTGAACTGAACTGTCACATTGAAATTTTATTTCTCATACAGGAAAGTGGAATAGAAATTACAACTAAACTATTTACAAACCTACAACCCACGATCCTGCCATGTTAAAATAATATAGAAGTGGTAGAAGGTAATGCTACACTCCAGTGTTTTCTGCTCCACAAACTATTTAATTTATAAAATAAACATGGTTTTCGTGCGTGCACATAAAAATTAATCAACCGATAAAATACCAGGTATATCAAACACTATAGCAAAAAACAACCAATTCTACTGGAAGCGTAAAGAAATCTTTTGCTAATAGCACAATAACTCCACATAAAACAAGAGTTAAAGTTCATGGAACCACATAATGACATCGTCAACTCATTCTCGGTCGATACCTAAAAACTGCGCTGTAATAGACATAAATGTGAGTTGAGTCGCTGTCAGTATCAACAGGTAATTCGTATTCAGGGCAGCGGCGTGCATAATTAAGACTTAATATCCTTAGTTGGTGCTCGGCACCTAGCGAATTAAAAGTTCTCGTGACTGCTATCGACGCGACGCCGCCGCCCTCCGGCATTGAATACGTTCACCAAGTCTTCAAGTGTCACTTGCAGCCCGCACTTTCTTATATCAGTTTTAAAACTGAACTTCGCACTTTGAGGATGGGGATAAATGTGGTACTTTAATTTGATTTCGTTGGTTGCTGCAGACTATTATAGGTACTAGAATAAATATTATTTATATACTGCTAATTACGATAAGTTGTATTTTGCGGCACCAGTGCAGAGAAGTAAAGTAAAATTTCAAATTAAATTTAAAATTTTTATTTTTATATAACTGTCAAATTTTCATAAATTGAAAAAGCTATCCCTGTGGCTCCTCCACCACTAACATGTTTGGGGGCCGTGATTTGACAACTGGTAACCGCACTTCACGCGCAAAAATATATCACTTACCGAGATCTGCTTTAGCAGAGTGCCACCCCCAGCAATGGGTAGAAGGCGTGATGATATATTTATATATAACTGTCAAAAATTATTTAATTTTATCAATAATATCAGTGTGCGAAGTTGGTATTTTTTTAAATTTTTATATTTTTTATTGATAATGATGTAGGGGTACTTTCGCGCTCTAGTGTATGAAGTACATATTTCGCGCCCGCGACTATGGGCAATATACGTTATTTATATTTGAAATTTTTCTTTAATATTATAATTCAGTTGTATAACAGTGAGTAATAAGTTATTAAATGCGAGTGTAATAATGTTTACGAGCATATAATGATATTTCACGCACGTGTGATATACGTACATCGTTATTATAGTAGTGGGTTTTCTTCAATAAAGTTAGAAAATGATTCAATCAAAATTAATTGGAGATGTTGCCAATTGGTTTAAATTGATAATTGTTTATGGATTTAAACATTTTTAGTCTCTGAAGTACTGTTTGCTGTTACTACTCACTGAAAACGGTTGTATACATGGGCGTCCACAGACATTTTTTCAGGGGGGGTCGCAAAAAACTCTCAGATAGACATAAATTTCTAAAATATTTTTTTTTTTACATACTATAAATACAAATACACATAACGAATAGACAAAAAAATATTTAAATTTGTGAAATAAATTACTAGTCTGTCGTCCGGATTTGAATTGAAGAAGAAAAACAATCTTCGAATAACTCTTCCATAAATTGGCACCATTTCTTCAATAAATTCCGATTTACAGATTTTATTTTCTAATATTTTGTGTCCGTGTATACTTAATAAACTTAGATTAATCAATCGTTACAATAGGGAACATGTTGCTAGCTGGCCATAAGAATACTGCTGGAAAGTTTCAGCTTGAATTTATTATCGTTAAACTTATAATTTAATTTTTATTTAATTTATATATACATATATAGGATGGTGACCGCGACTCTCGAACATAGGATTTGAACATGTAAAATCATATTGATTTAATTTCCAGCCTCATAATTATTTAAAACAAAAAAGCTTCAAATAAAAGTTTTAGGGAATAAATACGAAATTAATTTTGCATTCTTTGTAACGGCACAAATTAGAATTGAAAATGACTAAAATTGTCTCAAAACTGTCGATAGCTTTGAAATTGAAACAAAATTAAACAAATGTTTGACGTTCAATCTGTCGAAACTGACAAAATAAATTCTTTATTTATTATTTCATTTATTTTGACAGACAAAACGTCAAACATTCGTTTAATTTTGTTTCAATTACATGCCTATCGATAGTTTTGAGGCAATTTTCGTCCATTTTCAAATCTAATTTGTGTCGTTACAAAGTATGTGTAATTAATTTTGTTTCTTGGTTCAGATGCAGAATTTTAAGCCCTAAAACTTTTACTTCAAGCTTTTTTACTTAATATATTTAGGGAAGTAGAAAATTACAAAATTATAATTTTACATGTTAAAGTCCTATGTTCGAGAGTCGCGGTCACTACCCTAGTTAATATCCGGGGGGAGGGGGGCGGCTTGCCCCACCCCCCTGCGGACGCCCATGGTTGTATAATCCACATAAAAAACTTTTAATGCAAGATACAAATATTGTACGCGTAATGCGTTTAGCGCATTTAATACATAAATAAGTATTTTCACATAATAATGAATCGACAGAAGAAAAAAAAAATCTTATATGTAAGGTATCTTGTTCCATATTCAGCGTGTTTCAAGTCTCGCCTATGCCAATTAAATATTTCATGTATAATGCGAAAAATTTAACTTTTCTTTACTTATTGCATAAATAAATATTTTCTGTTACCGTATGAAAAAGGCTTTAATTCCAATATTCATCGTAAAATACGAGTATCAGCT
The DNA here is from genome assembly GCA_911728475.2 of Pterostichus madidus. NCBI lineage: Eukaryota > Metazoa > Arthropoda > Insecta > Coleoptera > Carabidae > Pterostichus > Pterostichus madidus. The sequence continues at coordinate 21,544,436 of OU452308.1, read as the reverse complement.
TTATATAGATGTAGGTATACGTGTACCGCCGTCAAAGCATGCTTAAAAATTATATCATAACAAAACTTTGAAATATATAGCATAAAATGTAAAAACAAATTAGATTTCTAATAACAAAATTCAAACGTCCTACTAACATAAATTTAAATGGCTGCGAAGGCATCCTGCATTCACTAGGTCGCTTGAGTGTTAAATGACAAATAGCAGGAAGCACTCCCTCTTCTTCTAATATCAAAACCATGTTATTCTGCAGTTTGTCGTGAGTAAAGACAAGGCTAATGTTATTTTCTCTGCCACTCATTCGTTTCAAAGACATTGCGTTATAAATTTTACTTGTAATAAAGTTGCAAAGTATTTCCTGAATGTGTGCAAACGTCGTAGCTTCCTAGATAAATTAATCACTGACGAGGAGGATATAAACCGCTTGCAGGTATATGAAGCTAATGTCTCTGAACTAGGCACTTCTTTAATAGTATTTTAGTAATACTTCACTTTAAGAGTCGTGATAATAATTTTATTAGTAGTTATATTTATATAATTATAACAAATAATACCTTTTAAATTTTACTTTATCTCCATCTAAAAGATGTAGCAAGAGATAAAATGCAGCTCATTATCACCTTCATTATACACCCCTCCTATCCTTACAACGCTCCATGCGAATTTTCCATTGTTCGAAACAGTGCTGAAAGTCTTCTTCTGTTAGCTCCTTCAGAACGCGTGCCGATCTCTCTTTCAAAGCTCAAATCTTGTTGATATTAAGGCAAATTTGAATTAAGCCCTTTCATTTGAATTAAGCCCTTTCAATTGAATTAAGCCCTTCCATTTGAATTAAGCCCAGAGAAATGATTTAAACCTTTTTTTAGCTCTAAAACAATTCACAAGCCCAAATCAATTTCTTTAAAGGTCTTAAGTCACAAGCCTGATTTGCGAATTTTTAAAAAAGGCTTAGTTCACTTGATTTAAATCAAGAAATATGATTTAAATCAATTTATAATTCCTTTTGATTTAAATCATGCCCAGCTCTGCTCATAAATAATTCGGAATCTTTAAATTTTTTGATATAAATCTTTACCAGACTTTTTTGTACTTTACCAGACTTTTATTTTTGTTGTAGTCTTGGATATGTATTTTACTTGACTGTTTTAGCAAAAATCTACTATACTAAAATTGGTCAGAAAAGCAGGCATTGTCTTGTCGGTATCAGACAAAAAAATATTTTTTTAAATTTTATTTTACAATAGTTTTATTTACATATAATAATAAATCAAACAACCAAAAATATTATGATTTGTTCATTTGTTTCTGTCATAGCAGGCGGTTTTAATTAAAATAATGTAAAGTTAATATGCATTTTTGTCAAAAAAAATTTATGTGAGGGTACTGAACTTTATAGTCGTTGAATTCAGAAAAAAATACTGAAAAAAACAAATAAAAAAATAGTTATACCCAGTATTTTGAGAACCACTGGTCGAAAAAAATGTTTGTTAATAGTTTTACAATACAGTTAGAAAATGGTACTTCTTTACTAATTTAACCAATTTTGTAGCTCTTTTAGTTCTCGAGATTCACATAAATTATTATTTATTTTTGTTATTTTTCAATCTTAAACAAAAAGAAAAAATAATTACATCGTTTTTGTTTTTGTTATTACTTAAATTTCGGTTAACTTTGTTATTTCGGTTTCGTTTTTCGTCCCTACATTAAAGCACTTATTTATAAAGGTTAATTAATTTATACTAATCTAATTTTAAATTATATGTACTCGTATGTACAATTATAATTAATTAACTTATTTTCAGAGAAGCTTTATAAATAAAATAAATGTAAATTTTAATACTATTACGGAACGAATATATTCTTTAACATTGTTTTGTACATTTAACTATTTTGAAAATTTTATTAGGGAATAAGCAACTTATATTTTGTAACGAAAATAGATATGAATGACTAGACTAGAGCGGTACATGTGAAAATAAACAAAATTATTTTTAAAGTTTAATAGTGAAATAAATTAGAGAATCATTCATGGTATGCTGATGTGAGTTCCCGTGGCGTGCTGCCAAACTTCATAAATTAGACATGTGTTGATAAATAAATTCCACACAGTTATATTATTATACAATTCGTGAAAACACTGCAGCTAATTCGACTACATTATAAATTTAATCTATCGTCTAAAATTAGTGTTTCATAACACAACACAAGAAATGGTTTGCAACAAAAATACAAGAATGGAAGGATGTACATATTTTCTTGCGTTGTAAAACTATTGCTTTGTTGTAATTCAAATTTATCTATGTTAGATTACGATAATTTATAATACAAATTTACGGCGAATTTTCAAGAGTGTAACACTGGTATGCATAGTCGTTCGCCCAGCGACGCGCTGAGGAAGCGCCCATAAGCGATACACTTGGCGAAACGCTGGCGAATCGCTGGCGAATCGCTGGCGAACGACTATGAATACTAGTGTTAGTGTCTTTTGCGAAAAACGAAAGTCTTGATAACAGATAATATGCAAGACAAAAGTTATTTAAATTTCTTGTCCTAATCTTTAAGACAGGAATTAGATCTACATGATTTACTGATATTTTTAGTAAAGATTCAATTACAAAACTAAAGAATAATAAAATATTTTACACATTTTTACTTGTTATTTAACATTTTATACCGATGTATGCCCAGCAAACATAATAAATTCCTATTATAAAATAATAAAGAGAAAAATTGGGATACCATCTAAGCCACGGTTGCCCTGGATTCAAATCTGATTGTATTTTAATTTTTCTCTCTATTTTTGTTATGTGTCGTAGACAGTCTCAATTCTATGACTCTTTTATATAAAAATAAGAAAAAATAGGAAAAACAAATTTTCCATCTCTTGTCTCAAAGTTCCACATGTTACCGGGTAACATAGTTTAATATCAGTCAGTTCAGCTAAGACGGTATCACAATTCACTAGTCCCTAGTTGGTCTAGTTGGATAGTTGATCGCACCCTAAAGGACGAAACGCGTCTATGGTTAAAGCTGAACTGACCAGCCGTTTGTTGATGACCTGATGAGTTGATGCAAATGTGCTGTGAAACTTTTGTGGAATTTTGAGACAAGTGATGGAAAATTAGTTTTTTCCTATTTTTTCTTATTTTTAAGACTCAATTCCATATCGTAATAGACATTTTATCTTTTGTATTAACTCTTTTATATATTGAAAGACTTGACACTGGCACTATTATTTAAATAATAATTGAATTATAATTGGCTAATATTCTCTTTAAAAATGCTGTCACTGCAGATGACTTTCGTATCAAGTCTTTCATTATATGAAAGAGTCATGGAATCAGATTTGAATCTACGGCGACAGTGAATTTAACCATCTAGTTAAAGCGTACGGACGGAGATCATGCGGTACCAGGTTCAAATCTTGGCGGTATCCCAACTTTTCTATTTATAATTTAATTTGATCAATTACTTAAAAAATAGTAATTAAATATCTTTTATTTGTGGGAAGATAGGTTTGGCTTTAATTTGTAATTCAAAATATCCGTAAAGAAAATTAAAAAAAAATAGCTTGTTATAAATACAAGAATTCAAAATATTTCTTTTATTATTAAATATTTGAGCTATGCTATATTATTATTGCTGTATTATTTAATTTTTGCATATTTTGATATGAACAACAGGAACTTACTCCCAACTACTATTTAGGTGATATACAGCGTTTAATAAAATTGAACCCACTCGAACACTGTCGTATTTTTTATATAAGTTGAAGTCAGAGAGGTTTGAACTTATGAACCTTGAACTCTCGCTTGAGATGAAAGTTATATCCATTTGAAAACGATTACCCTAATAATCTTTTGGTTACTTTTTTTCGTACATTTCAGTGCTACATATTTGTATGAATATGTACAGGTAATCCAGCAGTATGGTAATGTAGTTAGCGTTACGTCAATCGAATTCGAAGATCTCGAGTTCGATTCCATCAAACGTTAAGAATATATGAATTACCACACTGCAGCTCGGTGTGTCCCTATATTGTAATAAGGATTAAGTTGCAGTTGTACAGAAACGAATAATAATTTTCTAAAAATCAATCTAACTGAGTCAACCTGTGAAATATTTTTAAAACGTTAGGTAGCGAATTTTGAAATACTTTATTTAGTCTTATAGCCGATATTTTAAAGTCAGTGTGAGACATATTTGCCTACAAATAACAGTAAAATCTACTTTTCTACTTAAAGATTTATTAATATTAATTTTGGCTTAGGAATGTTAAATTACGATTACGGTTACCAGTCGTCAAATCACGACCGCCAAATGAGTTAGTGGAGGAATAAATTTAATGTGATGTAAAATTTGTCGATTGTGGAAATCAAACTCGAGTTCTCAAATCCTCAGGCCGATCTGATTCTATCCCTTAAAAATATAGTAGTACTCATAAACAATAATTAAAAATATCTATTTAAGAGCATCAGAGCATAGACCATTACTTGTTGAGACGTAAGACAAATGTGTTTTTTTTTATTTTTCAAAATTTGGCATTCTCTACAGGACAAGTTCCAATTACAGAGAAGCATTGTATAATATACAATATAAACAAAAAATAGTGTAGTAGAAACACTGTATTGTATACACAACAAAAAATTAACTTAATAGGAAACAAAAATTAAATAATACTTACAATATATTTTTTAAGTTACAGGAAAATAAATCGGGAAAACGTAGATCACTCGAATATTTATTATATAATAGCGGAAAACGGTTAATAGCGGAATTTACTGCAGAATTAGTGTTATTAAAATTTATTGAGAAAAGTTCGTTTGATCTCGTTAAGTACGACGGTATTCTAAAAGATAATTGATTTAATAAAGCAGGGCACTCAACAAGGTAATTAATTAACTTATACAGAAAACAAATATCTAGTAATATACGTCTTTTTTCCAATTGCAATAAATTAAAACTAAAATTAGGGAATTTAAAGAAAATATATTTACAAAAAGCCTTCTGTATACATTCAATTCTATTAATATATACAGAATATTGTGGGGTCCAACAGACAGATGCAAATTCAAATTGACTTCTTACTAAACTATAATACAACGTTAGAAACGTATAAGGGTTTTTAAAATTTCCACTGGATCTCTTAAGAAATCCTAACATTTTATAAGCTTTCTTTACAATTTTATCTACGTGCTTATCTAAAATAAATTTATTATCAAAAGTAATACCCAGATCTTTAATGGAGTCAACAACAGCAAGAATATTACCTGAGAAATTATAACTGTATTCAACAATATTTCTATTTCTGGTGAAAGTGATGTGGTAACATTTATTAACATTAATAATCAATCTGTTTGCCTGAGCATATGCGTTGAAATGGGCCAAATCAGATTGTAACTCAAAACTATCCTGAAGTGATAATATTGTACGGATTATCTTCAAGTCATCCGTATAAATAAAAAAATTAGAATACTGAAAACAGTCCGCTGCGTCATTAATAAAAATATTAAAAAGCAAAGGTTAAATTGACACACTATTTGTAACCATTTACAACGACTCATTGGGTTCTGCCAGACAGATATCACCGAAATCAATTGAGCAATTGACCATGTATGCCGACTCTCAATAATTTTTGTAATAATAAATTATGATCAATAGTATCGGAAGCCTTACTAAAGTCGATATAAATAGAGCTTACTTGTTGTCTATTATCCATACTTCGTAAAATGAAATCAGAATAGGTCAATAGATTGGTTTCAACTGACCTGCCAGGCATAAAACAATATTGCTGAGGGAGAATCAAAGCTTTGACTTGATGAAATAAAATACTATATATCAGTTTTTCAAAAATCTTCTCAAAAATACAAAGTTTTGATATTGGTCTACAATTCTCAATAGGACTCCTACTGCCGCTCTTAAATACTGGTGCAACATAAGCTTGTTTCCAAATATCAGAAAATATACCGTCTGATAAAGATTTGTTAAGAATTAAGGATAGAGGAAAGCATAAAGAGTTTGGACAATTTTTTATAAATACACTAGGAATTTCATCAGATCCAGCTTCTTTACGAGTATCCAAGTTAGAAAGAATTTTAAGCACATCACATTAAAATGCCGCAATAACTGGCGTTTAATCGCACACTCTGTACTGTAATTGGGATTATGGTCTTCTGGTGCAGAGTAATAAATAAAATAAAATTTTAAAAACACTAACCTCATGTGAACAAAACTGTTTTAAATGAGTTGTAGTATCTTCCTACGTGTTTTAAATAAATTATTCGAAAACCCAAATTCTCAAACTAATATTTTCGCTACGATTGTAATGTGAATAAATTACTGTCAGTTATGTTTTATGTAATTGGATTAGTAGTAATTACAATGTGAATACATTTTAACGCATTCACTAAATAAGGAAGTTTTTTTGGATTTTAAAGCAGTACTAATTAAACAATCCTGAATAAAATGTAAATCATACCAATTTCTCAAACTTTCATAACACATTCAAGTATATAAAAAAAGAATTCTGCTGTACTAACAAAATTTAATCCATTTTAAACAGCATAAAACTCAAAATATTACTAACACAGTAACATATACCCGGCTCGCTACGAATTGCTGATTCTCAAAAAGCTATGGACAGCTGGCAGGTTTCCAGAACGGTTTACCGGTTACCGCTTAGTTTTGTACGGTTCCGCTCAATTCTACAGCTTGCCGGTTGGTCACATCTGCCAGCCTTCTGCCTTCTGCTGTTCTTGCGTCTCCGTTTGTTATAAATTATACAAATACTTCGGCAGCAAAACATATCGTTCTACTACTATTAACCGATATTTTTAGAAATTCGATTTGACAATTTCAATTTTTCATTTCCATTGTGTTTCCTCGGGTGAAAAAGTTGGCAAACTGTAATTACAGTTGTAAATATAGATTTTTTTGAAGTGTAAATGGTTATTGTGTATGAAAAGCGGTTGAGAATATTAGAATTGTTCGAATGAAAGAGAGGTTTTTAATTTTCTTTTCTTGTATAGAGATTCATTTCGTCTCGGTATTTTCAAGAAGTTTTTCCATTTTTCTTTACGCTTTATTCTTCCTTCTTCAGTTAGAGTTAAATTAAGTTTAAATATAAATTGAAAATTAACTTAGGAATGAGACAAATACTCGTAGTATTATGGAATTTGTACTCGTTAATTACAAATTATGATTTAGGTTATAATCGACCGCACATGGGTATTTGAAACAATTGAAATAATGGACGTAGTAAACTTATATATTATTAACGCTGCAAAAGTACTAAAACTTAATAAACTGAAATGGCTACTTTCAGAAAAATAACTTCAATTATGCAACTTGTTTTGCTGTGTAGTATAACAGATTGTATAAGTTGTATTATATTGTCATATTATCATATTACTGGTGCATATTTTACATATTGTAGAATTTTAATTAAAAAGCGGGCCACAAATTTTTAATATGGGAAATACATTTTTCTTTACACAAAAATTATTCAAATGATTGTTATACTCGTAAACATGTAACTTTTGCATCTGAATCAGCAGATTTTATTTTAAATGTTTTCTAATCCGTAACAAATATTGCTCATTTATAAATTTATAGTAGTAGCCATGAAATTAAAACAAATTTATGAACAACTGTATAACGTGTTAACTGTCAAAATATAAATATTAACATAATTCTTATGTATACCAGTTAAAACGTCATGCAGTTGTTTGTAATTATATTTTAAACCCATAGTTGACAAAAATGAGCAATATTAAAAAAAAAATTGATTTTACAGGTTACAAAACGTGTAAAATAAAATTAATAATTAAGATGCTGAAGTTGAATTTTAGTAACTACAACTTTTATTTATAAAATTTTTGTGTAAAATTAAATGTGCTTGTGACTCACTTTTTTATTTATACTCTGTATATATATTTACAGGTTGTCCCATTTTAACCTGTTTTCTTGAATATCTCGAAAAATATGTATCAAGTGAAATGTTTTATTTGGAGGAGGACATCTGAATCTGTTAAAGAAATCAACCCACCCACAGGGGGCGGGGAAGGCGGGGGATCACTTTCAAATCTTGAATGCAGATTCAGATAGAACGTCAAAAACCAACTAACTTTTACTTAAGCAATTTTTTTTATATTCTTGATAGATGGCGCTGCAAACGAAAAAATCTACCAGTCACAGAAGCAATATTTTACTTGGTAGTTAATTGAGATAATTTTTTAATTCAATAAGCCACTTCAACACCATCAAAATTTCATCCCTCTTTCCTGCCCCACTCCAATATTTTGGAATCCAAACAAAAACTTGATTTTTTTAATTGAATCGCCAAGAATCAAAATTTTGTTCGAATTCAAATCTATTAGAGTGGTGGAGCAGAGAGGGGTGAAATTTTGATGGTGTGAAAGTGTTTTATCGTAATAAAAAAATTGTCTTAATTTACTACAAAGTGAAACACTGCTTCTGAGATCTGTAGATTTTATCGTTTTGCAGCGCCATCTAACAGGAATAAAAAAACATTATTTAGATAAAAGTTACTTGGTTTTTGACGCTCTATGCGAATCTTTAATAAAAATTTGAGTTCTCATTTAAGATTTTAAAGTGACGCCAATTCCCCGCCCGCTGGGAGTGGGAGAGTTGAGCCTTTACAGAATCAGATTCTCCCTCCAAATTATTAAACTTTTATTCGCAACATTTTTTCACATGATGCATATTTCTCGAGATATTCAAGGAAATAGATTAAAATGGGACAGCCTGTGTATATACAGGGTGTCCCATTTTAATCTGCCAGTAGCGATAATTCTGAAACATTGCATTGAATCAAAAAGTGTTCCAAATGAAAAGTTAATGGTTCTGAGGGGGACATCTGATGCCGTAGACTTTGCCCCCCCAGCCCCCCAAGGGGGGCGGGAACAAGGGGCAACTTTAAAATCTTAAATGGAAACCCCTATTTTTTATTGCAGATTCTGATAGAGGGTTAAAAAGTATGTAAGTTTTATTCGAAACATTTTTTTTATTGGTCGAGAGATGGCGCTGCAAATGTAAAAGTTAGGTTTTTTGTCAATTAAATTGCGAAAATCGTCACGTAATTAACTGTTATTATTACTTAAGACTTACTCACAACCTTACAAGGTGTTTTTTTCTCAGCATGCCCAAATACTACCCGCCCCCCCCCCCACAAAGACGTAAAGTACTCAAAAATAGCGATTGAGTACTTCTTTTTCAAATTAAATAATGGTAAAATAATTCAAAAAAGAATGTCATTTTTTTTCAAACAGTGTTTGACCGGCCCCCCCACATAGCTCCACCCCCCACTGGGGGCTGGTGGCAACTTTAGAATCTTAAATGGAAACCCCTATTTTGTACCTCAGACTCGGATAGAGTTTTAAAATGTAGGTCAATTTTAGTCGGGGTATTTTTTAAAGTTGTTGATAGATGGCGCTGCAAACTTGAGAAAAAATAAAAAGCATTTCTCTATCACACAGTAAACGAATTTCTTATTTAGAAGATTACTATTTTTGAAAACGGCAACAGTATTTTTCATGGCATAATTAAATTGAAATAACTCAATTAAAACCGCCGGCATAGGAGGCCGGTCAAACACTGTTTGAAAAAAAATGACATTCTTTTTTGAATTATTTTACCATTATTTAATTTGAAAAAGAAGTACTCAATCGCTATTTTTGAGTACTTTACGTCTTTGTAGGGGGGGGGGCGGGGGTAGTATTTGGGCAGGCTGAGAAAAAAACCACCTTGTAAGGTAGTGAGTAAGTCTTAAGTAATAATAACAGTTAATTACGTGACGATTTTCGCAATTTAATTGACAAAAAACCTAACTTTTACATTTGCAGCGCCATCTCTCGACCAATAAAAAAAATGTTTCGAATAAAACTTACATACTTTTTAACCCTCTATCAGAATCTGCAATAAAAAATAGGGGTTTCCATTTAAGATTTTAAAGTTGCCCCCTGTTCCCGCCCCCCTTGGGGGGCTGGGGGGGCAAAGTCTACGGCATCAGATGTCCCCCTCAGAACCATTAACTTTTCATTTGGAACACTTTTTGATTCAATGCAATGTTTCAGAATTATCGCTACTGGCAGATTAAAATGGGACACCCTGTATATTGTAACGCGCAACTCGTCCAGTTTAAAATAATGGATTAATTTAAGACCTACGTTGTGTTTTAATATCGAAGAATGTAACCCTCAAAATGTTCAAAATACGAAATATGTCAATGATGGGGGAATTCGGAAAAGGTTGATTTGAGTGAAAGACTTAGATTCCTTCCAAAAGATATCACTACGAATTTTGCTTATTGGCTTAGATGCAGGATTTTATGCCCTTTGAAGCTTTTTTGCTTAAAATAATTAGGGAAGCAGGAAATTACAAAATTGTGATTTTAAATGTTAAATCTCTAGTCGCGGTCACCACCCTGTATATGAATATTTAATAATAGCTATATTTACTACCGATGTATCTATTAATAATAATTTTTTTTTTTCGTTTCTAATTTACTATTTTATAATTTGCAGGTTCACAAAATATATAATTTCTGTTTATATCGAGTTGTCCTTCATCTGTCAGATTCATGATCAATTGTTTCAACCATCTAAACAATCTTTTTAACGACTTTAACCTACAGATTTTAAAGAAGAAATTTGTCAAAAGAATGTAATGAAAAGATTCTGCATTTAATAATTTATTTTGAATGAGAATCTGCAAATAATGAACCGGTTTTACCTTTAAGTGCTTTGCAAGAGGTAAAATAGTAAATATGTAGTGAATTTTCATTACATTTTTTTTTTAGTATGCCGGACGCTCTGAAATATTGTTGATCCATAACTTCTGAAATATCTAAGTCCACCACTAACATGTTTGGGGGCCGTGATTTGACGACTGGTAACCGCACTTCACGCGCAAAAATATATCACTTACCGAGATCTGCTTTAGCAGAGTGCCACACCCAGCATTGGGTAGAAGGCGTGATGATATATTTATTTATTTATTTTAAAGAAAAAAAAAATATATATAAATAATTCCCTGTCATTCATCTAGTTATATTTTTTTGTTGACGTCAGAGCATGCTTATAACGTTTTAAGTATACTTGCTTCTTATCATGAAATACTTGCTTCATCAATTAATTAATTGTTATTGCTAAAGTAATTGTTTCCACATAAGGTATGATAACATGAGTACGCATCTTGTAAAAACATTACATAATAAACACAGAAAAATAAATACTACCATTAACATAATTTATTTAGCAATAGTATAAAAATTTACGAATTCAGTATATAATTTTTCTATATAGTTTTATTACATGCAAAAATACTTGTAGTATTGTTTGTTAAAAATTAAATTCTTTTGTGTTTCTAGATAAATATTATCTCAGAACCAGTAATAAGTACCTGTATAAATAAATTTAATTTTCTTTAAATATTTTACAAACGGTGAGCTTGATGAAACGTACGGGAATGTCCAAATGTATTCTCACTCGGTAGAAATATTTTTAAAAATTAATTTAAAATATCATGCTTATTTCAAATGATGCTATTTGTATAGTAAAATAATTTACTGTGAAATAGAAAAGTGAAAAAAAAAATAATAACTTTATATGAAGATCGAACTCGGAAACCTTGACAGAAACGTTCGTATGTTCAACCAAATTGTGGCATGACACCATACGGATGTATGATTTCTGATTTCTAAACCAATTATTATAAGCTACATGCCGATGTCAAAATTACAGCAAATTAAAGTTCTTTTAAATTAACGCACACTTATTGAATACCGCTGAAAGTATTAGGAAAGAATTAGTTCACATTTCCATAGAAATATATTTCTTATAAAATCTGTTAATTTGCTGTTACTTTAATTTTAATTTATGCATTAAACAAAAAATAATGGCAAAAGCTGAAAATGTAAATCTTTTAAAAAAATTCAATTTATTTTGGTAAATACAATTTTATCATTAAAAAAACTCTAAATTCATTAAAATAAAAACAAAAATTTCGCAAAACCATTAAAATTTGCAAAAATTTGTAGAAATTGTTCGCGTAAGTGCTCTGCAACAGCGTTGATACGATGGCGCAACTCAATAATTTTTCTAAATCCAACAATTTAAAATACATTTCAATGCAGTAGCAATTTGACCCCGTAAATGAATTTTTAAATTTTTAAAATTCACCGATTTATTAAATTTTTATCGAAAATAAATATCGTTAACTATGACTAATTATTTTGATTCAAGCGATTCATTTGACGTCAAAACAAAACAGTCATAAGTAATGTAGTTTATATCGTTGGATTCAGAAAAATAATATCATTCAAATCACCGAATTTATTATCATAATTTAAAAAAATGTATCAGAGTTATAATCATTAAAAAAGTCATCTAAATAGTAATATTCTTTATGAATTATTGTTTAATTAGTAAATTTAGTTTCACTCATGTGTTTTAACGTTGACGGCAAGCTATTGAAAACTTTGATAAACATATATTTTGTACTTTTTTCCATATCAAAATATTCTATATGATATATCTCCCAGTTGACGGTTATTTTCTGAAAGCTTATTATTATTCGTGTTTAGTGATTAGCTAGTGTTCATTTTGCAGCGGAATGTACTTAATAATACTGAGCTATAAATATGCATACCTATTAACACTTTTCAGTAAAAACTGTTTTTCTGTGGAACAACTATATTGGCTACCACAATAGCCCCCAGTAATTACAAAGCCATAAAAAAGCCTAGTTATCCTTTCATGTGAACAAAAACTAGAGATCTGCGTAGCACGTGCGTAATGTTAATTAGGGCCTCAAAAAACCGCGCGACGGCGCGACACAAACGTGCGGCTCAGCGACAGAGGCGTCGACATCGCCACGCCGAGCTTTAACGGCCAGCGTTGCGTAAGCGTGCGTTATTCATCATGCAGCCATTCAACTGTGCAGTTCCCCATCAGCTGGTGATCATAGCGAGATCGCTTTTGACCGGCGATTTTACGCGATTTTCCACGATTTTCCGTTGGATTAGCCACCGCGCCCGACCGGTTATTAGTCTAACGATATGTGAAACATTCGCTAGCGCTAAAACAAAACGCTTTGACGATATTTTGTCAACCGGTAATGAGTTGCTAAACTGGTCTTAGTTCAGCTGAGCATGCCGCACAAAGAGCTTTTTCCAGCGTATAGTGAGTGCGCTGTGCTCTGAACGCTGAGCTTAGATACCCTCCCGCGATGTGTTCTATATAGTTTCAGCGCTACCGGCAGCGGTGCAGAGGCAGCGCTTTTACATTTTCCTAGGAAGGGCATTAAATACATAGAACTGCAATAAAATTTAAAATATGCCAGTAGATTGGTGTAAATTTTTTTTTAAATTTATTTATACTACTCTGTACAACAGGATCTTAATCACAATTACAGTACAGAGTCCGGACTCATCGAGTCGCAGTGTGGTAATTCATATATTTTTAGCTGAGATTCGAACTTATGGTCTTCCGATTCAAATGACATAACGATAACCACACCACCGTACTGTCGGACAGTTATAGATAGAAATAATAGAACTTTATTTTGCGATCATAATGCACACCTTCGACAAAATGAGCGAAATAAACAAGTAACTAAGAAGTATGTAACAAAGGAACAACAAATTTTACAATTTCTTAATTTTTAAATCAAATAAATCAGAACTATAAATCAAAAGTGTATTTTCAATAACTATTAATTCCGAAATATGATACACAATGTTATATATATATATATATATATATATATATATATATATATATATATATATATATATATATATGGTGGTGAACGCAACTCTCGAACATAGGGATTTAACATGTAAAATCACAATTTTGTAATTTACTGCTTCCCTAATTATTTTAAACAAAAAAGCTTCAAATAAAAGTTTTAGGGAATAAAATTCTGCATCTAATACAATAAGCAAAATTTTGCACGCTTCGTAACGCCACAAATTTCATCTGAAAATAACTAAAATAGCCTGAAAACTGTTGATAGACATGAAACTAAAACAAAATTAAACAAATGTTTGTCGTTTTATCTGTCAAAATAAATGACATAATAATAATTATTTTGTCAGATTATACGTCAAACATTTGTTTAATTTTGTTTCAATTCCATGGCTATCGATAGTTTTAAGGCTATTTTTGTCATTTTCAGACATGCAGAATTTTATGCCCTAAAACTTGTATTCGAAGCTTTTTTGCTTAAAATAATTAGGGACGCAGGAAATTACAAAATTGTGATTTTACATGTTAAATCCCTATGTTATATATATATATATATATATATATATATTTGTCATCACGCATTTTAATCATTACTGGGTGTGGCACTCTGCCGTAGCAAATGTTGGTAAATGATCTGTATATTACTACGTGTGAAGTGCGGTTACTAGCCATTAAATCAGGCCCCAAGGTGTTAGTAGAGGGAAAGCCACGCAGGTAATTTTGAATGTGGTGGAAATCAGTTTGACGGCTGTGGGAATCGAACTCGTGTTCTCAAATCTATATTGCGACACGTTGCCGCTGAGAATTATGTTAAAAATATGGCTTGAAATAAAAGCACGAAATATTGCTCTATCAGTATTTTGACTTATCAGTGACATTATTTAATCAGTTCGAAATAACGTAGAAACTTTATAATTGCATATGTTAGCTAATTTATACTATTGTTCTCTGACCAGCTTTCAATTTACAGCTAACAGCACCCTTAATGCAAAAATGTTTTAAAGTTCATAAATCCAAAACCAGCACGAAATTAGGTTACGTCACATATTTTATGGAATGATAAAACATAAGTATTAATAAGATATTCAGATTATTTCTACTATTGTGTACAAAGTGTAATCTTCCTTTGTCTTGTATGGGGTAGTAGCTCAGTGGTATCGAGTCGGCTTGTGGATCCTAAGAACTCTGGTTCGATCCTTACGGCCAATAAACATTTTCATCAATTTAAAATTACCCCTGTGGCTCCTCCACCACTAACATCTTTGGGGCTCTGATTTGACGGCTGGTAACCGCACTTTACATCCGTACATATATCACTTACCGAGATCTGCTTCTACAGAGTGCTACACCCAATAATGGGTAAAACGTGTGATGATAAATTTATTTATTTAATTTATAAATATATGTGTTCTGATTGTTTTATCATGCCCAACGACAATTGTATCAGTAAAATTTGTTTTTATTGTTTACGTGACAAATTAAAACAGGTGCCACGCCCAGTAATTCGTAAAAGTAGCGTCATGATATATTCTTGTGTTGAAATAATTTCTAGTTTGTCTTTACAATAGCACTATCTAAAACAATTATCCAAAATATTTTAAAACAATTACTCCATTATCTGTAGAGATAAAACCAATAAAACCTTGAGCGTGACCGCATTCAAACCCGGCCCCCTCCAAAAATTCCCCGGTACTGGTGGAGCGTCGCACCCTATGTTGCGCCGTGCTCATTCACATGACTAGCGCGCGACTCAGTGTGCTAGCTGAGCGCGTTTGGTGCGGACTGCTTGGCGCTTTGACTGCTCGCTCGAACATTATCGCGTTCAGCGTTCACGTCTCGATGTTCGTTCGTCCTTGTCATCTTTACACCCCGCGCCCCGCACCAACCCTATTGACCACTTTGAGGATTATTAAAATGACCGTGTTTTAAGGTGTCGTACGTGTGAAAGTGACCAGCGGTGTGGACAAAATTCGGTGATTTTTTTAACCGTTTAACCGTAAGATTCATATTTCTTGCTTGAGTTGGTTTTTATTGTAGGATGTTCGCAATATGTCGTTGGTGTTGTTCATTTGTTTTGCATTTTGTTCGAACTTTTGTCGTGTTTGTAGAGTTTTATATTTTTCTTTGTGTTATGTGCTCATATTTTTTACTTTACTCAACTTTAGTTTTTTTATTAGTTTTTTTTTTTTAATAATGAAATTACGATGAATTACGAAATTCAATATATTCAACTTGGTTTTATTTTGGTTTTTATGTCTTCATTGTTTTGGCTCTTTGTCGTAGTTTATTGATTTTATTTATTTTGTGATTTACGTAAATATATCTTTGATGTTGACTTGTCAATACTTAATTTTTGCAGTTTCGTTATATTCTTTTGTTGCCAAAGATAGCTGTCATTGTTACAATGAACGACAAAATATTACATTTTAAATTTTCATCAGTTTGTTGCACTTCTTTTTTATTATTTCTATCCTTTCTTTGTTGTCACTGTGAATGCGAACTTTTCTGCTATTGATGTGAAGCTTTTATTTATTTTTTATTCATCAAATATGATGAGATCTTCTTTAAAAGTTTCTGTGAAAGAACGATGATTATTTTACATAATTTCGTACAATGAAAATATTTTCTTTTCTTGATACGAATTCTTTTTGAACTGTCAATGAAGGTTATATGAACTCTTTTGTTGTTTGAGTATTTATATCGAAACCAGATCATTGTTACGTATATTTTGAATTTTAAAATATTAACAAAAACAAAATAAAAACCATTAAAATAATAATAATAATATGTAAATTTCTACATAGCGACGGAAAAAATTAAATACCAACTTGCTCTTTGGTTATTTAGAACAATTTTTATAATTGCTAAACATTAATTACGACGCATTAAACCAAGTAAAAAAAAAACTTAATAAAAAGTTAACGAATACTTCCTTATTATGAAAAAGAATTAAACTTTCTGAAAGAAAACCATTCTGGAATTTGAAGTAAAATTTTAAATTTTTCATTATATTTAGATGTTTCATCGTTGCTTACCCCTCACTTTATAATTTTCTTATTTTTATGCAAACGGCGCCCAACAACGAAAACTCAATTGTAGCCCAGTGATTTAAAGTTTGATTGTTAAAGGAAAGTTTTGGAACCGTCCGCTCAGTGAAGACATAAAGCAAATATTGAGACAGACACGGCTTATGATAAAGGTTCAGAGTATCGATTCGAATTAATATTTTATTGTGGTCTTTGACATTTGTTACAAAGTGAATTAACATTAATGGAATTCTAAAATTTGCAGCACAAGAAGTTAGTTATTAAATTAAGATCCCCTACCGATAATTTAATCAGGTTATTGATGTTATACGTTAAATCTAAAATAATGTAAAGTGAAGTGTTTTCTTTATCACTTGACGTTGCATGTTTTATGTTTGTTTCGAAGACTATAATTTTCCGTATAAAATCAATAAAGCAGTTTATAAATTTATAAGATTTACGCTTTACAATACGAATAATATTGCGTGTAGAATGACTCAATACATTTCATTTTTATCAAACCTAAAATAATCCATAGACAAAGCAAATATTGCATTTTTTCAGCTTATTGAGTAATTTTGTTTGGTTTTTTTAATGATTATAAAATATATCTACTTTAAAGAGACGTAAATATAGTAATGAATAAATAATGTATAAAAGAATAATTGTCATATGTAAAAAAACAACTTGTTCTATCCATGGATGAATTATAAAACTTTTTCAACTTTGATTATATTGTAGAATACCAAGAGCTCTTGTGAACTTTATATGGCTTTAAAGTGCCTACCACTAATGATCAATAATTAATAATTATACTGACCTTGTCTTCGTATTGATCTTGAAAGTTTGTGTTTTCATTTGTCTTGTCTTCCTCTTGATTTGCTCTTGAACATCATAATCTTCATATATATTTGTTTTCACCTTTACTAATACCTCGTGACATTATATTCTATAAATTTTTTTTAAGAAATAAAAACTATAATAATTGATTTACAAATATGATAACATTTGTCTAATTAAATGCTTAAATACAATTATTATTCTCGACTTCACGAACTAAATAAAAAATACAAATTAATTGCTTCATTAATTATAGAGAACTACTGATATTTAAATATATTTCGTGCTATTATTATTATTAATATACTAGGAAAAAAATTTGTTTGGTACTTTATAATTAATTCCAATAGGATTATACAATTCATATTTAAATATCTATGTTGTAGTTACAGTTCTTGGCAAATGAGAATATTGAACTCGTGTTTGAGTTCAGGTTTCACAGAAAAAGTAAAGATATGTTTAGATTACAGAAGAACGAGGTTGTAGAATGAAAACAAATTTATCCTTGACTATTTTTACGACAAAATTATGAATTCCTTGAAACAGAAGTCGTTAATTTCTGTTCTGATTTCTAAATATTGACGTTTCGTAATATAAGTATAAAGCAAAATAGCAAACGTACATTGCATTCATTCTTTAGCTTTTCAGTTTTATTTATTTTGTTTTTGGAGTGCGGACACGTATGGTGCAGAATTTATTGAAATTGGGAAGTTGTACAGCGTACACGTATTTGCAGTTTGTTCAGTTGTAATAAACGAATAAACAATAAAAGCACGAAAATAAATAGTTTTCTACAGCAAAATTGCACGACAGTAGGTACTCTACAGTATTATACGGAAATAATAGGTTTACTCACACACCTGTTCGAATAGATAACAATGTTTTGTTTTTAATTGTAAAACTGCAATGTTATCATTGGGAATACCAATATATACATCATATAAAATGAAATAAATAATGATTATTTGATATGAAATCTTCGTAAAATAAATATCTAATTTAAGTCTGTAATAATAATAGTAATGTAATGTATATAAAAAAAATTGTGGGCACAACGTAATAAAGTTTTCTGGGCAAGTATATGAACATATTTTATGAAAATAAAATTTTTCAATATCTTATTTTAATTGGCGCAAATATTTTTGAATATATTATATATTATACCTGGTGGTATCATCAATATTGAATTGATTATATTGTATTTTTCGAAGAATTTAAGTGTAAAAACAGTGGATACTATTAATTAGGTTGTATTAAACTCTTTTAAATAATACATTGTTTTAGTTCAATGCAAAATCTATGCAAGTATTTAAGTGTTTCCATGGTAACATTTGAACACGCTTAAGATGGATTTTCGTTGATCAACAGGCAACCGACCAACAATTTTCTATTGCATTCGGAACATGGATCCGCACATCATGGTGATGATTCTTACTGGTGTAAATACTTTATAGTCAAAATATGTCCGTCGATTGCCTGACAGTTAATGACCAATATTTTTTAACATTTTATATATCTTGAATTATTACGTATTTGTTTTAACAGCAAAAACAGAATCAACATATTTAGGATTTTTACCAAACAACGTAGGCATTAAAAATATAAATGTCAAAAAAATTATATTGAAGTATCTACTCGTATATAAACAAATACACAGTATTTGCCACCATGCCAATAGTCATCAAATATTCATTTGGGCTTAAATTTTAAACGTGAATCCAATTATAAAAAAAATCTGATGTGGTCACCACACGACTTTCTTATACACAGCATATTTCATATTAAAAACGCTGAATTGAACACTTATGACTTGCTCCTTGCGTTTGACAATTATTATTTGACATATAAATGTTAAACATGTTTTTGTTTTTTGTTTCTATTGCTACTATGATTATTGAAATATATTATTAAATATATAAATTAGTTTTTCTCAAAATTAGACGCATATACAGGAAAATTGCAAATAACATTTTATGTTCCAAATATTTTTGCTAACATCTTTTATTTGAAACTTTTTTTCGTAACTGATTCCATTTTTGAAAGAAATGGAATTTATTGTTTTGTGTGTCCAGTAAACTTCCTCTTCCGGTTTTTCAATTTCATTCAAAATCAACTCAGCTCTTCGTATTTTCATGAAACTTATAATTACCAAGTTTCGTTAACAAATCTTATCTCGTTCATGAGATATTGCACACTCGGACACACATCCATCCATCCATTCACACACACAGACATCATTGAGAAAATGATCAAAACGGATTCAGTGGACCTCAAAACACGTATTTCCGCGAAAATCTCGTCAACGATTTTTTTCACGATACCAATACTTCCTTATACTGCGTATAAGAAAGTAATAATTAATTCATGACAATGATGATTATTCTTAGCAGGATTAAGATCAATATAGAATTCAAGGGGAGCGAATATGAATAATTTTGGGATTTCTTATATATAATGTTACAGAGTTTATATATTCCACAAAAATCCATAATAACGCCTATTTTCTTATTGCGTAATATGTAGATATCTTCATATAATTAATGAAATTATAAAAGTTTTGTTTCTTCAATTGAATTATAATACATAAGGAAGCATAACCTTACCATTTAATAAATTCTAAAGTAAAAAATCTGCTGCCACCACACGACTTTCTTATACACAGCATATTTAATATTTAGAATATATTATTAAACATGTAATTTAGATTTTCAGTAATTCAGCATTTATTTGTTTGAAACTATAAAATATCAAATTTGTTTACGTATAATTTTTTTGTAATGTTGACTACTTTATTTCTGACTTTACTGATGAGGCATATACAGGATGTCCTTTTTTCAAGCTTAACCCTTGGTATCTCAAGAACCGTGATATACGAAGTCGAATAAATTCAGATAAAGTTTCCAAATTAGTTGACCATTTTAATGATGTATTTGTTTTTCCGAAAAAAGACATAGATAACTAGATAAAGCAAAAATTAAAATCTATGTTTTTTGTTTCTATTGCTACTATGATTATTGAAATATGTTATTAAATATAAAAATTAGTTTTTCTCAAAATTAGACGCATATACAGAAAAATTGCAAATAACATTTTATGTTCCAAATATGTTTACCAACATCTTTTATTTAAAACTTTTTTTCTTAACTGATTCCATTTTTGAAATAAATGGAATTTATTGTTTTGTTTTTCAATTTCATTCAAAATCAACTCAGGTCTTCGTATTTTCATGAAACTTATAATTACCAAGTTTCGTTAACAAATCTCATCTAGTTCATGAGATATTGCACACTCGGACACACATCCATCCATCCCCACACACATACACACAAAACGGATTCAGTGGACCTCAAAACACGTATTTCCGCGAAAATCTCGTCAACGATTTTTTTCACGATTCCAATACTTCCTTATACTGCGTATAAGAAGGTAAAAAGCGTTTAGAATTGAGGTACAGAATTATATGAAATCATGTATTTGATCTCAGTAGGTCAGCGCTGTAATTTATTAAATTTCTTTTATTCTACATAAATCTGGTGCATGTTTAATAAAAAATAGGATTTGACATTTCATTTTTAATTCAAATTGCACTTGCCGTGAATAAATTAAGCCATGACCGAAATATGCTAATTGCGAAATTTTAAGAGTTAAATTATAATATAGATATAAAAACGTAAAGAAAAGAGCAAAGGCGACCACAAAATTAGTTAATAATTCACAAACTCAGATCAAAAGACCGTGAAATTGAATAAATATGATAAAGAGACAAGCTTGATGATTTTAAATTGCTTTGAAAGCAGAAAAGGAAATGAGAATTTATGATAAAAGTGTTAGGAAAATTTAGTGCTGACTCATAATTGAGTGGCTGTGCAGGTAGTTCTACTAATGCGAACTTAAATGAGACTACAGAGAAAATACTTTCAATTTATTATTCGACGTAATATACAAATTCCGTGTTCAGGATGGTATAAATTTTCATATACTTACCGACAATAACTGTACGTAACTGTAGAATGAAAAACAGAATTCAATTCCAATAGTCGACAGAAAATTTTTCTATAATAAAATTTCTTCTGTGGATTCCCCTCCACTAACATCTTTACGGACCGTGATTTGATGGATGGTAACCGCACTTCACATGCAAAATATATTACATACCGAGATCTGCTACAGCAGAGTGCCACACCCAGTATGTGTAGATGATATATTTATTTATTTATTTATGTATATTACAAAACAAAATTATTATAGTTTTTCATATTTATAAAAGGGGACAACATTTATCCCCATTCTTCTCTCCTAGAACCACCAATGCTTCATGCGCAATTACATATCTCTACAGAATACCAAAACCAGTGGCGGATCCAAAAAACTCTCAGTAAGGGACGAATTACTTTTTTTTAGTTACTGGAAGCCATATCTACTAGGTTAAATAAAAAAAATGGATGATGCTACGGTAAATTATATAAACATCAGATTAAATTATTGACGGAAAAGATAATTATTGCTATAAACGACAAAACAATTTTTTTAATGTGTCAGCAGCACCTTCAAATTTATTTTTTATAAGTTATTATAGTATTTATAGTTATAGTTACATAATAATTACATTTATTAAATTTAGGCGACGATTTTTGATGATAAAAATCGTGTCCAAATTTTCATCGCAGCGCAACTTTTTATCCTGATGCAAATGCAAAAGGGCAACACCCAAATGTCTTTCTTCAGGTATTCTGTTTATTCTTTCATATTTGACAAGAAATATCTTAAAATTTTAAAGAAAAAATCTCTCAGAGCGGGCGATCGCTCCATCGTTTCCTCCACACTGAGAATGTTTATCACCACATTGAAATTACTTCTATGATTTCCTCTACATTTCTATTTTTGGAGAACGTGATTTGACAGCTGATAACCAGACTATGATGTGTTACGACAGTAATGGATAAAATGACCCGACGGTATATTTATTTATTTATATATCTTAACTTTTTTTGACAAGCTAGAAATAGTTATTTGTATATTAAGGGAAAAAATTGAAACATTTCTTTCCGAATAATATAAATCAATTGAAGGAAAATTAGAAATTTAGTTATAATTTATTATTTTCCTAGTAGATATTACCTGCATGTCACTAACGTTATATTATACCATTGTTTTCAAATTGCCAAGTTTATGGCTTTTCTTTCTTTCTTAGGGATAAAAAAACTTTCATTAGCTTTCTGAAAAGTGAAAAATATTTATAACTGAAATAAAATTAAGTACTTAAGTACTAAATATCTATTATTTGATGAAATGCAAAAATTCGGCCTTGGTATGGAACTTTAAACTATGAATTCACCACTTGTTAAAGAAGTGTACATTAAAATTATGTAGGTCCACAATTATGATATTATAACTTAAATTTTATTTATCAGACTTATGCTGGGTTGCAAGAAAAAAATAAAGAGCTCTTTAGTTAAAGAATTGTTTATCTAGCAACAGTATCAATAGCGATTTTCTGAAATTTATTGAACCGTTAGTTGCTAATGAACCGATAAAACTTTCATGCAACCCAGCATTATTCTTTAGAACTCTTTTGCATCTCCTGTACTGCTACAAAAATAGTTATTTGGGTACCTAGAGCAGAAAGTAATTTATTGCCGCTCGCACATGAAGATTGTTGATCAAGGCACAGCCGAGAGCAACAACCATAAAGCGGCAAAGATATTTTCTGCTCGAGGTTCACACATAATTTTTTTATACGATCTATAGCTATAGAAAACGCTTGAATAAGAATTTTAAAATCATTTTTGACAGTTTTTCTGTTGAAATTCGGTGAAATGTTGACAACTTTTATATATAAATAATATATTGTAAACTCCATTCCCTGTATAAAAACGATTACATCATATGTGGACGAGGTTATCATAGATACCATGAAATATAAATATACATAGCTACCTTTTTTTAATAATATTATTCGTACCTATGCGAATGGCATTAACGTATGTCTTAATAAGTAAAGGCACATGTTTCATGTTTTTTTCACGTTCTATCAAATTTATTATTTTATCCACAACTCATATATAATGAAGCCATTATTACACTGATTTCAGTTGAATTATATGGCTCATAAAACACTAGTGTTTTATATTCCATAAAACACTGTAAACAGCTTGTTACTTAGCAACCACTTCATGATCTACCGTATTTTGAGAAACTATATGTGACTGAATCAACGTTAAATATTACCATCAATCTTCTTCGATACCTATAATTATGAGTTGTGGATAAAATTTTGTATTACACTCGAGTTTTATTGGTATATAAAACACCTAAGAATATTAAACACTCGACCTTCGGTCTCGAGTTTAAACTTTTCTTGCGTGTTTTATATACCTAATAAAACACTAGTATAATAAATAACTATTAATGAAAACGTATGACAGTTCTTACTAATACAAAAATTTATATTTACCTTGTTCACAATTATAAAATAAAAATAGAGACCTATGGTCATGATTTTGTTATTTTCTCGCCTGTCATTTCCAAGTTTATGAAATTTTTGATACATAAATACAGATTGAGAAATAAGAAATGGCTAGAACAATTTTTAGTAATCAAATGCAGAAATGCGTATGTCATCTTTATGATTATTTTGCGTTGGAGTTAGAGAATCGAGGATCTTTAATTAATTTAACTGTAATACAAGAGGTAATGTGCATTGTATTTTGTATTTTCATATATTATTTATTTATATACATTATATTACATTCCTTTGAGTTTTATTTTACAAAATTACATATTTCAATAAGGTAGGTAATATTTTTCGTACGTTAAGATAAATTTATATTTCGTTTTTATTTAATATACCTATGCAGAATTTGGTTTCATTTATAAACTAATTAATATTTATAAAGTAATAAATATTTTAATCTAACTGTCACAAAACGTTAGTTTTAATTTAATAATTTTTACATAAGTTAGTAATTAATTCGTCGTTATGTTATCAGTTCGTATTATATTAATTTATAATAAAGGTTTATGTAAGGAGTTAGACCGATCTTACACAGTAAACAGATTTCTTACGTTAGTTTTTGTTCATCGGTTGAGGAGTAAAGTTGTAGTGCGATAGTTAAGTTGGTAGTGATCAAGTCGCGGTGGATAGTGTTTGGTTAGCGTTGAGCTGTTACATTAGCGAGGTGAGTGAATCAGTTAATCTAGAGCGTGTATGAGAGAGTATGATTGGGTTGGGGTGCATAGCACTGTTAGCAGTCTGTCCATCACTGGGATGATGTTGAAGTAGCGGACTGTAGTGGCTACAGATAGTTCTGTAGTTGCCAACGGCAGCAGCCGGGTGCTGTAGTGGCCACAGATAGTTCTGTGGTTGCCCACGATAGCAGCGCTGAAGGCTGTAGTGACCTGGCTGGCCTTCGGGTAGCCTTCGGGCGTACGGGGTCACCGACGGAGCAGTCCCGTGAACTGTAGTGGCTACAGATAGTTCTGTAGCTGCTAACGGCAGCAGCCGGGTGCTGTAGTGGCCACAGATAGTTCTGTGGTTGCCCACGGTAGCAGCGCTGAAGGCTGTAGCGACCTGGCGGCCTTGTGTAGAGAAGGTGTTCGGGGTTGCCCTCATGTATGAATGATGCTTAGGTTTTGGTAGATTGACTCCTCATTGAGTTTGTTACTCACGGTTTGGTTCTTACAGGCATTAAATGGTTTACGCTCGCGTTAGGTGATACGCAGATTGTTCCATTCAGGTTTGCTTAGTTTTGCGAGTACATTTGCTTTACGTGTCTACTTCAGGTGAGTCTCGTTTATATTTGTTATTAAGGCATTTGTGGATACAAATGTAGGTTGGATTAATTATGCTACACACCCATTGTATAACAATACGAATTATTGATTATTGCTAATGGCAAGAATTGCCCATCTAATTTTATCATCGTGACATAACATTTAAATTTTAGGTTATGTTTTAAAAATATCAAACCAATGTAACCGTTTTAAGTATTAAATCTTGAATCACATGGATACCGAATGTGACGTAATAGTTTTCATACAGGGAATGAAGTATAACATATTTATTTATTTATTTATTTACGCTACTCTGTACAACAGGAATTTAATCCCAATTACAGTACAGGGTCCGAACTCACCGAGCCGTACAGTGTGGGATTCTAACTCGGGATCTCCGGATTCGAATACCGTAACGCTACCCACTCTAAATGAGTGGAAAACAGCAAAACGAATACAAAAAAAAAATTCATACGAATTTTGCATTGGTTTTTCCATACGTTTGTTACACAGTATTTTTTCTACGGACGTGAATTTCTTAAAAATCTATATGTGACACATTCACAATGAGTCTAGAAAGTATCTCTTTACAACATTCAGTGCAGCAAGCAATCGTATCTAATGTTGTTTCTAAGACTACCGTTGTTGAATCATCTTTTATCAATTAATGTAAAATGTAACTGTAATGACTGATGTCAAATATCGATTCAAATAACGATTTTAAGAAATTAAAGTTCAAGATCCTTTAAAAAATAGTATGAGACATACCTGTGTCTAATTTTCTTTTGTTTTCACGTATATTTTATACTACCGCACTCAAAATGCACCAGTGCAGTAATACAAATCATTACTTGTCTAAAATGAGTAGGATATGTAAATTATACAGGCTGTTTCTATACCTCTGCACGAAACTTTAATGACATATTATATAATTTGATATACTGATTATAGAACAAAAATATTTTTTTTCAAATTCGCAAAAAATAAGGTATTTCATTCCTACCGAACATTTTAGTGTCACTGGTTTAATAGTATATTTAATTATTTTTAATTATGTTACTAATGAAATAAAGTAAACAAAACTAATAAAATTAAAGATATTATGTGAGTTTCAGTAACAAGCGAATGTTTTGATTGTTTAGGTAGGTTAACGAAAAAACAAAAATGAGGATATCATTTTTTTTTTTTTAATTTCACATCAGAATAAACTGCAACAACTCATTGCTACAAAAATTGTTCAAAATTATCTCCTCCTGCAGCTATACAAAATACAACACCTTGTATCAAACACACACTACACGCCTGATGCAATGAATTTTGTTGCCTTATTATTTCCGCACAGTTCTCAACATATTGTCGCAATTCTGCGACTGTTTCTGGTTCATTTTGATTGTCATAGAGTAGAAATTTTAAATGTCCCCATAAATAAAAATTCAATGGATTAAGATCTGGTGAGCGAGGAGGCCATGATACAGGTCCAACGCGACCTATCCATCTACCTTCAAACACTTCATTCAAATGTTGCCGAACATTTCTTGTAAAATGCGGTGGTGCACCGTCATGCATGAACCAAGCTTGTTGACGCACATTTAAAGGAATATCTTCCAATAATTCCGGTAAATTATTTTGGAGAAATTTAAATAATTATTTCCTTTCATTTTGTTTTGTAGTATGTAGGGACCAATGTACCATTTACTGTTCCTGACCAGACATTTAAAGAAAATCTATGTTTAAAAGTATTTCTCACCACAACATGCGGATTTTCTTGAGACCAATAATAAGCATTATGAATATTGTGAATTCCAGCTCTTGACTCATCACTAAATATTATTTTTGACGTAAAATTAGCATTTAAAGCTTGTTGTTCTAACAACCACTCACAAAATGTCACTCTGAGAGGATGATCTCGTGGAATTAGTGCATGAACTCTTTGAATATGAAAGGGAGGAAAATTATAATCTCTAAGAATTCTCCAAACTAATCAATGAGACACTCCACCCATAACACGAGATATTCTTTGCCTACTAACTGTAGGTTCAGCAGCCACAATTTCCAAAACTTCATTTTCAGCATTCTTGCGTAATATTTGGCGGCCTCCAACTTGTCCCGCATTTTTCTGTAAGGTTCCCACATCACGAAAATGTTGTGTGATCCTCACAAACATCTGGCGATGGGATGATGAGTTTGAGGGCAACGCTGTGTATAGATTCGCGCTGCTAATTCGGAATTTTGCGCCACTTCTCCATACACTGTCAACATATCCACTAATTCACTGTTGCCATACATTTTTCTCAAATTTCTCCCACAACAACTTAACCTTTCAATACCGTATACGAAATCAAACTAGGTACTCAAATAAAAATAAGGCATTACATCAGTCGCCTACATAATAACTAATAAATAAATGATTATGTGTAGCCAGTGTTTTTACTTTTATTTCATAATAACATAATTATAAATAATTAAATGTACTATTAAACCAGTGACACTAAAAATGTTCGCTAGGAATGAAATACCCTAATCTTTGCGAATTTCAAAAAAATCCTTTTTGTTCTATAATCAGTATATGAAATTATATATGTCATGAAAGTTTCACAAATAAAATAAAATTACTCCTGTGGCTCCCCCGTCACTAACATATTTGGGGTCCGTGATTTGATGGCCGGTAACCGCACTTGACGCGCATAAATATATTACTTACCGAGATCTGCTTCGGCAGAGTGCCACACCCAGTAATGGG
The DNA here is from genome assembly GCA_911728475.2 of Pterostichus madidus. Lineage (NCBI taxonomy): Eukaryota > Metazoa > Arthropoda > Insecta > Coleoptera > Carabidae > Pterostichus > Pterostichus madidus. Next base: position 21,516,288 of record OU452308.1, on the reverse strand, counting down.
TAAAAGGCGTGATAATATATTTACTATTTATTTTATTTATGAAAGTTTCGTGCAGAGGTATCGAAACATCCTGTATAATTTGTTGTTTATTGCTATGTTACGAAGTATATAAACAACATCATTACGACATAATAAGCGGGCATAATAGTTCTTACGCCTGCTCATAATTTACTTTATTTGTACATACCCGTAACTAGTAAGATTAATTCTTTAATCGAATTCAGTTTTAATATAATTTTATACACAATACAATTATAATATAATTAAATTATAAATTGGGGTACCGCCAGAATTTGAACCTGGAACCTTATAAATTCCGATTATATGCTGTAACCAACAACACGGTTGTTTATTGATTTTATTATTATGAATGAAAACTCTTTGTACATATTCAAGTGAAACATAACAAAAATTATGCACCGCGAACGTTATACACATATTCTTCTACTTAATACCCTTGGTGCATAAAATACAATTATAATAAATTATAATTCCTTTTATTAATTTAAAATAAAAATTTCATTTTACCAATAATAAACAAGGAAGACATGACGCTTCAGAATAAGACCAAAAAGCACATTGGTTGAAAAGGGTGCAGAACCGCTGCTTTAGAAAATCTCAACTATGTCAACTGAGGTGAAATTGTTGGCAAATCGAATGGGGTTTTATGTGTAATTATGGCCTGTCAAATGACAACCCGGAAGAATGTTAATGGATATAAAGTCAAATTAATAATAGATCAGTAATTACATTAACACATATTTAATTATTCATTATTTTAATAATACTTAAGTAATCAGGATGTCGCTTTTCGATTTTCATGTTTACGAAAGGTAATGAAATTACATGTAAAATAAAGCATACTTATCATATTAATTTAATATATCACAATCAGGCAACCACATGTATGATGAAAATTTAATATTAACATGATGGTTAAAATGAGATGGTATCATTATCAATACCAACGTACAAAGTTAATTCTTATTTTATTAACTCTAATCCCTGTATCAAAATTACTTCGTAAAATTTAATTATTCCAGCGTAATAATTTAATCTACAAAACTTTGTAGAAATTTTAGAAAATTTAAATTAATATTCGTTTGTAATTCAAGCAATTAAAACTGAGAATCATTAATCAATGCGCACTGTAATGTAGATGAAAATCGGTTCGCTGTTTTCATATAATTTGCATCCAATGTAATGATAGTTTAATTATAACTTGAAGTTATTTGCTAAACATTTTAGTAGACACTTTAATGAAATTATTAATGAACAATGTAAAACATCACGAAATTTTCAACTAAAAATTCTTGCAAACTAAACTGTCAACATTAATATTAATATCTGCTCTACAATAACACAATAAATTGAAATGGTTAGCTTCTTATTTTGATATTTTCCGTTGAAATGTTTATTTTTAAGAGAATCGTAGATGAATTTACATCTGTATAAATTTATATCTTCGATAGTTATACCAGTGTTAACAGAGCCGAATTAAAACATTCAGCGGCACTAAGTACAAAATATGCCATCTGAGACGGCCTGTAGATCCTGAGAATCCTGGTTCGATTTCCACAGCTGACAAACATTTTCACCACATTAAAATTACCCCTATGGTGGAGGAGTCCACCACTAACATCTTTCGGGGCCGTAATTTTATGGCTGGTAACCACACTTCACGCGTATAAATATATCACTTACCGAGATCTGCTTCGGAAGTTCGTTAAAAAATTCGTTTTACAAATTACAAATAACTTTTTGATATATAACATAAGATAGATTATATTTTTAAATACCTGAAAATCTCAGGTGATTATTTCGAACATGTTTAGTAAACTCAACAAATCTAGTATGTGAACATCTAATCATTTAAAATTTGACATTTGGACATGTTCTTTTGGGGGATCGTTTTTTGTAAATTCTAGAAGCTTCCCGAGAATTACCATTTAATACTCCATACATAAGATACCTCGTATGTTAAGGAGTTCTACCAAGGAAAATTTTCCTGCCATTACTAGTTTTGTTATTAGTAACATAACCACAGATTTACTTATTACATAACGTAAATTGGAAATTGTTTGATAAATGTCAAGATTTTTAAAAACAATGGAAAAATCAAATGAATGATTACATTTCTATATATTGGATTTGTTCAGTTTATTATACATACCCGAAATAATCACCTGAGGTTTGCAGGCTTTTTAAAACATAACCGACCCTATGTTATATAACAAAAAATTCTTATTTTAGTCTCTTCTACTTGGCCTAAAAATTTATCAAACCAATTTTTGAACCTCCTGTATATATATACTCGTAGTAAATTTAATTTCATTACAATAGTACGTACTTTTCAAAGGAATTATTTACTTTACATAGTAAATACTGGAACACATGAAACATTATTTAAAGAAAAAAACAAATAATTGATAGGGAATTTTTAATTAATAATGAATGTGCTGTTTTTCTTTTGATGTCGTAAACATGTACTTAATTTGCCTACGGGATAATCTGGTCGTGAGTATTTATGTTTAAATTGTAAAAGAGGCCCTAAATAGAAGTAATCAATATTATTTTCGATTCCCACAGGCGACAAATTTTCATAATTTGATAAAGCTATCCCTGTGGCGACTGGTAACCGCACTTCACGCGCAAAATATATCACTTACCGAGATCTGCTTTAGCAGAGTGCCACACCCAGTAATGGGTAGAAGGCGTGATGATATATTTTTTTAATTTTTTTATTTTATATTTTCAATCTATCTTCATTTACGCTTAATATATCTGTTAGCCTACGTATTCGTCTTTTATTGAAAATTTGAAGATAATATAGTGAAGTATAAAGTCACAGGAATGCGACAAATTTAATCTAATAAAATCCATTTGAGTTTTTACGGTTCTAGAAACTTCTGTTCACATTCATCATATATAATTTTAGTTGCCTCTGAAGTGTAAATCATTTTTTTGAAGTATGTGACGCAGTTCACACGAAGACTATTATTCCACCTAACCTAATAAATGGCAAACAATATGTTTATCTAAAGATGTATTCTTCGCGAATAACAATTGGAAGTCAATTTGTTCAGAAATGTAACAAAATTAACCTTTTCGTAACTCTTGTGTAATTGTAATGTACTTACAAATACTATAAATAATACTTTTATGGGGTAATGGCTCAGTTGTATCAAGTCGGCCTGTGGATCCAGAGAACCCTGGTTCGATCCTCACAGCCGACAAAACTTTATCACCAAATTAAAATTACCCCTGTGGCTCCTTTACCACTAACATCTTTGAGGTTGTGATTTGACGGCTAGTAACCGCACTTCACGCGCATAAATATATCATTTACCGAGATCTGCTTCGGCAGAGTGCTACACCCAGTAATGGGTAAAAGGCGTGAGATATATTTATTTTATTTTATTTATAATACTTTTCAACAAGCCATCTCATAGGATGGCTAGCTCAGTGGTATGAAGTCGGCCTGTGGATCCTGAGGTCCCTGGTTCGATTCCCACAGGCGACAAATTTTCATAATTTGAAAAAGCTATCCCTGTGGCTCCTCCACCACTAACATGTTTGGGGGCCGTGATTTGACGACTGGTAACCGCACTTCACGCGCAAAATATATCACTTATCGAGATCTGCTTCAGCAGAGTGCCACACCCAGTAATGGGTAGAAGGCGTGATGATATATTTATTTATTTATTTATTTATTTCAACAATCTTGCGAAAATTAAGGTATTTTGTTCTCATTTTCAATGCAAAAGTGATTTTTTATTGCATAGCATGTGATAAAACTTTTCATCCTATTCTGCGAATAACCTAAGATAATGTAGAGATATAATGTTTTTGGCATTCGATATGTAATTAGTAAAATTAGTATAATAATTAGTACAAATTCGATATGGCGTGGCTAGCTCAGTGGTATGAAGTCGGCCTGTGGATCCTGAAAACCCTGATTCGATTCCCACAGGCGACAAACAATTTTCATAATTTAAAAAAAACTTCCCCTGTGGCCCCTCCACCACTAACATCTTTGGGGGTCGTGATTTGATGACTGGTAACCGCACTTCACGCGCAAAATATATCACTTACCGAGATCTGCTTCGGCAGAGTGCCACACCCAGTAATGGGTAGAAAGCGTGATGATATATTTATTTTTATTTATTTACAAATTCGATTGAAAAAAAAATATGTATGCAACTCGTGTTAAAAGTATTTTGTTTTGTACTTTTACGTAACAATAGTTACATAGATAACAATTTTGCAATTGATTAGTAAATACCTAATTATTTTAGTAAGCAGTGTGTAAGTGAAAATTAAACATTTTACAATGATAACGTAGGAATTTTCAAAAATTAAACGAAAATAAATATCAAAATTATTTTCTAAAATAAAATAAAAATACGAGTATCATCATGTTTTTTATCGTATATCGTGCGGCACTCTGGCGTAGCAGGTCTTGGTAAATGATATATTTATGGGCGTGAAGTGCGATTACAAACCGTCAAATTACGGTCCCCAAAGATGTTTGTCGGCTATGGGAATCGAACCCAAGTTCTCAAATCTGCAATTAGTCGTAATTCCACTGAGCCACCTAATTAATCTAAATTTGTATATCGTTATTGAATCGTTCGTGCAAAAAAACGTAATAAGCATTGCAGTCACTAAATATCCTACCGACCAGTATTGGATGTAATAGAGATCAAGATCAAGTCAAGATCTCCAAACGAATCCTCAATCAAAAGGAAGCACATACTGCCAGGAATATTTAAATAACTATATTTATATTTCACTATGAAACAGTTATAGGTCACGTCCTATGTTGCCCACTGAAATTAGCAAATTCTGGAATTTTAGAAGGTCTATGCAGCATATCCTACATCATTATTAAAAATCTGTTTATTATATTTAGTGCAAAAGTTCACACTGTACTAGACTAGCCTAGTTTAGTGAAAACCAATGATTTTCAACGATGTAAAGTAATTAGTTATGCATGCTGCAAGTTGTTCATTAGTACTAGCAATCATTCAAAATAAGCTTTCAATAAATAATCGATATTCATCGAATGAATCCAATTTGTACAGAATTGTAGATAACCAGAGTTAAAATAGTTGTACAGTGCACTCAAACCATCTAAGGTTTTGCAAATGTAAAGGGCTAGGTAGCGAGAAGGCTAAATCAATACTGTACCCCTGCTTCTTCAAATACATTGAAAGATTTCATATTGTCAGTATTATACATAAATACTCAATATTTTGCTCCTTACTTCAGTAACTGAGTGTACATAGTCGTAGTTGAAACCTAGCACAACAGAGTCGCGTAGCATGCACTGTTTGTGTAAAACATGAGCTTTGTTCTTCAAATAAAATTTCAATAAACACGCCTTTTATCCTATAGGATCTCGGTAAGTGATATACAAGTATATTTCCTGTGAAGTGCGATTACAAGTTGTCAAATCACAGGCCTCAAAGATGTAACTGGAGGAAAAGCCACAGTGGTAGTTTTAATGTGCTGAAAATAATTTGTCGGCTGTGGGAATCGAACCCGGTTTCTCATATCCACCTAATGAAATATTTAAGAAAAAATTGATTTAGTTAATAAAATTTGGTAATTAAGACCATTTCTTAAAAAAAAAACCACTTATTTAGATAATATAACCCAGTGGTTTTCAAACTTTTCGAAACCATGAAGAAAAAATCACAAATAAAATCTTTCACGGCCTCCTTACTTTTTATATGATAAAAATTGTAGTTTATAAAACGTTGATTTAATAATGTGTATTACGAAAAAAGAACCACAATTATAGAAATTTGTAAAGGGAAAACTTCTCGTTAGAACTTATAGTCTCTTAAGAAAAAAATTAATAGTATTTTGCTATCAAGCTTGTAATTAATTCTTTAATTGCTAGTTGCATCGCTGTTACTTCAATTTTAAGTTTTCTTTACATGAACAGGATCTTATCAAAATGAACTGTCAAATGAGTAATTTAATAATATTGTTAAAATTTTATTCGATAATTTTTATTTAAGTAATCCTTAAAATTTAAGTGAACGCGATGCAATTGCAATCTTTTAATACATATTTTGTAATTTCTAAATAGCATCCGACAACACCTCTTCAATACCACTGATATAAGCAAAATCAATATAAACTCCAATTAATTTTTTTTATTCAACACAAATTTTCGTCTATCAAACCTAAAAATATTATTGATGTAGAGAAATAAAACATAAGATGTATTGTACAAATGTTTAGATTAAAGTTTGAGAGCATGCTAGTAAATTTGATAACATTGAATTTGTGTACAAATATTAATGGAAAATTATTTCATTTTACAGAACCGAAATTTCAATGTTTATTTTTATAATATTTTTTTAAAACGATAATCAAAAAGTAATTATATTTATTATATGTTAGTAAATTTATATTTGAAACGAAAAATTTTGAGAATAAAATAAAATAATTATTCGGGTGCAAGCCTTAATAGGTAAGATGGATCCTTACACAGCAGGGAGTACAATAGATAGTTGTACAGATTGTATTTAGGAAAATTTTGTAATACACTTACTTAAGCAAACGATATTAGTAAGTATTGATTTTAATTAGAATTTATATATTTATCGTTATTGTAACAATACATATCCCGGTAATACAAATTCCATTACGAAATTATATTTAAAACTGTACTTTTTATTTGAATTTCTATGTAAATATGATACTGCAAGCAAAGTATTTTATAAATATCAAAATACGTCTGCATTCTTTTAAATATTTTCAACCTGCAAAACCATAATCCTCTGCTAATAGCAAACTGTTTTACTCTTTCTACCGTCCTTCACTCAAATTTGGTATGTTCTATAAACAACAAATATTTATTTTCTTTCTTAATATTGTCGAATTCGAACGGGGTAATAATATATTTAGTTATAAATATGTACTCATATATTGAATTTTTTATTAATGTGTAGCGAGTTGGTCTGTGGATCCTGAGAACCCTGGTTCGATCCCCACAGCTGACAAACATTTTCATCAAACTAAAATTACTCCTGTGGCTCCTGGGGCCGTAATTCGACGGCTGGTAATCGCACTTCACGCGCATAAATATATCCCTTACCGAAATTTGCTTCGGCACAGTGCCAAAACCAGTAATAGTTAATAGGCGTGATGATATATTTATTTAGTTTTATTTAGATACGAAAATTTAATTATTGTCTATTATTATCTGACTATAAATTTAATATATTCATAAAATATACTTTCATCCTGCAACATTAAAAATATGTAAGAAAAAAATAGTCAGAAATCAGAAAAAAATAATCAAATGGTCATGATTATATTGTTAACGTTTCGATTAATATTTAACCATCCTCAGAATTGGAAGAGGACAAAAGTTTTTATTACAATAATATTTCTAAATTTCTGAATTTAAACAACAAAAATAAAAAATATGCATACCTAACAAATACTAAATCTTTAATTTTATTTCAAATTATTAAACAGCACAAAATTGTACATATTCTAATAACATTCCAGTTGAATTATATTACAATGTTAATACAGACGTAGTTGTACGAGAGACAACTGAGTGACTGACTATTAAAAATATATACAAAACATAATATGTATAATTAATAATATCATCACGCCATTTTGCTCATGTCTAGGTGTTGTAACAGTATAGCTGGATAAATTATTTACTACGCTGCATAGTCGCAATACAGTGAACCTATGGTTTATTATACAATCAAAACAATTGTCCAGTTTTTTTTCATTTAAATCTAATATGGCTTAGTCCACGAACACTAGCTTACAAGCAACAGATAACTTTCTGGTGAAAAAATGAGATTAAAACTCGGATTCCAATTTACATTGTCCGAAAATACGATACGGTAAACGAAGTAGGAAGGTATTTATTTTTTGTATGCTGAAAAACAAAATCTTTTGTTTTTAAAAATCTGGTAGTGAGATTGAAAATAATATATATGTAAATTTGTAAGGGTGGAAAGGACAATGAAAGAAATTAAAAGCAAAAAAACTGCAAAAATCATTAAGAGGGAATTGTGATTCTAATCATCAAACGCTGTAAACATTGCCTCAATGAAAAGATCATTGTACAAAGGAAAGGGGATAGCATGAATCGTCTGAATTTTTTACTGCTTGTCTTAACTTTCAGCCCTTTCCGAATATCCGTGAATACAAATGACAGGAAAAGAATAAAAAATGGACAAAGTTGGGCGTTCAACCCACTCGGTAAATAGCATCTTCTAGGCGGAGTTCAACAGTATTTGATTTGGAAATAAAAGGCTTTTGTTTAGCTTTATCCAGCATTTTATCAAAGGATATAGCCCGATACTGCAATAATGTGATTTGGAAACCAGTTTGATGTTTCTTGATGAAGATTTTATGCTCTTTCTCTTTGTGACTTCAGAAAATCTTGTTCATTCATTTTTTTTCAAATTCGCATGAATGAAACATTGGGAATATGGCTTTCGGAAGGTTATAAATAAGAATTGAAATACGATATATGACCAAAATATTTTGCCATTAGTAATATATGATATTGACAGCTTTGTACTTCATTTGTAACTGTTTTATGGGGCAGGTGGCTCCGTGCTATTACATCGGCCTGTGGATTTGAGATCCCCACAGCTGACAAATTTTTTTCATTACATTATAACTATTCATGTGGCTCCCACTCCACTAAAATTTTTGGGAGCCGTAAATTAACAACTGGTAACGGCACTTCACGCGCAAAATATATCACCGAGATCTGCTACGGCAAGTTTCTTTTATCCAGTAATGGTAGAAGGCGTAACTATATACTTATTTATTTTTATTTAAACTTATTTTGTTTCATTTTTGCTCAGTTAAATTATTTCCTAACTTATTTTTTTATTGAAAGGCTTACTATTCTTGCGTTTTCATTACATATTCCAAGTGCTAACCATATTATTTTATCATAATTTAACATATGGTTTATCACTACGAGTAAAGCAATTTATCTAAATATGTAGAAAAATACAGTGTTCTATTGCAAATTAGAAAAAAATATCAGTTAATTACTGCGACACCGGAAGTGATATTATAAATATGTTTGCGCTAGTATTAACATATTATAAATCATATTATATGACAGAAATCGTTAAATCAATAAACGTGCTATGTATAATGTTCTATATTTAAAACTTATCTTGTACCATATCCGTATTATTTAATTACGTATTTTACAAAATTTTATTCTAAACATATATTACAATTATTGTTATATACCTGTATACATGGGCGTCCGCAGGGAGAGGCAAGGAGGGGCGCGCGTCCCCAGCCCCTGGATATTAACTAGGGTGGTGACCACGACTCTCGAACATAGGACTTTAACATGTAAAACTATAATTTTGTAATTTCCTGCTTCCCTAAATATTTTAAGCAAAAAAGCTTGAAATACAAATTTTAGGGCATACAATTTTGCAAGTGATCCTATGAACAAAATTAATTTTGCATACTATAAAACGACACAAATTAGATTTGAAAATGACCAAAATTGCCTCAAAACTATCGATAGGCATGAAATTGAAACAAAATTAAACAAATGTTTGACGTTTTATTTGTTAAAATAAGTGAAATAATAAATGAAGAATTCATGCAAAATTAATATATATATATATATATAAATTAAATTATAAGTTTAAAGATAATAAATTCAAGCTGAAACTGAATTTCCAGCAGTATTCTTATGGCCGGTTAGCGACATGTTCTCTATCGTAACGATTGAGTAATCTAAGTTTATTACGTGTACACAGACACAAAATATTAGAAAATAAAAACTGTAAAACTGCTAAATCGGAATTTATTGAAGAGTTTTTAGAAAATTGTCCTTCCTCTTCAATTCAACCCAGACGATGAAGACTAGTAATTTATTTCACAAATTTAAATATTTTTTATCTATTTGTTATGTGTATTTGGTTTTATATTATGTAAAAAAAATATTTTAGAAATTTATGTATATCTGAGAGTTTTTGCGATTCGCCCCCCTCCCCCTGGAAAAATGTCTGTGGACGCCCATGCCTGTATATAGCGTAGAAGACTAACTATATAAAGCCGGTAAAAAGTTCAGACATGAAATTTATTTAAAATAAAATTTTATGTACAAATACAAAAATTTGTGGAGATGTCATATATGGGGTTGAAATATAACTCTTAGCAACTTGGTGAATAATTTTTACACTATTTTAGTGGTTAAATGTATTTTAGTTGACGCCGAAAAAAGAAATAATAAAACTATCGTAACCATTTTTCGTCTGAGGGCTAAAATTGCCATCCTAACTAAATTTTCTAACGAAATACTCGTATATTACTATCTTTAAAACAAAAGATACATTACATGAAACAACTAGGAATATTTTCTTCTAGGTCATCATATATGTAATATTTGCCGATTTTTACGTTTTATTAATTTTAAAATGTAAATGAAGAGTGATGAAGAATAAACTAAAGTCGCTAAAACAGAATGTGCCCAATTACAAACAAATTAATTTTTAATACTTTCGAAAAATATTTTTTTAATACGCACTAACCAAAATAGTTACTTTGTTTACACGCCGAAAAATGCCATTTAAAATACATAAATGATTTTGTTGTTGTTGAAAAATAAGTATTATGAACACACCTACCTATTGTGGTAACTGGAACGCATTTAAATAATTCTTTGATACTTGCTTTTGATTAGGAAAGTAAGCTGACTGACATAGTACAAACATCAAAATGATTTGAAGAAGCTCGCTTAATGACTACGATGATTTAATATTAACAAGCAAATAAATAGGTATGTCGGCCAAAAAAATGAATGCTTTATGTGTGCGTTAGGTATTTGTACATTGCCCGATTTTATTAAATTACTCCTCTTCGCGTCGTGCTTTAATTTAAAACCTCCTACCGCAATTTTAATGTAAATAACTATTTTTATTTTTATTTGATATGTACGGCTATATCTACCAGAACTTTATAAACTTTGCCTCCTGGACGCTGATGTTGGAACTTTAGCTTCTTTTGTCTTTTTCTACGAGAAAAAATAAAATTCATCAATTAATTTAATCATTTACTTTTTATGTAGTTATATTTTTAATAATTTAATGCAAGTTTTAATTTGAAATATTCAGAAAAAGTCTTTGGCATAGACTATTATTATTTTGGTTGAATATTTAAATTAAATACCTATCTATCGGTTCTATCGGACAATCGAGTAAAGAGTGATTAACGGACAGTTTGCTATAAATTTTCTACACACACCGGCAAAATTAGGGGAACACAAAAAAAAGTTATATTTTTAGCGAAATTTTATAATGATTTACCAGGAAAATTAAGGAAACATAATAATTCATATTTTTGCGATGTTCTATAATTATTTATTTGACTACAACTATAAATAGACTAAATTGAATGAAATAAAAGTAATTGAGGAAAAAATGTGAAAATAATTAAATTAAATTTATGTCTCATTATTACAAATAGGGGTATTATCAGTAACATGTGTTACTCCCACGAGACCTAATCACTGCTTTTCTGCTCATGCTTTCAATTAATTATCAATATAATTAAATCATTAAAGAACATCGCAAAAATATGAATTATTAAGCGTTTCCTTAATTTTTCTTGGAAAATAATTACAAAACTTCGCTAGAAATATGACTTTTTTTGTGTTCCCCTAATTTTGCAGGTGTGTGTATATGTAAAATTTGCATAAGTTTAGTTATTTTTATAACAAGTGCCGAAAAAGGCGTGCAGATTTACGTACTCGGCAAGCCTTGTGCGTTAATCTCTGCACTTGCACGTAACCTTTTTCGACACGTGTTATAAACAACATTTTTCCTACAACTGTGCGATTTAAAATAGTTATTTTTATAACAAGTGCCGAAAAAGGCTCGTTACGTGCAAGTGCAGAAATCTGCACGAGCACGTAATCTCTTTCGACACGTGTTATAAACAACATTTTTCCTACAACTGTGCGATTTAGTAAATCACTAAAATAGTATCCAAATTTAATTGTTTTTAATATTACACGAGAACGATGTTTTAAGGTGTTAAGGTATTTAAAAATATTTTACTAACGTCAAGATAATTTCTTCAAAATCGTTTAGAATGGAATAGTACAGTGAGTGATTCTTCTTTATCATAAATACCTCCAAAGATAATTGAAGCTCCGGATCATGCTACGTTGCATCTATTTTCGACAATGACAATCAACCTGCTACTGGTACTTCTGAAGCCTCCGAAATTGTTGTCAATAATATTACTGTTAATAATATGAACAGGTACGGAAGAAATCAATGTTTCTTTAGACAATACAAAAGTTTCCATTTCACATTATGTCAATATAAGCAACTGTAACAACTATGTTAATAATATACACAAACAATAAATATTATGTATTTCACTTACTCTTTAAATAAATCAATTTATCGATATATTTTACTTTGTTCGGTTCTTTTTATTAGTTGTCTACAGATTAGATATACTGCAATTTAAGGTTATATACTACTGCATATTTACTAGCGCTGGCTTACTGCATCTTCTTCCATAAGCGTCTGTGGCCAAAATATGAAATCCGCGCTTGGCGCGAAATTTAAATCGCTCTCAAAAAAACTTTTTATACAGTTGCGTAATGAAGCACTTTCCGCACTAGTGTTTCTTTGCTTTCAGAAACGCACTTGGTCGGCATTCATTTACTTTCCATACGTACCAAGGCAATTATAGTTACGTAATAACAAATAAATCGCACGGTTGTAGGAAAAATCACTAAAATATTATCAGGATTTATAAAATTTTAATGATGTTACACTAGAATGATGTTTTCGGCGTTGCTATGGTTAGTTTGTTGATTGCTTTGTTGTTCTATGTTATTTAAAAATATTTCACTAATTTCAAGATAATTAATCAAAATCGTCTAGATTTAAATATTATAATAAGTGATTCTACCTAAACATGTACATCTCCAGAGATAATTGCAGCCTTAAGCTGGATTTATAATGAAGTAACGTAGGAGGTAAAGTAAAATAAAGCAAAGTAAAAAGTAACGAAAGCAAATTACTGATTTATATTGAGAAGCAGAACTTAATACTGTTAGTCAATCAGAGGTATGTCGCAATTTGTATCCTTTTTCTTATAATTTTCCAACGACGTTGAACGTACTTAGCTAAAAAATAAATACATACCAAAATTTATTAATATAATAATATAACCTCAAAAACTTGCCGTTTGTTTTCAGATTTCCTAATTCTTTATACAATTATTGTTTTTTCTTAAAAAAAATTAAATCTTCTGATGACGTTGTCATGCAGAATTTTATTATCCTCTAAAAATTGTATTACTTGTCTGTCCATTTTTGAAAAATATAGATCAAAATATTTGACAGTGACAGCTGATATTTCACGGTCGGTAATAGAGATTATAATACAAAGTTTAAAACGCTGATTTTTGATTGGCCAGCGGTAAGAAATGTTAGGTAAAGTAACGTAGAAAGATGAAAGTTGCATTGCTTATTTTATATTACTGATTGCTTTACTTTAATATAAATGGTTCTATTTAAATCACAAGTTTTAACTTGTTGCCTTACCTAATACTTTTGCGTTGCTTCTTGCGTTACTTCATTATAAATCCAGCTTTAGTCAAGCTACGGTAGAGCTATTCTTGGTAGTGACAATTAACCTGCTGCTGGTACTTCTAAAATCTTCGAAATTGTTGTCAAAAATAGTTCTGTTTATAATATGAATCGGTACGGAAAAAATCAATGTTTCTTTAGACAGTATAAAAGTTTCCAGTTCACATTATGCAAATATAAGCAACTGTAACAACTGTATTATGTACACAAGCAATAAATATTATGTATTTCAATTACTCTAAATAAAATCATTTCTTTTTGTTAATTATCATATTTCACAATCAAACACCTGCAAGTACTCTCTGCTTATTCTAATGTGTACAGATAAGGAATACTGATGATATTATGCGCAATATTTATAAAGGTTATGTTTATAAACATCAAAATATACTATGGCATATCTACATCTTCCATAAGCGTCTGTGGCTAAAATATTAAATTCTGGGCTCGGCACGAAATTTAAATCGGTCTCAGTTAAATTTTCTTTTGACAGTTGCGTAAAGCACAAATTACTTTCGGCACTTATGCTTTTCGTTTACAAAAACGCACTTAGTCTGTATTTGTCTCCTTACCACATATAACCAAGGCAATAGTAGTTACGTAATAAGAAAGAAATCGCACACTTGTAGGAAAAATTATTTTATGTTAATACTTAACAATGAAATGGGGTAATGACACAGTGGTAGCAAATCGGCCTGTGGATCCAAAGAACCGTGGTTCGATTCCCACAGCCGACAAAACATTTTCACCAATTTAAAATTATCCCTGTAGCTGCCCCACCACTAACATCTGTGAGGGCCGTGATTTGACGGCCGGTAACCGCACTTCACGCGCATAAATATATAATTTACCGAGATCTGCTTCACCAGAGTGCCATGCCCAGTAATGGGTAGAAGGCGTGATAATATATTTATATTTATTTATTTTACATTATAAAAATACCAATATCTACAATATGAAGCGCACATATATTTTTTTAAATTACATGGTTTTTGAAATTATAAATACTGTAGAATGTCTCTGAACTTATCTGCAGTGGCGCTGCGATCTAAACATGTAATCCCTATAACGACGCTTGCTTATATAAAAATAATTTCTCGATACACAAATCCTATATATTTAGGTAGGTACCATGTATTTTGTTTTTTACGAAGATTTGCAATAATTATCAAAAAAAAATTTCTTAAGTCTAATGGGATATAACGAATACCAATAAAACTGATATCACATGTGATAAGCCTATTTTTGTGTTTGTGATGGACACACTGTATTTCTTAGAAAAAATAAATTGGACTTACTAACTGTTGCGTTACTCAAAATGACATGTTTTATTATGATTTTTTTTCCTATTTTTGGGGTTTCTTGTTATATCAGTTAATCTTCGGGTTGGGTCAGCTATCCATCGGATCGGGTCAGTTTGAATATCCATTGGGTCGAGTCTAGTACCCATCGGATCGGGTTGGATACCTATGGGGCCTGCTCGGGTATTGATCGAATTCAATAGGATTTTTTTTTTTTTTAATAAACATTTCTAGTCTTAATTATGTATTCTAATTGCATTTGACAACCTTACATTGTTTGTTAGATCAGATAAATTACGTATTTTAAAAATTTTGATTGAATGATTAATGACAGCGTATAATTCAAGTGACAACAAATATATAATGACTGTTTGTTTTTAGTGTTACTGACTAAGTATATGTAAAGCATTTGACAGAAGACCGACTAAAAATTCTACATCAAATTTGAATACAAGAGTATCACTACATAAATAAAAAATGGATTGTGTACTTTATTGAAAATATACTCATGATAAAACGTAAATAAATTTTTAAATTGTGTGTATTACAATTATTATTAATTATAAGAACATGATTTGGTATCCAATAGATTTCAATTCATATTTTGACAGTTATAAAAATTTTAGGCTAGCTTTAAATAATTCATTCATGCTTAGAATTTTCAACTGTGAACTCATGCTAACACGATGAGTCGTCAACTAAAAAATCTCTAATTCCTAAATTTCATATTCATTCATGTTAGACAATTTCGTTGAATTGTCTCTCATTGTCTTCAATCTCCGTGATAAATACATTCCTACTTCCCTATAATTCAATTCAGTGATTCTAATTATAAGGATTTTAAATTTTTGAAAACGATTCTTTTTATTTTAATAATAATTCTATAAGCTGAACTACTTATTATTATTTTTTTTAATATAAAGATTAACATAATTCATATTTTGTATGCGGCGCATTTGGTTTAATTGACTATTAAAATAATAAATACTATTTAAAAAGCTATCTAATCAGGAGAAATAAATAATTAATTCGGGGCCCAATTAATAAACGTTAAACTCAATGTTTTCGGATTAAAAGAAGCCTATTCAGCAACCCTAGAACCATGCCTATTCTTGCTTCATTATTTTGTACTACGTTAATATTGTAACTAAAATACTGGTATAGTATAAGTCGACATACGTCATTCACTCGATGTTAATTTTTAATCGGCGGTATAACAAATACTTAAGGAATCCAGCCATTGTATACTTGTTATTACATTACCTATATGGTAAAATTAATACTGTTATGAGGGCAGGGTGAAAAGTCCCTGAAAAATAAAACAGATGGCGCCACAATCGCAAATCTTATGTCACATTTGTGATGTACCATCTTTAACTAGAACGCATTAAAATTTTCAGACTGATATGTCATTCAGTTCTGTTTTGACACCTATCGAAAGCAAGCAACCTTGAAGATTTTTGAAAACATGGAAAAAAGTGAATTTCGCGTCTTGATTAAACATTATTACTTGCGTGGAAAAAACATTACGCAAACCAAAGCATCGTTTGTTAAACATTATAGGGAGTCCTCACCATCGATTGGAACGATCCACAAGTGGCTTACTGATTTTCGTTGTGGTAGTATGACCACAGAGGACGCCGAACGTTCTGGTCGTCCAATTGAGGTTACAACGCCAGAAATCGTCGATAAAATCCATGGTATGATATTGGACGATCGGCGAGTTAAAGTGCATGAGGTTTCTGAAGCTATAAGCATCTCAACCGAACGGGTACGGAACATTTTGCATAAATTTTTGGATATGAGAAAGCTATCTGCCAGATAGGTGCCGCATTTGCTCTCTGTTGACAACAAGCGCGACCGTGTGCCATGTTCAAAGGAGTATTTAACGATGTTCAAGCGCAATAAGAAGGGCATTTTGCCCCCCTGCGATTTTTATCTATTTCCAAACTTGAAGAAATGGCTCGGCAGAAAGAGATTTGGCTCCAACGATGAGGTCATCGCTGAGACAAACGCCTATTCTGAAGGATTGGCAAAATCGTATTATTTGGAAGGGATCGAAAAATTTGAAAAACGTTGGACGAAGTGCATCAAGCTACAAGGAGATTATGTTGAGAAATAAAATATGTTTTGACCAAATAAATCATTTCTTGTTTCATTTTTCAGGGACTTTTCAGCCTACCCTCGTAATACCTATAATTGAATAATATTTACCTGAACTGGCATAATGCTATGTTGCCAAATGCAATCCGATTAATCTATAAGCTAGTCTAGAGAAACTAGTCTGGATATTACTCGGATGTGCAGAATATTAGCCAATAATTGAACTGAATTAAATTGAACTTCTTATAATCCACGTCTTACGTTAACATTAAAATCGCCATCTAAAATGAAACTTCTTTATTATTTAATCGACTTTATATCTTCGCTTTTTGTAATTTCAATAGTGGAACAAAATAAAAATATACTTTGTATATTTCAAGTTAACTGTGGTGTATTAAAGCAAATAAGTATTTGTTCAAAGCGAACAAAATTTAATGGCATGCTGGCATACTCCAACTAAAAGCTCTAACTCTAAATCTAAGAAGTAAATTTATATATCAAATAAAACTAAGAACAGTATTAGAACTCATGAAACAGAACCCCGTTTGTCCTTTTATTCTGACCAGAAAGACAAACAGACAATAAGAAACTTGCTAAACGGGTATTACAGCTGTACGCCTTATGGTATTTTACTGGTTGCCATAGTAATCCGAAGTATACCGTATAGGAAAGCGCATTTTCTGCTCCAGTGCATTTACGAAGCAACTGAAAACAATATTTCAGTCACTTGTGCCACTCCTTAAGCCGAGCCTGTGAGCACTGGCTTGATACAAGGAATTATTTTATCTGCAATGGCTTTGTAGTGGTACCTGTGGTGGTTTGCGAGCATTTCCTACTACGTTACTGCTCCGAAAAGAACATTAATATAATGTGTTTGTGGCACATTGGCTTTATTACAGCTTTTTGTTCGATTTAGTTTGTATATCCACAAGTAGGACATATAGCTTGTTATAAGTTTAATATAATTCCATTAACATATTTGGGAGCAGTGATGAAATAATTATTTATTTTACTGAATATTGCTCCACGACTTTAAATAATCAATAGCGTTTCATTATTTGACAACGTTGTCATGGACATGAGTGAATTAGTAAGTGATAATTGCACTTGTGCAATTACAGTGGTAATTTGCACTAGTGCAATTATCGCGATAATTTTCTGTATAAAAGATTGACAGTTTTTTAAAAGGAATGAAAGAATTAAAAGAACCAGAAAAAAACACAAATATGATATCCGACGCCCAATCTGAGCAAAAGGCAGAGAGAACGAAAAAGAACATTTAAATAAAATTGATTTTAGGAACTAACAAAGTAAATATTTATATGTGTAACAATAACAATATCATTATTTACCGATTATCTTAATTTTTATCCATCAAAACCGAATATATCAAAGCATGACAAATGAATTAAATAAAGCGTAATAATCATAAAATAGGTACGTAAAATAATTTATAAATCAATAATAGAAATATAACACATAGTTTTAATCAAATTATCATGACTTGTGCTGAACTAAAAAAACTAAATACAATATTATGTAAACATGCAAATAAATACAATATTTTGCATTCAAAAATCTATTTATATTTTGATTTTAGTTTTTCGGATATTTGTTTGTAGTTTAAATTTACTATAACAATTCTTTTAAAAAAATATAATGAAACAAATTAGTAATTTTTCGTATCATCTCGTTATATCCTGCCAAAAAAATCAACTGAAAATAAGAACCTTCATTTAATTTTTTTCTTGTGATTTCTCGTGTTTGCAAAATAATAAATTATTAATATCGTAACTATCCTTAAACGAAACAATAAAATCAAGTTCATTTGAATTTTGACAGATATCTGCTAAAGAACCTTTGTATTATTTTTTGTTCATATGCACTTTCGCACGAATTGTACAATTCCAAAATTTAAAATAGTTAGTGGTAATTTCTATCAGTTCAATAAATTTAAATCAAATTGTTTAATTTCTGCAGCATTCATTATTTTAGATACAGTTTATTTAAATAGCTTCAATTTGTGCTCACTTGTATACCAAAAAACTGTAAGAAACCCCAATGGCTGGTGTTTTGTTTCGCCCAATTAAAGAGCTAAACAACTCTTATGGATAAGAGGCAATTAAAGCTCAGGATTAAAATACTGCAGGTTAATTTATATTCTCTCCAGAAAGTACAACGTCCACGTCATTGACTTTATAGTTTCTCTTTTTTAGTATTTCACTGGTCTACGGTTTACGTTAGCGCTTCCGGTTTCGTTCCGAGCGGAAACAAAACGAAAAGGCTGCGTGTAAACTTCTACCTGAACCACAGGCCACAGATTTAAAAGAGTTATCGCATCTATTACGTACCTTTTCTCTTTTTTGTGTGCTTTATTTTCTTTTTATAGCCACTAACTGTAGAAAAATTGCTGGTTATAAGATTTTATGAGTTTCCTAAAATTTTGTCTTAGTATAAATATTTTGAATGGTACAACTTTTTTTTATAAAGAAATTCTACTTGAGTTTCTTAATTTAAGTGAAATATTCCTAATTCTAATAACTATCAATTTTGACCATACAAGTAGTTCGCAGCCTAAATATAAAATAACATCAAGTAATATTGATTTTTTTTATGGACGTATTCAGAAACTCATACTGTCAATTTGATATGGTAGTTACAATTTTTATATTGTGTCAAAAGACAATACCGGATAAAAACAAAAAATTCAGTTGCGACTATTTTCTTGGTGAGTAGAATATTACAGAATTTGGTGATTTTCATACATTTTTAATTCATTACTATGTCAACCTTATTCTGTTATTATTTTCTGTCAGTCAAAATTATATGTTGTACTTTATGTTAATAATAGCCTATAAAGTGGTTTAAAATCATTACAATTTTATCGATATAAAAATTAAAATGAGAAAACCCTTGAAACCGGATAGATTTACTGTGGATCCGAATTCTTCAAAGGCTAGTGAAGAATGGACTCATTGACTAGTACCGTTTGGAAATTTTGTCTTATATATTAAAGATCTTCAGAATGCCGATAAATTAAAAGTCCTTATTAATTACGTGAATCATAGACTATTTCAATCGATTGTTTGATGCAACAGTTATGCAGAAGCAATCAAAATTCTGAAAGAAATATATGTATTCGGACGATACTGTTTAGCTAATCGAGAACAAGAAGCTGGCGAGACAATCGATCAATATTTATTAGTTCCAAAATAACTAAGTAAAGATTTTCAAAATGTGACAACATAAGAAAATAGAAATCACTTTATACGAGACACTTTTATTAGTGGATAAACTAGAATTGGATGATGCATTCAATCAGGCTCGAGCTCTTGAATTCGCAAAAACACTTCTAAGCTTATAACAACCTATAACTTATGAATGCTTCGCATCGTGAAGAAAATATTTCGTATCAAGACAGCTGCTATTGTTGGTGAAAATTGTATTTTAGCTGCTACTCAAAACTGTCTACAAAAATCTCTAATCAAAGTTAAAGTTAATCAAACTTTTGCGAATGCGAAGTTTTCATTAATAAATAAACATTTTGTAGAAAATGCTGATCTAAAAACGAACCCTAGCAGTGGGAGAATTCGAATGGCTACGACTTCTTTATTTTTTAATGTAATTGGATATTGTTTTGTTCACCTACAAATACTGGATAATATAAGATTTATAAGATTTACAGTACTAGCTGATTTATGTACTGATATCATCATCGGACACGATATACTTGGGTATTCGAAACTTTAAGTTAATTTTGGAGGATGTAAACCAGTTCGAAGACTTTGTTGTTTATTAGCAGCAATAAATGAACCACCAACTCTTTCTTGTAATTTATATCCAGATTGTAAACCAATTGTTATAAAATCACGACGTCACTCATTTGCCAATTTGTCAATAATGTAGCTACTACCTGTTTTGTTAATTTATTAATAATGTGTTATTACTATTTTTAAAATTTACTGCTTATCAAATAAATTGATTAAATTTTTATTTGCAAATCATATTTTATAACAATCAATTACTATTAAATGAAATATAATCTTTCTCTTTTGCCATACATGAATTTCCAAATTCCGAAGTAATAGTAACTAAAAATTTCATCTGGAGTACTAAAGAGATTACGTTGGTCCTTTAATAAGCGCCTCTCTGGGTGCATATAATTTTTTGTAAAAAAAATATGTATTGATTGAAATAACCTATTATTTCATATCTATTATCAATAAATACAAGAGGTTTCTATACCTGTGAACGAAAATTTAATGGGCTATACAATTTGATAATTATATTTTTGAAATTCCCAAAAATAAGTGCCCTTTGTTTGAAGTGTTTATTTCTAGTACAAGTGGTTTGAAAGCAAATTTAATATTTTTTATAAATAATGTCAATATATAGTTACAGCATCTACAGAGAGTTATAAAATAGCACCATAGGACAAGGAAAAATATAAATTTTATTAGTTATTTGAAAATAAGGATAAGTTACAAAAACAGATGTCAGTTATTAATTTCACGCCGTGACTAAAATGTGCAAATCCACAGTTTGTCAATATGTGATTAAGATGTTATTTAACGCCATGGAAACCAATTCGTTAAAAGATATTTGAATAATGGGTTTAGAAAATAGTGCAAGAAGATATACTGTTTATATGAGTACAATTTAAAAGCACGAGCGAAGCGCGTATGGTGCAAATGATGTCTTCGTGCACGAGGTTTGTATAATGCATTTTGTAACAAGCAAAAATTATATAATCGACAATGATAAAATTTATTAAATTTAAAGCGAGAATTTACATTAATGACAGTTTAGTGTGCCATGAATTGACATTAGTAATATGAAAATAAATAATTTATATTTTTCTCATAAGTTTGTGAAAATATGTCTGATTCATTTTAATATTTAATTTCAAATACGCCTCCCGAAGTACGAGGAGGAAATAATAACGTAGTACAATTAGTGTTTTAATAGTCAAAATTTAGAACCATAAAAATGGATATTTTTTCAATTATTTGAAGAACGAGTGCGCAAAATCAAACTTTACATCAGTTTCTGGGGTAATGTAAACGTTATTTTGCCATAAAACAATCACTTTGTGAACTCATAACAGCGATAGAGAATGTAATGGAAAGTTAATATGTGTGATCGCGACAATCGAACATAGGGTTTTAACATGTAAAATCATAATTTCATAATATCCTGCTTTCCTAATTATTTTAAGCATAAAAGCTTCAAATAAAAGTTTTAGGGCATAACATTCTTCAACTAAAGCAATAAACAAAATTAACTTTGATTTCTGTGTAACGGCACAAATTAGATTTGAAAACGACTAAAATTGCCTCAAAACTATCGATAACCATGGAATTGAAACAAATGTTTGACGTTTCATGTGTCAAAACTGTCAAAATATTTTTTGTATTCATTATTTAATTTATTTTGATAGATAAAACGTCAAATATTTGTTTAATTTTGTTCAATTCCATGGCTATCGATAATTTCAAGGCAATTTTTATCATTTTCAGATCTAATAGTACATATATTTCACAATAAGGTAGGATAGTGATATTTTATTTTACGAAGCGGTTGTTTTAATACGCTGAGTCAAGTAAAAACACTTTCCTGACATATTATATAAATTTTTTTCTGAAACCGTTTAATTGAATCAATAAATTTATCATAAGTAATTAAAAAAATGTTTATTTTTTTATATGAATTGTATTAAAAGAAGACTACGTATCCAAGGTTACAAAAAACAGAGAGATAAAATATTTTTTCCTACAACTGTGCGATTTCTTTGTTATTACGTAACTATAATTGCCTTGGTTACGTATGGAAAGTAGATGAATGCAGACCAAGTGCGTTTCCGAAAGCAAAGAAACACTAGTGCGGAAAGTGATTCATTACGTAACTGTCAAAAGAATATTGTTTTGACACCGATTTAAATTTCGCGCCGAGCGCGGAATTCATATTTTGACCACAGACGCTTATGGAAGAAGATACGGTGAACCAGCGCTAGTAAATATGCAGTAGTATATTTTGACGTTTATAAACGTAACCTTAATTTGCAGTATATCTAATCTGTAGACAATTAATAAAAAGAACCGAACAAAGTAAAATATATCGATAAATGGTTTTATTTAAAGAGTAAGTGAAATACTTCATATTTATTGTTTGTGTATATTATTAATACAATTGTTACAGTTGCTTATATTGACATAATGTAAAGTGGAAACTTTTGTGTCTAAAGAAACATTGATTGCTTCCGTACCTGCTCATATTATTACCAGTAATATTATTGATAACAATTTCGGAAGCTTCAGAAGTACCAGCAGCAGATTGATTGTCATTGTCGAAAATAGATCCAACGTAGTATGATCCGGAGCTTCAATTATCTTTGGAGGTGTTAATGATAAAGAAGAATCACTCACTGTACTATTCCAATCAAGATGATTTTGAAGAAATTATTTTGACGTTAGTGAAATATTTTTAAATAACGTAGAACAATGTGCAAGCAATCAACAAACAAACCATAGCAACGCCGTAAAACATCGTTCTCATGTAATACGATATCATTAAAATTTTATAAATTTTATAAATTTTAATAATATTTTAGTGATTTACTAAATCGCACAGTTGTAGGAAAAATGTTGTTTATAACACGTGCCGAAAAAGGTTACATGCTCGTGCAGATTTCCGCACTCGGCAAGGCTCGTGCGTTAAATTCTGCACTTGCACGTAACGAGCCTTTTTCGGCACTTGTTATAAAAATAACTATTCCTAGAACTGTGCGATTTCTTTGTTATTACGTAACTATTATTGCCCTGGTTACGGGTGGAAAGGAGACAAATGCCGACCAAGTGCGTTTCTGTAAGCGAAGAAACACTAGTGCCGAAAGTAATTTTTGTTTTACGCAACTGTCAAAAGAAAGTTTAATTGAGAGCGATTTAAATATCACGCCGAGCGTGGAATTTCATATTTTAGCCACAGAAGAAGATGCGGTGTGCCAGTGCTAAGAAACATGCAGTAGTATATTTTGACGTTTATAAACATAACCTTAAATACCAGTATATTTAATCTGTAGGCATCACATTGAGCAGACAAGAACTCAAGTATATCATTATTAAATATGATAAATTAAAGAACCAAACAAAGTAAAATATATCTAATACAAAGACAAAATTTCAATTGCGCTATGGAACCGAGTCTTAATAAATAAGAAAAATAGAAAATTTCCACAAAAAAATACAGCACATTTGAATCAACTTATTAGGTCATCATCAAACGGCTGGTCAGTTCAGCTTTAACCATAGACGCGTTTCGCTCTGTGGGAGCTCATCAGTATGGTGCGATCAA
Source organism: Pterostichus madidus (assembly GCA_911728475.2). Taxonomy (NCBI): domain Eukaryota; kingdom Metazoa; phylum Arthropoda; class Insecta; order Coleoptera; family Carabidae; genus Pterostichus; species Pterostichus madidus. The sequence continues at coordinate 21,491,880 of OU452308.1, read as the reverse complement.
CTATCCAGTTAGACCAACTAGGGGCTAGTGAATTGTGATACTGTTTAGGCTGAACTGACGGATTTTAAGAATATATAAAATATATCGATAAATGGTTTTATTTAAAGAGTAAGTGAAATACATGATATTTATTGTTTGTGTATATTATTAATACAGTTGTTACAGTTGCTTATATTGACATAATGTGAAGTGGAAACGACTGTCTAAAAAAAACATTGATTTCCTCCGTACCTGTTCATATTATTAACAGTAATATTATTGCCAACAATTTCGGAAGTTGTAGAAGTACCAACAGCATGTTGATTGTCATTGTCAAGAATAGATCCAACATGGCTTGATCTGAGACTTCAATTATCTTTAATGGTGTATATGATAAAGAAGAATCACTCACTGTATTATTCCAAGCTAGACGATTTGAAGAAATTATCATGAAATTAATGGAATATGTTTAAATAACTTAGAACAATGTGCAAGTAATCAACAAACAAACCATAGCAACGCCGTAAAACATCGTTCTCGTGTAATATCATTAAAATTTTTAAATTTTGATAATATTTTATTGATTTTCTAAATCGCACAGTTGTAGGAAAAATGTTGTTTAATCACGTGCCGAAAAAGGTTACGTGGCCGTGCAGAATTCTGCACTTTCACGTAACAAGCCTTTTTCGGCACTTGTTATGAAAATAATTATACCAGACTGTTTTGTACTTTACCAAGCTGTTATTTTTGTTGTAGCGTTGGATAGGTACTTTACTTGACTGTTTTGGTAAAAATCTACTTTCTTGCCGGTTTCAGAAAAACGATATTTTCCAATCAACAAGCAAGTCATAGCAACTCCGGAAAACATCGTTCTAATATATCATTTTAATTTTAAAAATTCTGATAATATTTTAGTGACTTTAAATTATCAATTGTAGGAAAATTTTTGTTTATAATACGTGACGAAGAAGGTTACGTACACGTAACAAGCCCTTTGTACTTTAACAGACTATTATTTTTGTTGTAGTCTTGGATACACTTGACTTTCTATACTAAAATTGGTTATTAAAGTAAGCACTTTCTTGCTGGTTTCAGAAAAAAAATATTTATAGTGTAATACGCCGTAGAGAAAATTCAGATGTGTGAGTCCAACATGTGAAAGTGGGGATCTTACTATGTTATGAAACTGACTGTCAATCTCGTGCTTGGCGATTAACAATTTTTACAAATTTTAAATCAATAATTTCATATAAATCTAATTATATACATTTTACTAATTACTTTTCATACATCACAAAAGATTATTTTGCGTATTATCTTAAGTTATGTAGTAAAGTTTGTTTTATTGCCCGGTACCTATTGAAAATGTGGAATAAAACGTTTTGTCGCACGTCGTACGATAAACAGTCCCCTTTGGCACTGAATATGAGTAAATAATGACTCATTGTGCCCATGAGTGTGGAAAATTTCTTTTTTTCACTACTAGCCTAGAAACTTACAATTATTTACCACTTTTTGAGTCATGAAATTGTTTTTTATTACCACTTGTTTAGACACGGTTAATAATGTATTATTATTGATCAAGTTTAATACAGCAAAAGTCACCTTTTAAACAAATTCAAGCCTTAATTTATTGTATTGTATATGTCACTGCATTCCATTTTTTTACTGCACATTTTGATCCTACTTAATTTCTGTAAGAAACACAATTTTCTGGACCAATTTCACTAAACACTATTATAAAAATCTTAAATGAAACGGCAAATAATAAAAATAATGTTAAGAAAAAAGAATTTAATATTTTGCGTAGTTAGTTGCTGTGTATATTAATTAACAAGTAAATATTAACGTCAAAATGTTTATGTTATCATCAATATAACTCTTTATACAGGATTGGTGTGGAATGTACTATTTTCTATCTTTATTGCAGAAAAATCACTACTGTAAGATATTAGATGCGAGTGAAATGTCTTTATATACTTACGCGCTCGTGTGTTAAATATGGCCTTAGGAATCCTTAGTGTATATGGAGAATGAATAAATACAAAAATGTATTTCATAGATACATGTAATTGAACGTTTCGACCCGACACGCGAGTCATCATCAGCATATTTAAAATAGAAACATAAGCTCAACGTAATTTATAATGTAATATGAGTAGAAACTCTTTATATCATAACCCAACAACAAAATGTCAGAAAACAAAATAGAAACAACATCTCCACATGGAGATTGGGACAATTCTGAAAGATTACGTTGAGCGTATGTTTCTATTTTAAATATGCTGATGATGACTCGAGTGTTGGGTCGAAACGTTCAATTACATGTATATATGAAATAAATACTTGTATTTATTCATTCTCCATCTACACTAAAGATTCCTAAGGCCATATTTCAAATTCTAAGTGATTCTTGGATCCATCTTAACCTCACTATTATTTAACTAACTTATAATATAATGTACGATATATGACAAATATACAATAAATTTAACGATTCTGGTTATTTCGTTGATATACTAATAATACTAATAATTACGTCATAAAAAGTTAATTCCCAATAAAAAAACAAACGTCAAACAATGTTTTCAATATTAATTGAAAATAATTAACTATTGAATCTTTTCTTTCTTTTTGTAAATGCTCATATTTGTAACTTGTCTGATACTTTTATTCATAAAATCATATAAACATCAAAGAACTTCTTTTATTTGTTTGAATTTGACGTTTGATTCATGAGAACTGCTATTTTCAAATAAGAATGCAAAACGCATGATTTTATATCAAGATCAAGGTAGATGATAATGCACAGCCCAAAAGTTGAATAACATCCGAGGTCATTATCATCTTGTAACATCCGTAGTGCACGCATGATTTTATTTTTTAGCAGAATATGTAGAATAACTTTTTTATAATTATTATGATTGTAGTACTAGTAATGTATACAAGAGTATTAATCAACTGTGGTGTTGCGTTAACGAAGCAGGCATTAGAATCATAATGCCCACGTATAATGCCCTGGTCGTTATGTTTGTAATATATGTGCTTGGTATCAAAGCAATAAACAACAAATTATGTGCAATTGAAAAGTAAAATATTTGTGTCCCTTTTGAAATATATTCTTTTTTCTTTCAAAATTAGCCCAATGTGTTGAAATAATTTTTTTTTGGAAAGTTTTTAACAAAAACTTATAGTAGCGATAGAAAATGAGATGGAAAGTTAATATGGGAATATATGTTTTTCAGTATCCATTTAAAAAGAAAAATTTCAAAAATAAATTTGAAATTTAGGTAAGATTTATTATTGTCTTAATAGATGTTCTTTGAATATCCTACTGGAACTATATTTCTTGGAATATTAGTTCACTTAATGCGTTATGCAACTGAGTATTCCAATGATAGTTTATATTTATAATTGATCAGAAACATTGAAACGTGAAAAAACCTTTATAAACCAGACAGTGTTATTTACGAGTACCTATATATGTATGTAAATCTGTAATATAGGCTTATAAAGGCAGATTTTTTGCGCAACATATGTGGATATTTTTTTCAACTATCTGCAATGATATATAAAACAAATCGCTATCACAGACAGCTATCAGTTGTTTAACTCTGTAATGTGAAATTAAAAAATAAATATGTATTTGTACCAGCAAATTATATTTTTTATTCAATTTTGCCTTATAAACTCATATTTAATTGCTTGAATACAGACCATTAAAATTGTTTTATAAACAATCACTTAAAATTTTTATTTCACTAGTGTAACAGGTACTTGGTACTAAGTGGTAACTGACATACGAAAGAATTTACTTGATTAAATGAATAATCAAGAGTAGCGTAAATGCTGCCACCACGGAATATTTAACTCTATTCCGAAAAATAATTAAAATGGGACCGATGATCAAAATGGCGGGTATATGCGCGTATGCAAAATCAAACAAGTACTCAACAATAACAAAATTATATAATATTTAATAACGAATAACGAGTCAAAATAAATTATATAAATCAAAGATATTTTACGAACTGAATACTTGACGCTATATAAACCGAGGTATCTCTTACTCACTAAATACACAATCAATTCAATATTCCAGATTACTACAAGCATATGCAATCAACAATTCTCATTACCTAACTAAAATCTACTTACATGAACTCAGTACAATAAACTTCACAAAATAACAATGCGATCGAGAGAGGCCCTTAAACTGTGTAATCTCTTTGACCATTTCACACGAAAAGCTAAAATGCAAGTGGTTGCATTGCCCATGGTTCGAACATTTTATTACTAAGGGATGGGACAGTGGTTCTCAAAATAACGCTAACTGGGCACCACTCTCGCATAAGAAACTAGATGTTAAGAAAAAAACTTATTGACATCCGCTGATTAAGCTCCCAACTGAACAAACTAAAAAAAGAATTGTGGAATTTTCCACTGACAACAGAAAAACTAACCGTCAACCTTTTAACTTACTTTTAAATCTATTCAATTACAAAGTTAATTTTTATAGTAATAAACGCAACTGCCGCTTATTACACTAGTGAAATACATGTGGTAATGGCACAGTGGTTATCGTGTCGGCCTGTGGATCCAAAGAACCCTGGTTGGATCCCCACAGCCGACAAAACATTTTCACCAATTTAAAATTACCCCTGTGGCTCCCCCACCACTAACATCTTTGGGGGCCGTGATTAGACGACTGGTAACCGCACTTCACGCGCAAAATATATCACTTACCGAGATCTGCTTTGGCAGAGTGCCACACCCAGTAATGGGTAGAAGGCGTAATGATATATTTATTTTTATATTTATTTATTTGAAATACATGTCAATCAGAATAAATTAAAAGTTTATTAAATAATTATACATACATTATAAGGTATTGAAAAATTTAAAAACATTTTACTACGCATTTAACTTTCTTATTAACTAAGTTAGGTCTTATAAAGATTCGCTTATGAAAAAAAATGTTGCAGTTTTGAACACTGTCATTTTCAAAGTTTACACTTTTCGTAGCACTAACTAATTCATTGTTCACGACTTTATGTAAATGAACTGCATCATCAATTAGAATATCTTCATCTTCCATTTTCACTTTCTACAGACTGATACACAGTAAAGACTTTATTATAGAGAATTCACAACTATCATTCTCTACTTACGTTCCAATTTTTTTTCCTGTAAACAAATCAACCCATGGCACAATTAGCGATTATTGACATTTCAAGCTTCTGATTTCATTTATAAAAATCTAACATTCAAGTTTATTAGGGTAAAATTCAATAAACATTTGTATTACACTCGCGGTATTAAGTCGCTCGCGCGCTTACTTACACATACATTTAAACCGCTTGTATAATAAATAAGTATTATGTTTTTTGTTAAATTTATTTTTGTATTACTTCTGTTTATTTATTTTATTATAAATGATATTCCTTATTTTATATTTCTATATATTTGAACCATCCCCTTAAAAAAATCTTAGATCTATCCCTGTTAGTAATGTATACACAATGTTATTCTGTGCAACTACTTATACATTCTATCCCAGTTAAGCTTTGTAAGCCAGGAATATGTGCGTGGAACTATTATTTTACTGGGCAATTACGATAGTGATATGGATTATTTAGATAGTATCATGTAGTTTTAACTTTCTTAGATATATTTTTTAAGATGCGAAAAGAATATATTTCCACAAAATTAATACTAATAAAAAAAATCAGAATAACGTTAATTAATTTTTATACACAGATTTAAATATAATTTTTTCAAATGATTACCTGATGTTACTGTACCTACCTACCAGAAATGATAATATTACTTTAACTCTTCCGGTAGTATGGTGATGTAGTGTTATAGCTTTAGAATTCAAAGATCCCGAGTTCAAAAATATACGAACTACTGTAATTGAGATTCATTTCCTGCTGTACAGAATAGCGTAAATAAATCAATTACGTTATATATTAACGAATTAACTTTTCTTTTAGTTTATTTATAGTTCATTTGTAATATACGATATAGAAAATAATGAGCTTCAAAGATATAAGTACTATACAAAAATACATATTTCATTCTGGTGTACATTAATCATTTATTGATAATAAATAATATGGGACGCTGTAAATATTTTACCCTAGGGAAAAATGTATATACATAGGTATCTTTCACTATGTTAACCACTACCCTATTAATGGTTCTTTTAGTGTTGGGCAATAAAGATTTGTATTATTATTAAGATTATTATTTCCCCCCATTGGGATCTCATTATTGAAATTTTATCTGTATCTTTCATAAGTTGATATAAATTAATATGATAACGGAAAAAACATGCCTAAATAATACTGAAGTAAAACGATGTTGTGAAATTTATGCAACAGTTATTGATTTATATTACACGTACTTCCACAAAAGAATGGTTTTTCAATATGAATATAATTAATTAATGTGCTTATAATAAATTTATGCATTTAATTTAATTTGGCAATAGTGTGTTATTTAATTTTCAGCAGTTATAGAAATTTCATAATAGTTGGCCAACTGCAGATTCATTAAACAATCAAATAATAACAGGGATATGAATAATTAATTATTTATTGCTTCATTAGAATCTATAACTAGACAAATAGTTTATTATTGCGTGTTATAATTAAATTTTATCAGCTGGCTTTTATCTCACATATATTTATAATTTTTATCTGCTTCCTCGAATACTTAGTAATTTCACGAATTTTATTTTACTAGAACCTTAACTGCAATTCATTGGAAACAGGCAATTATCTGTGTACAATGGTTTCATTTTTATCATAGAGGGCGAAATGTTGATTTTATCGTAAGTTAAACAAATACTTCAGAAGCAAACTTTGAACAACGAACAATGAAATAGTAGCTACTACCTACATACATTTTACGAGTAGGTTTAAAGAAATATAAAAACAATTTATTACGATTATAAATATTACCGCAAATGCATTTTATATTCTGTTCTGAAGTCTTTGAATGATTGCAATGTTAGATTTTTGGCTCATCTCCATAACTGTATCTCATATGACTATATAGATATAAGTATGACTTTGTACAGTAGAATATTGTTTTCTAGGGATAATTTCGAGTTCCGTCCTATTAGCCAGTACTTGTTTTATTTTAGTTTTAGGTCTAATTGTTTGCTTTTTTATACATGCACTTTCCATGTGCCTACTTTGTCGTCTAAATGCATCTCAAGATATTTTACACTGTCTTGTTTTGGTATTATATTAGCTTTGTTTGTTTCGCCACGTGGCGGTTACTGTGAAGCGCGGCGGTTACTTACAGGTTACAGCTGCATTTTACTTATACACAAAAAGTGACAGTAATAATTTAAGTCACTAAAAAAATAATTTATTTTTCTTCATCCGCGGTAAATTATATTTTTGTTTTGTATGTCCAGTTTACTATACGAGTTGTGTATTTAAATTGTCATTTTGAGAGATGTAAATTTATATTATTATTTTTGTTTCTAAAACCGACAATTTTGACCCCATTAAAACTACCCCTGTGGCTTTCTCTCCACTAATATCTTTGGGAGTCGTAATTTGACAGTTGGTAACCGCACTTCACGCGCATAAATATACCACCACTTACTGAGATTTGCTACGGCAATGTGCCACACTCAGTAATGGATAAAAAACGTGATGATATATTTATTTATATTTTATTTATGGAAGAATTTAATACAAATGTAATTTTTTCATCAATAAGTGAGGAGGGTTTGAAAACAGATACAAGTTCTGTCGAAAATGATGAATTTGAACTGAATAATTGTTTGAAACAATTGCCTATTGTAAAATTTAAACTTTTTTAATTTCGTATGAAAGTTCTTCTAAAACCCTTTCATATGACACCAAACATGGTATGATTCGGAGTACTTTATGTTTAAAATAATTGACAGTCGTAAATATATTTTTTCCAACTTTGTCTGAATATCCTTTTTATGCCCTTTCGTATCATACTAAACACAGCATGATTAGGAAAATGGGCCCCACCACTATGGTGGGCCCCATTTTACAATAACATATTTCATTTCAATTTATATGAAAATACTTTCTTTTATAATAAACTAATGGATGTTCCCCTAAATCAGCGTGGGGCCCCAATTTATACGGTGAGACTTTACCCCACGCAAAGGTTCAATGGTACATGGGACACATTACTCTTAGCTTCGCGTAGAGGTTTAAATAATATTTTTTCTGGTCTAACGTGCTACATTGGATCCTATATTCTAGGGCCCCAAAATTATTCATGTAGACATGAACGCATCAAATAAAATAAATATTTTTATTTATAAATTACCAAGACAGATATTTTACTCTCTTTTTTTCTTTCTCACCGCTACAACATTCACTATTCATTTTCCCTCTTGTAAAAAATGTGTCAAAAATAACTTCTATCGCTATTCACCGAAGCCTAGAAAATTTTACCGCCAGCTACCGCAGCGTTTTATCGCGAGATGTTAAAAAGTGAAACTAAAAAAATCTAGTAACTTATTATTTTACCGCCAACTCAATCGTACACAAAATCATTATTGCAGCGGTAAATAGTAACCGCCACGTAATAAAACGAACAAAGCGATTATTGGTTATTGTTACATCCGGATAAGTAGGTAATTCTTTTTATTGTAAATGTCACAGGTGCACACTTTTTTTAATTAATTTTAATGCACCATGTTTATGTTCAATTTTAAATTACTTCGAGTGAATTTTGAATTAGATTGCTTGCATCCTTTGGATTTGTATGAGCGGCCAGGATTGCTGTATCGTCAGCATATGTTGCTGTTAATGTATTTGAGTTACAAAGTAAATCTGCTATGTATAGTTGATATAACACTGGTCCCAACATGCTTACTTGTGGTACACAAGCATTAATTCCATGTATTTTGGAGAATATCCCATAATTTGTTATCTGAAAATTATCTATTAAATAAGGCTTCAATAGGTAGTAGTGATTTTGTTTACTTTATAAAGTAACCCAGTATGCCACACCTAATCGAAGGCTTGACTTATATCCAAGAAGACTCCTTTGTATATTTTTTGCTCTTCAAGATTTTTTTCTATTATATTTACATAAAACAATATGCACTTGTTTGATGGTTAAGTGCTGGTTATGGAACCCAAATTGATAATCGGGGATGAGATCGAATAGATCTGGTTGTTATTTTGGGGAACAACATATAAATGCGACTGTTATAGCCCGTTTCGCCTTATATTTTGATTCTGCTTGGTTGAATATGTTCTGTTTCGAAATGATGAGCTGTGCCATCTGAATGCTGGGTGTGATACGTTTCGTCTTCGAATTTGAAAATATTTTCTATCCGTAAAATGTGTTTCGGAGACATGTAATATATCTATTTTTTGTTCGTTGATTAAATATTCTATTTCCTGTCGATGCTGTGCCAGTCCATTGGCGTTTCACATATTAATTTCTTAGGGTTGTTATTCATGTTTTGTGAAGTTGTTTATGACGGTAGTTATCAGATTAAGTATCACGTTGTTTAATTGAAGTTCACTAATAAGGGATTCTAGTATGTTCATAAATATGTAGATCTTATTTGCTTCGTTTTAAACACAGTTGAGATCTATACTATTTTGTGTTTGTTGTGCCTGTCTTTGTGCTTAAGTTGAGTTTTCTGCGATTTTTTCTTGATTCGAGTAGTTATTTGTAGAGTTGTTATCTGTTATTTTCTTGTATCGGGTTTTGTTATCTCTTGCTGTTTGCAAATTTTTATAGATTGTGTATCCCTTGCAATTAGCTGGCTGAACTGAGTGTTTTTTGGCAATAGATATTGTAGTCTGATGATTTTCTCCGAATTTTACACATACTCGTATGTAGCGATTCGTACAATAAGATTTTGTGTCTGTATAGTCTTTTATTTTTCTTAGGGGTCTACACTTATTATGATGTTTAAAAGATATGTGATTTTATATACTTCTTTGTAATTATTGTTGGGTTCTTGATCTACCAAGAAGAGTGAGAGAGGATCCTTGGTCTTCTAGTCTAGAATGTTTGTTACATTTCAGATTGTAAACTGTTTTACTATTAGTTCGTATGTAATATCTTTCGTGAATATCGTTGAGTGAGGATTACGAATTAATGTTCTGTAGGATCTCTCTTAGCGGAGTTGAATAGTACGCTACCTTATTTCGTTTTAGGAATTTTATTAATTTTTCGTATGCATCAGAGGTTTTCATGATTTTTTTTAACATAATTTTTTGTTTTGCATGTAAATTCATTTGGACTGAGAATAGTTTCCATATTCGTTTTCATTAGAGAATAGTTTGTGATGTTTGTTATAAATACTGGAGGTGGCTTGTGTTCGGTGTTTTTGTCTCTATTGTCAATTTCTTTGTAAGGCTGTGTTATTATTGTTTCATTATAGAGTATTTCATATCTGTTTTTATTTCAAGAGTTTATATATAGATGAATTATAGCGATTTATTAGGTTTTGGGTATGGTTTCTTTCTTCTTTTTCGCAGGGACGTTTATATTTTGTTCATACCTCTTACCATCCTATTGTGTGGCCTTCATTCATGATTTTTACCTCGTTCGTGATAAAAATTGGTGATCCAGGTTTGCGTTATTGATTTAGTTTTGAATTTGAACTATTGACGTTAAATAAGGATTTAGTACTTGGGGAGAGCTGATTATATTAATATATATTTATATATATATTAATATTATCAGCTCTCCCCAAATATATATATATATATATATATATATATATATATATATATATATATATATATATATATATATATATATATATATATATATATATACTTGGGGAGAGCTGATAATATTAATATGTATATATATATATATATATATATATATATATATATATATATATATATATATGAAATTTTGAGTCAAAAATATTAACCCTTACAGGTCGCTAGTAAACGTTTTTTGAATGTGAAAATATTTTTTTGATGGCGTATTATTCAAAGCTACCACAAAACTGCATGTGACTCTATGTCTAATATTTTTAGCTCTTATTTTATAGGTTTCTTCTCCCTGAACACTTAAAATTCCTTAAAAAATCACACGTATTCCCTGGTAAACTCTAAACAATTTCTGTTCTTTGATTTTTTTCTATAAATTAGATCTTTTTCGAGTAAAAAAAACATAATCTTTTAGAATTCCAAAATTCTCCAGTCCAAAAAAACTAAAATTTTTAAAATGAATAAAAAAAATCTGAAAAAAATCACATGTATTCTTTTATGCATTCTAATCTTTTCAGTTCTTATAACAGAGTGACCACCTGGAATTTTCTTTTAAATACAAATAAAGGCCATCTTTTTAAATATTTGTATATTAGTTGTAGGAGAAGTGAGCTTAAGTAATTTGATATGTTTTGCCCATATGTAATGAACGTCGAAGAAAGATTAATGAAAAATGTATAGGAGTAATTGGATGAATGTGATTCAAGGTTTGACATGTGATGAATAATTTCGAGTGTGATAAGCAAATGAGTTTATATGGAGGGATCTATGAATTTGGTTGAAATGAGGGTAGTGTGTTAGGATGAGAATGTTTGACGAGTACTGATTATTTGATGAATCTGATTAATAAATATTTTATGAATGATTTTAGGATTCGTGTTACACCATTTGATGGCATATAGTGTGATATTATGTATGTATGCATGTAACTTTCATCACATGAAAATTACCTTTAAAACATTTTGTTTGTAATATATCATTCTTTTACTTTCTTCGTTTGTAGCATGAGCTCTAATAACTTAATTTCAATCAGATATTTTCAGTTTTTTAAAGTAAGTTAGTGTTGTAACATATTAACAAAGTTGTAGATTCCAGGTAGCAATGTAACCCTTAATTATATATAAATTCCGTGAGATAACGATACGACATCCAAACTAAAAGTTAGTTTAAAATATTCAGGAAAACATGTGTCGTTTTTCGGGGAGCAAGCAAGCAAAAGCAACCCAAACCGAACCCTTATCATTGCGACGTGCGTTCTATGTTCTGCGTCTGTGTATAACGTTGAATGCGTAGCCTAGGGTGTGTTCTGTGCATTTTGAGGGTCCCGCCGGTCATTCGGATCTCGCTCAGTGTAGAGCGCGATAATTGGGTTGAGATGTAAAACAGCACCGGTTCGCTTGTTTTTAGGAATTACTGCCCATTTTCCTCTAGAGAATCACTTTCGAATGAGGGTAAATTTATGTGGTTTCAGACAAGTTTTGGTAGTTTTGGAAAGTATTTGTGTGTGAACGAGATTTTGAAATCTGTCTGTTTGCTTACTGATGCGGAATGCGATTTTGTGGGATTAAAGTTCGTTGAGATGAACCAACCAGATGTTTTCCCTGCACGATCGCAAATTGCCTCAATGTTGTTCTTTATTCAGAGCAACAGAAATATGTAAATTTATATTTCTGAAAAGTAATAAATTTACATGTTAACGTTATGTGACATAACTCAGTAATTATTTATGATTTAAAAAGAAACAAAATACGTGTTTTAACTATTCAATTGCTGGTTAGAAAATATTTAAATTGGCTAACATTTTATTGTTTACTGCAATTGTTTCTTCTCTCTTAGTGAGGGAACTACAGGGTGCCTGACCCCGCGTGCAGAGGGGCGACCTTACTGAGGGCCCAAATTCAATAAAATTTTTTTAAGTATTCATGTTTTGAAAATATCATTTACTGCGCTTATTATTATTTTTAAATAATAAAGTAAGATAAATGACTGAAATATTAATATTTTATTATTAATTTTCTAGATCGTATTTTGTAGTAACAAAGTAAGTAAACAATAATTGTTTTACGCTTAAGGCCTGCGCTGTACAGGCTGCGCAGTGATTCTGGAATTTCGTGAACGTGTCTATTACTAGCATGACTTGCAAGTAATCACTATTGCGTTTACTATAAGTGATGGTGTTATATTATTACCAAGACTTACAACTTTTGTTTTTTGCAGGTGTGCAAATTTCAATAGTTTTTTCTATCAATTAATATATTTTATTTTAGTTTGGGTCTCCACTGACCAAAATAACAAGTTCCGCCACTGTGTATACGTATATAAAATTTGAAGAATTTAAAAACTTTCAGAAAAAAAAGATAAAATCATACATAAATAATTTATGAAATATTTAAGTTCACTTTGGTACTGTGATTATTATTAAATAACAAGATATGAAAATATCCACAAGACAATGAAAAAAAAGGTATATAGAAGAACGTAATACGTCTAATTTTGATTTAGGTTAATTAATTTTATAATTCCCATATTTAAGATAGAATTTAATTTCATTTTATTAAAATTATGTAGTTACATAATAAGAAACTCATTGAAATAAATTTTCCTATTCTATTAAGATTGTTAATATAAATAAATAATAAATATATACGTAATAATGTTGTTCTAATATTTTATGTCAACCTAAGTATACACCTATTATGTGAAATTTAAATCGTTCTTATTCCTTACAAAGTATTTAAATATTTAAAGGGTGCGAAAATTTAAATTATCAATACTATATTTCTTTGAAAGTTCAACATGTTGAGGGGTTATATTGTGTTCGTTAAACTAAAATGCCGAATTAAAATTTCATGACTAGAAATCTACCTTCTAATAAGTTAATTTGAATTTTTTAATCGCTGCTATATTTTATCTCAAGATAAATATTCGTTTTAAAATGCAGATTATAACGCCCATAGAAATAGTGAAAGAAAATGGTAATGCATTTATTTATTCACCGTGCAGCAAAAAATACTCTAGCCTCAGTCTTGATTCATTATATTTTTAACTCAAAACTTTTAGCTTCATTTTAATGATACAACTTAATTTTACTAAACGTATATTAATAGTTACTTTTGGTATCTAGTATTAAAAATTTAACTTTATTGCACGAACGTTGCAAATCCATAGTGCAATAAATTCACTTTTAAACACGAATTGCATACATTATATTTCCTTTGCTCAAGTTTCAACTAATCTAAATTTTACTTTTTACATTTGAAACATCAGAAACATTTATAATGTAAGTTGTTTAGTTAAGTTTATTTCGTAGCTACTATTTTATTACACGCCATACAAAAAGGATTACTTTTTGTACTAAAAATTACTATATAATAATTTCTGTGTCAACAATCGTAGAAAATATATTTTAAAAATTAGATTTTTTTTCTTTTCTTTTCTTTAAAGTTCTGGATTGCTAAATTACTTATAATATATCTGATATAGTTTTTTATGTATATTTGCTTGCATCAACTTTTTGAAAATATAAATTTCGTTAAATGTTATTACTTTATCATGTAGTACGGTAGGTAGCGTATTATATTTTGTGGCAATTTTAGAGAAGAAATTTCGGGAGTAGTCTTAATTGATCACAAACTGACGAATAATTTCTATGGTATTACTCCACATTCCATTGCGTACAGTTTTTATGGCACCGATTTTAGGTCCGATACTTACAAATCTGGCGCCAGAAACAAGAACTCAATTGGCCGCATAGCTCAGCATCTTTGAAAAAAGAAAAAATATGCTTCTAAACACGAGTCTGAAATATGTTTTGGGCGTGCTTTGTTTTGCATGTTTACTATAACCTAGGTCAGGGGTCGGCAAACTGTGGCTCGCTTTGGGTAGTTATGAGCGGTTCTTTGGATAATAAAGTTGAAAATGGAGGTAAAGATTTTCGTTTATAAAAAGATTAAAGCGATTTGTTCACAAAATAATTGATTTAGTTTATGTTTGTTTTATAAAATATAACATTTTCGTGCGCCGAGTCTGTAGTGCCTAACAGGGTAAAACATGATGCGCGGTAAGCCTGCGTTTCAAGAACAAGTAATTCCAGTCTCTTTATTGTTTCTCGAGTTTAAGTTATTTAATTCGTCAGGTGTTTCATACAAAAATTATATTCCTCTTATTATATATGTATTAGATATTGCTTAACGAGAAAAAATAAATAAATAAATGAACCTTGTTTTTAAAAATATATCTATGGCTCATGAAAATTTTGTAAATCATTGTGATGGACAATTTAAAAGCTAATTAACTAAAAAGAGGAAAATATTAGTGTCCGTGCACTAAAAAATTTTCATTAGAATTTAATAAATACGATATGAATATGTAAAAATTCCGAGTCACGATAATGGTTCACTAATGAATAACCTCTGAAATTCATCGTGTTTAATTAAACCGAATTAAATACAGGGAAAATAAAAATTAATCCTGTCGCCGTTTTCATGACATCATAAAAATAGTACACAATATAATGTATAATTGCTATAGAAACTATTACTATTAGACACATGCTAAATACTACATTTTTGTACGACTATTCAAAAGGAAAGAATATAGCAAAATCGACGTGATTGGTCACAATAAGTCAATACTAAATTGCATTATCTATGAAGAAACGCACATAATAATAAAAGTATTACTTAATCGTTACCTGCAGAGAAAATGTAGTTACTATTAAGTGTCAAAGTATGACACTCAAAAAGTTTTTGAAAGGAAGACCGGAGAGACCGAATAATTTTAAATTGATACTTTTAGAATTTAATTAACCACTTAGTAATCTATTTAAAACTGATGTCGTCTGTATGAATGTACTAGATATTTTACGAAATTCATCGTATCATAGAAAACAGAATCGCAAATGTTTCCAACGAAATCTAAATAAAATTAAATGGTACACTAATTATTTCATTAAAATGCAATTTAAATCACTAGTGTGTTATTTTTTCTTTGAACAGATTTTCGTATAAATATTGAACATAATTAATTATAAATTTTACCTAACTTTTTCGTGTATGTTTCAGCGACTTTTATTTCAATTTGCTTAATACATTAAAGACCAGTTTTACAGTCACCGTTTTACTCTTGATCAATTTTAATCATAAATTAAATAATAACAGAAACTATGGTTGCTCATTATTTATTACCTTTGTCCGGAATAAACAAGAGAATGAAAACTGGCTCTTATTAGTACAATAAAGCAGTGGCGTTTCCTTCATGCAAGCAAGGCATACAATGCTTGCCTTCGGATTATATTACTTGTGATGTTTTTTTACTATGTATTTCTATTATATTTATAATTATTTATTTATAACTTTAGTACCTATATTAAAAATGAAAAGAAAATAGAAATACACAAATGTATTTGCTGTTGTCTAGTGCACCACTAATCAAATACATTCATTGGTATGGCATACGAATTATTAAATGTCTTATAATACGTGCAGGTAAACAGAACTTCGGGTGCATTCACCGCATATACTTACAGTGTACCGAACATTACCGAACATATGGCCTTCTATACTGTTAGTATACTTCCTATATGTTGAGATGAAAGCAGTTTTTATTAGTGGTGGGCGAATATCAAATTATTCGATTTAGAATATAATTTAGATCTCGAATGTTCGAATACAACGAATACTCGTAGTTACTTATTTAAAAATTAAAAAATTAAAATTATAAATTAGATTTATAATTGCAAACAATAAATAAATATGAAATTAATTAATTAATAAAATATGTATATGTAAATGAAATATAATTAATATACTAAATAAATGACAGTAATATAAATAAAATTAAAATAAATAACAAAATAAGTGATAAATTCATAACGATGTGATGATTGATAATGAGATCTGATAATATGATAATGTGATTATTATATTATTGATAAGTGATTATGTACATGATAATTAAGAAAATTAATTAATTAATATATGATATTATTGCTCTGTTGAAACCAAATTAGTTGTATGGGGTAATAGCTCAGTGGTATCAAGTCGGCCTGTGGATCCTAAGAACCCTGGTTCGATTCCCAAGCCGACAAAACATTTTCACTAATTTAAAATTATCCCTGTGGCTCCTCCACTACTAACATCTTTGGGAGCCGTGATTTGGCGGCTGGTAACCGCAATTCACGCGCATAAAAATATCACTTACCGAGATCTGCTTCGGCAGAGTGCCGCAACCTTTAATGGGTAAAAGGCTTGATGATATATTTATTTTATTTATTTATTTTATTAATTAAATTGTCATTATGATTACGAATTATGAAATTATTGAAATGAAGTAAATAAGTAAAGTTATACCTACAAAGCTCGTTTCCTGAAATATTTTTATGTCTAAATTGTAAAAAGTTAGACACAAAAGTACCGAGAAAAGCAATTTCCACATTTAAACTACGTGCAAATATGTAGCCCTCTGGTGGCTCGTTTTAACGTCATTTGACGGACCTGGGATTAGGCTCAATTTTTTTGTATTTATTTTGAGTAGTTTTATGGGGTGCGAGCATCAAATTCCCGACTTTGCACAAATAATGTACACCCTACTGTACAACTGTCAATTGAGTACATTAAAGCGCCGAAGGCACCATTTTTTCAATTTCAAAAAATATCGCGGGATATTCGAGTTGTTCAAAAGTTTGCCATTGGCATAAATATTCGTAAATCTCGAATATCGAATACTTTCAGTGTTCGTAGTATTCGAATATTCGCGGGTAGTATTCGACTTTCTGTAGTTTTTATAATGCTTACATGAAGAAAATTTCGTAGTAAATTTAAGAAAGGATAGGAGTCACATTTATTTGTGATATATTTGTTTTGATTAATTTTTTAAAATAATAATAACCCTACTTAATATAGAATGTACGATAGTTTTCATAATTTTATTCTTACCTACTTACTATTTGTCTTTGCTTCCCTTATTATAAAATGCACGAAACACCACTTCATTAAAAGTCAGTTGCTCCAACTAAATTTAAATACGCACTCTAAAATAATAATATTGAAATGAATGTTTGATAGCAATGTTAACTATTCCATGTGACATGTAACTTCTAGTTACATTTATTTATTTAAGTTTAAAATGTAAGTTTCGTTAATGCAACTGATCAAATAAAACTTTCTTCAAAGCACAACATGCATGAGATTAAACTTTTAATATAAATAATACAAAATTAAATTGATTTATGTAAAAATAAAATGTAAAACGTAACTACAACAAACTAGAAATTCCATCACAGTGCACAGCAAAACTATTTTCATTCTCCGTTCATGTGTAGTCTCGTCTCGGTATCTCACACGGTCCATTTTCGTTCCAGGGTATGGCCGATGCTCGCGCTCGCGGTTCCGGTCGGTTTCAGAATTGAACATTTATGAGATGCCGGAACTCCACCCACTACCACCTAATCGATGGTAAAAGATCGCTTCATCCGCGCCCACGCTCTACACAACCATCCGCAGTCTTCGTCGGGAATGAACGATGAGAAATTCAACGCTTGAGATAACGGCTACTCTGGCAAATTGTTTTATTAATTTATACTCGTAGTTTGATGTTTATGCTGTGATGTGTTTTGTAATATATCCAGTAATATGTCTAAAATATTTCCTATGAATGCGAAGGTGAATAATTAAATTAATATAGTAGAGTGGTAGATGGAAAAGTTATATATATATATATATATATATATATGTATTTTCTCCAGAACTGGTCATCTACTAAATTTGATTTAATTATGTATTATTAGAAACCATGGAATAGGTGGCACAGTGGTATCGTGTCGGCCTGTGGATACTGAGAACCCTGGTACGGTTCCCAGTGGCGACAAACATTTTCACCACATGAAATACTACTCCTATGGCTCCCACTCTACTAACATCTTTGGGGGTCGTAATTTTACGACTAGTAACCGCACTTCACGCGCAGAAATAAATCCCTTACCGAGATCTGCTTTGGCAGAGTGCCACGCCTAGTAATGGGTAGAAGGCGTGATAAAATATTTATTTATTTATTTATTTATTTAGAAACCAGATTATAACAGAATTATGGATGTAGTCTTTTAGTAGAATCTCTTCAGTAATTCACATTAATGAGGAGGATTTATTCAAAATAGGTCTGCACATTTTGTAGCAAAATTGAGTTATGTTGCGTTTTTCATATGTTTCCATGATGCCTGTTTACAAAAAATTATTACACGTTGGTACTAAATTAATGATCATAATTTAAATAAAAGTTTATTACATTTTTCTCAAAAATACTTGCTCTTTTAACAAATAAACTATTTTGATATTACACAATACAATATAATAATGAAGTACTAAATATACGGTGACAATAAAATTTTCGCGTGTGCTTCTTTCTTTTAGCATTTATTCTATTTGTACATATTTATCTAATAAGTTTAAAATCTTAAATCTGCGATGCGTCTTCTTTTATTCTCGAGTATTCCAACGCAGCGAGCTTTGTGAAAAATTTTGCTCAATTCACTTAAACTTTTTAAAAGATACATGCATCAGACGAATAATACTAAATATTTATGAAAAATATTAAATAAAAATTATATCTATCCTAAGACTTATATAATATACAGTAATCACTAAACTAAATATTAATGCGGAAATATTAAAAAAAAGCTGATGATGTTTTTGATGCAATCATCAATATAATAGATATATTTATTGCTTATACGAGTATTTATATACGTAACAGTGATATATTTTATTTTGTAGCTGTCTGAAAAATCACAAATTTATTTGTTTATGTTACTCTGTACAACAGGAATCAAATCCTAATTACTGTACAGGGTGCGGACTCACCGAGCCACAGAGTGGTTGTTCTTATAATTTCTAGCTTGAGTGGGAATCGAACTCGGGATCTCCGTACTCGAATTCCGTAACGCTACCCACCCCACCGTACTGCCGAACATATCATACAATATCAGAAAATTATATATATATATATATACATTCACCGGCAAAATAAAAAACCGGTTCATTTATAATTTAAGAATTTTATTTATTTATTTGATTGTATTATATCGATTATTGGAAAAACAGGATAAATAACAATACTTTATAATAATTGAGGCTGTTTCAGTTTATTTAAAAGCATTTAATTATAAATTATTACTAAATTATAAATTACTATAAAAATTTGAAATTTTTTAAAATATGCACAGAAGAATGGAAAGCAAGAGGAGGAAACACGCGTTGTTGATAACTTAAAAATTAAGTACATAACTAAAATTTGTTCCCTAATTTTTGTTTTATAATTTGTAATATTTTCTAACTTTACTAATAATTTAAATGCTTTTAAATAAATTTAAACTGCTTAAATAGTTGTAAAGTACTTCCAGTTACCCCGTTTTTTCAATACATCGGTATAATACGATCAAAATAAAAATAAAAAATAAATTATACGATAAGTGATCCGGTGAGTGTGCCACACCCAGTAATGGATAGAAGGCGTGATGATATATTTTTATTTTTTTAATTTATTTATTTTTATTCCTCCCAGGCATACTATTATCGTCAATGTTCTTTAAAAAGTCTGAAATAAGAAACAAGTAAACAAGATAAACAATACTCGTATTGATATTTACCTAGGTATAATGTTTTTAAGTTTTATACTTTGCAAATTTAAATATTTAACATGAACTTTATTATCATATTAACTATCAAGATACAGATAACATTATGGTTATTAAAAATTGCATACCTACGTTGTTCATTTCATGAAAACTTTGTAGACTGGCAACAAAAATATAATTTCTCTTGAGGATAATTCCAGCCTTGCATTATGCTCAGTTGAATTTATAAATTTATAATTCCATTTGTATCCTTCAAAAATACTATGAAGTCGCTACAGTTTCCTTTTTCTGTTTCAGATTTGGTATTAAATATTTACAAGAAAAGAAACAATTCCTCTTCATAAAGAACGGTAAGTGAACCTTATATAACTTATTTACTGAAAAATCCTTTAAAACTATACTTTTTTACAAATAAGTAAATAATACTTTTTTCTTTTACATAAAATTCGTTCTGATTCAAAGTCTGCTGTATGAATTGTAATAGTCTTGTATGTAATAACAGATATTATTGTGTTGAAGTGAATAAGTTCATTTTGTCAAATTAGGAAATTTTATACTTGGGAAAAAAGTAAAGGTATGATGTGATAGTAGAACATACTTAATTTTTTTTTAAATTAACAAATTTTTGTGTAAATTTTTAGTGCCATAATCAGTTATCGGATGTTGTATACTAAATAAAATTAATTATGAATATATGAGAAATAAAATTCAAACCAGTGATACTAAAATGTTTACTTAAGGTAAACTACCCTTAATTTGCAAATTTTGAAGAAAATATTTGTATTCTATCCCTGTGGCTCCTCCACCACTAACATGTTTGGGGGCCGTGATTTGACGACTGGTAACCGCACTTCACGCGCAAAATATATCACTTACCGAGATCTGCTTTAGCAGAGTGCCACACCCAGTAATGGGTAGAAGGCGTGATGATATATTTATTTTATTTATATTTATATTTGTATTCTATGCAAAATTCGTAAAATTTAGAGCATGGTTCTTAAAGTGAACATTGTTAATGCCACTGGCTAACAAGAAATTTTTAATAAAAAACTTATTAATTATTTAATTCCATAACTAATGTTGAATAACAAATAAATTGATTCAATTTAGTTTTGTAGTATTAATTCGTGTACAGAGTGATCTAGTAGTCAGTTGATCTAATTATTCAATCATGCCATTTTATTTCTACGTTGGAATGACTGAAATGATTTTTGTGTACGTTAGTGTTAATGGAAACACTTCAATGGCCTTTATGAAGAAAACTTATTCAAATCGTGTATTGCCTTCATATAGATTTTTTTTACAAACATTGTCCAATTAATAAGGGTCGTGAAGTATAGAACATCAGAATTATATATGGAGGTAATTATGTAAAATGAGTTTGAGAGCTTCAAAAAATAAGAAACTGAAAGAAAAATATCTTTACTTCTAGATTACATAAAGAGATTTTGAAACAAAAATCTGTGAAAACGTAAAGCAATGTTACCTACTTACGTTTCATAATAACATACCGTTATTATGGTTTAACAGAACTAAGAACAAAAGTGAAAAGTTGGCCGACCGTTAAGGTTTATAATGGTCGCCTGAAATTAGGAATCAAGAATTTCTAAAACAAATTACAGCATCATGAAGGGCCGTTGTCAGGGAGAATTTATAAACAAACAAACAAACAATGATTCATAAATGTTTAAATTTTGTTATTACGAAAATTCTAGAATACCACACGGCCAATATGAAAATCACAGATTTGGCTGATTATGAACCTCGGGTATCGCCTCCAAACTTTAGCTGCGTTCGTTATTTGCTTTATATCGGCCTAATGACGTTAATAACTACCTATATAATATAAATCTCGGCCCCCAAAGATGTTAGTGGAGGGGGAGCCACTGGGATAAGTTTAATATGGTAAAAATGTTTGTCGGCCGTGGAAATCGAACGAGAGTCCTTTGGATCCATGGCCGACTCGATACCACTGAGATATTTTTTTATAGACTATCATAACCGTGCTGTAATTGAGTGATAAAACTATTTTCTATGTATCGGAAGATAGGTTCAAATTGTCACATGCTTCTATTACTAGTAACAATACATCGGCAAGACTGCAAGAAAATGGAAATGGAACTGAAAAATATAAAACTATCTTAGGAGATAGTAAATTACTCAAGATCTGAAAATTTAATTTATCTACTAGTGAGTCAAACAGCAAATTTCAGCTTTAATAACAAACTGGCATGCGCTATTTATCTTCATCATCTGAGAGTGCCTTAATAAATGCTTTCAGTGTTTCGATTCGGTGTTCGGTTGGAAAGAGCGGAATAAGAAAAGAAAACGAAAACTAAAAATGGCATCGTGAGCAGTTATTCTCCGCAATCCCCGCGGTCTTCTGAAGATTATCCGCGGCGATGTCTGGCTTAGTCTTGTCAGTGTTTGTTGGTTTAGTGGCCCACACGTGATCATCTTTCTCATAAAAGAAATCATTAGATTTGGTCCCAGAATAATTGAAACATATTTTTGCAATTAGGGGTTAAATATAGGAGAATATTTTTTGTCAGAAGTTCTAACATAATTAAGATTTACGGGCCATTTATTGATCTTTTGCAGAAAAAAGAGAAAAGTTTAATAGGTACTATGGGTTAGTTTAGATGCGACTTTATTAAGCCCAACAGTAGAGGGTGTTAATTATTAGAAAAATATATTGAGTACCACAATAAATAAAGAGAATGACCGGATAATATTTACGAGAAAACCTTATTCTTGTAAGAGAGCAAAATACTTACATACATGCAGAAAAATTATATTTGTGCTATACACAAGTTCTATTATATTTCAGGATCAGGTGCTTCATTCCTTCCGGTCGAGGGGAATCAAATTTATTACTTCCAATTGTAATATTTTTGTTATTAAATCAGATTCGGACGCCAAACGATATCCTTTACAGAGTAAATTAAAAATAACCTTAAATTTTTTAAACAAATGCATAAACTTCTTTGAAGCCTTGTCAATTATTTTGTGTTTGTATATAGAATAAAAATTGGAATTGAAAGTAGTTGTTGTGTATCAAGGTTGTACAAGTATACCTCAGCTCACTTTAGATTCGGTCAAAAAAGAACTTTTCAACCGAGCTGCAAATAATATTCTTTAGGCTATTATCACATAAAATTTATAAATTTTTATTTAAAAATCAATTTCATGTCTAATCGATTCGTGTCACGTGTAAAGAACTTTTTATCCTGGCGTCATTCAAAATAAGTTTTACATTACCTGGGAAACTGATGGAAAGTTTGATTTTGCACACTAGTGCAGAAAGTAATTGAAAAACACCCATTTTTATGGTTCTAAATTTTGACTATTAAAAAAAAAACGCTAATTGT
The DNA here is from genome assembly GCA_911728475.2 of Pterostichus madidus. NCBI lineage: Eukaryota > Metazoa > Arthropoda > Insecta > Coleoptera > Carabidae > Pterostichus > Pterostichus madidus. Next base: position 21,468,139 of record OU452308.1, on the reverse strand, counting down.
ACTTATATATATATACACATTTTAATGGTTTCATAAAAGAAATAGAGACATTAGCTTATAACGCCAATAAACAGACATATTAAAAGAAAAATAAACAATTTGTTTTCAAATAACAAATGTCAATTTAAGGCATACTAAACTGTCAATATAAATTCACGCTTCAAATTTTTATAAACTTCCTCATTGTCGGTTATATAATTTTTGCTCGTTATAAAAAGCATTGTACAAAACTCGTGCACGAAGACGTCATTTGCATTCGCGCACTTGTTATGTAAATTTGCTATTGCCTGAACTATAATTAACAAAACAATCTATATACTATTAAAATATTTTAAAAGGTTAAAGTGAAAATAATTCACGATCCTAGAGATGAGAAATGAACTATGGTGGTAGAAATTTGAACTACTATATGAAGGCAGTTACATACAGTTTTAATTAATGAGAATAGAAAAAATTGGGAAAAGTAACATAACGTATTGTATTTACGGATGCCATGCAAACTTATATTTGAGCGATTCAAAACATGGGAATTTGTTATTCAATCAAGGAAAAAAATAATTCAAAGTGTTGAGAGTATGTTCAGATTATGCCGTGGATAGTAATTATATATTACGAGGTAATTATAATCATAACTTATATAACAAGTAATATGTTAATTGGCGATAATATTTTGACATGATTTATGAGTTGTTGCTGCGCACTCGCTATATTTCCTATTTTCATGACAACGAATTAAAATTTATGTCAGAATATAAACTGATTAAAAAAATAATAATAAAACAATAACACTAGGTTTAGTATACTTTTACTTAATTGTACAATTTCGCCCGTTACGGCATCATCAGAAGTATTGAGGAATATTACAACAAATGTTTATATATATATATATATATATATATATATATATATATATATATATATATATATATATATATATATATATATATGAGAGGCATTACAGTTATAGATTTACCATTATGAACCCCATTGTTAAAATACGAAATTAAATTGAATATTGCACACTCAAATGATTATAACATAGATGTAGCCTATAAACTATATCAGAAGAAACAAATGAAATATATTAACCAATTCCTGTATGTATACTGTAAATAACGTAGGTAATAATGAATAAATAATAATAACATAAGCTGTAATCCCGCATACGAATTTAATATCATAGCAGGAGTCTCTAATCAATACACATTGAAAAACATGCCAGTGAATAACAAATTATCCAACAAAAATCCATTTTGTAATTCGGGTGTATATAAAATAGAATGCTCCAATTGTAATTATGTATATATAGGACAAACAGGTCGAAATTTTAACATTAGATTTAAAGAGCATATGTCAGCTTATAAAAATAATAAATTACATTCAAATGTTGTTAAACATCTGATTAACTATAATCATATTTGTCACTACAATAATCTAAGCATCTTGCACAAGGAGTGGAAAGGCCAGCGATTAACTTTTCTGGAATCTATTGATATTAAGAAACACCTACATAAAGGAACAAACCTATGAATGACTATCTGGATTTAGTTAACCATCCGTTCCTGGATTATGTGATCGCCGGCATTTTCACAAACTTGCAACTTTCATAACGATAAATCTGTAACTGTCATATAAATGTGTTTGTTGTAATCTGCCTCAGTACTTCTGATGATGCCGTAACGGCCGAAATTTTACAATTTAAGTAAAAATATACTTTTCTAGTGAAACTAAACCAAATGCAATTATTTTAATTTTTTTCAATATATATCACCGATCGCCAACAGCTGCTTCTATCGAATTTATTAACTGATTACATTTAATAAATTATTGTGGTTTGTAATACCGGCCGTATATCTATTGACGAATAATATAAACGATTGTTTTTTTTTGTACAAAAACTTTTTTTTTTCGTTGTACCCATTTTTTATTATGTATATATACAGTATGTCCCACGAAAGTTGCGCTACAGCACTTTAATATGGGAAAAGATTTTTTTTTTTAATGATACCTTTTCTCTCTGATTCTAAAACTCTATTGTCATGAATTTTATTGTAATTTTGATATTAGCATGTAGCTTATGTAGCTTTTTATCACAATTTTACAACTGACATCCATTAACAAGTAGTCGCGTGGTAGCAACGCCGCATCATAAACGAAAGTTTGATTCCTAACCAAATATTATTTTTATACAAAATTTGTTTTAAAGTAAAAATATTACCGTCTTATTCAATAATAATAATAAAATTAAAATAAATATATCTTAGTCGACAATCGAATCGATGATCTTCTGTTTATGTGACGTGAATGTAGGCACGCTACCACCTTGTTGGCAATATACGTCCGTGATAAACAGTATAATAAATTACGTGCCAATGTCAGCATTAAATTTCGTAGAATTATAATAATTAGCAGAAATTTTGGGAAATATGCTGTAATTCTGAATTTATTTTTTTAATCGCAAAATGTAACGATCTTTGTAAAGTAAAATATAGAATTAGAAGTAAAATTTGGCATTTTTTTGTAATAAATAACTTAATAAGAAAAAGAAAGTGTATACACATATTGAAAAAATGTAACTTTTCTTTAAAAAAATGTCAAATTTAACTATAAATTCTAGATTATAATACTCACGGCTCGAAATATCGTCCATTATTCCTATTAATTTGTTTAATAAAGTCATGTTTTCTGAAAAAAATAAGGGAATTATTTAATTCTTCTCCTCGTACACTATAACTACCGACCTAAGTACTAAATTAAAAATTAAATTTCATTAATTATCCCAAAATTATAATTAAATAAATGACTATTGGGTATTGAAATAAATGAAAAACCAAGGCTATACAAAAAACTTATTTCCCATTTTAAATTCTTACGGCGTAACTCATGAAATACCCTCTGTGTACGTATACATACGAGTATACAAACCAACATAAATGGTGACAACAAGCAAATAATAATGTTTAATAAAACTTTTAAAAAATTGTGTTTAGTTAAACATCTGTTGTTTAGAAGACAACTAGAAACTGTAAGGGTACTTACTTAGATATTAAATTATATATTTAGGTTTATTATTCCAGGAGAAATGGTAAATTTAAATTTAATTTTATATTATATGAAATTTCCATACTTTTGATAAACTGAAATAAATTATACTGTCAAGTAAGCGCAAACAGTGCATCAAAAAACAAAATTAATATAATACAATTTTCATGATATCGAAGTGTTATTTTGGACTGTCTTCCTAAATTAATTATCTTTTATATTACTAGATCGTTTAGGTACCCACACAAAATAATGAATTATCATAACCATTTTTCAAATACATATATTTACAACCGACAGCGAATTACGTCATTGGCTCCCTTCATGCTCTAACTTTGCTGTAAAATGCTTTAATAACTAGTTTCAGAAAGTAAAAATAGAACTGACTAGCACGAATACGTGATGGAATAATACTTTTCAATAATGTAGAAGACAGACTGTAGAGAATAGATATTCTTATTCTTATTTTTATAATTTTGCAATTAATCATCAATCCGCAAACCTCAATTATTGAACAAAATTGGTATGAAATTTTTGATAAATTACATTATCAATTTATTCTCACTCTGTTATATTATTACTGAAAATAAATTGAAAATAATTTGACAGATCTTTCGAAAACTTGTTGCCAGGCAATAGTCACGAAAGCCCGTAGGCAACAAGTTTGAGAAAGATACTGGAGAATTATTTCTAATTTATCTCTCGAGTTATATTTTATTAGATTATTTTTTGACTTAGCTGTTGAGGTCGATTCATCCAACTGAAAAGATTCTAAACTGGGTCCATATTGATTGATTACTTATTAATGTATTCTTGGAAGTTGTTTCCAAAATTTTTTAGTGTATTTCTGTATCTGAAATGAAACTAAATCTATTTTTTTCACACATTTTACTTGACGCGTTGATTGTTTAAAATAATTATTTGACAACTACCTATCATTTGTCAACAAAAACAAAAGATACAGAGATTATTCCCGGGAATAATCACAAGAGATTTATTCTCAATATAATAATGACAGGATTGGTTAAAACGCAGACACGTGACATATGATGAAGCATTTCATTGGTTCTGAGAAACGTCAAAAAATAATCATTGGTATTTTCTTTAAATACATAATATAAAATGTTGGTGGACGAAAATGAACGAATTTTTACTTCGGCAGTGACGACTAGATGACAATGATACGTTTATTTGAAAACGCCTAACCAATGTAAAAACTCACATTTATTTTCGCCCACTAGCTTATTCGTATATGTAGATTCAAATTCAATCAGTTATTTTACAGCCATAGCTAGTATGAGTAGGTATAAGGATAGTTACAACTACTATGTGTAATCGAAAAACAACTATCCTTACAACGTCGACCATGTTAAATAGACGAATAATTCCTGATGCTCAACTGCACAATGTTGTGAAGCCAATACGTAAAATAGTGAGGTAAAGGGACTGGTCAACATAGCTATGTTTTTGTTTACATTTTTGTGTTGTGATACTGTCATTGTCAAGAAAGAATGCCAAAGGGGAAAGGGAGAGTAATCTATTCAATCGTGGTGTACCACAATAAACCATGGGCGTCGCATGTGTGCAATTTGCTACTCTCGGTTGAAGTATTTTAATTCTTTTTCTTGAGTTTTCACTAATAAATTTAACTTTAGTGCTTTATTTTGTGCTTCATTATCATCTATATAAAATTTGCAAAAATTTCCCGCGCTCCGCTACGAATAGTTTTGCCGTGTGCAGATTTCATTTTACTACAATTATCTGCTGCACTTATAGCAGTTTACAAACGAAGTGAGAATACAATAGTGCAACTGTACTCTCGACAGAACGAGTACTTACCGCACGAACGAAATCTTAGGCGTACAAAATCTCGCGACACCGATTTCTCATTAGTTCGAAAACTTCAGTCAATTTCGGTAATCTCCGAGCGAAGAGCAGTTCACACTAGAGAAACTAACATTGTCGATGCTACAGTAGCGCCGAGGTTTCTATTATGTGAACTACAGTGACAGTCGCATATACAGTTATTTTTCGTAATTATTTTACGTGAAACGAAAAAAAATTAATTTATAATCTTCGTGTAGAATTATGAAAATTATATACCAAAAAATATTTCATTTTTATCCCAATATAGAAAAACAATATATTTTAGCATCGAATATTGGAAATATCCATGTCTTAATCATAAAAATTCGAAATAAAGATTATAATTATTTAATTTTTTAACAGTGTATTAATAGTGTGACAGTCGCATATACAGTCATTTTTCGTAATTATTTTACGTGAAACGAAGAAAAATTTAATTATAATCTTCGTGTAGAATTATGAAAATTATATACCAAAAAATTTTTAATTTTTATCCCAATACAGAAAAACAATATATTTTAGCATCGAATATTGGAAATATCCATGTCTTAATCATAAAAATTCGAAATAAAGATTGTAATTATTTAATTTTTTTACAGTGTATTAATAGTGTGACAGTCGCATATACAGTTATTTTTCGTAATTATTTTACGTGAAACGAAGAAAAATTGAATTATAATATTCGTGTAGAATTATGAAAATTATATACCAAAAAATATTTTATTTTTATCCCAATATAGAAAAAAAAAAAATTTTAGCATCGAATATTGGAAATATCCATGTCTTAATCATAAAAATTCGAAATAAAGATTGTAATTATTTAATTTGTTTAACAGTGTATTAATAGTGTATTACTTTACTAGGACAGTAAGCAGTGGTGAAAGTAGGCCGGTACGGTCCGGTACGCCGTACTGGTAAGACAAATAGAGCCTGTACGGAGTACCGGTAAGAAAATTTTACAAATAAGTTTATTTTCAATTATACTTATAGTTAATAATGCTATATTTAATATTACATAATTTTTATATTTGAAAATTTTCAAATTTTGATTTGTGTGCTACAACTTCTGTGAGACGACACTATTTTTAAATTCTTGGTAATAGTAACATGTATACTGAACGAGCTCAATTCCGAGCATGGTTAGGAAAACGATGATACGCGAACTCGTGAGAAGTAGGTAATGACAGAAAAAGAAAAAAAAGGTCATAATTATGACGGTGTAGTATGGAAAATATATTCGAAAGTATTGTTCCTGAACCTACCTTAAATATAGCTGGAATGCGCTTTAACTCCATCCATTTAGGTATATAACAAATGACGTAGCTCTGCTTTGGCGCAAAAGTTAAATATACAGTCTTAGTGAATACACTTGGCCGCCGCATCATATACAATATGAGCATTTATGTAAATTTGTAAATGATGTATTTATTTATTATGAATCCAACATAATTATTATTTGACATGCTATTTTTATAAAAGGAAAAAATTACACATTGCGTCTTATTATTACATACATTCAAATAATCCGCCTGTTTTGTAAAACCAACTTTTGACACTGAACGAACTGACGATAGTAGCGACCTCCGAAGATATTCCTTTTAGGGTTGAATTACTTTGACCAACTCTATATACAACACATGAAACAATTTTTTTTCTTAGAATAGCCCCCCCCCCCCCCCCGCCCCTCTCTTTCGCTTTATAAGTAGCGTACCGGCAAGAAAATAAATCTACTTTCACCCCTGGCAGTAAGTAAGATTTACTTTACAGAGCAGAACAGGCATGTAAAAATTCATAATTTTTTCGTTCCCACTACTGTTATAGTTATTAAATAAAAATCACATTATTTGTATTTTTTAAATATTGTAATTCAGTTGTATACAAAGTATTGTATGTATCATATACGCGAAATATGTTTTGCGCATAAATAACTATTATTTAATTTTCCCGAATTTCGCTTGTTTTATTCATTTATTTAATAATGACAAAAATAAACAAGTGACCATATTTTTAAAATGGTCATCTTTAACTAAAGTAATTTTTAGTTGTTATTAAAGAACTATAAATATATTTTGTAAAGAAAAGAACATTATTATAGCGTAACTTTTATTATTGTACCATTACACATGGGATGGCTAGCTCAGTGGTATGAAGTCGGCCTGTGGATCCTGAGGTCCCTGGTTCGATTCCCACAGGCGACAAATTTTCATAATTTGAAAAAGCTATCCCTGTGGCTCCTCCACCACTAACATATTTGGGGGCCGTGATTTGACGACTGGTAACCGCACTTCACGCGCAAAATATATCACTTACCGAGATCTGCTTCAGCAGAGTGCCACACCCAGTAATGGGTAGAAGGCGTGATGATATATTATTATTTTTATTTTTACACATAATGAAAATTTCCGTAATTTTATTTTAATAATTGAAAAAGAAAAATATTCAGTATAGACAGGACAAGAACCTACTTTTTAAAATAAGTTAACCTCTATGTTTTTCCCAAAATATGATTTGTAAATGAAATCGCAATTTTTGTGTACAAAAAAGATTATTGTTGGAAATAGTATATTGTGTAACCAGCAAGAAAAATGCTATATTTCAAACGATGGTGGTAATTTTTTTTCTGTTCGAATTATACAAATTATTTTTACCCACTTGAATATGACACTATTATTCCAACTTTTTCAATAGTAAAAGAAAGCTATGTTTACATTTCCATGGGTATGTCATCGTTTTCTGGTTCATGGACCAAAAATATTATTTTTACTGCTGTTGTCATGAAGCTAAATAATAATTTAATCAATTTGTTTTATTTTAATTTGAATAAATCTGAGAAATTCTCTAAATAAGTGAGTAAAAAAACCAATATGTTTTAATCAGACTAAAAAAACTTGCATTTTTAGTCCTAGTGAAAAAAATAACTATTTTCATTTATAAACATATACCTACCGTAATATTATTTTTCCTACAACTGTGCGATTTCTTTGTTATTACGTAACTATTATTGCCTTGGTTACGTATGGAACGTAGACAAATGCAGACCAAATGCGTTTCTGTAAGTAAAGAAACTCTACTGCCGAAAGTAATTTGTACTTTACGCAATTGTCAAAAGAAAAAATAAGTGAGAGCGTTTTAAATTTCGCACCAAGTACGGAATTTCATATTTAATTTATCGTCTATATATTTACTACCAAATATCATATTGTAAAGTGTCAATCACAAATAGGAATAAAGCAGTCGCTGTTTTGACTCTGAGTCATGTTTCTTGCCTACTCATTTATATAAAAAAATTAACATGTAACTTCACTCAATTTTTGACTTTTTCTTGTAAATAACCACATGTGATTATCAGACTATGAAAAAACCAGCAGTACGGCAGTGTAAAAACTGCGGCTCGGTGTGCCTGGTCTCCTATATGGAGCATGCCAAAATCCACAAAGGATTGTAGTGCAATAGGAAGAAGAAGATTATCAGAGGACTTGATAATGAACACAGATCTTGTGTTCGAAACGTCGTCATTATTTTGAAAAGAAAATTGTAACATTGTTAATAAAGCCTAAATAGTTATCCAATATCCCTGGATCATTTTTTGATTCCTTATTTAAATAAATAATTATAACAATGGTTTTCTTCGATAAATTCATTCGGTACGTATGTACTCCATTCATGAACATGAACAAATAAAATAATATTTATGCTTTACAAAGCTTGCATAAGTGGATGAATGTAAATAAATAAAATTAAACGTAAATAAATGGAAAACTTTGTGTTTTGGCAACGCTATTCAGCACTATTTAATATATAATTAATGAACCCAATGTGAAAATTTAAATTAACAGAACAGCGCCTAAAATTGATGAGGAAATTAAGTATTATGGAATCATAATTGACAAAAAAATCTAATTTGATACTCATGTACAATATTTATGTAAGAAAATTGCCAAAAAATATTATCACACTTCACATGTTGAGCAATGTAACAAAAGTAATAAAGATAAACTATAGAAATTGCAAAATCGAGCAATGAGAGTGATTTTGAAATGTAATAAATATAGTAGAATTGACTCTGATTACCTTTTTAAATTGGTTTAATATAAAAATTTTCATTAATAATATAACAAGAGCGTGAGAATAAATTGAAAATAATTTGACAGATCTTTCTAAAACTTGTTGCCAGGCAATAGTCACGAAAACCCGTAGGGCTTGAGGGACTATTGCCAAATGGCAACAAGTTTGAGGAAGGTACTGGAGAATTATTTTCTAATTAATCGAACTCTCGAGTTATATTTAATTAGATTATTTTTTGACTTAGCTGTTGAGGTCTCATCCCACTTAAAAGATTTTGAACTGGGTCCATATCGATTGATTACTTATTAATGTATTCTTGCAAGTTGTTTCCAAAATTTGTTGGTTTATTTCTGTATCTGAAATGGAACTAAATCGATTTTTTCTCACTTTTTACTTGACGCATTGACAGTTTTAAATAATTATTTAACAACCACCTATCATTTGTGACTAACAAAAGCATCTACAGAAATTATTCCCGGAAATAATCACTAGAGCTTTATTCTCAGTATAATAATGACAGGATTGGTTAAAAGGCAGACACATGACATACAATGAAGCATTTCATTGATTTTGAGAAACGTAAAAAATAATCATTGAAATTACTGTTTTAATTTTCATGTATAAAATTAGTAATGTTATTTACGAAATAACTTAAAACTGATACGTAAAACTCATAATGATTGTACTCGACAAGAACAAAACTATCATATTCCTCGAGATAACAAAACGAACACCCTGTAAATATTGTATTGTATTGTAAACAAACTTTAATAGCTCAATTTTCAAACGAGTTTTAGCTAATCTTGAATTTTTGATTAGTCAATTTAAGCTAAACTATATTCTCAAAAAAGTTAAAATAAACTCTAATATAATCTTCTTACCATTTGGGTTTCGGAAAGTCATTCGAATTAAATCTTTAAATTCGGATTTGAATAAGATTAGCTAATTTAAAATTCAGTATTAGCGAAAGCTGTTTTGAGAGTCGTGCTGATTATTATTATAACTTTTCCGCAGCGTATACAAATATAAATACCGCACATTTTTCTTAACTTTTATTTGTCATAAAATACGCCCCTCCTAGATTGATTTTATCAGTTATATGTATGCGTGATTGAACTTATTGGTACTTTATTTCCTTATAGAAGTATCTATTTTAAATTTTATTTTAAATAAACAACGAAATCTGTCATTCAATTTTTCATATAACGAAGATTCACTAAATATTTCTCAATCTGAAAGTAAGCTGACAATTTTTTCGGACTGTCAGATTACTTTTTCTTTTTTCACCCATACCAAAGAGCGCTCAGGCCAAGACGAGATTTTCACATAATTGTAATTCTCAGTGTGCTCAGTGAGTGGCCGTGGCCTAGCAACAGCGACGTTCTGTTGTTTTTCGCGTCTCGAGGGCCGAAGATGAGAAGTCACACGTGGGGCCTGACACCCTTCAAGCCGGCCTGACACACTTCTCGACACTTGCCGTTTCTTTTCCGTTTTCCGAGAACTCTTCCAATATTTTCTTCCTGGTTTATACTTTTCTTTTTATGACATAAATATTGATTCGGATAAAAGGGATACAGGAAATTGTGAAGTTCCCATTAAGAGTAAACTGAAATAGTGACAAAGTTCTATTTGGAAATTACTTTCAAAAAATTTAACATGCCTACCTACTTATTAAAAAGTAATTTTACAATTAATCATCAAAAATATTTCTTCCACCTCCAACACCATAAAGAGTTATCTTTTTTTTAATATTTGTTATAACTATGTTATTTTGAAATGATACTACATTTCATTTTAAGATTTGTAAAAAATAAATTGTTATCAAAATTCTAATATATAATAGCAAGTTATGTAACAAATAAATAATGTACGACTTTATTGGACAAGACGTAGTTTATGGCTGAGCAAGTGCGACTGTTAATTAAGGGAAATCCTATAAAATTCGATTATGTATATGAGTTAAAGTTTTATGCTAGACTTCCTGAAAAGTTACTTATTTTCTTAAAATATGTTAATGTGAAAAAATACTTGTATCACAAAGTGTGCTTTGTTGTTGCCATTGTTTAAAATCACAATTTATAATTATTATACAGTCAAATTTATCAAGAAAAAGTGTCTCAAGACTTAAAAGAATCTCAAAAGAAGTAAAAGGTATTGTAGTAAATGTAAACGAATTAATTCATAATTATTTTGACCAATTTTACTATTTTATCGTACTAATCCAATAAAGTGCTATTTTATGGACAGTCTTATTAATGAGGCAATCGAACATAATTGTAATTTTTTTAATTAGGCAAAAAGTATTTACTACAGTAGGTCTATATTTTTGCCGTCATGAATGTATAATTTTTGCCGATTGTTTAAAATTAAAGTTTTTCTAATTATTTTCAATATTTTTATTGTTATCTACGTCGTCGTAGTCAACATGCAGATATGCGTTTATTAAGTGGTTGCTATGTACAAACAAATTTCACATTTATAATTTCATAAATTTATGAATGTTAGATTATTAAATTATGAATATTTAGTTAAGTTGTAGGATATTTATGAATGTTGAAAACTCAGTACCTACTTATAAATTGTTTTTAGGCTTTATTCAAATTTTGAAAATATCAAAATGACGATGTATTGGTCTTGGATTTAGGTAGTTTTGAGAATATAAATATAATATTAATTGAACTTAATTATGATTCATTAATATTATATTTATGTTATGTCACTTCCTGCTGACACTGGAAATATAACCAAATATTCCCCAAAAATTAAATATGTTCTATTACGTCAATTTATTAATCAATTTCTTTTCGTAAATAAATAGATCGATCGAACGTCATAATAAATTAGTCGATTTATCGTTAACTATAATACAGCCATAATATTTATTACATGTCTAGCAGTTACAGTAACAGCTATTGTTTTCAGGGTGTAGTTGTCACAAAAAATCATAATTAGTAGAAAATTTCTGAACTATTTTAACTAATTTCTCTAATTTGTGGCGTTAAATGTATTTAAAAAAGTTTATCGCCCGGTCTAGTATTGCCGGATATATGCAGTTTGGTTTGCAAGAAATAGATTTCTCATGGTAAACGCTATTTGAAATCAAGGGTGTGTACCAATTTTTATTATGTATTTCATCGCACTGTACTCGTATTTCAATGCTTACATTTGTTTTTAATTTTGATAGATTGTTATATTACAATCCTGTTTTCTACGTTGCGTATTGAAACTTGCTGAGTAACAAAAGGAAATTTCAAATTATCACGCTTTACCTTAATATATTATCATATAATAGTTATGATTAGTAAAATGATAGTAAGCAATATAATTTCATCACGGTTCAGGAGATTGAGTTGTCTTACCAGAAAATCGCCTTTTTCCTCATTTTCGATCAAATTTTCCCTTTGGCAGAGGTATTTCGAAGGAGATAAATAGAATTACATTTTCAGGCATCACCTTAATATTTTTCAAGCGCTGAGTTCGATGTACGTCCATTACCAACGTTTCAAAAATGTGTCGCTGTCATAAATGTGTTAAGTCCTTCCAATGGATTCCCTGACCTGAATACCTTTTATTGATTTAGTTTTGCCATGAATGAAGTTCTGATTTCTTATACGGAACTTTGTGTCTGTAAGACGAATTGAAAGGAAGCTTTTTAGCCCTAATAAATCCGCCCTTCACTCATCACTTGTATTGGTTATTTAGGTTACACATCCACTGTCCACAGAAAATCTTTAATCATTGGATAATCAATGTTATCTTAGGTCCTCTTTTACGGATTTCAAGAAAATAATGAATATGTCAGATTTTAGGTTCGTTCATTATAAACTGTTCGGAGCGTATAAGCGATAAAATTGATTTTGAAGGAATATTGATGAAAACAACGAATAACGGATGCCGTAAAAGAAATAGGCGATAATCGGAGGAATAGAGTGAAGATTAAAAGTTAATAGGTAGTTTCTTGCAAGGAAGTTGTATTATACGTTATACTACTAGTTATGTACATACATACATACTTATCTTCACGCTATATCCCAACAAATGGGGTAGCACGAACATTATCATCCAAACAAACCACCCTCACTTCAACCACATTCATAGATCACTCCATATAAACTCATTCATTTATTACACTCGAAATCATTATCACACAACAATCCTTCAATCACATCATTCCTATTCACTTATCATTCATTTTCTTTCTTCAACGTACATAACATATGCATAAAACATCTCAAATTACTCACGTTTACTCCTAAGAACGAATCTAATAACGAAACCAACAACGAATCTACAAGATTAGAAAAGATGAAAGCGATAGCCTACATTTGTATATGAAAGAAAAGTCCACACAATGCAGTAACTGAAAATGAAACGAAAAAATAAGAAAGGAAGGAAGCTTCGCCCTGCGCTTGTTTTTGAAAGTGAATTTCACACAATTACAGTTAACACTCTACGTAAGGACTGAAAACAAATTAAAAGATAAGAAAGGAAGAGAGTGTCGCTCTACGCTTGTTTTTGAAAGTGAATTCCACACAATTACAGTTAAACACTTAATGTAAGAAAACGAATAAAAAAGATAAGAAAAGAAGGGAGTGTCGTCCCTACGCTTGTTTTTGAAAGTGAATTTCACACAATTGCAGGTAAATACTCTAATGAAATTACTAAACAACAAAACTAAAATCCTGCGCTTTTCTGAAAGCATCAGATTCATTCCGCAATTAATCTTCGCCAAACGTGTCTATCCTGACACACCACTTTAGCTTCATCCACATTCATAATTCCTTTCATACAAGCACGTTTGTTCCTCGTACTCGGAAACTTTCGTTCACGCAGCAATTCTTCAATCATATTCATCCATTTATTCATAGGTCGCCCACGTAATCTTTCACCCTCGATTTCACCAACATATATCTGTTTTACCTATCTCTCATTTGACATACGTTCTACATGCCCAAACCATCTCAACTGACTTATACCTACTTTTCTTCTCAATTTCACACTCATCATACATCAATGTATTCCGGACACGATCTCTTCTAGTATAACCACACACACCCCGCAAATACCTCATTTCCACAGTAGTTATACGACGTTCATGTTTCTTCATCCACACCCAACATTCACTACCATACATCAATGTAGGCATTAAAACACCATTATACACACTCAATCTAGCATCTCTGGATACATTCACATTTCGAGCATAGGTTCCCGGAGCACCCAATACCTTGCATCCCACGGAAACTCTTCTTTCAATCTCACAATCAATACGTCCATTCCTCGAAAACATACTACTCAAATATAAAAACTCATTCACTTGACCCAATCTTACACAATTCACCGAAACATTGCAGTCAGTCACCAAATCGCTCTTTTCAAACACTAACACTTTACATTTATCAACATTTAATAAAAAATTTAAATCTTTTCGTACTTCATTTATACTTGAAATCATTCGTCTCAATTGCTCTTCAGATTCACCCATAACAACAACATCATCCGCATACGCTAACGCAGTCACAACACTACCACCAATATGTATACCATCCACCCAATTCAACGCCGTTCGTAACAATACATTCATGTAAAAATTAAAGAGCCACGGAGACAACCCACAACGTTGTTTCACGCCAACATCTATACAAAACCAATCACGCAACCTACCATCAACTCTCACCGCAGCCTCACTACCTTCATACAACGCACGAATTGCCCCCAACAAATTACCATTTATACCGTACTGTAGCAGTACATTCCATAATGTCTCGCGATGAACACTATCATATGCTGTTTTTAAGATCGAGAAAGCCACAGAACACCTTCTTGTTCTTAGAAAGTGACTTTTCAACAATCATACGAAGAGAAAACAATTGATCCACACACCATCTCTCAGGCAAAAAACCACCTTGCATATCGCTTAACTTGGAGATTGTTAAGCTTCGTACCTTATGAATAAGAATCTTCCCGTACAACTTCCCTACCGCACTCAACAAACTTATCGCACGAAAATTAGTACATTCACTCGAACTACCTTTACCTTTAGATAAAGGACAAATCATAGCATGTTTCCAATCATCACTAGCCACACACCGTTTTAAACAAAATCTAAACAAATAAACTAACCAGTCAAATAACCTCTCGCCTCCATACTTCAACATCTCATTTGATATACTAACCAGGAGCCCTACCATTCTGCAGACACATCAATGCGAAACTAACATCACTCTTATCTATATCCCATTCATCATCACTAACATTTTCTCTAACAATTTCACTTCGACCATTCGATCTATTAATGCTACCACATAAAGTCCTAAAGTACACACACCATCTAATAGTAACATTTGTTTCATTCTACAATAACTCACTATCCGCACTCTTAATCGCTTTCACTGCCCTTACATTACCACCTCTCAATCTCTTCACTCTCAACCAAAACATTCTTTTATTTATACTAAAATCATTAGTCAATCTTTCACTCATCAAATTATCAAAACGCGCCTTGCTTTCTCTCACTTCTCTCTTAACACATTTATTTCATCTCTTGTATTCCAGCAAGCTTTCTGCACGTAAAATTCCAGGCACATCTTTCACTTTTAGAAATCGCAAATATGCTCTCTTTTCACCTCAATCGCCTCTTTTACTTCTTCATTCCACCATGCATTCTTTGGACAAGAGCCTAAACTACATTCACCACAAACTTCTTTTGCACATTTAAGAACTGTATCCTTAAATTTCAACCAAACATCATTTATGCTGCATTCAAAATTAAGCTCACATACAGGCAAAGATTCATTTATTTTCTCAACAAACAAATCTCTAACATCCTCATTCTGCAGGGCACTGGATTTCACACGAAACATTTTATTATTATTTTTCACCCTCATTCTCCAACATTTATCTAGACGTATACGCGATACCACCAAATAATGGTCATTCGTACCCAATTCAGCACCACGCTTCACACGCGTATCTACAACTAAACTTCTCAATCGTTCATCATACAAAATAAAATCAATCATACTCCGTCTATTTTCACTAACATTCTCCCATGTATACAAATGAGCTAGTTTATGTTTAAAGACAGAGTTGGAAACAAAGAGATTACGCTCCAAATAGAAAGAAACTATTTTCCTTCCATTTTCATTCACTCTTGTATCACCAAACTTACCCAATATATTTCCAGATATGCTTCTCTTAACTCCCACCCAGCCATTTAAATCACCACATACAATAACTTTTTCACCTGAATCACATGAATCAATAACACTACCTAACAAATTGCAAAATCTATCTTTTTCAAGATCATTTTTAGATTCGGTTGGGCCATAAACTGACACAACGAAGATTCTATGAAAGCCTACCTTTAATCTCAGCCAAAGAATTCTCGATGAAGTACAACCATATTCTCTCACAAACGGTTTCATTCGTTCACTAAAGAACACCCACACCATGCTTCGCGTGTTCATTCTCAGCAACACCCGACCACAAGCAAAACATTCCATCCACCTCTTCCGCACTAAATCCTTTCCTTTTAGTCTCACTGACACACAAACATCAACATTATACACACGCATTACATTCATCAATTAATTTTATTTACCAGTTATACCCCTAACATTCCACGTACTAAACTTACATTCATCAAATTTTTGCCCATTTATTCCTCATTTAAACAAAAGATAATAAAAAGAAGGGTTCTCTCGGTAATAGAGTAGAAGTTAAGGTAGTTTAGCAAACTTATCGTTAACTGTAAAGGAAAATAAAAATTAAAAAAAAAAAATAAATAAATTACATGACACCTGTCAAACGTCAATCACACCTAAAAACAAAACATAACTCAGCGTTTCTATACACGTAACCAATATAAACAAATAACGATATGAAAGAAAAAATACTACAAAAAAATTAAACTACTATAAAAATGAAAGATAACACTTATCTTAATAAAACGATACTCAAGAAGTCCAGTGAGAAACAGTATATTTTAATCCAACTCCAAAAACCCAGTCAAAAACACAAATAAATTTCTCACTTGACGGGCGAGTTCTATTTATTGTTGACTTGAATAATTATTTCAAGATAATCGACCCACTCGGTACACTGTTGGGAGCAGATTGGGATATTAATAATAATATGGCAAGAAATGGTATGAAAAACACAATGCGAATATTAAAAAAAATGAATATGAAAGCAGTAATAAAAATTGTGGAAGATTATAGAAAGAACGATTTAACAAACAAAATTTAAGGCATAACAGAATAAGGAAAAAATCTTTTAGTAACCCCGTAAAGAAAGAGAAAATAAAAGAACTTAAAATATGATTATTACTGTATGATGAAAAATGCATACAAGAAAAAAAAGTTTCAGTTCTTTAAACATTTTATAGAACTAGGAATTTAACTACCTCCCTCTTCTATTCAAGAAGGCAATGAAATGGCTGAAGATTCCAATTCGGATAAAAATGATGATGCTCTACATCTTGAAGCGTATTGTTTACTTTAATAATAAAATTCTTTCTACGTTCAATTATTTTGTTCCTTATCCTCGTTCAGAAAAAATAAATGTTGATGTCTTCGAAACGAACTTTATCTAAACTATTTTATTCAAATAGATTTTTATCGATACTCTTGTTTCAAAAGTGATATTATCGCAATTAATTGATTAATTAATTAATAGTATGTATTATTAAATTACATTTGTGACAATTTGTATATGCTATTAATTGACAGTAGTAATGTATACAAAAATTAAAAACATCTGACCTTTAATTTGTTTCTTCTCTAATAGAAAAACCTATTAATCACAAATTGTTGAAAAATTAGTATTATTTCTTTTGAAATTTTGCATACATAAATCGAATTTTTCTTGAATTATTAGTATTAGACTAGTTACCAGGAATATTGCTGTCTTGATAAAAGATTTAATTACTATATATTTTTTTTAAGTAATGTACAGTATATAAATCGGTAAAATTTTATTTATTCAACACGATTTTTCTCAATTTTTTTCAAATAAAATCTTATTACTTTTTGATTTGATTGTATGGAGATACTATCTGAATTGAATCGAAAGAGAAAAGAATTCTTTGGCTCTGAAATAGCTATATGTTGATTACAACAATATAAAAAAGGTAATATAAAATATTATCATAATAATAATATTACAAGAACGGAAGAAACGTCGGGTTTCTTTGCTCCGGGAGAATCGGTTGCACAGATTCCGAAACAAGAACTCATAGAATTTGAAGTTTTCATTATGTCAATAGTCAAGCAACATAGTTCAAAGATTTAAAGCATCCTGACCTGGATTTCTTTACATGGATGCCGGAATCATGGTGCAATGCCTTAGATCTTATAATATTGTAATTATAACAACAACGTATTTTAATATGTTGATCACAACAAAACAAACATGACTCGTCCTTATAACAGTAACATTCAAAACCTAAAGAAAACTAAATATAAATATTTTGAATTACCATTACAATTTTTTATATTGTAATATTCAACATATCTCGAGCCATAAACACCTATCTTTCTTCCTCTTCTCTTTTGATTTATATCAGATACAAACATTCGTTTTGACGATTCTTCGGAATTTCATCTACAACCGACAACATAACAACAGGTGTCATTACTTAATTTTGAATGAATAATTTATATAAAATTAATATAAATATAACAAATGAATTCAAATATAAAAAATATTAACAATTTTAGCGAAAGTAGTTGCCTTCGAAAATGTTGATCTAAATTGACCTGTTCAATTTTCAATAAAAGTAAAACTACTGAATACTATAACAATTACTTGGCTTTGCACAATGACGTAAACATAAAATTGTTTTTAAATATTTATTTTCTATCTATTAAATATACAAACACTATAAAATTGTAGAAGTGTGCACTAGGGAGACAATCTTCAATTTATGTTTTACTTGATAAAATAAATCACACACTTTGAAATTCACAAAATGATACACAGAATAAAAACTTGTCACGTTTGGAATTACATGCGTATATACTTGTTATAAATATATTCTGTGTATACAATGAAAATCGCACATTTAATACTGATGTGACAGTCACTTATTTGACAGTTACGGATCACATCTGAAATCGTGACGTCACACGCCCATGGTTTATAACAGTACCTAAATGACAGATGTGAAATATTGATTTTAAGAAATAAAAATTCACGACCATAGAAAAACTTGTATGTAACATATGTCTGGCAACGGCTATTACAAAACGTCTGTTACAATATATTGTAAAAGCATCATCATTGTTAGGTTTTATAAGAGTTTGAGAAATGCAGTCATATTTATTCGACACTGCATAGATGTTTGACATGCCGCATCACATTTTTATAACTATTTGACTCCAATAGCATTCGTTTCCAAATTTATATAATTATAAGTTTATTTTTGTTAAATAAATAAATACATTACTGGGCGTAGCACTCTGCCGAAGCAGATCTCGGTAAGTGATATATTTATGCGAGTGAAGTGCGGTTACCAGCCGTCAAATCACGGTCCCCAAAGATGTTAGAGAAAATATTTGCCTGCTGTGGGGATCGAACCAGGGTTCTCAGGATCCACAAGCTGACTCGATACCACTGAGCCATTACCCAATATATTTGTATTAAATCATTAATTAAAAACGGATCTTGTCACAGAATATAATGTTTAAATTTTATTGCTGGCAATATGTCAAAATATGATGAATGCTAGTTTTTTTCTTCTATATTATTAAGAATAATATAAAATTATCTTTGTTTACAGATGAAGTATATATTTTTTTGCAGTTGTATAAAAATGTATTGTAAAGTGCCTTTTTCAAATATACCATGACTGCTTAATTTATGACAGTGTTTACTGTTCGTAAAATAGCACTTATTGGACTAGCACGATATAATAGCAAAATTGAATTCAATGTGCACATACAAATGTCAAAATAATTATTATACCTAATTAATAAATTAATTTTGTTGCATTTAATGCATTCTCTTTGGCTTGTTTTAGTGTTCATCTAATTCTTGAAATATTTTTCCACTTTTTATTTTAGTTTAAATAATTACAAACCACACTTTAAGATACAACTAAGTTTTTCACATTTACATATTTTAAGAAAATAAATTACATCCAAGGCAACCGAATATATTGAATATATAGAATATTAATTTTTAAATTAATATAAAATGTGAAGATAAATATAAACCAAAAAAGTAATTCGCAATTCAGTACACACATATTTAATTATAAGTGTACGTATCTACACAGGTTGTTTTTATGTAGCAGATTTAAAACTTTTATTCCATGGTCTACAATTTCAACAAATTACGCAGCACTAGCAACATGTTACTTTGATCCCAGTTTGAATTGGCAGTAAATGAAGTTCTTTATATTAAATATTCATAAACATCTAGCGCAAGTGTTTGCATACCTTTTATGGGAATCCAGTGAATTTATGTACGAGCTTGGCAACGGCAAGCAACTTCGTATCTTCCTTTTGCAGACTTTCCGAACCCAAGACGTTTGTATACACAATCAGCAAGTGGTATCGGTAAGACAGATCCTGTCTTGTCCGACGGGTAAACACATTAGCCACACGAGACTGTAGAGAAGTAGTAGTGTTTTCTTTTTTCTGGCTGGTAATATTGTTCTTCTAATTTTAATTCATTCTCGTGTTATTCTAATGTCTCGAGCAGATTCTGTTCAATGCGTTAAGATCACGTTATGGCTACGTATAACGAGAATAGTTTTCTGCAGTTTTGTTCTAGTTATGGTCACATTATGGGCTTTGCTTCATAATTTCATTTTAGTCTTCTTGGAATAAAGTGTAAAGTTTTGAAGTTTGTTATCGACTGTTTTATTAATAGTAACTGTTGGTTGTATAATTTTGTTCATTATGTGCTATATTCACGTATTCACAATTATAGTGATGCTGATGAACTTAGAAATTTTTGTTAAATAAACCTTAACAATTACATTTGTTAGATACTAATCATTTAATTTCTTGCAAAGAAAATATGCCAAGAAAAGAAGACGAGATGAGAATTGTTTGTTATTCTCGTCTCGAAATGTGTAGACAAGATGAGAATTGGCTAACTATAAATATATTGCGGAATTAAATTTATTTTGCTACTATGTATCTGCTTCCAATACGAATTCTTATGTTTCAACGGTAATAGGGTCCCAAGAATATTTCATTCAATATTCCTATCATAAATAAATTGTGCGAAGAAAGTCAGTAGCTGGTACTCTTATTAATTTATAAATTTATATCGACTGATAGTGCTGAGAAATATCTTATGAAAAACTAACTCAAACTAATAGATAAGGAAATGTGACACTTTCTCCATTTTAGTGAAATACATAAAATTAGAGTAAAGCAAGAAAATATCGACTGTATAAACAAAGGCATACACTTAAAAAAACCGTCTTGTATTAAAAGCAAAAACTATTAATAAAATAAGTGAATTATTAGACTTCGTATAACACAAATGTATAAACGTAAAAAGTATACTCATATTTCAAACACTGGCAAATTGATAATAATCTGACATAAAAAGTAGGGATAATTAATTTTAATACCGGCATTAGACTGAAAGGAATTTCGTGAGAAGAATAGAGATTCTCAATTGGTTTTGTAAAATTAATACCCAATAGAAGAACAACAGACAACGTGGTCAAAGTTAATAGAAAGAAGATTAAGAAGACCAACCAATAATCAAATATTACGAAAGTAATAAAGTTTTCATTAATTTCAACTGAAATCAATCTTATTTCCCAAACAATTTATTTTTGCATAAAAGTATTCTATTTTGAAATGAAATATATAGTGGAACTTCTATAACTCGAATCTGAAGGAACAGGAAAAATCTTCGAATTAGGGAAGCTTCTAATTATAGAATAAACACAAAAAAATGTGAAAAATAATTTAAATTATGTATTTCATTCAAATATTTAATAATTTTTTTATATTTCACAAGACCGCTTCACTGTTTCAATGACATTTGCCGATATATTGAAAGAATTATAGCTATTATTTACTAATTTCTCTGGAATCGATAAAACTTCTCAGTTCCTTTATAAAAGTAATGATAAATAAATTAAATTGTACTTTATATACAACGACAAGTTTTGCGCAACTCACATGAATATGTCGATACTAGGCTCATGGGGAGTCTCCCTAAATCTTCGAATTACAAGTGAAATACCACTTCGAGTTATAGAAATATAAAAATTCGAGATAGGGAGATAAAAATTCACTAAAAAAAAAACACGATTAAAATTCAATTTAGAGAATAATTCAAGTTTAGGAGTTCAAGTTAGGGAAGTTCCACTGTATATATTTTTTTATTTCATCATACATACTTAAATCCATCGCCATTAATTATTTGGTAATAGTTTTCAAAATTCTGTCGAATTATTTTCAATTTATTCTCATTCTCTTGTTATATTATCACTGAAAATATTTTAATTGCGTCGCGATAATTTGTGTTCACTTCACATATCGTATAGGAGGGGATGATGAATCAAACATGCAGTGATTAAGGGTGCTCGAGTTGCATTCAAAGGCCCTCAATTTTTTGATGGCTCCAAATTATGTAATTAGAAAATAAACGACAATCAAAAAGCTGATGAGCAATTCAGATATTTATATTTTATTATTTTATTTGTTTGTTGCTCTCCGCAACAGGAACTTAGTCCTAATTGCAGTATAGAGTAACAAGTGTAGAGCGAAATCCCCTTCCTTTCTTATCTTTTTTATTCGTTTTCTGATAGACATAGAGTGTTCCACTACAATTGTGTAAATTCACTTTCAAAAATAAGCGTAAAGCAACACTCTCGTCCTTTCTTATCTATTCGATTCGTTTTCATTTCTTATATACGAGTAGAGTGTCTAACTGCAATTGTATGGAATTTACTTTCAAAAATAAGCACATGGTATCGCTCTTTCCTTTTCTAAAATTAGTAGATTCGTTGTTAGATTTGATGATAGAGGCGTAATTTGAGATGTTTTAAGCATATAAAACGTACATCAAAGATAGATGAATGAAAAGTGGATTGATTTGATGGAAGAGTTGTTGTGTGATTAATGATTCCGAATGTAATAAGTAAATGAGAGAGCTATGAGTGTGGTTAAAGAGAGGGTGGTGTGTTAGGATGAGAATATTTGACAACGATTGAATATTTAATGAATCTGATAAGTGAATGCTTTGCGAATCCATGCTATCCGATTTGATGGGATATAGCGTGATGTTATGTATGTATGTATAGTATAGGGTGTGTAATTAAATTCCAGGTACTTAAATATCTCAAAATGAATGCGAACCTGATAGCAAAATTTGAAACTAAGTCAAAGGAGCACTTATATGATACGAGGGTAAGATGAAAAGTTCTCGTCCTGACAATGAAAGACTGCGGTTTTCAGTTCAAAAATGATTTTATTTTTCTACAATCTCTTCCTTGACTTCAACACACTTGGTCCAACGTTTCTCCAACATCAATATTCCTTCCCGCAAGTGAGAGCCTGGAAGGCTGTGCAAATATTCATCTACGGCCCTCTCAACTTCTTCATTGGACGCGAAGCGCTTCCCAGAAACAAATTTCTTCAAATTTGGGAACAGATAGAAGTCTGAGGGTGCCAAATCAGGTGAATATGGGGGATGGCCGAGCAAATCGTACCCCAAATCCCATCGCCAACGCACCCTTGTGTGCAGGTGCGTTGTCCTGGTGAAAGATGATTTTTTTTCAGCAAGCCAGACCTCTTTTCGCGAATTTTGGCATCCAGCTGGCCAAGAAGGGTAGAGTAATATTCGCCTGTAATTATTCTGCCTTTGTCAAGGTAATCAATTAACAGGATCCCTTCCGCATCCCATAATACGCTGACCATGACCTCGTGACTTCGCTTTCGTTGGTGCTGAACCACCGGCTACTACCCACTGCTTGGACTGCTGTTTCGTTTCTGGCGTGTACTGGTTAGTCTATGTCTCATCCATGGTGACAAATTGCCGCACAAAATCGGTTGAATCCCTATTGAATCGGTTCAAAAATAGCTGCGAAGATCGTTTGTTCATTTGCTTTTGATCGGTATTCAGTAAATGCGGCACCCATCTTGCGCAGAGCTTTCGCATCTCTAATTCTTTATGCAAGATGTTTCGCACCCTTTCTTCCTATATCCCCACAGCCTCAGCTATCTCACTCACCTTCACTCGCCTATCGTCCAACACGATATCATGCACTTTTTCGATGATTTCCGGTATGGTGACGGTTTTTGGCCGTCCTTCACGTGGGTCATCTTCGAAGGACGTGCGACCATATTTAAATTCAGCTGCTCACTTTTTAACGGTTGACATGAAAGAAGCAGATTTCCTTAGAGGTTAATCCATCCAAACCGAAGAATTTTATGACCGCACGATATTCAAATTTATCCATTTTAACGAAAAACACGCAAGACGTCTAGTTAAAAAATTCGGGTAAACAAACTACTTGAGAGAATAAGTTGAAACTTGTCATACGAACTAATAACACGTGCACCCAGGCAGGAAACACAAATTTTTTTCTGTTTGGAATGCCATCTCTCTGTGAGACCGAGAACTTTTCACCTTACTCTCGTATTTGTATGCTGTTTCAGTATTGTTTGTGTATTTATTTTAAATGTTTTCGAACTTAAAGTTCATCCTTATACTTTCTTGCTTCGGCAAGTACAAATTAATTGTAATTATGTTGTATACTTCATATAAGGTAGAACAGTAAATGTGTAATGGTATTTATAGGTTATTGTGAAAAATTTATTTTTTTTCCAAAATAAATATTAAAAAGTACAAAGTATTGTTGTGTACCTGAATTTAAATCTACTGCGAAGAACAGTCGAACAGCTAGATTCCACAAATTATATCTACTATATAGTTAACTATGAAGATAACCTAACTAATTACAAAATTACGTATCTAAACTGTAAAATTAAAATTAATACAATAAGAAACACTGAGCTATAAGCAATAGAAATTATTAATAAGAGTTTAGAAAATACTGAAAATATAATAATAAAACAAAGAAATACTACAGCCTACCATGTTACACATATAGAAGTGAAACAAAAGTGCTCCTTTATTCAAGTGTTGACATGGGTTTCAGCGACATTGTCTTATTAGTGAGATATCCCATTAGCTGCATTTTAACGGCATACACACTTGCCACTATGACAAACAATTTTCATAATTTCCTATCCCTGTGGCTCCTCCACCACTAACATCTTTGGGAGCCGTGATTTGACGACTGGTAACCGCATTTCACGCGCATAATATATCACTTATCTGTTTCGGTAGAGTGCCACACCCAGTAATGAGTAGAAGGTGTGATGATATATTTATTTTTTTTATTTTTACACACTTGCCACCCGGGATACTGGAAGCCGGGATTACACGGATGACAAGCAGTTTTCTATGTTCCAACGCGCTTCATCACCACACCGAAAAAACAATGAGTAGAATATGAAATTATATATGTTTGAATTCGAACTTTTGAATATATATTTTGAATTTAGAATTTTATTTAAATATTCAATTCAAATGCATTAAATATATATCATCAAATTGATTATGGTTTACTATATTCGTGTTCTATTTACATGGAAAACTACAATATTATAATCCCTTTTTCATAGTAAACAAAAATTAGCTTGATGCCAGATTTTTTTTAAGCTAGGGATCCTATGTAAGCTTAATCCGTCATTGGTGATACAATTTAACGTTTTTTGTTCTTTTTCTAATAGTTGGTCCTGTTGATTGATATTTTGTGTTCAACCTAGAACAGAGGTTCATAATCTTTTTCCTTGGCGACCCATTTCACAACCCAATAATAATACCAATAATAATTTGTACTGATTAAACAAAATTTTGTTACTTTAAATTGTATAATATTAATTTAATAATTATAGGATAAATACACATTAATGGAAGCAAAGATTATATATTTGTATAATTTAACTCAAATTCAACAAAAACTAATGTGTTATTTTAACTTATATGACGTACGAGTACATACAAAATTCACAAACATCTCATCGTGAAGGGTAAGCTTGTTTTTTTCAACATAAAATATTTATTCTCTGTTCAAAATTTGTAACAGCTGGTTTCATTACAATTTCGATATTTCGATTTAATATAAATTTATTTAAACTCTTTTTCTCAATACATACATCAACTATATTTTGTTAATAGGTATAATTAAAACTTGGTAATAAAAATTAGTAATTATTTCAGAATTCTCGTTTTCGTTGTGCAGTCGATAAACGCACGCGACATGCCTGATAATCTTAAACCTGCGTAAATATAATCATAATAAATGGAATACACGTATACACCTCTTGCCTCATGGCGACAAATTCTTGTATCGAAATAAGACGAGAAACATCGCTGTGTAAATTATAAATTTTTGTAAAGGATTTATTGTCATCATAATAAATTTCATATATTTATTTACTTATCTGCAAGATGTACGGTGATTGGTGGACATAGTCGACTTGAAGCATGTGCAAACAGTTCACTCATACCCAGCCCTGCATACAAAATTCAGGTCATGGCTGATCTACATTCTGAATCTTCTCAAGTTCTCATAGTGCATCAGCTTGAAATTCGACGGGAAAACAAAATCAATATCGCGGTCTGCGGTACGACTAAATTTAAGATCTGTTTGTATTCGAGTCACAATCCTCTGATCTAAACGCCGAAAGATCTTGCTGAATTCAAATGTAGATTTACAACAAACGACCGGCATACACGTCATCAGACTAAACGGCCGGGTTATGATGTCTGAATTAGTTTCAATGTGAAGAGATTTATGAGCGGCGGGAATATTTACTCCCGACATTTGAATATTGATGCGATTTTATTCATGTGCAGTTTGAAATGTTTTTTATCTTTGGGCCTCACATCAACAAGAGATGAATTCGTAATATACGAGTAATTTTGACAGGGATGAAGGTTGAAGGTACCCTAATATTTTAATTACCAAATATGGGACCAATAATCCGATAGGTTATAGGTTACTAGCCTAAGGATTACATGTTGGTATTTGAAAATAGAGGTCATAAGTTCACGCCTACGTTAAAATTTAAACGCTGCTTTAGTTCAAAACCCATTCCTATTGCTCATTTTATATTAATATAGTTAGTGCCACTATTTTATACAGAGTGTTTCATAATTCCAGATACGTACGTTTAGAATATATATATATATATATATATATATATATATATATATATATATATATATATATATATATATATATATATATATATATAATTTGATGTGTTGATTACGGAATAAAAATAAAAATATTGTAAACCGAAGAATTACGGACACTTTACCAATAGAGTTTCTTTATAGTATTACTAAATTCACTTACTTTCCAATTAGAAACAATCAATATATGAGTAATGAAAGACCTAAATCAAATAATGTTTGTAAAATGATCAAATAATTAAATTATTTTTAATTTAACCGATTTACAATCATTACAATAAAGCTATCTATCCGATGGCATGAAAAATGTCCGAATGGGATTTCTTTCTTATTATGTAACTATTACGGCATTGGCTACGAGTGGAAAGGAGATAAATGCAGACCCAGTGCGTTTCTGTAAACGAAACGCACTTGTGCTTTTTGTTTATACAACTGTCAAAATCTAATTTAACTGGCAGTGTTTCAATTTCACGGCTTCACGCGGAACTTCATATATTAGCCACAAACCAAACAAAAGCTACGTTCTTTTGGTTGTTGATGAAGAAGCTACGGTGATCAAAAGCTCGATTAATATGCAGTGGTATATTTTGACGTTCATTACCATAACCTTTATAAATATTGCACATAATATCATTAGTATATCTAATCTGTATATATCACAATGAGCAGATAAGTACTTGCAGGTGTATCAATATCAAATATTACAATTAACAAAAAGAAAACTGATTTTTTTTCTATTTCAACTGTTGTAAAGATCGAACAAAGTAAAATATAACGATAAATAGTTTTATTTAAGGAGTACGGATACATAGTACATTGTAAACACATTTCCATATTTCACGGTAACCACAGCAAAACAATGAAATTTTGACAGAAATATGAGATATGAAATTCATATCTCATACTCTGTCAAAAACAAATAGATCCAAATGTTGGTGCTATTACCGACATAGATTTCAGCTGTCAATAAAAATAATAAACTGAAAATACTTGAACTGTTAATTTTGTTATTTTATTTTAATATAAAATTATTAACAGGTAAATATTTATTGAATTTCTTATTTATTATTAGTGATATTGAATATCATATTGATAAAATAATTAAAAATCAATTTGTTGATGCCAGTGTATTTAAGGTATAATCAATTGAAATTTGAATTTTGTTAGCTATATGTAGCATATTTGTTAGCGATTCGTCGATGTATCATGGAATACTGTGTCCATAAAGTAGAAGCTATGTATTGTTTCCATATTTGACCAAAATGAACCAGAAGAGCATTTTCGGAAAATGAAGTGTCGCCAATCCATAAACAATTTATATGTTACCTCATATTTTTTTATTGAAATTTCCTGTATTAAATCTAGAGACGTAATTTTCGCAGCTTCTATAGTATCTGTGGGTGTTAAATTAAGATTTTCTTGTTATCACTTTTCATTTTTATCTCACAAAATCTTGAAACTGTTGACGACAGTTGTGAAATAGTTATTTTTATAACAAGTGCCGAAAAAGGCTCGTTACGTGCAAGTGCAGAATTTAACGCACGAGGCTTGCCGAGTGCGGAAATCTGCACGAGCACGTAACCTTTTTCGGCACGTGTTATAAACAACATTTTTCCTACAACTGTGCTACTTAATAAAACACTAAAATATCAGGATTTATAAAATTCTAATGCTATTATATTAGAGCGATGTTTGACAGCGTTGCCAGGGCGTTGCCATGGCGTTGCCATGGTTTGTTTATTTGTGGATTGTGTCATTGTTCTATGAAAATATTTCACTGATTTACGATAATTTTTTCTTGATTTTAATATTACAATGAGTGACTCTACTTCATCATGCACACCTCCAGATTTAATTGAAGTCGCTGGTCAAGCTACGTTAGATTTATTACCGGAGAAATCTAAAGAGCGGTATTTGCAAGTTTATAATAATTTCAAACTTTGGTGCAGTATGAAAAATACAAGAAAAATATCTGAAAATGTACTGCTGGCATATTTCATGGAGAAAAGTAAAGTTTATAAATCTTCAAGCTTGTGGAGTCAGTATTCAATGTTGAAGTCTACGTTGAATGTACATGAAAATGTCAATATTGATCAATATTCTAAACTAAGTGCATTTATAAAACGTAAAAATGTTGGATACAGGAGTAAGAAATCTAATATATTAACAAGAGATGAATTTTAAAATTTTTTAACTAATGCCGATGATAAAACTTACTTAATGATGAAGGTAATGTCGCTACAATAGATTATATAATATTTAATAGAAAGATTCATCAAACAGATTAGTCGCTAATATGATTTTTTTATTGCAGGTTGCTTTAATTCTTGGTATTTCGGGTGCTTGTCGTCGAATAGAGTTAACAAACATTGTTCTTGATCATATCGAAGACAAAGGTACATTTATAATTGTGAATATTCCTGATACTAAGACTAAAAGGTATAGACAATTCACAGTGACTTCTGTTTCTTTAAATGGCATAAATTTTTTGGAAATATATCGCAAATATGTTGTTCTTCGACCTGGAAACGTGGCACATCGTCGGTTTTTTTTTAAATACAAATGCGGAAAATGTACAGTTCAACCTGTAGGAATAAATACCATGGGTAAAATTGCTGAGAAAATTGCAGAGTTTTTAAAATTACCCAATCCAAAAAGTTACACAGGCCACTGCTTTAGGCGATCTTCAGCCACATTATTAGCCGATAGTGGAGCAGATATAATAAATCTTAAAAGACATGGTGGTTGGAAGTCTAGTACAGTGGCTGAGGGATATATTGAAAACTCGCTGCAAAATAAGATAAAAATTGCTAATCAAATTCTTGGCAATGCAAATCAACCTGCTATTAATACTTCTAATACCTCTGAAATTGTCAGTAATAGTACTGTTGACACAGATGAAATCAATGTGTCTTTAGATAATACAAAAGTTTCCAGTACACATATTATTAATATAAACAACAGTAATAATTGTGTTATTAATATTCACAAAAAATAATATGTATTTTATTTACTATTTAAATAAAATTATTAAACGTCAAAATATATCACTGCATATTTCTTCTTCTTCCATAAGCGTCTGTGGCCAAAATATGAACTTCGCGCTCGGCGCGAAATTTAAATCGCTCTTTGACAGTTAATAATAATAATAATAATAATAATTTATTGGTGCTAAGTATACATGAAAGTATTTACACAGGTCACTCAAACAAAGATAATATAAACAAAATCAGTTAACATTAGGTTCTTTTATTTTCAATAGGAATTCGGATGTTGTAAATGGCGCTTCACTCTTTAGGAAATATTTTAATTTATTTTTAAATTCTTTATAATTCAAATCACGTATATTATGGGGTAAACTATTGTAAAGATGTATGCCGTAATGGTTAAAACTATATTTGGACTTGTTTAATCGCAAGAAAGGTAGATGTAAATCTGCTTTACTGCGGGTATTATACGAATGCATAGTATTTCTGTGCGTATAATTATTTAATTCATTTTTAACATGTAGTACACAATGGAGAATATAAATGCTGGGAAACGTGAGTAATCCTAGCTTAGAAAATAAAGGTTTAGTATCAGCACGATAGGAACTGTTACTCATTATTCTCACACAGCGCCTCTGCAAACTGAAGATTCTGTGCGCGGCAGCGGAATGACCCCACACCAGAATACCATACGACATAACACTTTCAAATAGAGCGTGATAGGCAGATTTGAGTGTTATGTCAGAAACAGTGCCACGTAAGTTTTTGAGGAGAAATACAACTGACGCAAGTTTTTTAGCGATATGACCGCAGTGCTCCTGCCAAGACAAATTTGGATCCAGGATTAATCCCAACAATTTAATAGTACTAGGATTTTGTAGTTCAGGAAAACGACGTGTAGTAAAAATCATTTCTTGAGTTTTACACTCATTCATGCACAGTTTGTTCGCCCAGAACCAATTACATAAACTTTCTTTAGTTTTACTAGCGCTGCCAATAACATTTTTCAGTTCATGATCTGAGTTTATAGCTGTGGTGTCATCAGCAAATGTTATTATATGACAGTTACTAAAGTGGAGGGAAATGTCATTGACATAGATAATAAACAGTAGAGGTCCAAGGACTGAACCCTGCAAAATGCCATTTTTAATTGGTACAAGTCCAGATTTTTCGTTATTTACATCAACATACTGATAGCGATCCGATAAATATGATTTCAAGAAAGTAATAGTATTGCTGTTGATGTTGTATGATACTAGTTTATTGATTAACAGTTCATGTGATACGCAGTCGAACGCTTTGGTGAGGTCGCATAGAAGGACATTTGTAATTGAGCCATTTTCATTACAATTTACTATATAATTAATTAGATCTAGTAGTGCTAATACTGTAGATTTGCCCGATCTGAAGCCAAATTGACAGTTGCTCAGTAGGTTATTAGTTTCAAAGTAGTGCGACATTTGTTTTGTTATTGCAATCTCCAAGATTTTCCCAAAAAGAGGGATTATTGAAATTGGTCTAAAATTGTTGACGTCAGTGTGATCGCCCTTTTTAAAGATTGGAATTACTCTCGATAATTTCAAGACTTCAGGGAAGGTATTTTCACGTATGGCCCTATTAAATAATTTAGTTAATGGGATTATAATAATATCTAAAACAGATTTTAATAGTTTGCTGTTAAGACCGTAGCAATCCACACTATTACTAACGCTTAAATTGCTTATAATATGTCTTACTTCATTAAAACTAAGCTCAGTTAGCTGAAAATGAAAACGAGCAGTTGCATACCTGTTACTCAATTCCTTTAGAGGATCTAGATTTGGTTTTGGCATTTTGGAGATGAGGTCATCAGCCACGCTTGTAAAGAAGTTATTGAAATCGGTAGGTGAGATTTCAATTTGTTTTTCGGGAGTTTTACGCTTAGTATTAATCACGTTCCACATCGCTTTCGTTTTGGATGTGCTGTTACTTATAAAATTATCATTTGCTAATCGTTTAGCCTTTATAATCTCCATCCTGTACTTACATTTCAGTGATTTGATATGATTCCCTAGATTTAGATGTGGGAAGTTAGAATTCAGGTCTGAAAAAAATTGAATATTGTTACGCATTTCATGAAGTGTAGCATTAAACCATTTAATGTGATTTGAGTTTTTTGGAGTACATTTAAGAGAAAAAGCGGCATTTACAGCATTTACAAAATTACAGATTAGTTTTTCGAAGCTATGATTCAGTGGCTCTGACGAATCAGCAAAATTCCAATCGCTAGATTCAATAAAGTTAAAGAATGCATGCAACCCGATTGTAGTGATAGGTCTCACAAATTTGACAGAGTCACTACTACTATTTGATGGTAATTCTAGTGAGATTCTTTGAGCGGAGTGATCTGACAGATGAGATTTCATAACTTCACTATAAAAGGTTGTAGTGTTGTATATGTTACAGTTAATAATAATATTATCTAGGCATTTATTGAATCTAGTGTTTTCAAAAATTGTTAATTTGAGACCATAAGCAAATAAAAAGTCCATAAACGATTGTTCTTCAGTAGTATTACTACCAAAAGCGATGTTAAAGTCGCCACAAATAGCAATTTTGACAGTTGGGTTTACACGAGTACAGATCTCAGATATAATATCTAAAAAATCATTAAAATCGCCTTTTGGTGGTCTGTATACACAAATAACGATTAGATTAAGTTGCATTATTTTGACAGCTGCAAGTTCACATACTCCAGTAACAGATAAATTCTTAATAGTATCAACTTGCACATATTGCAGGGTTTCATGTACTAGTATCATAGTGCCTCCGTAGCCGCCTGGCCTACAGTAGACAGAGGCAACATTAAACCTATCAATACTCAAACATACAGCTTCATAATCATGCAACCAATGTTCACTCAGACAGATCACATCAGCTGTGATATTTATACTATGTATGTAATGTTCAAGTTCATGTACTTTATTACGCACAGATTGAATATTTAAATGCAGAATACAATGATTGACTGTGCACTGCGCTAAGTTTTTTTGTTGATGTTGCTGATTCTGGCTAAAAAATTATTTACACACGTGTACCTGGGCCAAGTTTCGGGGTTCTTGATAATCTCCGCCTCGTCTACTGGTACCGATACCTTAAACGATGAATATTCATTGGGATACTTTGATGTTACTTTTTCGCATCGAGCATTTGGACATTTTTTAGATTTAAGATAGTTAGTAAGACAGTCTTCAGTAATGTCTGTGGCTAACCTATATACGTGAAAAGCCACATATTTTGCAACACTTTTAACAGCGGCATCTCCTTGAAGGTTGCCGTAGATAGTGTTTTGTATACGATTACGTTTTTTATATTTCATTGTAGTCCAATTGGAATTACTATCTCCATTTAAGAGTTCCGGACTTTGATTATCATACAACTTGTCAAAAACATTGTTTTCTGAATTTTTGTTTACTTCGTTCGTTTTATTACTAACGATAGATGACGTTTCTTGTTTAGAAATAGGTGTTCGTTCTTGTTGACTTGAGTTTTTATTTGAATTAATTGATGTTTGTTTGGTAGCAGAGATGTCGCTTGTTGGCTTAGTAGTAGTTATTTTTTTGTTTTTATTTTCATTTACATGGATGATTTTGTTTCTTTGCAGTGAATTGCATTTTTCTGACAAAAGATCATTAATCCGAAGCAGGTCTTTAATGCGATTTTCAAAATTATCTTCCAATTTTTTTAACAAAGTGACTTGTTGTTCAAGGCCACTTACCTTTAATATGCAGATTGTGTTCTGACATATTTGGTTAATTTCGTTGTTTGTACCTTTTCCGCGTACTCTTTCTTCAACAAACTTTTTAACACTTTCGTTGAGTTGTTCGGGTATTACACCATTTATTATTAAATCTACTAACTCACTTTTTTTAATTTTGTTTAGCTCGCTACTGACTAACATTGTATCAGCGGTCGCCATGTTTTCTATGTTACGTAATGAAGCACTTTCGGCACTAGTGTTTCTTTGCTTTCGGAAGCGCACTTGGTCTGCATTCATCTACTTTCCATACGTAACCAAGGCAATTATAGTTATGTAATAACAAAGAAATCGCACAGTTGTAGGAAAAATAATTTGATTTAATATTTGTTTTGATAGTAGTTGCTAGGATACTCACTTTGAAATAGCATACTGAAGTACTAAAATTGAGATATCTTTCAGGCAGATTCATAAAACGTATTAGCGTTAACACCGTTTATAATATTATCTATGGCTAGCACAGTGGTATGAAGTCGGCCTGTGGATCCTGAGGTCCCTGGTTCGATTCCCCACAGGCGACAAATTTTCATAATTTGAAAAAGCTATCCCTGTGGCTCCTCCACCACTAACATGTTTGGTGGCCGTGATTTGACGACTGGTAACCGCACTTCACGCGCAAAATATATCACTTACCGAGATCTGCTTTAGCAGAGTGCCACACCCAGTAATGGGTAGAAGGCGTGATGATATATTTATTTATTTTATTTATTTATCTATAACTCTATTTCAAATTAAAATAGATTAAAGAAATGAACTAAATTTAATGCTACTTAACTCTCTTTTTAACTCAAGTTAAAATAAACTTGTTTCGTACATTGGATAGAAAATTAAAAACTAAATAAAAAATGGTGTTAGCGCTAATCCGCTTTATAAATCTGCCTGTTTATTATTAAAATATATATTAATAGGGCTACAATATCGTGGTCCTAGAAAAGTTTTCTGTACAACTCATACGGAATGTACATATCATGCTTACAATTATTAAAAAACACATTTTTACATCGCTATGGATACGTGAAGTTTGTGTTTTTTCAATGATAATTCAAAATTGAAATTCGTTGACACTTATTTACCAAACATTTTCATGTTCTCTTTGTTACAACATATCAGTGGTACCAAATTCATATTATTTTTTATTTTTTCCGTCAATATACTTAAAAAAATCGATCATTATTTCATTATTCTTTTTTTTTTTTGCTGTACAGCAAAAATGTTGTTTGTATTTCGTGTGGGAATTTCTTATTTTTTGGCGCGTTCGAATACCTTCTTTGTTTCGTTCTGGAGGTCTCGATTAAAACTGACAAAAAAATATTCATTTCGCGCACAACAAAAAAATCTATTTGATCCGTAATCAGATATAAAATAATATATACTATTAACATATGTATCTGAAGTTGTGAAACACCGTGTATTAGTTCAGTATTCAATTAACACAAAATAAAATAATTATAAAATAACGTATAGAATTAATATGCGTGACTCTATATGCTATTTTCTACATCAGCATAATAACATTTAAATTTTCAAATTAATTTAATTGAAATAATGTAATATCTGTACCTGTAATATTAAACATAGTTATTATACACATATGGCATATAATATGATGTTCATCACATTGCGGGTAGTTTTCTAAAACATAATTTCATTGTAATAGCTTAATAAATAAAAAAGTTATTGTGAGCGTGTCTAAAATTTAGGATATCCAGTATAATAATATAAATAATTAAAGGACTAGTACCTACAAGTATCAGAAGGTTAAAAAAAGCAAATTTTCAAGAATTTTTTCTATAATGTATGTGTTCGAGAGTACAAAAAATTTTTTTGTCTTTTTATCCAATTTATAGATGACGCCAAAGTTGAGTCCTTTAAAAATCCTTGTTCCATGGCGGACAGTTAATCTCAGGATTGGCAAGTCAGAAACAAAATATTCAAAAATCATTTTAAAGAAGAAGGTGTCTCACATCACAACAGTTAATGAAAAATCGGTAAAAGAAATGGCGGACTTTTAAAACAAAGTGTGAAAAATCGACCTTTTTTAATCGTTTTTTCTTGCGCCAAAATATTTTTTTAAAATTTTTATGTAGAATAGTGTCAAACTTTATTAAAATCGGTTGAGTAGATCTGGAGATTAACTGTCCGCCGTTTGAAAACTGTCATTTCGAGAAAATCGCCTTTAAAGTATTTTTCGTATTATTACACCAGCGAGTGCTTGAAGTTCTTCTATACTAATTTAACTTTCGAATTTTTCAAAAATATTTTAAGAGGTGACTTTAGAAGGTGTAAGTAGTTGAAAAATCTGGTTTGAGATAAATTGCCATTCAGGATGGATATCAAACGTTAATTCTTCTTCGTGGTATGCAATAGGGTTGTTGATTTCCACCGAATTTCGAATTTCTGAACATTCGAACATTCGAATTTTTTTAACTTCGTCAAAAAAACTTCGAATTTTCGAATTTTTGAATTTTTTTAACTTTTCGAATTTTCGAATTTTCCGAAGCTTCGAATTTTAGAATTTTTTGCCAATTAATTAACACCATCTGTCATCTCCAAGTACGCTCACGCATAATTCGTGAAAAGTCGGACACGAATTAAATAATAAATTCGGCGAAGTATTCTGCAAAAACTCTGTAAGATTGGCGTCTTAATTAAGCCATCTACTCTCTTAACCGCCCATCTAAATGCTATGGATTTTTAGTAAAACGTTTTAAAATGACAATAAAAAGGATACAAAAACGTCTTAAATATAACGTTTTTGACAGTGTAACGAAATTTTAAATCTAAATTGAATTAATTTGGCAAACAATAATTATTAAAAATAATTACTTACGAATTAATACAAAACTCTGCAAATGAGTTTATTCTGAAAATAATACATACCACGTTAGGATCTAAAACATTTCAAATAATTCGCAAAATTCAAAAAATTCGAAAAATTCAAAAAATTCCAAAAATTCAAAAAATTCGAAAAATTCGAATATTCAAAAAATTCAAAACTTCGAATAATTCGAAAATTCGAAATATTCGAAAATTCGAATTTAAATTCGAAGGTTCAATAAATCCGAACATTCGAATTCTCGAATATTCGTAAAATCAACAACCCTAGTATGCAACCTGCTCAGCTCGATAGTGAAATGGGTCAGGCTAAACTTGCTGACACGACATTGAATTTTTTATAAGAACAATCTTGTTTCATTTGCTGCTATTTCCCCTGTGCATTACTATTTTCTGTAAAAAAATAGACTAATCAAATCAGTCTATACCAGGATATTAACCTAGTTTCATCAGACCACACTTATTATTTTTAGGAATCCTTGGAAAATTTGTTGAGATGTTTGTGTTCTTATGAATCAGCACTATTCGAATATTAATATTATGAGGACCAAGAATACAGAAAAATATTCAAATATGTCACGTTACGCTCAACGTCACTATAAGCTTTAATACCGACTTAGAATTTTACTAGCATTTTCTCAATTTTAAATATACAGAAACATAGACCATTCATAAGGGAAACGGGTTTTTTGCTATATGTGGTTCTTCAATTACTTTAGAAGAAAAGATGTCAATTTTAATCACGCTTCAAAATATATTTTAATTATTTTATTATTGTTAATATTAAGTTCACAATTTGTCAATATAATTATGCTATATTTAGGAATGTTCCATTTGGCGTTTAAATCATATCTATTAACGAAAAAAAGAACTTGTCTGTTATTCTATATTATTTACTTGTCTTATTTTTCGTAAAAAACTAGTTTTACTGACTAAAACTAATAAATTACTGAAAGAAATTTATGTTCTTACATAAATAAGTTTTTTTTTAAAGGTAGTCACGTGGCTTTTTATAAGGGACAGTTGGCTTAGTGGTAGCTCGTCGTACTGTGAATTTAAGAACCCAATTTCGTTTCCAACAACCGAAAAACTATTTTAACCACATTAAAATTACCATTGTGACGTCCTTCCACTAACATCATGGGGGACAGTGATTTGACGGCTGGCAACCGCATTTCACTCGTATAAACATATCGCTTACCAAGATCGGCTACGTCAGAGAGCCATACCCATTAATGGCGTGATGATATATTTATTTATTTTATGCTACGTGGTTATATCTAAACTGATATAGGCACGGTTACCAACTCTCCGAGTTTAGGCCATAGATTTCAGTTTTCATCACAAATCTCCGGTTTTCAGTTTTGTAGAAAAAATCTTCGTGTTGAATAACAATTTTAGTATACACCTTTAGTTGGGTGAAGACGTAAGTTTTTATTTAAAATTTATATTTACTCGTATTATTTATTATTATTTCTATTTATTTAGAATCTTTTTAAAAATTTATATTTTCTTTTTAAATAATAATAATGAGAAATGAAAAATCATTTGTATTCTTTTTACTTTCTTATACATAGTATAGGAAGTATTGGAATCGTGAAAAAAATTGTTGTCGAGATTTTCGCGGAAATACGTGTTTTGAGGTCCACTGAATCAGTTTTGATCATTTTCTCAATGATGTCTGTGTGTGCGTGTGGATGGATGGATGTGTGTCCGAATGTGCAATATCTCATGAACGAGATTAGATTTGTTAACGAAACTTGGTAATTATAAGTTTCATGAAAATACGAAGAGCTGAGTTTATTTTTAATGAAATTGAAAAACCGGAAGATGAAGTTTACTGGACACTCAAAACAATAAATTCCATTTATTTCAAAAATGGAATCGGTTACGAAAAAAAGTTTCAAATAAAAGATGTTAGCAAAAATATTTGGAACATAAAATGTTATTTACAATTTCTAATTTTGAGAAAAACTAATTTATATATTTAATAATATATTTCAATAATCATAGTAGCAATAGAAACAAAAAACATAAATTTTAATTTTCGCTTTATCTAGTTATCTATGTCTTTGTTCGGAAAAACAAATACATCATTAAAATGGTCAACTAATTTGGCAACTTTGCCTCAAATTAATCGATTTCGTATCTCACGGTTAGGCTTGAAAAACGGACAGCGTGTATATGCCTCATCAGTAAAGTTAGTCATAATGCAGTCAACATTACTACAAAATTATACGTATACAAATTTGATATTTTATGTTTTAAACAGATACATGCTGAATTACTGAAAAACTAAATTACATGTTTAATAATATTATATAATATTCATATATTCTAAATATTAAATATGCTGTGGTGAGTCAAGTGACAAATATAAAACTAGTGTATAAAATTAGAACACATGTATAATGTTTAATTGTCAGACGAATATTTTATACATATATTTATTATCAGTAAATAAATAAATATATCATAGCGTCTTTTACGCATTTCTGGGTGCAACACTCTGCAGTAAGCGATATAGTCATATTTATGCACATGAAGTGCGGTTATCAACCGTCAAATTACGGCCCTCAAAGATGTTAGTGGAGGAGGAGCCACGGCTGCGAGAACCAAACCCCGATTCTCAAATTCACTGAGCTACCTACTCCCAATTTATTATTAATATTGTTAAAAATAAACAGGACAGCAACTGTCGCGACAAAAATTATTTTACATAATAATTGACTATAGCATAATTTATATTAAAACTCCTGTTTCATCATAATTTCATATTTTACATCATTTGACTAAAAATGAGCTCAAAGTTTAATTTTAGTTACTATTCACTTGTAATTATGTGAAATTCAGCAACATTTAACAAATTTCAACTACAATATCATAAATTAAATTTATCTCTTACATGAGATCCTTAACCAAGTACAAGGCTACTAAAACCATGATTTCTACCTCTATTAATTAACTACTAACCACAGTAGATTTACCCGTTCAGTTTCTAATGACATATTCATAAATTTGAATATCTAACGCAGTCGTAGTTGTAGTCCGGGGTCGGCATGCAATATACCACGAAACCGATTCTAGCAAGGAGGATCATTTACTATTCCACGTGTGGGACGTAGTGGCGACATCTGTCGTACCCACGCCGAACTACGCGTCGCATCGGCGCCAACCTAACACAGTGCAAATAAAGCGCGTGACAAGCCTTGCTAATAGCGCAGCAACTCTGCTCTCGATCTGCTCTGTTTGTTAACATGTTTTAGATAATCGTGTCTTGAAGCACGGCCAAAATAATCACCAGAAATTAGTGTTAATTAACATAAATTAACGGGAACGGGATGATTTCGCTTTTTGCTTTGTATGGTGCGTGGTACTGACGACCAATCAAAGTAGGTAGTAAACATCTAAAGCACAGCAAAAACTTTTGGCAGTTCGAATATTGTGTCATACTGATACTTTGTTTACTTATGAGATGTTTGGGAATATTGTTGTTGAAAGGTCTGGGATTCGGTTACTTGTTACTTGATATTTAAAGTTTTAAAACTTTTCCAAAAATAAATTACTGCTTAAATATATACTTAATATAATATTTATCAACACCAAAATAGGCTTCATATTTTATCGATGGTATATTAAATTTGAAAGGTGAAATTTAATCATTCTCAAGTTTCAGAAAAGTTCAATTTTTTATTTATTTAAATATACATTTGTCTAAAGGCCAGATAAACTGTAAACTAAATTATTAATGAACACATACAGAAGTTTACAATACTAATGACAATGACATTATATTTGATTACAAAACTTAAGGTAGTTCTAGTGTGACGGTGGTGCCATCAGTCGTCGAGTGGCGAAACTGATGCTCGGGGAAAGAAAAATACAGAATAAAATAAATGTTTTATACTTATTACGATTTGAATATCATGAATTGTTAATAGGTTGTTGGTCTAGTGAATTTTCAAATACCGCACCACCGTGTGGTGTTGTCATTATAAATAGGGATCTTTAATTTTTCGTTAAAATCCAGGCTTTGCTTGGCTATATAGTAGAAATAAATTTGACAATATTACCAGTAGAAAAATGTATCACATACACCCACATACTGGCAAGGATGTAGCTAAATGAAAGGTACAAGAAGTTGTAATAAGTACATTTGAAGAGTAAAAGATTAAAACATAAAGCTGGTGGGAATATCGACTAAGTTCTAAATTAATTTATTAACGTTTATAAGAAGAAATTTCATATCTTTCGATTTACCTCCTTATAGTAAACATGTCAATTAGCGCTTCATGTAATTATACAGTCCGAATAAATATAATTTCACTTGAAATAAAAGTTTTTCATGCGATTCTTCAGTTAAATCTCTAAATTATGAAGACTTTGACATTATCATAAAGAAAAGTTTATATCTCAAATTATTCTTTTAATAACTAAGCCAAACTGCTTTTATACTAATAAACTTGTAAAACACATATCTATGATATTGCAAAAATAGGTTCCTACTGTTATAAATACAAATTATTATTATTTAGAAGTAATTGTTAGGTATTTATATACCAAGAGGGATAAGTACTATTTTAAAGTTGAAGGTTTTATTTATTTTTTGACAATTAAGATGTCATACAATTGTTTGTAATTTTGTTTGAATTCCATGGCTATCGATATAATTAAGCAATTTTCAAAAAAAATTAAATAGTTTTTCTCGGTTATGAAATATCAAAAATAAAATCTGATTACTAAGTTGGATGCAGAATTAAATTCTCTACAACGTTTATTTGAAGTATTTTTGCCTAAAATTATTTGGGACTTTTTGCGTAAGGAAAAACTGATTTCCCATGTTAAACATCTATGACCAGTTTATTTAATTAACACCCTGTATATATGATCTTGAGCACTATTAACATTTTTTCATTCGTGATTTAATTTTTTAATAAATAAATTTAATTAATAAAGTTTGGATTCACTTCATTTTTATAAACATCTATAAATTCCGTAACATATTTTTCAAAATCAATATTTGACAACTTTTTTTTTTAAATATAAATATATAAATATATCATCACGCCTTCTACCCATTACTGGGTGTGGCACTCTGCCAAAGCAGATATTGGTAAGTGATATAATTTTGCTCGTGAAATGCGGTTACTAGTCGTCAAATCATGGCCGCCAAAGACGTTAGTGGTGGGGGAACCACAGGGATAATTTTAATGTGATGTGGAAATCGAACCAGGGTTCTCAGGATCCATAGGCCGACTCGATACCATTGAACAACCTACCCCATTTTTTATATGTGTAATAAAAGTAAAATTTGAAATAATTGCAAGTAAGTATACTTTTAAATCTTTCGATTTGAACTATAACTGTATCAATTATGACGTTAAAAAATCTACTAGATTTTCAATTACTTCGTCTTGTATCAATTATCACATATTCTGTTTTTGTTTCTAGTATGTTTTTCTAAGAATTATTTGTACTTTTTGTAAACTTTTTCTAAAAAACGCGCAGTTTACAGAGATTATTTAGTTAATACGCAAAATTAAATATACTCGTTGCTCGTTAACCAATTGCGTTAGACTTTGGCCACAGACAACCAAAAATAATAACAAATAACTGAATCTAGAATATACTATTACTATATCTATGAAATTTATAAATAGTTTTGTAATAAATAAAAGAGGTTACAGATTTTTTAAATTATGTACAGATAATAATTTTTTATAAATAAAAAAGTAATTTCTCTCTTTCATGTGCCTCCCACCCCTCTACTTGGTGACCGTGGAGCTGGATACGGGATGTGATAAAATATTTATT
The DNA here is from genome assembly GCA_911728475.2 of Pterostichus madidus. Lineage (NCBI taxonomy): Eukaryota > Metazoa > Arthropoda > Insecta > Coleoptera > Carabidae > Pterostichus > Pterostichus madidus. The sequence goes on along the minus strand of OU452308.1, from coordinate 21,425,482 downwards.
ATGCTGGTGATTTTTTTAATAAGAGTCTTAAAACACCAATTTTGAAGTAATTTAAGGTTAAATATATTGAGACAATAACTACATACTAAAAAATATTGAATCATAAGTTTCATATCATTGTTCAGTTTCACTTTCTAGAATTCTTATCGATATAATATTGTTATTTTAAGAAAAAAATAAAATTAAAGTAACACTGGGGCATCTGACCATTATAGGATGAGCGAGGTACAGATACAGACTTCAAATTCAGACCCTTTCCCGAGATTACCGCTGTTTGCTATTTGTATCTTTAACATGAATTCTGAAATTTTTCGTTTCAGGCTGATATTTTTAATTGCAAAAATATAAATATATTTTTTTTATCCCAAATGAAAAAAAGAGGAATATAGAATTACAAGAAATGCCATTTTGTTACATGTAATTTTTTTATCAAATTTAGAGAGAATTTAAAAAAAAATCAATATTTAAAGGCCATATAATATGATCAAAAACACGTAAAAAGTCTTAATTTACATGCATTCGAAAATCAATAGTTTTCACGATAGAAGCGATTTTGTTTTCTAGTACAGTTGTTCTCAAACTATGGGTCGCGACCTATCACTGGGTCGTGGATCAATTTTTAGAGTCACGAAAAAATATTGTTATATCTATTTATGAATAAAAATAGAAATATAATAAAAATTTTAAAAATTAAAACGATTATTTTTTGACTTTTCTCAAAACCAATTAAATGCTTCATTGTATGTCCCGTGTCAGCGTTTTAACCAATCCTGTCATTATTATACTGAGAATAAAGCTCTTGTGATTATTCCCGGGAATAATCTCTGTAGCTTTTGTTTTTGTTGACTAATGATAGGTAGTTGTCAAATAATTATTTAAAACTGTCAATGCGTCAAGTAAATTGTAGGAAAAAATCGATTTAGTTCCATTTCGGATACATCAACAAATTTTGGAAACAACTTCCAATAATACATTAATAAGTAATCAATCAATATGAACCCAGTTCAGAATCTTTTAAGTTGGATGAATCGACCTCAACAGTTAAGTCAAAAAATAATCTGATTAAATATAACTCGACAGTTCGATAAATTAAAAAATAATTCTCCAGTATCTTTCTTAAACTTGTTGCCATTTGGCAATATCCACTCAAGCAAGACGGGCTTTCGTGACTATTGCCTAGCAACAAGTTTTCGAATGATCTGTCAAATTATTTTCAATTTATTCTCACACTCTTGTTATATTATTACTGAAAATAATTATTCTTTTAATTAAATATTTAATTATAATCTCTTTTAGAGTACAAAGTAAAAATATAAACATTGTAATAATATTTTTAATTGAGACGAGTCGGACGGATACTGAATACGTCAATATTGGGAGTGTAGTTCATTGACTGTTAGTAGGTATACAAGTTTTGATTTGTTAACATCGTTAAGATAAGTACCTGTATACCTATTTTTAAAATGTTTATGTAATTTTTGTTTACATTTTGTAAAACAATTGCACCACACCAGCTTCCAATTCCACCGTTTCCAACATAATAAAAGGCCGAATTTTCCATTAGGTTTTATAGGCACATGTCTAAGAGCCTACGAAACTTTTGGCCTACCAGAGTCTACGAAAGAAGAAAATTATAACTTTTTCAAAAAGAAAAATACATTTACTGGGTCCCAAAACATTCTTATGAAATATGGGTCGTATATTCAAAAACTTTGAGGACCACTAATCTAGTAAATATTTATCCGTTACTTTTGGAAAATGTTAAAGGCCCATAGTATAAAGACAGTTCAAATTATGAACGTGGTTTAAGGAATTCGTAATCATAGTTATGTTCATAATCTTGTTAGGTCATTGGTTACAAAACTACTTCATTTAAACCTGATTTATGAAATATGGAGAACCACCGCACTTGCTGTTAGGGCTCAACATTTCATGGGAGATGGATTGGAGGAGAAGGCTCCCATTCCATGTTTTTCTAGGTCTCTTAACTAAACTTTTATGGATTTTTGTATTTGGGGATTACTTAAAAAATATATAATGTACGCAACACCTGTAAAAATCTTGCGTGGAATTAAACAAAATTGTCAAAAGCTATTCTTTTCTGATTCGGTGCAGAGTTCCTTTATGAGAAGATATAGATCCTGTGTCGGTATGGAAGGAGACCATTTCGAATATCTATAATATTTGTTTGGGTTATATTTTATTTATTATTATTATTTTAAACACATGTATCATATTATATGCTATTTAAATATTTAAACCTTTTTTTAACATCTTGTATAACATATTTTTTTTAAATAAAGAGAAGTGTAGCGTACCTATCATCAGTACTTAATTATACATAAAAAGAATAGAATTAGATTTTTGTGGATACATCATGTAATTCTAGTACAAATATATAACATATTTACATATAATTTCAGTTTTATTCCTATTCAAATGGAGATTTTGATGCAAAATAGATTCGATTTAATCAAAATGGGTAAAATGGTTTATAAAACAATGAAATAATCGTTTTTACTTTTAATCTCATTTTTATGCAAATAAAACAAAAGTGATATTCTTATGTAAAATGCTCACGAGGCGATTTTAACAACAAATAAAGATATACTAACCGTTTTTGATTTGTGATTAAAATTTACTTCTTAATACTAGCTAAAATAATAAAAATTTTAAATTGGTTTATTTTTAGACGAAATAGCATTCTCTACGCATTTTGCTCTGAAACAAAAAACAAACAAAAAATAGAACACAAAGTACTACGAAAACTACATTACTCACAAAGTTGTCGCAGTAAACTTAATCTAATTTAACTTAAGCAAATGCACGAACTTTTGTTGGAGCGGAACGCTACATATAAGAAACAAAAGCAAATGTTGCAGCAGTTACGACGACTCCACAACACTAAAAACATGCTAATTTTTATCAGAGTACTGACAGGCAAAAATAAAAACTATCAAATAAGTATAGTAGGCATAATAATAAGTAATACCGATTATTATTTATTTATTTTTTACATTTAGTAAATACGATATTAATGTGTATTTTTAAAGTAGTAATACCTAATTAACTTTGACCAACACAATTACTCAAATTTTTAATATTTTGATCTTGAGGGACGCCATCGGGTTCTTGGAAACTATAAGAACTATGACGGCGTTCATATTAAAATAAGTTTCTTTCGTACAAAACCAAGTTTTCCACGAATTTCTTTATTCCATATCAAGCATGAAAAGGCAGTACCTCTCGTAATCGCCATCTATATAGACAATAATCAAATTAAAAATTTCAAAATTGTTAAATTTTAGGAGAAAAGTAAAACGTAACTGATACATGAATTTTTTTTTCAAAGCAGTTACTCGTAAATTCTCAATGCAATGATGTTAGTGTGTATGTTACTTTGTCCAGCAGTACGGTGGGGTGAGTAGCGTTACGGAATTCGAATCCGGAGATCCCGAGTTCGATTCCCACTCAAGCTAGAAATTATAATTACAACCACTCTGCGACTCGGTGAGTTCGGACACTGTACTGTAATTGGGATATAATTCCTGTTGTACAGAGTAACATAAATAAATAAATAAATAAATATCATTTTGCAAGTCTGTTCAAAAACTGCCAATAAAACTTTTTTTCGACCAGTGATTCTTAAAATACTAGGTGCAACTTAATTATTTAAAATGAGAATATATATTTTTTATTTTTTTTTGTTCGGAAGGATATTTTATTATAAATTCATACATACATATATATCATTACGCTATATCTCATAAAATGAGGTAGCACGAACCCTAAAATTATTCATAAAATATTCACTCATTAAATTCACCCAATAATCAGCCCTCGTCAAACATGCTCATCCAAATACACCACCCTCACTTTAAACACATTCATAGATCACTCCATATAAACTCATTTATTTATTACACTCGAAATCTTTCATCACACAACAAGCCTTCAATCACATCTATCCAATCACTCCTATTCACTTATCATTCATCTTTTTTCTTCTACATACTTAACATATGCTCAAAACATCTCAAATTAAACACGCTTACTCCTAACAACGAATCTAATAACGAATCTAACAACGAATCTACAAAGAATAGAAAAAAAATTAAAGAAAAGTTTACACAATGCAGTAACTGAAAATGAAACATTCCTGTCCTGACTCATCTCTTTAGCTTCAATCACATTCATAATTCCTTTTATACAACCACGTTTGTTCCTCATACTCGGAAACTTTCGTTCACGCAATAATCCTTCAATAATATTCATTCATTTATTCATAGGTCGTTCACACAATCTTTCATCCTAAATTTCACCTACATACATCTGCTTCACCAGTCTCTCATTCAACATACGGTTCTACATGCTCAAGCCATCTCAACTGACTTATACGAGGTTTGTTAAAAAAGGTGACTTTTTATTTTTCTCGAAAAATATGTATTTATTCATCAATATCTATTTTGTTCCCTTCGGAGTAACCCCCCTCAGACATAATACCTACACTTGTGCCAGCGCTTTTTCCAATCCTCGAAGCACTTCTGATATGTGCTTTTTGGTATGGCCTTAAACTCTTCCAGTGATGCGGTCGTTATCTCCTCAATTGTGGAAAAACGCCGTCCTTTCATGGGTCTTTTTAGTTTTGGGAACAGGAAAAAGTTGCAGGAGGCCAAGTCCGGTGAATACGGTGGCTTTGATCGTCGTTGACGTCATTCAACAGCTCCTGAGCGATGTTTATGCGACGGTTCTTTTGGTCAAAATTTAGCAATTTCGGAACAAACTTTGCTGCCACACGTTTCATGCCCAAAACATCCGAAAAAATTGCATTACATGAGCCAACCGATATGCCGACATCCTTAGCAACTTCTGTAATAGTGATTCGACGAATCTCCATAACAATTTTCTTCATCGTTTCAACGTTTTCATTGGTTGTTGCTGAGGCGGGCATCGTCATTAACATCTTCTCGGCCTTTTTTGAAGAGCTTGTACCACTTATAAACAGTTTTTTTGCTCAAAGTAGACTCGCCAAATGTCACAGTCAACATTTCAAGTGCGTTGAAGCACTTAATTTTATTTTTCATATATAATTTATTACAGATTCTTTGATCCATTTTTTTCTATTGCAAAAAGTCGCCAAGCACTCCAAAATACGTCTAATCTTTATATCTGTCAATAATAAACTACAAATGCAAAATGGCTGATCATGTCAACATATGTTGGGAACAGGTGTACCAACGTAACAAACAAAAAAAATCGAGAATCTAATATACGTAGCCCGCGAAATTGGAAGTCACCTTTTTTTTAACAAAGCTCGTACTTACTTTTATAACTACATTGTTCTCAATTTCACACTCATCACGATCTCTTCTAGTATAAATACACACACCTTGCAAATACCTCATTTCCACAGCAGTTATACAGCGTTCATGTTTCTTCATCCACACCCAACATTTACTACCATACATCAATGTAGGCATTAAAACTCCATTATACACACTCAATCGAGCATCTCTGAATACATTCACATTGCGAGCAAAGGTTTCCAGATACCCTTCTTTCAATCTCACAATCGGTACATCCAGCCCTAGAAAACATTCTACCCTAATAGAAAAACTCATTCGCTTGACCCTATCTCACACCATTCATCGAAACATTGCAATCAGTCACCAAATCGCTCTTCTCAAACACTAACCCTTTATATTAAGGCTGTTTAAATCAAACGATTTACATCGTGAATTAAATCATATGATTTATTTTAAAAAATCGTTCATTTAAATAAAAAATTAAAATGTTTCATTAAAATTAACAAAATTTGTTATGTAAAATGCATTCTCGGTGATTACTTATGTAAGACGCATTTTTTAAGATAGAAAATGGCAAAAATGACACTAAATTTCGTTAATTATGGTGCCAAATTACGTGACCTTCGTAAAAAAAACATATTTTGTCATATCTTTAATTTCTAAAGGTTGGAGGGAACTCGCAACACTACAACGAAACAACCGTTATTTATTCCTCTGCTGTTTACTTACAATTCTAGGGACTGATCAGTTCCTGAACTGTTCTCACAACATCAAACATTACTTGGAATCTTGAGTTTAGAAACTAGATTCGAGAAAAGTATACTGATTAGCACACCAGATTCCACAGTTCGCGCGAAATTCAAAACACTGAAATATACTAGTCCTCTACAGTAGATTATTAATAATGAAAAAAATCCAAAAAAAATCTGATTTCAATAAAAACATCTGATTTCTTTGATTTTTTTTTAAATTATGATTTTTAACAGCTCTACTTTATATTCATCAACATTTAATAACAGATTTAAATCTTTTCCTACGTCATTTATACTTAGAATCATTCTTCTCAATTGCTCTTCAGATTCACCCATAAAAATAATTACCACCAATATGTACACCATCCACCCCATTCATCGCCGTTTGTAACAACATCCATATACAAATTAAACAGCCACGGAGACAACCCACAACCTTGTTTCACGCCAACATCTATACAAAACCAATCACGCAACCTACCATCAACTCTCACCGCAGCCTCGCTACCTTCATACAGCGCACGAATTGCCTCCAACAAATTACCATTTATACCGTACATCCCACAAAGTCTCGAGATGAACACTATCATATGCATTTTTAAAATCGAGAAAGCCACAGAATACCTTCTTGTTCTTAGCAAGTGACTTCTCAACAATCATACGAAGAGAAAACAATTGATCCACACACCCTCTCTCAGGCAAAAAACCACCTTGCATATCGCTTAGCTTGGAGATTGTTAAGGTTCATACCTTATGAATAAGAATCTTCCCGTACATCTTCTCTACCACTCAGCAAACTTATCGCACGGAAATTAATACATTCACTAGAACTACCTTTACCTTTAAATAAAGGACAAATGATAGCACATTTCCAATCATCAGGAGCCACACACCGTTTTAAACTAAATCTAAACAAATAAACTATCCAATCAAATAACCTCTCACCTCCATACTTCAACATCTCATTAGATATACCATCCAAACCTTACGCATCAATGCAAAACTAACATCACTCTCATCTATATCCCAATCATCACAACAGACATTTTCTCTACCATTTTCACTACAACCATTCAGTCTAATAATGCTACCATATAAAGCTCTAAAGTACTTACACCATCTATTCTTAACATCCAATTCATTTCACAATAACTCACCACCTCTCAAACTTTTCATTCTCAACCAAAACATTCTTTTATTCATACTAAAATCATAAATCAATCTTCACTCATCAAATCATCAAAATCCGTCTTACTTTCTCTTACTACTCTCTTAACCCATTTATATAACCAAGCAAGCATTTACCCAGGCACATTTTTAACATTTAGAAATCGCAAATATGCTCTCTTTTTCTCCTCAATTGCTTCTTATACTTCTTCATTCCACCATGCATTCTTTGTACAAGAGCCTAAACTACATTCACCACAAACTTCTTTTGCACATTCAAAAACTGTATCCTTAAATTTCAACCAAATATAATTTATGCAGCATTCAAAATTAAGCTCACATACAGGCAAAGATTAATTTAGTTTCTTAATAAACAAATCTCTAACATCTTCATTCTGCAGTACACTGGATTTCACACGAAACATTTTTTCGGTACCCTTTCACCCTCATTCGCCATCATTTATCTAGACGTATACGCGAAACCAAATATTGGTCATTCGTCCCCAATTCAGCACCACGCTTCACACGCATATCTACAACTAAACTTCTGAATCGGTCAGCATACAAAATAAAATCAATCATACTCCGTCTATTCTCACTCATACTCTCTCATATATATATATATATATATATATATATATATATATATATATATATATATATATATATATATATATATATATATATATATATATATGAGAGAGTATGAGTGAGAATAGACGGAGTATGATTGATTTTATTTTGTATATATATATATATATATATATATATATATATATATATATATATATATATATATATATATATGAGAGAGTATGAGTGAGAATAGACGGAGTATGATTGATTTTATTTTGTATGCTGACCGATTCAGAAGTTTAGTTGTAGATATGCGTGTGAAGCGTGGTGCTGAATTGGGGACGAATGACCAATATTTGGTTTCGCGTATACGTCTAGATAAATGATGGCGAATGAGGGTGAAAGGGTACCGAAAAAATGTTTCGTGTGAAATCCAGTGTACTGCAGAATGAAGATGTTAGAGATTTGTTTATTAAGAAACTAAATTAATCTTTGCCTGTATGTGAGCTTAATTTTGAATGCTGCATAAATTATATTTGGTTGAAATTTAAGGATACAGTTTTTGAATGTGCAAAAGAAGTTTGTGGTGAATGTAGTTTAGGCTCTTGTACAAAGAATGCATGATGGAATGAAGAAGTATAAGAAGCAATTGAGGAGAAAAAGAGAGCATATTTGCGATTTCTAAATGTTAAAAATGTGCCTGGGTAAATGCTTGCTTGGTTATATAAATGGGTTAAGAGAGTAGTAAGAGAAAGTAAGACGGATTTTGATGATTTGATGAGTGAAGATTGATTAATGATTTTAGTATGAATAAAAGAATGTTTTGGTTGAGAATGAAAAGTTTGAGAGGTGGTGAGTTATTGTGAAATGAATTGGATGTTAAGAATAGATGGTGTAAGTACTTTAGAGCTTTATATGGTAGCATTATTAGACTGAATGGTTGTAGTGAAAATGGTAGAGAAAATGTCTGTTGTGATGATTGGGATATAGATGAGAGTGATGTTAGTTTTGCATTGATGCGTAAGGTTTGGATGGTATATCTAATGAGATGTTGAAGTATGGAGGTGAGAGGTTATTTGATTGGATAGTTTATTTGTTTAGATTTAGTTTAAAACGGTGTGTGGCTCCTGATGATTGGAAATGTGCTATCATTTGTCCTTTATTTAAAGGTAAAGGTAGTTCTAGTGAATGTATTAATTTCCGTGCGATAAGTTTGCTGAGTGGTAGAGAAGATGTACGGGAAGATTCTTATTCATAAGGTATGAACCTTAACAATCTCCAAGCTAAGCGATATGCAAGGTGGTTTTTTGCCTGAGAGAGGGTGTGTGGATCAATTGTTTTCTCTTCGTATGATTGTTGAGAAGTCACTTGCTAAGAACAAGAAGGTATTCTGTGGCTTTCTCGATTTTAAAAATGCATATGATAGTGTTCATCTCGAGACTTTGTGGGATGTACGGTATAAATGGTAATTTGTTGGAGGCAATTCGTGCGCTGTATGAAGGTAGCGAGGCTGCGGTGAGAGTTGATGGTAGGTTGCGTGATTGGTTTTGTATAGATGTTGGCGTGAAACAAGGTTGTGGGTTGTCTCCGTGGCTGTTTAATTTGTATATGGATGTTGTTACAAACGGCGATGAATGGGGTGGATGGTGTACATATTGGTGGTAATTATTTTTATGGGTGAATCTGAAGAGCAATTGAGAAGAATGATTCTAAGTATAAATGACGTAGGAAAAGATTTAAATCTGTTATTAAATGTTGATGAATATAAAGTAGAGCTGTTAAAAATCATAATTTAAAAAAAAATCAAAGAAATCAGATGTTTTTATTGAAATCAGATTTTTTTTGGATTTTTTTCATTATTAATAATCTACTGTAGAGGACTAGTATATTTCAGTGTTTTGAATTTCGCGCGAACTGTGGAATCTGGTGTGCTAATCAGTATACTTTTCTCGAATCTAGTTTCTAAACTCAAGATTCCAAGTAATGTTTGATGTTGTGAGAACAGTTCAGGAACTGATCAGTCCCTAGAATTGTAAGTAAACAGCAGAGGAATAAATAACGGTTGTTTCGTTGTAGTGTTGCGAGTTCCCTCCAACCTTTAGAAATTAAAGATATGACAAAATATGTTTTTTTTACGAAGGTCACGTAATTTGGCACCATAATTAACGAAATTTAGTGTCATTTTTGCCATTTTCTATCTTAAAAAATGCGTCTTACATAAGTAATCACCGAGAATGCATTTTACATAACAAATTTTGTTAATTTTAATGAAACATTTTAATTTTTTATTTAAATGAACGATTTTTTAAAATAAATCATATGATTTAATTCACGATGTAAATCGTTTGATTTAAACAGCCTTAATATAAAGGGTTAGTGTTTGAGAAGAGCGATTTGGTGACTGATTGCAATGTTTCGATGAATGGTGTGAGATAGGGTCAAGCGAATGAGTTTTTCTATTAGGGTAGAATGTTTTCTAGGGCTGGATGTACCGATTGTGAGATTGAAAGAAGGGTATCTGGAAACCTTTGCTCGCAATGTGAATGTATTCAGAGATGCTCGATTGAGTGTGTATAATGGAGTTTTAATGCCTACATTGATGTATGGTAGTAAATGTTGGGTGTGGATGAAGAAACATGAACGCTGTATAACTGCTGTGGAAATGAGGTATTTGCAAGGTGTGTGTATTTATACTAGAAGAGATCGTGATGAGTGTGAAATTGAGAACAATGTAGTTATAAAAGTAAGTACGAGCTTTGTTAAAAAAAAGGTGACTTCCAATTTCGCGGGCTACGTATATTAGATTCTCGATTTTTTTTGTTTGTTACGTTGGTACACCTGTTCCCAACATATGTTGACATGATCAGCCATTTTGCATTTGTAGTTTATTATTGACAGATATAAAGATTAGACGTATTTTGGAGTGCTTGGCGACTTTTTGCAATAGAAAAAAATGGATCAAAGAATCTGTAATAAATTATATATGAAAAATAAAATTAAGTGCTTCAACGCACTTGAAATGTTGACTGTGACATTTGGCGAGTCTACTTTGAGCAAAAAAACTGTTTATAAGTGGTACAAGCTCTTCAAAAAAGGCCGAGAAGATGTTAATGACGATGCCCGCCTCAGCAACAACCAATGAAAACGTTGAAACGATGAAGAAAATTGTTATGGAGATTCGTCGAATCACTATTACAGAAGTTGCTAAGGATGTCGGCATATCGGTTGGCTCATGTAATGCAATTTTTTCGGATGTTTTGGGCATGAAACGTGTGGCAGCAAAGTTTGTTCCGAAATTGCTAAATTTTGACCAAAAGAACCGTCGCATAAACATCGCTCAGGAGCTGTTGAATGACGTCAACGACGATCAAAGCCACCGTATTCACCGGACTTGGCCTCTTGCAACTTTTTCCTGTTCCCAAAACTAAAAAGACCCATGAAAGGACGGCGTTTTTCCACAATTGAGGAGATAACGACCGCATCACTGGAAAAGTTTAAGGCCATACCAAAAAGCACATATCAGAAGTGCTTCGAGGATTGGAAAAAGCGCTGGCACAAGTGTAGGTATTATGTCTGAGGGGGGTTACTCCGAAGGGAACAAAATAGATATTGATGAATAAATACATATTTTTCGAGAAAAATAAAAAGTCACCTTTTTTAACAAACCTCGTATAAGTCAGTTGAGATGGCTATATATATATATATATAGTGTAGGTGGGAGTTAAAAGAAGCATGTCTGGGAATGTATTTGGTAAGTTTGGTGATGCAAGAGTGAATGAAAACGGTTTGGAGCGTGATCTCTTTGTTTCCAACTTAAACATAAACTAGCTCATTTGTATACATGGGTGAATGTTAGTGTATGATGAACGATTGAGCCATTATTTGGTGGTATCGCGTATACGTCTAGATAAATGTTGGAGAATGAGGGTGAAAAATACCAAAGATTGAACGAAGAGTATCTGCTGGATGCAAGGTATTGCATGCTCTGGGAACCTTTGCTCGGAATGTTAATGTATCCAGAGATGCTCGATTGAGTGTGTTTAATGGTGTTTTAGTGCCTACATTGATGTATGGTAGTGAATGTTGGGTGTGGATAAAGAAACATGAACGTCGTTTAACTGCTGTGGAAATGAGGTATTTGCGGGGTGTGTGTGGTTATACTAGAAGAGATCGTGTCCGGAATACAATTGGTGTATGATGAGTATGAAATTGAGAAGAATGTAGTTAGAAAAGTAGGTATAAGTCAGTTGAGATGGTTTGGGCATGTAGAACGTATGTCGAATGAGAGATTAGTGAAACAGGTATATGTTGGTGAAATTGTGGGTGAAAGATTGCGTGGGCGACCTATGAATGAATGGATGAATATGATTGAAGGATTGTTGCGTGAACAAAAGTTTCCGAGTATGAGGAACAAACGTGCTTGTATGAAAGGAATTATGAATGTGGATGAAGCTAAAGTGATGTGTCAGGATAGAAACGTTTGGCGAAGATTAATTGCGGAATGAATCTGATGCTTTCAGAAAAGCGCAGGATTTTAGATTTTAGTTTTGTTGTTGAGTAATTTCATTAGTGTTTACCTGCAATTGTGTGAAATTTACTTTCAAAAACAAGCGCAGGGCGACACTCCCTTCCTTTCTTATCTTTTAATTCATTTTCAGTTCTTACGTAGAGTATTTAACTGCAATTGTATGAAATTCACTTTTAAAAACAAGCGTAGGGCGACGCTACCTCCCTTTATTATTTTTTTGTTTCATTTTAAATTACTGCATTGTGTGGACTTTTCTTTCATATACAAGTGCAGGCTATCGCTTTCATCTTTTTTAATCTTGTAGATTCGTTGTTAGTTTCGTTATTAGATTCGTTGTTAGGAGTAAACGTGAGTAATTTGAGATGTTTTATGCATATATTATGTACGTTGAAGAAAGAAAATGAATGATAAGTGAATAGGAATGATGTGATTGAAGGTTTGTTGTGTGATAAATGATTTAGTGTGTAATAAATTAATGAGTTTATCTGTAGTTGAAGTGAGGGTGGTTTGTTTGGATGAAAATGTTTGACGAGGGCTGATTTTTTTATGAGTGTGATGAGTGAATGTTTTATGAATGATTTTAGGGCTCGTGCTACCCCATTTCTTGGGATATGGCGTGAAGCTATGTATGTATGTAGTATGATCACAAAGGACGCCGAACGTTCTGGTCGTCCAATTGATGTTACAACGCCAGATATCGTCAATAAAATCCATGGTATGATATTGGACGATCGGCGAGTTAAAGTGCACGAGTTGCTGAGGCTACGAGCATCTCAACCGAACGGGTACGGAACATTTTGCATAAATTTTTTGATATGAGAAAGCTATCTGCTAAATGGGTGCCGCATTTGCTCTCTGTTGACAACAAGCGCGACCGTGTGACAAGTTCAAAGGAGTGTTTGGCGATGTACAAGCGCAATAAGAAGGACTTTTTGCGCCAGATTTGGCCCTCTGCGATTTTTATTTATTTCCAAACTTGAAGAAATTGCTCGGCGGAAAGAGATTTGGCTCCAACGATGAGGTCATCGTTGAGACAAACGCCTATTTTGAAGGATTGCCAAAATCGTATTATTTGGAAGGGATCGAAAAATTATAAAAACGTTGAACGAAGTGTATCGAGCTACAAGGAGATTGAGAAATAAAATATGTTTTGACCAAATAAATGATTTCTTGTTTCATTTTCAGGGACTTTTCACCCTGCCCTCGTACACATAATCGGTTTCGTCCAATTACAGTTGTGTTATACTGATAACACCATTGCGTGGTGTTTTTACCGAAATTTTTGACTCGCGAAATTTTGATGTAATAATTTGCAAAAAAACAAAAAAAATATCAAAAAATATTCACCTCTTGTGGTATCTGTGGTATTACCTTTGATAATTTACTAATGGGATTATTTTATCAAAATTATGATATTTATAATTGTCATAGTATCAAAAATCGATAATGATTTTTTATTGATATATTATGTATTCGTATATAAATCATTAGCAAATATGATATGTAAAAGATATACATCACATAACATCGTTATGAAACATAAAAATTTTATAAAACTTTAAATTCACCAAATTTAATTTCATTTCTATCAGTGTATATTAAAGAGAAAATCGGCAAATCTTCCTTCATATCTATGCAAAGTTTGGTAATAGACAGACAGTTTACCGCCTATTTTGTGTTCACAGCAATTTAATATCCTATCTTAATCAAATATTGACGATCTATCGAATGAGGTATCGTTTGTCACACTGCCTCCGAAAACTTATATAATATTTGATTTGACAAATTTATCGAAACAACAACACCTCAGTTTACTTTATATCAATTCGTTTGTGAAAAGTGCACAATAACCAACAGAATAATGATATACACATATCGGGGGTGAAAAGGCAGTAGGTACCTCGTGACGAGCAAATTGTTTCTTGCAGAAATTAAAAAAAAATATAGATATAGTCAATAACGTATACAGAATTTTCAATTTAAATGTGCCACCATTATTATCTCGAGACCTATAAGAGCTACAAGCTTGATTAAATTAGCAAATAAATGCCATTTTTTAAGTCTTTTATAAAATTATTAACAACCTTTTTTTCGTCCAGTGGTTCTCCAAATATTGGATAGATTTTTTTTATTTTAAATAAGAACATATTTTTTTATTTTTCTGTTCGGACGGAAATTTTATTCTGAATTCAACAAATATAAATTTCAGTATGATTCCACTACAGTATGAAAGTTGACGTTTAAATTATTCTTTGGTTGTGATCTGTTCAGGTATCTACCCAGTCAAATTTTGCATTTGTAAATTCCAGAAAAACATTAGCATATCTGGCTTAAAATAGATGGGTCCCTGCAGTACAGTTATAATCTCCGAATAACAACACAGGAACGTATTTAAAATTTTCATATCGTTAAGTACTTACTAATGACCAATAATATATTAGAACTGCTATGACTGTTAGCATAAAAACTAAACTACTGAAATACAATTTTCATATCCTAAGTTCTCGTCAAAGTGATAACTGGTGATAAATATTTAAGTTTTTTTCGTAAAATATTATTAATATCAGAATGGGACGACACTTGATTCTGAAGAAGAAGCACGTGACGGCCTAAATACGATCTAAATATATAAAATATTGTATCACAATTATTATCAAGATAAATAAAAAATTGTTGATGTTTTGTGTGTAAATGTGACTAAAAGGAAAACAGAATCTTCGTTGTGTCAGTTTACGGCTCAACTGAATCCGAAAATGATCTTGGAAAAGATAGATTTTGGAATTCGTTAGATAGTGTTATCGATTCATGTGATCCAGGTGAGGAAGTTATCGTATGTGGTGATTTAAATGGCTGGATGGGAGTAAAGTGAAGTATGTCTGGAAATATATTGGGTAAGTTTGGTGATGCGAGAGTGAATGAAAACGGTAGGAAAATAGTTTCTTTCTGTTTGGAACGTGATCTCTTTGTTTCCAACTCTGCCTTTAAACATAAATTAGCTCATTTATATATATATATATATATATATATATATATATATATATATATATATCACTTTACTCCCATCCAGCCATTTAAATCACCACATACGATAACTTCCTCACCTGGATCACATGAATCGATAACACTATCTAACGAATTCCAAAATCTATCTTTTCCAAGATCATTTTCGGATTCAGTTGAGCCGTAAACTGACACAACGAAGATATATATATATATATATATATATATATATATATATATATATATATATATATATATATATATATATATAAATGAGCTAATTTATGTTTAAAGGCAGAGTTGGAAACAAAGAGATCACGTTCCAAACAGAAAGAAACTATTTTCCTACCGTTTTCATTCACTCTCGCATCACCAAACTTACCCAATATATTTCCAGACATACTTCACTTTACTCCCATCCAGCCATTTAAATCACCACATACGATAACTTCCTCACCTGGATCACATGAATCGATAACACTATCTAACGAATTCCAAAATCTATCTTTTCCAAGATCATTTTCGGATTCAGTTGAGCCGTAAACTGACACAACGAAGATTCTGTTTTCCTTTTAGTCACATTTACACACAAAACATCAACAATTTTTTATTTATCTTGATAATAATTGTGATACAATATTTTATATATTTAGATCGTATTTAGGCCGTCACGTGCTTCTTCTTCAGAATCAAGTGTCGTCCCATTCTGATATTAATAATATTTTACGAAAAAAAACTTAAATATTTATCACCAGTTATCACTTTGACGAGAACTTAGGATATGAAAATTGTATTTCAGTAGTTTAGTTTTTATGCTAACAGTCATAGCAGTTCTAATATATTATTGGTCATTAGTAAGTACTTAACGATATGAAAATTTTAAATACGTTCCTGTGTTGTTATTCGGAGATTATAACTGTACTGCAGGGACCCATCTATTTTAAGCCAGATATGCTAATGTTTTTCTGGAATTTACAAATGCAAAATTTGACTGGGTAGATACCTGAACAGATCACAACCAAAGAATAATTTAAACGTCAACTTTCATACTGTAGTGGAATCATACTGAAATTTATATTTGTTGAATTCAGAATAAAATTTCCGTCCGAACAGAAAAATAAAAAAATATGTTCTTATTTAAAATAAAAAAAATCTATCCAATATTTGGAGAACCACTGGACGAAAAAAAGGTTGTTAATAATTTTATAAAAGACTTAAAAAATGGCATTTATTTGCTAATTTAATCAAGCTTGTAGCTCTTATAGGTCTCGAGATAATAATGGTGGCACATTTAAATTGAAAATTCTGTATACGTTATTGACTATATCTATATTTTTTTTTAATTTCTGCAAGAAACAATTTGCTCGTCACGAGGTACCTACTGCCTTTTCACCCCCGATATGTGTATATCATTATTCTGTTGGTTATTGTGCACTTTTCACAAACGAATTGATATAAAGTAAACTGAGGTGTTGTTGTTTCGATAAATTTGTCAAATCAAATATTATATAAGTTTTCGGAGGCAGTGTGACAAACGATACCTCATTCGATAGATCGTCAATATTTGATTAAGATAGGATATTAAATTGCTGTGTACACAAAATAGGCGGTAAACTGTCTGTCTATTACCAAACTTTGCATAGATATGAAGGAAGATTTGCCGATTTTCTCTTTAATATACACTGATAGAAATGAAATTAAATTTGGTGAATTTAAAGTTTTATAAAATTTTTATGTTTCATAACGATGTTATGTGATGTATATCTTTTACATATCATATTTGCTAATGATTTATATACGAATACATAATATATCAATAAAAAATCATTATCGATTTTTGATACTATGACAATTATAAATATCATAATTTTGATAAAATAATCCCATTAGTAAATTATCAAAGGTAATACCACAGATACCACAAGAGGTGAATATTTTTTGATATTTTTTTTGTTTTTTTGCAAATTATTACATCAAAATTTCGCGAGTCAAAAATTTCGGTAAAAACACCATGAGACCGAAATACCAGAGGTAATTGAGTAATTTTGAAAAAGTAAAATTTGTAATAATCTGATTTAAAATACAATATTTAGTAAATTCACTTTTTTACTCTCCTTTGAAGTTTATTTGAAAAAAGCAACAAACAATAATTTAAATTAACTGCATTAAATAAGTTGTCATCGGTACGATTGCTTGATAACACCACGCAATGGTGTTATCAGTATAACACAACTGTGATTGGACGAAACCGATTATGTGTACGAGGGCAGGGTGAAAAGTCCCTGAAAATGAAACAAGAAATCATTTATTTGGTCAAAACATATTTTATTTCTCAATCTCCTTGTAGCTCGATACACTTCGTCCAACGTTTTTATAATTTTTCGATCCCTTCCAAATAATACGATTTTGGCAATCCTTCAAAATAGGCGTTTGTCTCAACGATGACCTCATCGTTGGAGCCAAATCTCTTTCCGCCGAGCAATTTCTTCAAGTTTGGAAATAAATAAAAATCGCAGAGGGCCAAATCTGGCGCAAAAAGTCCTTCTTATTGCGCTTGTACATCGCCAAACACTCCTTTGAACTTGTCACACGGTCGCGCTTGTTGTCAACAGAGAGCAAATGCGGCACCCATTTAGCAGATAGCTTTCTCATATCAAAAAATTTATGCAAAATGTTCCGTACCCGTTCGGTTGAGATGCTCGTAGCCTCAGCAACTCGTGCACTTTAACTCGCCGATCGTCCAATATCATACCATGGATTTTATTGACGATATCTGGCGTTGTAACATCAATTGGACGACCAGAACGTTCGGCGTCCTTTGTGATCATACTACATACATACATAGCTTCACGCCATATCCCAAGAAATGGGGTAGCACGAGCCCTAAAATCATTCATAAAACATTCACTCATCACACTCATAAAAAAATCAGCCCTCGTCAAACATTTTCATCCAAACAAACCACCCTCACTTCAACTACAGATAAACTCATTAATTTATTACACACTAAATCATTTATCACACAACAAACCTTCAATCACATCATTCCTATTCACTTATCATTCATTTTCTTTCTTCAACGTACATAATATATGCATAAAACATCTCAAATTACTCACGTTTACTCCTAACAACGAATCTAATAACGAAACTAACAACGAATCTACAAGATTAAAAAAGATGAAAGCGATAGCCTGCACTTGTATATGAAAGAAAAGTCCACACAATGCAGTAATTTAAAATGAAACAAAAAAATAATAAAGGGAGGTAGCGTCGCCCTACGCTTGTTTTTAAAAGTGAATTTCATACAATTGCAGTTAAATACTCTACGTAAGAACTGAAAATGAATTAAAAGATAAGAAAGGAAGGGAGTGTCGCTCTACGCTTGTTTTTGAAAGTGAATTCCACACAATTGCAGTTAAACACTAATGTAAGATCAGAAAAGGAATAAAATAGATAAGAAACGAAAGGAGTGTCGCCCTGCGCTTGTTTTTGAAAGTAAATTTCACACAATTGCAGGTAAACACTAATGAAATTACTCAACAACAAAACTAAAATCTAAAATCCTGCGCTTTTCTGAAAGCATCAGATTCATTCCGCAATTAATCTTCGCCAAACGTTTCTATCCTGACACACCACTTTAGCTTCATCCACATTCATAATTCCTTTCATACAAGCACGTTTGTTCCTCATACTCGGAAACTTTCGTTCACGCAACAATCCTTCAATCATATTCATCCATTCATTCATAGGTCGCCCACGCAATCTTTCACCCACAATTTCACCAACATATACCTGTTTCACTAATCTCTCATTCGACATACGTTCTACATGCCCAAACCATCTCAACTGACTTATACCTACTTTTCTAACTACATTCTTCTCAATTTCATACTCATCATACACCAATTGTATTCCGGACACGATCTCTTCTAGTATAACCACACACACCCCGCAAATACCTCATTTCCACAGCAGTTAAACGACGTTGATTGATTTCTTCCGTACCTATTTATATTATTAACAGTAATATTATTGACAATTTCGGATGTTTTAGAAGTACCAGCAACAGGTTGATTGTCATTGTCAAGAATAGATCCAATATAGCTTGATCCGGGGCTTCAATTATCTTTGGAGAAGTATATGATAAAGAAGAATCAGCCAGTGTAATATTCCAATCTAGACGATTTTGAAGAAATTATCTTGAAATTAGTGAAATATTTTTAAATAACGTAGAACAATGTGCAGGCAATCAACAAACAATCCATAGCAACGTCGTAAAACATCGTTCTCGTATAATATCATTAAAATTTTATAAATTCAGATAATATTGTAGCAAAACGAACAATTTAGAATTTGGTTTTGTTTATAAATTATGATATTTCACTATCAAGTCAGCTTCGAGAGATACAGACTAATTAATTGTTATTTTAAGTATCTTTCTAAAGTTGACTTGACAGAGTTTATTTTGTTTATCAAATTTATTAGTGCATACGTTGTAATTACTTCAGTATTCCGTAGATCATTATTTATCAAGTTTATAGCTTTTCTGAATTGTAGCGTCTGGTTATACGGAATGTGATGACATATCTGGGTAAATTATTAGTTAGCGTTATTCGGATAATTTTAACCTTTGTAACTCACCCCGTCTGGATTTTTTATGGGAACGCTTATCTAGACCAACGCAACGATACCAGCCCCTTACCCTTTGTCAGAACATTCCATGAAATACAACAACAATTAGTGGTAGATTGGCTTTCGTCGAGACAAGTTGTCTCTCGTCTTCATGTGCAAGATGTAGGTCTTGCCATGTAATTTTGTAACTTAACTAAGTAATAGTTTATTCATACGTTGTCGTTGTTGTTGTTGATCCCATTGTCTGCTAATTTGTTTAATTTAATTATTAATAAACTACTTTTGTAAATTTTATCATTTGTATTTTTTGGGCATTTCATTTTATGTTTTAATAAATATATATTTTTACAAGAAGTTCGTCTTATTTCGTTTTATTTAATCTTGTAATAAATCGCGTCTTATTAAAAATATTTTATCGTCTATTATTTTGACAACTTATTGATTCGCAACTTCAATTAGTTTTACAATATTTTAGTGATTTTCTAAATCGCACAGATGTAGGAAAAATTTTATTTGTAACACGTGTCGAAAAAGATTACGTGCTCGTGCATGTAACAAGCCTTTTTCGGCACTTGTTATAAAAATAACTATTCTTGGTATGTTGGAATTATAATATTTTTATAAATTGTATTTTACATTACTCTCCTTTCTAACTAATTACTTATTTACAATTTGTTTTTTATTAATTTGATATTACTTACGTATTCTATATTTCGTCCTTATTTTGCAATATACGAATGAAATGTAAACACAAAAAATATATATTATGCGCAAATATCCAAAACTGATATATGAATGCATAGTATAACAATATTTTTTGGTGAAATATTAATTCGTTTTAGCGCAATTTAAATAAGTTCATATTATCATTGTTGTTTTTAACACAACAACTGAACTGTTGAAAATGAGAACACAATGATATGCGATACAGTTTATTAGAGAG
The DNA here is from genome assembly GCA_911728475.2 of Pterostichus madidus. NCBI lineage: Eukaryota > Metazoa > Arthropoda > Insecta > Coleoptera > Carabidae > Pterostichus > Pterostichus madidus. The sequence goes on along the minus strand of OU452308.1, from coordinate 21,404,575 downwards.
AGTAATTCTTCGTAGGTCACTAATAATAATTCTGAGGCTGTTTTTTCAAAAGGAATATTATTTTTTAATCTAACAAAAATATATATCATTTAAATTGTAAAGCTTATTTTTAAAGACTCTGTGTTATGGAAACATCAACACGAAACTGGACCACGTCCCAGTAAAATGATGCACACAATATTTATCCAGTTCTTGCGGTAACAAACGGTGTGTTAGGCCAGGGTGTCAACATCGATGCCGACGTCGTTTTTGCACGCGACTCACGTTCCCTATTTGTCTCACTTAGTTTGCATTAGGTCACTCCGACTGCGTCGCCTTCGCCTGTTTATGCTCCGTTCAGAGCCGCAGCAGTGCGCCTTCATTTAAACAACTGGCCGTCAACGAAGGGATTACATTTTGTTTTTCTTCCCTAATCCTTTGAAACTCATGTTGTTTTAGAGATTTGACTTGAGGGCCATCAGGAAACTGGTGTCTTCTTGTCTTGTACTCTTACTAGAAAAAAATTATGGTTCTTTCTTTACTCCTACTGCAGACTTTTTTAGTTGGAAAATTTTAAAATCTTTTCGTAACAAAATGTTTCTTAAAAGGATAAGACAATTAAGCATAGTTGTTCATTACGTTAAAGAAAAAAATATGGTATCATACATGAATTTTATCAAATCATTTGTGATAATTATATATTACTCTTTCGTTGGAACGTTCTGCAGCTCGATGCAATCATTTTTTCCCTTTTCCTTTCTCTCGTTAATATTTTTAAACTTTTTATCATTGATATGTGGCAAAACTGAAACAAATTTTCATGTTTTTGTTCAAAGTTTAATAATAACTTAATTAAAGTAGGTAATTACTGTGATTCTAAAGTTACATATTTGTTGTAGAGATAAAAAAAAATCATTAGTGAAAACTGATGGGCGAATACCACCCGTAAATACTCGAATACCGCGAATACTAAAACTATTCGATATTCGAGATCTCCGAATATTTACAGTAGCGACGAACATACGGATACTTCGAATATCGCGCGATACGAGTACGTATTGAAATTGGAATGGCGCTACCTTCGGCACTTTGATGAATTCATTTCACAGTTATACTTGACAGTTTTCATTATTCCTAATCAATATTATAATTTAAGTAATTAATAATAATTTTTTTTTAAATATCCTAAACATAATCACTCTTCAGTAATATAATATTACATCCCCATATCATCAGACCACATTGTCAATCATCATTTCGTTATTTTATTAGTATTATTATTATTGAATTGCTTGTTAGTATTTCAAATAAATAAATAAATTAATCATATTTAATTTACAATTATATGTTTAATTTCAAATTTTTTAAGTATTCGAATATTCGAGAACTGTTTAATATTCGAATTCGAGATATTTGATATACACTCACCTCTAGTAAAACTATTCATTTGTATTTAATGAGTGTCCACAGTGTCCACAGTGATGTTGCGAGATGAGACAGTCAAAAATTTAGGAAGTAAAACTGTTTTCATCTGACATTTTCTGTCTCGTCTAAAATTTTTATTCATTTCTCAACTCGTGCCAGTGAATTCTAGTTGTGACTCGAAAACTCAAGACGATAAATTTGGTTGTTCTCGTTTAGCATTCTCTAAATAAGTCCATATTATATAAAACAAAAGTATAAAATATACCTATCAAATTTCTGAATTTTGTATACTAAACCTCATTCACAGCTCTTAAAATATTCACTATTATTGTCTTTGTCGAGTGAATTGGATTATTTGACACAATGTTTCTGTTTAAAGTTTATTCACATACCTGTATAAAAAATTATATTAAAGTACATTTGTAATTTATAGAATATTTGTATAGTTTGCTACTATTTTTAGGTTAATAATTGCAGAAATAAAACCAAAATAAACTAAATAAATAAATAAAAGTTTGAAGTTTATATACTTTTATGTTTTAGTGATTAAAACTGTAGCTGTGAATAGTCTGACATTATTAAGTATGTCAAACATTTCAAGGATATGACAAACGACAAAAACAGTGAACTAAGAGCCTGTAATCTACCGATTTATGCTACTTTCACTGCAATATACGAGTACATATAGGTATAGCGCGAATGTTAGCAAATTTAGTACTATTATGATATTTCAAAGCAATTTTGAAATTCCAAATAAAAAACAATATTTTATTAGAAATTTAAAATCTACACAACAGTAGTAAAAATATGTTGTAAAACCAAAAGCAAAATGACTGACATTTGAAATGTACTTCAAATATACATTTAATTTGAAAAGTGTATAAAGGACTCTAAAATAGACGTAACCCGGGATAGTCCCAGTGAAATCGAAACCAGTGAATTGAGTTTTATTCCTAAGGTACATTTTAAATATTTTCTACAAATTCGCATTTTTAAAACCGAAATTTGTTAAAACCTCCCGACTAAGTTCTATTTTCACTCACAATTCACATAGATATGTGTTACTAGGTAGTAATTATCTTAAGCCAAGGCACACTTAAAATATATTTTTAAATACAAAGTCATTATTGGTAACGGTATGGGATTTGATAAGACATTTTACTTCTTAGAACGTTACTATAGCTATGTTGTAGATCTCCATAAAGAATTAAAAACTTTCTAGGTAAGTAACTAAAAAATTCTTTTAAATTTTACTGCATTTTAAGTATTTCCTAAAACATGTAAATTGTTTCATAAAATTAACTGTTCAAAAATATAAATAAATAATACTTTACAAATATGTATATATCATCATGCCTTCTACCCATTACTGGGTGTGGCACTCTCCCGAAGCAGATCTCGGTAAGTGATATATTTTGCGCGTGAAGTGCGGCTACCAGTCGTCAAATCACGGCCCCCAAAGATGTTAGTGGTGGAGGAGCCACAGGGGTAGTTTTTGAAATTATTAAAATTGTTTGTCGCCTGTGGGAATCGAACCAGGGTTCTCATGATCCACAGGCCGACTTCATACCACTGAGCTAACCACCCCGTATAATATTTTACAAAAGTTTGTTATTACATATTGTCCTGTCGTAATTAAAAAAATATGTAAAATCCTTTATTATCACATAATTTTTGTGAGGAATATTATCGCCGAAAAATTTTTCAATCAGGGTTAAAAATTAAAAAAACACGTATCATGTACCTGCAATGCCAAACAAAAATTCCAGAATGAACACATTACAAATTACAACAACTAATATTGATGTATGCTGGAAATCGATATCCAAAAATATTTATTTAGACCACGCCCACCACATTAGTGACCGGCCTTCTCGTCAAATACGCAAAAAGTGACAAAAAGGATCCCCAGTCGACCGCAATAATCAATGTGTACCCACAGGTTTCTTTCATCCTACACTTGCACATGAAACACACCATGAACACTGAGCAGCAAAGAGGAATTACCGATTTAATCTGTTTTTGAAGTGCTTTAACATGAGAGAACATCATAAGTTGGTCATCGATGTGTGAAATTTAAAAATCTGCCCGCCGTGTACTCTTGACGCGCATGTGCAACAACAAAGGTGGATATGTGTACACTCCGTTTGAGTGTTTGTGTCGAGCAGTGATCATCTGATCATATCTACAGGTGTTTCGAAATCTGATGGGGTGTCAGAAATTCTAATGAATATTTAGTGGTACATTAATGGAATTATTCAAAATAGTAGTGAATTATCGATTTTGACAATTTGCATTTCCTTATTAATTTAATCATTTTACTAGCGATCTCGCATTTTTAAATTTCATATTTTTCCCGCAAAATATTACATAATATTTTAGATTTTAATAACTATTTTATTACAACAGTTAGATAATTAAATGAAAAATTCTGACCACACACTAAGCCTATCGATGTGCCGAGACAACAGACGAATGCTGGGATGTTTTAGTCACCCTATATACTAATTCCTATTGTGTACGTACTTTAGTTTATATTTTAAAAGAGTTCAGCGTGAATATCTTCTTTATTCTTCCAATTTCGAAACGTGAAGATAATTCATACAAGAAATAAATACAAGGAAACAAGAATTCTGCTATATTTTAAAAACTTGTTAACTCACAACTTAAAACTAAATAATACAATTAGCTAGCATGAAAGATTTATAACAAACAACGTGATGTTAAAAAAATATAAATTATTTGGGTAAATATTGAGAAGTTGAAATATTACTACACGAAAAATATCCGAGAACTGTTTTCCTCAACTATAAAATTTTAGGAAATAAAGATGATTAAATAATAAAAACTTACAGCGACGATCCTGTAGAGATATTAATTCATAAAGATATGTTCTTACTCTTTCTTCTTGAAATGATTTTTATTTCATTATATCAGCTTAGCTAGTAGGATTTAGGATTACTGAACATTGGCGCAGGGCGCAGGTATATTATTCAATCATTGTACGTAGCTGTAGCTGTGGTAGAAAAAGTTGTGAGAAGCTGGATTTAATCTTGTACTTCGTATTTTATCAAAGTTGTAAAGTTTTCGACCCTTAATTATTTTTGTTAACCTGCTGCTGAAGAAGATATCTGCGAGTTATATACCAAAGCTTACAAATAAACTTATAAGTTAAAGAACACTAATACTCAATTAACCAATTATCCATTAAAGAATAATATAGAAATTAGTATATTGATACCATTGTCTGAATAGATATTAGATGTAATACAAATTCAGAGATATTCATTCATTTTCTGATTTTGCATTAGTCGAATAGTCCTTTAAGATACTCGTATCTTAGACATAGCTAGTAGATACTTGTATTTTGCTTAACAAATACATTTCTTTTATTGTTTATACGACGCATACCAAAACTAAACATACTCGAAATTAAAAAATGTATTTTTTTTTTACTTAAGAAATATAATAGTAGCGATTGTCTTCTATCGCAGTAACATTTCCGAACTTTTATTTCAAAACAGTGTTATGATTATCGATTTTCAACTAAATTTCGTATATTTTTTGTTGATAAACGTTTCTAAATTATTTTAGAGATAAATTCGTCAAATATACGTATTAGTTATGTTAGTTATCATATATTATGATCCTTTTAAGAATATATTTCATTGTTACTCTGTACAACAGGAACTTAATCCCAATTACAGTACAGGGAGCATACAGCTTATAAGCCGAAACCGATCTGTTTCGACTCAATCATTTTTTTAAATAAGTATATGTCAGCGAGATTTGAATGCGCGACCTCTTACTTATTAATTAATAAATGCAAATTTTACCTATGGGATAATGGCACAGTGGTAGCAAGTCGGCCTGTGGATCCAAAGAACCCTGGTTCGATCTCCACAGCCGACAAAACATTTTCACCAATTTAAAATTACCCCTGTGGCTCCCCCATCACTAACATCTTTGGGGGCCGTGATTTGACGGCTGGTAACTGTACTTCACGCGCATAAATATATCACTTACCGAGATCTGCTTCGACAGAGTGCCACACCCAGTAATGGGTAAAAGGCGTGATGATATATTTAATATTTTATTCATATTTAAGTTTTACCTCACTTTTATCCACTAGGCTACGATTACCTGTAATGTTGGGATAAAGTCATAAATGCATTATCAAATAACTGAAAAAGTATTATATCGAAATTATATGAGTATTAATATTAAATGTCATTAATTGATATTTTTTCATTTGTCGGACATGAGTTTTTCTTGAAAATAATTTTCATACGTTTCTAACGGAAAATTTGCCATGCTAAATATTCAAGATGAATTAATTAAATAAACCTGTTAGTTGTCTATTAGTAACGTAATAGTTATTATATTTTCAACATTATCCTGATACATTTTGCTACAAATTGATGAAACAAAGTGAACGACCTCATGCTTTGCTATTCTAACTCATCACACATCTTATTGAGAGCCTAAGCACCGCAGAGCATGATCCTCGCGCACCTCAACACGCGGTGATGCTGCATCTCCATGGCAACGCGCCAAGTGTTAAAAGCGTGCCGGGCTGGTGGGGGTAGGCATGGTGGGGGCAGTGTATGTCAAGTGGTGTCCACTTGTCACACACGTCAGTAGTGCACGTGGTGTTGTCGTTGTTAGCAGCTGGAGCAACAGCGGTCCTGCTAGCGATGTGGTGATACAAGAGGTGCTGTTCTGTTGTCCACTTCAGTCATGAGACATGTGTGAGTTACGCCTCTTATACTACTTGCTCTTGTTGTTACTTGTGTACCCTGAACCAAGCCTTCTGGGATGCCACTTCATGTGAAGTTGGTTGAAGTCCTTCAAAACTTGTGCTTGCCGCATATTTACAAGGATTTTTTAAGCAAAAGCATTACAACATAATTTTTTTCAACAATTTTATTATAAAACCATACCTATTTGTCTAATTCGTAATAATGTATTTTTTTATAAATTCTATTCATTTATAATTAGTTATAATAGTGCAGTTAAAAAAAATACATATATTTTTATATCAAATTCATAACGATAATAAATTAACTAAATACATTTATTTTTTTAATGTTGTTTATATATATTTCATAGTACGGGAAACGTAAAATACAAAATCTATTGTTAGTTTTAATTATCGCCATACGAATCAAAACAAATATGTATTTAGAAAAAAACGCTGTCTGTCCTGTCATTTATGTCTCTTGATCCTTTTGTTTCCTTATTACTAATTTAATTTTTGTCTGTGTTAAGTAAAACCTTAAAATAAGTGTTAAGGAGAGATGATTATTGGGAATAATATAGAATTAAAAAATATCTTAACGTCAAAAGCAGCTGTGTATGGCTAGTCGACCAGTACATTTATATGTGAATACAATTGTGGAAATGACAAATTAATGGAATTATTATTGTGACGACTGTATTTAAATGGCCGATAACCATTTCAGCTGATTTTGACATTTCAATAAGGTAAAAAATCGCCCGTCTTTCTTTCTACGCTTAGCCTAAGAACAAATAAATTTTATATTATTTTATCATTGTGGCTGTGATTAAATTTACTGAATGGTATAATTAACCATTACCGTATTTTTCTTAATGCTTATTCATTAATTATGCAAATTTATTGAATTAGGGATAATTAACTTCTGCTGTGTACTTGTCATTAATAATATTAATCAGTTAAAAAAAAAAAATCAATTTGAAATAGATGCATTATTTATTAGCTCTTATTGTATTATTCGTTTTCATTATTTCATACAACAAAAAAGAAATTAATTTTTTTATCATATTTTCTTGATCATCTTTATTGATGAAATAAAATGTATTTATTAAGTCTCGGTTCAAATACCAACATTGTCTAAACTTTTATCTAAAAAATAAGTATAGAGAATGAATTTATATTTTTGTACTAGCTATTTCCTGTAATTATCCGGCAATAAGATATATTTTGTTAAAATATCTATCTACACTTCTGCAGTTTTGGCACTGCAATAATTATAATATTTAATGTTTGTTTATTTCACGTGCGAGCAATGTTTGTTTACATATCTACCGTGTTAGTCACACCAAGTTTTAAAGTTTTTCTCGTAAAAAGATAAGCGCGCAGTTCCTCTTTAATAATAACGAGATAAAAATATACAACATTGATTTTCATGTAAAACAAAGGAAGTTAATAATTCCTTTATGCTTGCGACTGTGATCCTGTGATTAGATCTTGAAATTTCTTCATTTTGGACGTATGAGAGGCGCCAGTAATTGACAATGTAACAGATCAGCAAAAGTTTTACGAGCGTCCCTTCAAATTACGGGAAAATGAAATCGGCGCGTAACATTCGTCTGACTTGGCGATAAGACTTTGACAATTCTGCGCAGGTCTTGATTATAGTTTCATTTTAGCTTTAATTCCTTCATTGATCCCCTTTAATATGCGATTGTTGAATTTCTTACTTTACGTAATATGCTGCAATCTAATCCTCTAATCTAATTTTTATTAAAAGATGCATTTTGTTTCTAGATTAATGAAAAAAACAAGTTAGTGAAATAGTAATGACTAATGTAATTAAATTTGTTTTAAATTTATTATTTATACCATGTTTTACTTGCATGGTTTAAATAATAAATTTAAAACAAATTTAATTCATTCAATTGATAGTATTTCACTACAAATAAACAATCTAAATTTAAATAATTAATATTCATTAAAAAAACATTTTTGTACTTGTTATTTAAATATTGAATATTTTTTTAAATGTATTGACGTACATTTCTTACTTTATTTGAAGGTATATAACAAACATTTACTTATATGAGAAGTTACTGTAAATGCCCAAAAATGGTAAGTCCTAGGATTAACGTGTAAAACCTAGAATTTACTACTTTTATGTGGTAAATCTACGAATAATTGTCAAAAACAAGTATTGGAGCTTACTTCTAGGGCAGTGGTTTTCAACTTCAGATGAATCTTTGAATATATGTTTTTTTAAATTTATAAATAGCATCCGGCAACCCCGTCCAATGTCTGTGGGACGGGACCCACAATTTGAAAACCACTGTTCTAGGAAGTGTACTTTCTACGAGCTTAAGGTCTGTTTATCTAAAACGCGAGAGAAGCGAACGCTGCCAAGAACATGATCAATATTCAAATAAATGTATGAAACTTGGAAAAATTAAACCTCGAAATTATATTAATTGTTCGTAGGTATTCCACAATCTTATAATTTACCCATTTTCGAGCATTTATAGTAATAAATCTAGTGAAACTAAAAAGGGTTTGCTATTATTTATTTATTTGTTGCTTATTTCACCAAATTAAAAATTACCCCTATGGCTAATCCACCAATAACATATTTGGGAGCCGTGATTTGACGACTGGTAACCGCACTTCACGCGCATAAATATATCACTTACCGAGATCTGATGCGGCAGACTGCCACACCCAGTAATAGATAAATTGTTACTCTGTACAATACGAACTTAATTCCAATTACAGTACAAGGGGTCCACAACTTATCTGAATCATTCAGACACAATTGTTTACAGAAGTAGAAATCAGGAAGATTTGAACGCACAATCTCCTCTTACTTGTTAATTAATAAACGCAAGTTTTACCTTTGTTTTATCCACTGGGCTACGATTGCCTGTACTGATATTGATAATCGTTATAATCAAATTCTAAATTATATTTTAAAAACAAAATGGAAGTAAAATTAGATTTGAATTTGTAAAACCATTATGGAAAACACAATTTTGCATTGGCAGGTCACGTTCTAAAACATTTGTGGGACAGTGTTTCATAGAAAAGTTTACTTTTTACTTTCTTATACACAAGTATTGGAATCGTGAAAAAAATCGTTGACGAGATTTTTGCGGAAATACGTGTTTTGAGGTCCACTGAATCCGTTTTGATAATTTTCTCAATGATGTCTGTGTGGGTGTGTGTGTGTGAGGGTGTGTGTGTGTGTGTGTATGTGTTGATGGATGGATGGATGTGTGTCCGAGTGTACAATATCTCATGAACGAGATAAGAGTTGTTACCGAAACTTGGTAATTATAAGTTTCATAAAAATACGAAGAGCTGAGTTGATTTTGAATTAAATTGAAAAACCGGAAGAGGAAGTTTACTGGACACACAAAACAATAAATTCCATTTATTTCGAAAATGGAATCAGTTACGAAAAAAAGTTTCAAATAAAAGATGTTAGCAAAAATATTTGGAACATAAAATGTTATTTGCAATTTTCCTGTATATGCGTCTAATTTTGAGACAAACTAATTTATATATTTAATAATATATTCCAATAGACACAAAAAATATAAACATGTTTAACATTTACATGTCAAATAATAATTGTCAAACGCAAGGAGCAAGTCATAAGTGTTCAATTCAGCGTTTTTGATGCTATATAAATTTAATTGATCAAATAGTAAGTAATTTTAAATCGACTAAAATTTTAATTTCATCGTTTTTTGTCTTGGACCAAAAATATTATTTTTAGTTCTATATGATAATAATAATAATCTTTATTATTCAATCCGAAAACTTGTATTTTTAGTTCTAATGAAACAAATAACTATTTTTATGCACAACCGGGCCGAAAATCATGTGTTTAGCCCTAAAAAGCGGGCTTAAATAATTCCTATGGTTACATAAATAAAATGATAATTATTGTTGATTATGAATACTTGATTCTGCAAAATGTCATTTTGACATATATTCTATTCACATATTTTAATCTTTTGAACATATAATTATTTGTTATTTTGTTGCGCATAAAATATTATATGTACCACGGGTGAAATTAGCGTTTCTGACCTTGAGCATGTTATTAGCAGAAGGCGCAAAGCGGCGAGGGCCAGTAATGCCTGGTTTCACCCTTGGTACATAAATAACTATTTTATGGTTAGTAGTTAATTAAGTAATATATAAATAGAGCTGCTGCCAAATAAAAATTTTCACTTTACATCTCAAATGAAATGCAAATCTCTATGAATTTGCAAAAGACAAAGAAAATACGATAAACAAATTCAAAATAATGGTAAAATTTTGAAAACCCATTGAGATGCAAAATTTCGGACAATGTGAACCTCGAAGTGAACATAAAAATGCTACGCATGAGTATGTCGAAATGGAGAAAAGTCACGGTAAATATACAGTAGAAGAGAGAGAAACAGTAGATACTGTAATAAGTTTATTAAATAATCAACCGAAAACGTTTAAAGATTCTGAAATACAAGTAAATATACCGGAAAGACTTACTGACGTACATTTAATACGATAAATACAGAAAATGCACTAAACAATTTTAGCTTTAGGCTTAGACAATTTTGATATTTTAATTTTTATTCAATAGATTTCATACATAATTATAATCGTGTAAATAAATTAAAGTGCAATTTAAGTTTAGTAGTTTTATCTCTATTTTTTGGTATCAGTCTTTCTTTATGCTTAATTTACTTCAAACAAATGTGTAAAATTATTTCAGCTGTTTTAAAACATGCTATAGTATTTTTTTTTTATTTTATGTGAATATTAATGTTATTTAAAAGTCATAAATAAGGAGAGGGTAGCTCAGGGAATAAATTAGTTATTTCAGACGGTAATGGTTATATTTCGGCACTGTAAAAAAGAGCAAAAACAGCCGTGCCTCTCACTTTAGTTAACATTGTAAACACTTCGCTCTTTCACATTTAAACACCACCATCTTATTCACCCTACATCAGCCATCATCCACCGCCATTTCACATCATTCATCATCAACTAGATGTAAGTAATTTTATTTGTTAAATCTCAGATCAAAACATAAATTACCAAACAGCTACGACACGTCAAAAATCTATCCGGGAAACATTAGTTCGCGAAATGTTCCAGATGGCGCAGCGATTTTAATTTTATTTGCCTATCCTCTGAGCTCTCCTTGTCTAGTATGCAAATTCAGCCGAATGCTGTATCGAAGTTAAAAAAACATACAGCGATATACTAATCGTTAAAGAGAATATTAAACGAGGCATGCCTCAGATAAACGAGTAGATCTAGACGGCAACTGGCATTGCATATGGTGGTGCCAAACTATATTTGAAGAGCTTAATAAAAATCATAAATTAGTATTAAAAAAATTAACAAAAATAATTATTTTTAAAATAGATATATATTTGTATTAAATTTCGTGGTGATGCACTACCTCATCTGCCTCCCCTGACATGCCGCCACTGCAATATTGATTAATTTGACTAAATTATAATTTCAAAGCAGCTCAAGCTTTTTTGAAATTTCTGCAATTAATTTTTACATAAAATCTGGAACCATACCAAAGTGTCTCGCAGTATCGTCGAACTTGTAACTTGCATATCACTTCCGTACATCTCCCTGCGGCAGTTTCGCTCGCTGCTGCGGCGTAGTCTCCGCTCCACTCATCACTGCACCCGCCACCGCTACCGCCATCACCATTGGCATCGCCGCCGCTAATTAGATCAGGTTGGCGCTCGTGGCCCGGACTCCGCTATTGTGCAAACACGGTTATTGCTGACTAATAGACTAATCAATCTTTGGCTACACTTATAAACTGCTGCTGTATCGGATATTGATCTATATGTGATGTTGGTCCTGTCCTGAGGGATGTTTTTGTACACGGGATGTTTAGATTGGATATGGAAATACTGTACTGGAATATTGAGCTACAATTTGTTCATTGGTTTATTCAAAGGTTTATCAAGGATAATTCTCCGTGACCTGTTTTCAACTAATCATAATGCGCAACATTTGAAAATTCAAGCAATAAGCACAATTGTACACTCATAAAATTCCGTTACTAGAGTAAAATCCCGTCACCAAGTAAATATATTTACTTGGTGACGGGATTTGATTTAACATATACGTTGTCAATTTGACGCAACAGTAGCTGTACTCCATTTATCACTTGGTTCACTTATATCAGTTAAAATAAATTAGACATGACTAAATGAACTGAATTAAGCATATTTTGACAAGCTTTATGAGAAAAAAATAAACATTTAGTTTTCATATAACAAATGTCAATTCATGGCATACTAAACTGTCATTAATATAAATTCACGCTCTCATTGTCGGTTATAAAATTTTTACTCGTTACATAAACCATTTTACAAACCTCGTGCACGAAGACATTTGCACCATTCGAACAAATTAAAGTACTCGCTTCGATCATGTTTTGAAAATTGCGCTCATGTGAAAAGTATATCTTTGCGCACTTGTCATGTAAATAGCTATTAAAGCACTAGTTCTGTTAAAAGCACTCTACTTCGCGTCGTGTTCCTAAACACGTCACACGTGGTTTACAGACTTACTTATCTAGTACCATTGTTGAATTATTTTTACCTTCCTTTTGCTGTTTACTATAATTTTTATGTCTGAAGAAAAAATAGTATATGTTATTCGGAGTAAAAGTAGTTTTAGGTATTTCGTATGGATTGCACGCATTGCTCGTCGGTCAAACTTCCATACTTGTCACATAAAGATTAATTAAAATCACACTTCATTGTTGGTACACAAATTTTACTTCCTGCATATTTCGGCCGTCATGTATATTAGTAAATATATGATTATTTATATAATTTCAATTCAAAAGTATTGATTAATATTATAATATTACTCGCATATGTTTGTATTACGAATTTTTTACTTCGATGGAGGCAGCAAAATATTTTAAATTTTCTTATGAGACCTTTATATCTTTAAATTTAGCAAGCACTGATTTAGACCACATAATACAATTTAACTTAATACATTGTGCAGATAGTAGCAGATCTAAATTTCCAAATAAGTAATATCAACTTCAAAATTTCAAATGGCACATAATAACATTCTATTACAAACTAAAATCTACGTCAAATTTGCTTTATAATAAATAAATAATATATTATAATATGACAAAATAAAATGACGTCTATTTGAACTGTTCGTCTCAATAGTTAGGTTGAACAGTGAATAGCAATGACAATTTTTATAATCAGATAGCAAGATCACTGCAGTATTCACTTGTTTATTTTTGTATGCTACTCTGTACAACAAGAACTTAATCGCAATAACAAATAGGATCCGGTCTCAACCAGCTGCAGTTTGGTAGTTAATATATTTTCAGCTTGAGTGTGGGATTTGAACCCGGGAGCTTCGAAATCGAGTACCGTAATGCTACCCACACCACCGTACTACCAGACTATAGCAAAAAGTAGTTGTGCATATCCCTCGATATTTAAATTTCTACGAAATGTAAGGGGTGATGCAAAGTTTTGTTTCTTTTAAATTCTGATTTGTATTCCTAAAGACATGAGAATGTTGAGCAATATCACAGATGTTCACGGGCACCTCCGCCAAACACTCATCTGAATAAAATTTAAAGTTCAGTACCAGAACAATTTGTTTATCTGAATTTTAATTATTTATAATTCTGTGTTCAGACGAATATTTTATCAAATCGTAAGATTATAGTAAAATTATGAATATGAAACTGAAAATATAAACTTGAAATCCAGATAAATCACTTTTTATAACGAAAAATATTGTTTGTAAGAATCTATACATTATTCTGAATTAAAACTGCAGGCTCTAGGTATAAAATTAAGAATTTATAAATTATACTAGATATTACCACAAACTTATGCAGTCTAGGATGATTTAGTGCAAATTACTAATTACGCTTCCATTCATTATATAAATATTAATTTTAATTTTCTGGTTAGAAGTGTTTAAAAAGTGTAATAATCGTATATCACCTGTGTTTCTTTATAATTTGTTTCTTTACTTTAGTCTGATACTAGTACAAGTAAATATGATGAAAAATTCAATTAATTTGTTTTAATATAATTGTGTCGGATTATATACCTAAATATGCTACTACAAAAATTTATTTTAATGCTGAAAATTATTTAAAATTTAAAATTGTTCTGAAATTTTTTGAGCTTAAAGTTTGGATAGCAAAAATGTCAGTGATGCAAGGTCTATAAAAGATGTAAATTATTATTAAATTAGTTAAAGTGTGATTGTTTGTTATTACCATCAAAATTAATATTCAAGTGTCCTACGAAAATTGTACCGTGGACAATTAACATTGAAAACATTTTCATTTCTATTGCTTCCGTTATTACTTTAGAGGAAATTGTGAAATAATAGTTGTAAATAATTAAATTCTGTATTTAAATCAGTGTACGCCCATTTCCTTTTTTTTTAAATTAGAATTCAATTTCTTAATTATCAAAACCAATGTTATTTGTTACATATAAATCGTGATATCGTCCTGTATAATAATATAGATGTGACACATTTTTCAACAATTCAAAAAAAAAATCATCAAAAAAAAATATAAATATTGCATTCTCATGGTTTAATTTTACTTTTTTTCACTATTTTGATTCATTTATCTTCTTAAAGATGTTATCGAAATTTTGACATTTATCAAAATAACGTTTAATTATTACAAGTAAAATAGCACAAGATCTCCTGATTTTATCGATAATTGTTTTGCTAAACAACAAACACGAGAGCAACCTGTGTTGTAAATCCCGTGTCAATAGGACGAGGAGTTTTCCGAATTTTGCCTAATGTCAGTTGGCTTTAGTAATTTTGCTATTAGCAAAAAACAAGTAATAGTTTATAATTTATCTAGAGAAATCTGAGAGGTCGCATTTAGAATGCAATATTAGTGTCATAGGAAGTACTCGTATACTTCCATGAAAGTGATTGACCTTAATAAACGTCAAAATTAAGACAAATTTGAACGCTAGAATTGATTTTTAATTTGTCTTTTTTCTTTGTTATCAGTATCAAAATGTAAAATACCTGAGACCTGTTTAAAAAAAAAGAAGAAGAAAGTATTTGGAATTTGGACGGGACTATAGAAAACGTGTGGAGAGATTTGTTTTTAGAGTATGCTAAGCCGAATTGGGGCAGCGAGTTACCGAGTAAAACTTTGTAGGCCAGTCCAAATTGAGCCGATCTAGGCCGTCAAAATGTTAAGATTTTACTGGACTAAGGGTTGCGAGAAACTGCATGTGTCAGCGTCTGTACAGAATGCCAGAAAACTCTTTTTGTGTCGATTTATTGGAAATGATGCAATAAATATCTCAACTAGGTTAAAAACAAATGATTTCTACAAAGCTGCCACATTTTTTGAAAAATCTCAAAATTTCTATATTTTTGTTTTTGAGAATATTTAGTTGCACTACTCCACTCTCTTGCACCTGCAAACTAAAGGTTCACATTTACTTAATGATTATCAAATAGTACAAAAAAAAACATTAAAGTCATTAGAAAAAAATCTCGAGATTTTGAAATGTAAACTTTTTGTCGCTGAAAGTTTAGAAATCAACATTGATGATAGTTTTGTACAAAAACGATTATCAAGAAGGAAATAAATGTTCGGCAAAAATATCTAAAGATGAACTGCTAGATAAATCAGTAGACAAATTAAAAAAAAAATGTCTACAATATTATAGAAAATCAACAGCTTTTCAACTATCTCAGTAGATTCTGATACCAATATAGAAATTTTTGGAGGCTAATGCTGATATTGATGAACATTCAGTTAAAAATTCAGACTTCTATAAATGGACCTGCACAAAAAAAAATACCTCGGACTGAAAAATCCGGCGCTGAGAGTAGAAAAGTAATTTCATGTTAAATTGTTATCTGATTTGTGACATTTTCTCAACATTCTGACACATGGTTACTAACAGGTTGTATAATTTGTGTTGTCAGGGCGGCAGAGCTGGGACCAGTACTCAAAAAAAGTATTTAAATACTAAATACTAAATACTTGTAAAAGAGTATTTTAAATACTAAATACCAGTATTACTTGAAATACTTTTTATCGTTATAATGTAATTACAGTACTAAATACTAAGTAAAATTAACAACTAGGTTATTTTAATACAGAATTTAATTTGAAAACTAAATTAATAATACTACGAAAGATACTTTGACACTTTATAATTCGAAATTAAGAATGCAACAAATATGTTATTGATATTTATAATAAGAAATAAATTTTCTTCTACTGTATTTGTTAATATTACAACAATATATGTAGTTATACATGCCAGTTTTTAATCAAACAAAAAGAGTGAAATAATGGTTACCATAGTTTCCATTGTTATTTAATCATGATTAACATTAATCGGTGAATGAAAAACTGGCCCTAAAAATTAATAAAAAAAAGGTGTCTATTATCAAACGAAAATAGAAAATAATTACTTATGATTTATAATACTAGTATGTTACGATGCATAATAATAACGCTTAAAAAGTTGAACAAACGATATCAAAACACACTTGTACCATACTAAATTTTATGCATTACATTTTCATGATATATTTTAAAATCAATTTTTCATGTATAACATTCAATGTACAAATCTAAAAATGTGCCGTAGAAAAAAATTTGAATGCTTTATTTATTTATTTACTTTAATCTCACTCGTAACCTAAAGAGCCACTAGTGACTTAGGAACTAATTATTTATTTAAAATAACTATATGTTATAACATTTTTATTAGGTGTTGGATAGTAAATATTTCAATTATTCGACTGATAATTTATTTCCGCAACTATAGCTATAATTTTATTGATAACTTTTCAAATATACATGTTAATAAATCCTAATTCATTAAACACCATTAAACTGCTAAAATATATGTGACATTACACTGTTTACTGTTTGTCTATTTTTTTAAACAATACTTACTCACCTTTGTTGATTTGCCTTTAATTGTAAACACCCTTGCAAATAAAACTGTACTGACTGCAACAGTAAAACAATAGAGATGTGTAACTGAGAATAAACACAAAGTACCAAAAATATAAAAACAGCGTTAGAGCGTATTTGTATAGACCTGCACATGCTAAGTTCCCTTTATGATTCAAACTACGTACTAGTTATGCGCATGCGAAAAGTATTTAGTATTTAAAGTATTTAAATTACTTTAAATACTTTTCTTTTACTTTAAGTAATTTCTTGTACTTTAAGTACATGAAAGTATTTAAAATACTTTTGCATGAAAAAAAGAACTTTAAGTACAGTATTCAATACTAATTTTCAAAAGTATTTTAAGTAAAGTATTTTAAGTATATGTTATACTTAAAGTACTACTTCCAGTACTTTTACTTTAAGTAGTTCCCAGCTCTGCAGGATGGTCAGTTTTAATTCTCCTAAAGTGTGCAACGAGATAGTATAGTGATGCAGTAACACACCTGCCGTGCATTTCTGCAAATAATTGACGAATCTTAAATTTGAAAAAAAGTGCAGAATAGATCATAGCAGACTTTTATGCATTACAAGTTTCATACAACCAAGGAGAATGTTAGGTAATACGAGTACCTACAAATTTGTAAAAGTCAGTTTTATGCATTTTCAAAATTTTGAAATTTGATATTTTATTGATTGACAGTTGACAGATTAGAATTTCAAAATTTTGTTTAATTTTAAATCTTTCTTATTAGTGGAATCTTGTCGTTTGCTATACATTTCAGATACATTAGTACACAATTTTTCATATTGCAATAATACTACACTTTAAATAATGTACAATAAATCGGGTGGTGTGATGCATTAGTGATATTTCCAGGAAATAATTCTGGTCGATGGATTATTATGGGCAACTATAACAAGTTACACAACTTGTCTGTCTAGTAACTATTGGCCTGACTTTTTAATTTTTATAAACATTCAAAAATTGTTTTATTTTCCTTTATTAAAATGGACCATAAACGATTGCAGAAATATCTGCTTCTGCTATGTATTTTTATTGTAATCGAATCCGGAGATTCCGTGTTCGATTCCCACTCAAGCTAGAAATTATCATTACAACCACTCTGCGGCTCGGTGAGTCCGGCCCCTGTACTGTTATTGGGATTCAATTCCTGTTGTACAGAGTAACATAAATAAATAAATAACAATACTGGCGGAATTTTATCCTAGTAACGGGATTTTAGCTCTATAAAACTGTGCTTATTGGTTGAATTTTCAAATGTTTTGCACTATGTTTGATTGAAAACAGGTCTAGAGAAATTATCATAATAAAATCAATCTATTAATATGCAAAAATTACGTGCATAACACGTAATGAAATCATCTTTTTTTTTCGCAAATTCATGAAACAAAGTATTGCTTTCATTACTATTGTACAAATTAATATTATAGTCATGGGATTAAAACAAATATTTTAGGTTTAACTATCAGGTACATATTTGAAACTTGATTTTAAAAAATGGCAATAAGAAAAAAATTCGAAGACCACTAATGCAGATCCGAAATTTAGTCATCTATTTACAACTTACATTTGAGTCTTATTTCCTCTAAAATAGCCATAGAAACAACAGTAATGTTTTTAGTTTGTTCTCCGGTTGTTAGGTTAAAATTGTTGTTATAAATAGTATTTTCTGACTAAGAATATTCAACATACCTACCTTGAAGGTGACTTTATTTGTATTTTTCACCACAACTCATACACCTATTGTAGATTCGAACTACCACACTGCGGCTCGGTAAGTCCGTACCCTGTATTGTAATTGGGATTAAGTTTCTATTGTATAGAGTAGCATAAATAAATAAATAGAGAGGTCAATTTGTATACGTGGCAATTTTTGCTAGTTAATAGTTGATTTTTCTGTCTTGTGAACAGATTTATTTCGCTACGGCTCCATAAAGTTGGCTAGAAGCCAAAGGCTTCAGCTTAAAGATCTTTTAAACACATATTTAGTCCTTCATGCTTCCACATACAGAAATGTAAATAATTTTGGTCGAGAATTAATTGAGGTTAAGCATAATTTTTAACGCTTTTATACGCATTACTATAATCGTAATAATTATAAATTAAAACTAATTTTAGTGAAAATTAAATTTTTTATGCACCACGGCCGTTTCTACAGGATTGGGTGACAGGGGCTCTCAGATTGAAGACCGTCGCCCTCTGTGCAATATCATCTATCTAACGCCCTGGATGCATAAATTACTATTTTTAGTAACATATTCTAAATAAAATAATTTATAATACTGTACTGTATATATTCTTAGTAAACTTTGTAAGCCTGTTAGTAAAATTATTTTTACTCTTAGATTTACGTTAAACGATTTGAATAACTTTACATAGCCAGGCAGTTTTCATGGCCTTTCCGCTTTAACTTCAAAACAGAGTTTGTCACAAGAGTTTTTGGAAAGCCCTAGAGACTCGTTTCTTATGTTTAGAGGCCCACAATGCATCTGAGGGCCACCTACTCCGTCAGGAACTTAAAAACAAAATAGCGAAGGGAGAACTCGATAATTTTATAGATGTCTGTATGTAGAATATTCACATGAATAGAAGTATCTATTTCGTTTATTTTCTTATCAATATATAAATGAAAAAATGATATAGTATCGCATTGTCGATAAAAGAGCTTCTGATTGAGATTCGATGTGTTTATTGGCTTCTAATTTCCAATTAAAATCTCATCAAAATACATCTTGCCTTTCCAAATGAAAAATAAATTTGATATAGGTGGTTAGATGTATATAATATGTAGTTTACTCCATTATTCGTTTACTTGGTCGTTCAATCGAAATATTTAAAAAAATTTAAGTTATAATTAATTCCTTTCCGTAATAACCAAAGTTATATACTACTTAGTTAAACAATGACCTTAAGGATTTTTGAAGAATATTTGTCCTCAAGGTAAAACATAGGCTATAAACGCTGTTCCTATTACTAAGAATAAAATAATTACTCCTGCTATTTATGTATGTTTAAATTTATATGATCCACAATATATCTACCGACCATTATGAAAAAAGAATCAGTCTGTTTTATTTCGATACATACTCCTATGACTGCTATATAAATTTGTCAAAACTTTTACTAACATATTTATAAAATTATTTGAAATTAGAAGATTATTTGTCGGAAGAATTGCTTTCTTAAGTTTAAATTTTATTAATATTTTATTATATATGATACTTCTAATAAATATTGACAATTAAATTCGATGAAAAATGTCTTTTTAGTTACTTAAGTTTAACTAGACCTGAAAGTGATACTTTGATGGTGTGTTACGTACAATATTTTTGTGCGAACATCAATCACAAATTATTCATAATTTAACACATGAATGAAAAATATTTACACCAAAAAAATTTGATCAACATAGAAATATTCATTTTCTGATCTTGGTCGGTAAAGACGAATTTTCCGATTTAAAAAGTTATAAGAAAGGACAAATTTTCTGGGCGGTCGCAAAAAATAATTTCATATTATAATTACATGCTATATATCTATAATTTATAAAGTTTTAACGTTAAATATGTATATAAATATACGAGAATCTTTGAAAGATAAGTGCTAAATGGAATCTAATTTTTAGCCAGCCTGTATATATTTAAATCCGGTTTTTATTGTTTCATCATATAATTATGAGTACTATAACATGTGTCATCCTATTGTTTGCCATATATTAAACTCAGATAAAAATAATAATGAATTTTATATTAATAATCAAATTTTTTGCTGTTGTCTTTACTAGAACATCGTATTAGTATGCGTAGTACAGTGATTAACCTACTTGTTTCATTCCATATTATTATAATATTTTGTTGATTCGATTTTCATTACAAATATAAATTTTAAAAATTTGAATGTTTATCGATAAGTATGTACCCTATAAACACTGGTCAAGTTTTTTTTTCTAAATGTAATTATTTACTTTTTGTTTATTAAATAAAATATATCTGTTAGAAAATATGTTCTACTTTTAATTAAAATGTAGACAATTGTAATTTTTGTTATTATTTTGTTACTCGTAATATAAAACAGGGACTAAAAACAAAACGAAATAGATGTAGGTACATTGTTTTGTTAAAAATTGAACATAGAATAAATAATTTTGACTAATGGTTTTAACCATTATTTTATTTATTTATATATGTAATTTCGTAGACCTTTATAATACAGGGAGATCAAAAGGAATTGTTATAGTTGGCAATACAATTCCAGAGACCTTTTTATTCCACAGTTGGCACAACGTCAGATAAAGGCGGAAATGCTATTTTACATTTCTATAAATACAAATAGATTATGTCAGGAGTCTGACAGCTTATAGAATTTAGACTTTTTAAGTAATAGAAATACTTTAGAAATAAATGTAATAATAATTGTACTCAAATTTAAATTTTAAATGTCACTGTCAACAAAATGAATTTATGTATCAGGCTTACTAATTTCAAGTAGTTTTTTTTATTGCCAACTGTAACAATTCCTTTTGATCACTCTGTAGCATTTCAAGCACGTTTGCTCGATGGAATTCTCCAAATCTTAGCATTTATAATCTTGTCATTCAAAACGTTTATATATAAATCAAAGAAATCATAATTAGTAAATTTAAAAAAAAATTAAATATTCGACAATAATTATGAAATAAAATTCAACTGTAGAGAGGAAAATTAGGATGTCGACAAGACTAAGCAGTAGTTTTTATAAGCAGAAACTGATGTTAAGATTAGGGTTCGTTTTTGGTCCCTGTTACAAAACATTAAAATGATTATTTGAAAAGATAAAATTATATTTATTCACTCGTATGTACATATAATTCAATATTCAATTTGTAAGATTTCCACCTTTTAATATAAGAACAGAGTAGAGTTTCTCAACATAATCTTAAGATACAAGTTTGCAGCAAATCATTCTCGGGCATTGCTTTTATTCTTCTTCTCCTGCTGCTTCTCCATTTTACTTATACTCGAGTTGTGTGTTGGATTTTTTTCTCTTTGAAGTTAAGTTTTTAGCCAATCCTTCAATTTATTCTTGTTCTTCACCATCTTTTTTATTTCTTCTAAATTTTTCCTCTCTTTTGCTATTTATGCTAGTCTTACTTCCCATGTTATGCTCGGTGTCCCTCTTTTCCTAACTAAATTGTTTTGGTCCATCCTCATTTTGTGTCCGTACCATACCAGTTGCTTTTATTCTATCTTTTTAACTGTCTCTATTTCGTGATTTATCATACATTTTATATTTTCATTGTTTTTCCTTGTCCCACTTTTTTTTCCTCGAATCATTCTTAGGTGTTTCTTCTTCATATTCCATGATTCACTTGTTTTTATTATAAGTGTTATATTTGTTTAGAAACTTCAGTCTTTTAGCTGTATTAATTTTAAAAGGTATAGAAAAAAAAACCTTCTTTTTTATTGAGCGGACTCAACTATTATGATCACATGTCGCCTCGGTTTTTCGTTGTGGACAAGCGACATTCACAGATATGGACTTTCGTGAAGCGGTCACCTATACGTTAACTGTGTTTGTTAAATCTGCGTTTCCAAATGAATCACAACAAACACATTCTGTCATATTTATATCTTGCAATATTTTCTTTGAATCAAGAAGCAACGCCACGCTCATATACATTATTTTGGAGACAGTGTAGCATCGGTAAAAGTGAAAGTTAATTTTCTCAGTACAACTCAGCTTTGTTGTCACAAATTGATCGATTATATGATACGAGTTTATCTCAAAAAAACTGTAATTAAATGAGACTTTAGAATACAAGCTTACTCCTGATTCAGAGAGAAGATAACTAATTTAATATTTTCTATTACTATGAATACAGGACCGGTTTTAACATGAAGTGCACGAAGTGCTTCAGGCCTCCAATTTTCTGAAGTCTCAAAGTAAGATGAAAGTTTTTCTAGAAGTATATGTTCGCAAATGCTTCGTTGACATATTCAGCAATTTCTAAGTTTGGCCTTTTAACTCCGGGATAGCATGTATAAGTGAAATCTTATGAAGTATTTGAATATCCGTAAGTTAATTTTTATGTGTTAGTATCAGTTTATGAGCAGTAAATAGTAGTTAAAAATATAAGGTTTTTTTTTTTTGTCATTTTCATTGTGTTAAATATATTAGATAATAAGTAAAACCGGAATTATATGAATAAATGGTTTATGTACACTTATAGCCAGTTACACCAAGAAAACATAAATTTCAAACTTGGTGTAAATTATAAAAGCAAATCGACATTTGTAAAATAAATAAATATATCATGACGCATTTAACCCATTACCCCCAAAGCTGTTAATGGAGGGGAAGCCACAGGGGTAATTTTAATGTGATGAAATTTTTTTGTCGCCTGTGGGAATCGAACTTAGGTTCTCAAATTCACAGGCCGACTCGACATCCCTGAGCCACCTAGCTCAAAGGTGGACATATCGAATAATTGATATTACTGTTAAATATTTGATATGTTTTATTTATTTAGACTGTTTAAAATTTAGGTTTTGTTGTTGCAACTGGCCAGTACTATTTTGGGATAAGCATAGTTTTGGTTTTGAATTGCTCTAAATTACTAACTTGGTGTTGATAAAGACAAAAACTAAAACAATTACTCTACTAAGGGGTGGAAATATATTTTTTTTTCATATCTCATATTTGCATACTATAATCAACGAAAATAACATTGCCTTCGCTCCTCTGTAAAAAATATAGAGTTTCGCCCAATCACTGCGTGAAAAATTACATTCGTTTTTGTAATTAATTAACCCTTTTAGTTCTGGCACGGTAGAATTTCTTGGTTAGTTTTATCCTAACTTGGAAAATAAAGTTTTGTGATTGGCTGCAATTGATCACTTGTAAAAGTTAATTAATTTTTCCAATAACTGTTGACTTTTGCGGAGTATAATTAAAAATCGTTCATTCCATTTCATGGTGACATAAATCTAGTTTAATTTCTCCAGCGTTCGTTATTTCATTTTATAACTGGGAAAACTTGTTAATTGATTTACTAAATTATAATAATCTGTAAATTTATGGAATTTTCAGTCCTATAAATTTACTAAATGATTTAATAACGATACTTTACAAATACATGTAATAAATTTAAAAGAATTATTGGAAAACTAAATATTTTTCCGTTGAAAATAATATTAACCAATTTATGGAAATATGATATTTAATGAGTCGCAAGATCAGTGAATTTTAATATAACGATATTGAAATTCCATTCTAGTTATGCAAATGTAATCTGTCTATGCGATAATATAGAAATGCAAAAACGTATATAAAAAACTTAATTTTAAAATATACAAAGAATAATTTATTATTTTCTTTGCTATTTATGTAGTTTTAATTAAAGTAATTATTTTTTAATTTTTGTTTTATATTTAATTGTCGTACTTTTAATTATGTAAAGAAAATTTTATTTTTATTATTGTTTTGTTTCATTATAATTTAATGAAATATGAAATAAGGGAAATGTTGATTCAGTGTAGTAGAATGCCCATTCTACAGAAGATTACAGCAGATATCTTTACCATCTAAAAACGTTTCGTAATTTTAACCAGTAGCCATCATAGTCAGAAAATAGTCATAAAGATTAACATTGACTGCGGTCATCACGAATGCACTACGCGGATTAATAGTTAATATTTGAAAAATTGTTGATATGTGTATTGTTTCTATACAAATCTCACTTTTTTCAGTAAATCGCAGCTAATTTAAAATACATATACAATTGCGATATAAGATGCTGTTAAATAAGCCTTAAGGTAATCTGGCTTTGAAATAATTATTATTTTGTTTTAATGGAGCCCAACATCTAATTAAATAAATAAATAAATATATCATCACGCCTTCTACCCATTACTGGGTGTGCTACTCTGCCGAAGCAGATCTCGGTAAGTGATATATTTTGCGCGTGAAGTGCGGTTACCAGTCGTCAAATCACGGCCCCCAAAAGATATTAGTGATGGAGAAGCCACAGGGGGAGCTTTTTTAAAATTATGAAAATTGTTTGTCGCCTGTGGAAATCGAACCAGGGTTCTCAGGATCCACAGTCCGACTTCATACCACTGTGCTAGCCACCCCATTAAATGTTATTGGGTAATGTTGCACATTTTTAATATGATAATAAAAAACTATATTATACCATAACTATGAGAATTAAAACTAGCAGTGTATAAAAAATAAAAAATTCTAGCAAATGGTTTAATAAAAATGTTCAAGATAATATTAAGATAATTAATATATAAAATTTGCTATTAGAGGTAATATATTAGACTAGAATATACCTACATAATGACAATACAAACTGTTTTGTTAGTATTATAAGTAGTGAGCGGATTTTTGCTTACACCTAGTATTTAAAAAACAAATTCTTAATTTTGTAGGATTTTTAAAGAAAAGT
Source organism: Pterostichus madidus (assembly GCA_911728475.2). NCBI lineage: Eukaryota > Metazoa > Arthropoda > Insecta > Coleoptera > Carabidae > Pterostichus > Pterostichus madidus. The sequence goes on along the minus strand of OU452308.1, from coordinate 21,378,987 downwards.
TATTTGTCTCATATTATTACATACTTGTTTTAATGTTTTATGATTTTTATGCTTGTTTACAGCTTATTTTTTATCCTAGAACTTTTATATTTATATTTCGTCTTTAATTATTTATGATATCTAGAAAGTGGATAGATATAGTTATGTAAATACATTTTCGTATGACGCTTTGTTCTATGATACTAGCACAACGCTTCATCGAAAATATAAACGAGAGCATCACTGTACCGAGTAACTATTTTATTTTGTTATGAGAAATACAATGGCAAAATTTTCATTTGGCGAGAAGTTCATGATTATTAATTTTAAATCAAATAAATGTTCAGAAATAAACACTGCATCCAATGAGCTGATATTTATTGATACAATACGAGTATGTAGATAGATGTGAAATAAAAGTTACAATTTGTTATTATTTACAGATTGTTAGAAGAAATAAAACAAACAACTTTCATGTTTGCATTGACAAATTAATGCCTTTTTTTTGTTTAACTTAATAGAATCTCTTTTTTTTTACAAAATCGTAATCTTTTTGAAGCATTTTTTTTTTAAACAGTGCTTAATCTCTAAAAATGTTCTAATAAACTGATTGGACTGATCCTAATCAATGCAGAAGAGTTGCAAGATTTAATTTGTCAAAATAAATCTTTATTACAGAAATTATGTTAAAAATAATTTATATTTTGATACAAAAAATAGACTTAATAACAAATTTTATGTAGACAGTAGTACTGATACAATTAAGTGTCAAATGCCCAAGTACTGACATGTTAATAACTAATAGTATTTCTTGTTATAGTTCTGCACTAAAATGTTTCAATACTATTACTATAGGTGAGTTGAAAGCAAATATCTTTTCAAAGAAATATAAGCATGGTGTTGACGAATTAGGATGAATATTTTTACACAGTTGGTTATCCACTTTTAGTTTTTTATCAACATATCCTTTTTAATATGGTATTTTTCCTGAAAAGTTAAAGGCCTCAACAATAACACCAGTACCTAAAATCATTGGAGCTAATAAAATTGACGAATTCCATCCAATTAATATATTGCCGGAATATGAAAAGATATTAGAACTTGTAGTTTACAAACAACTATATTTATATTTTAATAACAATAATAGATATATTCGTTACAGAACAGTCAGGGTTTCGTAAGAATCATTATGTGAATCTGCTCTCAACTATGTAATTACTGATTGGAAGCTGAAATTAGATAATGTGCAATTTTTTAGACCTCACAAGAAATTTTAAAACCGGATAGAAATATTCTGTTGTCAAAACTACATAAATATGTATGCAAACTTGGCTTACCAAGGGCTAAATACAAGCGCGGGCTATCGCGCTCTTCTTTGCTAATCTTTGTAGATTCGTTTTTATATTGATAGTAAACGTGAATACCCGCCTAAAGCATAAAATGACAAAACTATAGCTGTTGAGGTCGATTCATCCAAATTAAAATATTTTGAACTGGGTTCATATCGATTTATTACTTATTAATATAGTCTTGGAAGTTGTTTCCAAAATTTTTTGGTATATTTCTGTATCTGAAATACAACTAAATCGATTTTTTTCACACATTTACTTGACGCGTTGACAGTTTTAAATAATTATTTGACAACTACCTATCATTTGTCACAAACAAAAAAGCACCTACAGAGATTATTCCCGGGAATAATCACAAGAGATTTATTCTCAGTATAATAATGACAGGATTGATTAAAACGCAGACACGTGACATACAATGAAACATTTCATTGGTTTTGAGAAACGTCAAAAAATTATTATTATTATCATATTTGTGGAGGTGTAATGAAATGTCTGATTTCAACCATGTATTTTTACTAATTGAAATGTGATGACAAAAGGTAACTATCAAGAATATTATTATTTAAATTAAAATCGTCCTTTAAAAGAATAAAAATTCGTGAGGTTATGTGATATCCATTGAAAAAGAATAGTTAATTACTTTCACTATCCAAATATTATGTGTGTTTGCTACACTAGTTGAATATAAAACAAATTTTGAATACTTGCTTTTTATAGTACAAATTATATAAAGAAATAAAGTTTTCCATCTTTTACAAACAAAATACTTCAATGTATATATAAACATCTATTAAATTAAGATATTAAGATATTATACTATTTATATGGGATGGCTAGCTCAGTAGTATGAAGTCGGCCTGTGGATCCTGAGAACCTTGGTACGATTCCCACAGGCGACAAACAATTTTCATAATTTCTAAAACTACCCCTGTGGCTCCTCCACCACTTACATCTTTGGGGGCGTGATTTGACGACTGGTAACCGCACTTCACGCGCAAAATATATCACTTACCGAGATCTGCTTCGGCAGAGTGTCACACCCAGTAATGGGTACAAGGCGTGATGATATATTTATTTATTTTATTTACTATTGATTTGTCTTATTTTCTAATTATATTTAATAATGTAATGCAGCAGAAATATATACGTTTAATACTTGTTTCGTTTTAATTTATATATACCGTAATTTATACAGAGTTATCAAAAGGAATTGTTACAGTTGCCAATAAAAAAAAACTACTTTAAATTGGTAAACCTGATACATAAATTCATTTTCTGTTGTTGACAGTGACATTTAAAATTTAAATTTGACTACAGTTATTATTACATTTATTACTAAAGTATTTCTATTACTTAAAAAGTCAAAATTCTATTAGCTACCAGACTCCTGACATAACCTATTTGTATTTATTAGAAATGTCAAATAGAATTTCCGTCTTTACCTGACATTGTGCCAACTGTGGAATAAAAAGATCTCTGGAATTGTATTGCCAACTATAACAATTCCTTTTGATCAGCCTGTATAATAATATTTTGCTCTTCTTTGTCAAGATCTACTGATAACAACTATATCCAGCACTTATTATGCAGAACTATTCCGAAATTACTGTTGAATTATATGTATTTTTTTAAATTTAATAATCTACGAGTATACTAAAAGCTCTCCTAGTTCATTTTCGACGTGCGTTCTAGTTATAGTTACGAGTCAGTGTTTTATTCTTAAAGTCTATTAACAGGTTATAATTTAGCACAGCAGTTTAGTATTTTATAATTAATTTTGTGTTTTTAGTAAAACTTTCACGTTAATAATAATAATAAAAACACTTCTTAGTTTTTTTTTTCTACTAGAAATGACAATTGATAGAAAATACCTAATATCACTAATTTGATAAATATAAACTGTGGTATTGATAGTTGAATACTAGGACATATCGGTTACCATAATATTCTTGATTCTTATTAACTATTTATTAATTGTGACTTTTTTCAGAAGAAAATAAATTAAACCATACCTAACAAATATTTATCTGCGATTTTTTATTTTTTTGTTAATCTTGAATTTTGTATCATAATAAAATATTGCGCTACAAAGTCTAGAGCTACAATTCAGTGTTAGACAGGTGGATATTATAGATGAATAAATATTAATGCCTGTTGCCTGTAGGCTTTTATCCACTCGTCAATTGTCGTAATTGTATTTATGAAGCCATTAGGCCATAGGCAGCAGCACTAGCCTTTCTGGCTGCAAATTTCAATTACTCTTGTCGCATTTATCTGCTGTACACACCAACGTTTCATTATGTGTTTATATACTATATGAAATTTAATTAATAAATCCATCTGGAATGAGTGGTTTCATATAGACATTTTGCTGCATTTTTCACTATAATTATTGATTTTGCTATTAATTTTGAATAATTACAAAATTAGGATAAGTTTAAAAATTGTTTGGCGTTAAAATTTTATTATTAATTAAAATTTTATTTGTAAAATGAATAGCTACGTACGTATATGTCTATAACTTTATTCAAAAATAGAGCAGAGATATTAAGTTATAACTTGAATTAGGTAGAGACAGAGAATACATGATTGAACTACTTATCTACTTTGTAAAAAAGTCCCTCACCGCAGCAATATAAAACAGTGCTTATTTTATGCAAACGACTACAATTTGTATATGATTGTAATTCATACAGAGTGTCTCAGTTTCGAAGGGTTATTGTTACTAACTTATATACTATAGAGTTACAAATTATGTTAAATTGACTTTTTGTGTATAATTGAGACGCCATCACAAACTTGTTTTCTCAAAAATTCCCGTAGATCACTAGATATTGGTGAAAAACTAATTTTTGTCCATTTTTTTCATTTTCAATTAATTCGTTCTATACAGACAAAAACACTCAAATAAAGAAGTAGATGCTATTGATATCTAACTAGTAGTGTACGAGAATATTTTTTATATGCACAGTTTTGAAATATAACATACTTTATTTTTAATGGAGGCAATATTGAAAAATATCTTTCTTGAATTGCATTTTTTTTAGATTAGAATTATACCAAGCTTACTATGATTTGTAAATTTTATAATAATCACTAGTAATATTTGTTTTGCACACATTAATAAATAAGCTTTATTCATTTTTTTTTATTTATAACCACTGATTATGTTTATTAATATTATTTATATCAAATACAAGAAAATTGAATTCAGTGGTATTTGATTCATTTTTAGTTGATTTATTACATCAAGTAAGCTTAGTATCGTTAAAATCAGAAAAAAATATGCATTTTAATTAAGATGATTTAAAAAATCATAAGTTTATATCATATCTCAAAAATGTGCCTATTAGTTGCTAGTTACAATGTTTATACTTAAAATATCAAATGTAATGTTTGACAGTTTATATTGTTAGATTAAAAAATATTCAAAATTTCAGCAATAGAGTTGTTGCAAACAGATATTTTGTGGAACTACTAATTTATGGTTTTCTTATCATATTTTTCTTAAAATAAATATTTGCTTCTTGGGTAAATGAATTGCTTTTAATATTGTAAAACAAGAAGATAAAATAAATATTTAATTAAACTACCAACTAGAACTGATTATCTACTTATTTCAATTTCAGTATTTATTTCATTAGGATTAATTATTATTTTTTATTAATTATTATTTATGTGTGTGAAATGATAAATTTAAGTGAATATTTGAAATTAAAATGATTGAAATTCCATGATATAATTAAAACATAAAAAAATCTACTGTAAAAGGCGTAGTTTTATTACAAGTAATAAAATAAAAATTTGTTTAATATTAGAATTATCAGGGGAACGATACCCAATATGTGAATATCACGACAAAAATTTGCTCTATAAACTATAAATCTATGTTTTTAGCAATTGTATATATTTATTACATTCTGTTAAACTACATAAGATGTTTCAATTTTGTACCGCCATCATTTTTATTTTATTTTATAAATTCTAAATGTAAAATATCTACATACAGGATGGTATGTAAGTATACCGCTAACGCTTAACAGCTAAAAGTCATGAGAGCAGGAGGTCTTTTAATTCGTCCAATTAAATCGCTACTTTTATTTAAGTAAATCAGGAATCAAGTAACATGTATATTAACAATTGTATTACTTGTCATATTTGAAGTTTAGATCTTAGAAAAGTCACAATTGACATTGACAATTGCACTGAAAATAAAGCATTCACTATTAGATTTAAACTTTTTAAGCTGCGATTGGTCCAATTAATATCTCTTTTGTGGGTTAATGGAACCTTAGAAGAAGATATAAAAAAATTGTTTGATACTTCTTCTGTCCTCCTTACTTACCATGTAAGCGTTGGCGGTACATTTACATAATACTCTATTTTGAAAAGTAACGTTTTTAAAAACTTAACCGTTTTACTTATTTTTTCTACATGACAGAAATAAATCAATGGATTGAATTTTTTGTTTCAAAATGTATTGATGTTTGTACCTGTAAGTTAATATTCTATAGTATCGTTTGTGCAAAAATAAATGAGAGGTATAATTGTATTTTTCATTTCACTGTAAAAATCAAAATAGCCATGCTTCAATCTGATTTCTTTGTTCTGTACTCAAAGCAATATTTTTCTCTTTTTAATTTGAACTGGAAGTAAAACAACAGAATAAATATTCCGATGTAATGTGATTAGAGTAAAGTACTTCTCTTGCAGTCCTTGTTATTAAGTTGTTGGCAGGATGGCAGGTATTACGACGTAATTAAATTTTAAATAAATATTCGTAAAGTTCAACAAACTTTGCGATTAAATGTACGGAGATCTTAAAAGTATTATGAATTCACTAAAACATATCGTAAAATGAATTATAAGTTTGACTGTGTGCAAAATTTCTTTCTCATTATACATTTATTTTTTCTAATATCACAATCGTACCAACAAATGGAAAATAGGAAAGATGTACCTGCTTACATCAATCTGAGAAAATTAATCTTGATAGTTTTTGGTAGATTTCCATTTAGACCTTGATTACTTTTATAAGCTGTAGTAAATATTAACATAATAATAATTTGTACCTTATTATTTTACGTTTTATTTTCATGCAGAGACATTAAACATCATTTTTAATAATATTCATTATTAACATTTATGTCAAAAGCGAGGTTCAGCCCCCTAATCCGTAGAAGAAGTTTTTTTTATTTTTGTATGCGAAAAACTATATGAAATACAAAGTCGCAGAAAAGGCCACAAAAAAATTAATAAAACACCAAATTCAACCAACCATTCATGTGGTATGTTATCTGCTTTACATGGATGTTTTGTAAATAAGCTATGTTCCCCCATTTTTTTGTTTTTACGAGTACTATTTTCTGCGGCCTGTATTTCCTGTTATATTAGCTTCGTTTGTTTCGCTACGTGGCGGTTACTGTAAAACGCGGCGATTAGTTACAGCAGCGTTTTACTGTGTACCACAAAAAGTGACAGTAATAATTTAAGTCACTAAAATAATAATTTTTGTTTTTTTCATCCGAGGTCAATAATATTTTTGTTTTGTATGCCCAGTATACTACATTGTATTTAAATTGTCATTTTGACATAAATTGATATAAATTTGACAGCTAATAACCGCACTTCACTTACAGAGATTTGCTACGGCAGAATTCCACAATCATTAATGGGTAAAAGGAGTGATGATATATTTATTTATATTTTATTTATGGAAGAATTTGTTACAAATGTGATTTTGTCATCGGAAATTGAGGAGGATTCAACGGTAGCTGATCGAAAATGATGAATTTGAACTTAATAGTTGTTTTATGGTAAAATGTTTCGTTTGTATAAATTTATATGAAAATAATTTAACAGATAAAAATTCACCTATATAATAAGATGATGGGTGTTTTCTTAAATCAGCGTGGGGCCCCACATTATTCGGTGGGGCGTCGCCCCACACCAATACTCAATGCCACATTGGACACGTTACGCTTACCGCGTGGAGAGTTAAATAGTATTTTTGGGGCCCAACGCGCTACATTGGATCCTGCAGTATAGAGCTTCAAAATTATTCATGTAGACATGGACGCATCAAATAAAGTTAATATTTTTATTTATAAATTACCAGGATAGATATTTTACTTTTTTCTTCTCACCGCTGTTACATTCGTTATTCATTTTTCCAGATGTCAAAAATGTGTCAAAATTAACTTCTACCGCTATTCAGCGAAGCCTAGCGTTGCTGTAAAAAATTTTACCGCCAGCTGCCGCACGTTTTACCGCGAGATGTCAAAAAGTGAAACGAACAAAATTACGTAACTTATTATTTTACCGTCAACTCTATCTACACAAAATCCTTACCGCAGTGGTAAACAGTAACCACCACGAAGCGAAACGAACAAAGCTATTTTTAATGTTCATGCCGGTAATTTCAGCATGACCACTTATGCACAATTTTTCATTCAACTGTTGTATCTTTTATGAATATCTGTTTGTTAAATATAGAGGAATATATATATATATATATATATATATATATATATATATATATATATATATATATAATTAATATTGCAGCTAAAATTAACTCTACAATCGATTGATAAATCGGCGAGCATTTTTTAAATATAGACAGATATATAACAGTGTAAAATATATACAAGGATTATATTTTATACTTTCTTCTCCTATTTATTGATCTTCAAATGCAAATTAAACAAATTGTTTGAAATCGTCATTATTTTTTTACTGAGAATAATAAATTAAATAAAAATCATGTTAATGCGCATTATTGGCGATGTCAATCTAGCGCTCGCCATCTGGCGGATAAATTTGGAACCTTTCTATCAGGTATTGTTTTCAAAGTTCTTCATGCCAAGCGTTGCGAGTAATTTCTTTTTATTTTAAATAAAATACCTAAGTGAATTTATTGAAATATATTCTTCAAAATGACTTATATGTATTGTTATGTGCCGGCATATAATCCGTGAACTAAAAAGAAGCCAGTTATTAGTTTACACGAATTTATCACATCTGATAAACGAAAACTGTCATTTATCAATCGATAAGTGATACAGAAGAGAAACATTTAGTATGAATTTTAATTCTTTTAAAATGGTCATTTAATACTAGAGCTCGATAAACCAAATTAAAATCCTGATAGGAGTGTCTTCGGAGGTAGCTACTATCGTCGGTACATTCATTATTAAAAGTCGAATTTAAATTTGTGAAATAAGTTGCCAAGTAATTCTTTCCATTTATAAAAATAATATGTGGAAATAATAATAATTATGACAGATTTATAATAAATAAATATATAATTAATAAATTTTTCATAAATACTCATATTTTACATGGTGTGGCGGCCAAGTTCATTCATTATGGATGGAGTTGTGCATTCCAGCCACGATTTTACTTTGTCGAGCTCTAGTTTTATCGTTTAGTTCTGTTTTCTAAACCAATTAGGGCATGTTCGGAGGTCTTACTGTTCTGTATCTACTTTTCTAGATATTTTCTTTGAAATCTCAAGTCTAACGGCCGTTTGATACGATGCAATATTACTAAAGGAAAAATGAAATACATATTTTTATATAACATTTGTAGACAAAAATTTAAACACATATTTTCAACCAAATCTTTTATAAGCTCTTCCAGCGATGCGGTCTTTATTTCCTCAATCGTGGCAAAACGCCGTCCTTCCAATTTTGGGAACAGGAAAAAGTCACAGGGGGCCAAGTCCGGTGAATATGGTGGCAGAGGTGTTTCTTTTGGTCAAAATTTAGCAATTTCGGAACAAACTTCGCTGGCACACGTTGCATGCCCAAAACATCCATTTTTATAAATTATAACAAATATCGAAATAACCAATCTTTGGATACAAGTCTCTGATAAGCAACAATAAAATACAATTTTTCAAAAATATTCAACTGACATCTAGCGTCTCTTTCAAAACTAGTATTTATTTTATTAAAATCAGTATTCTACGTTACTGACAATGTCACTAACTACACCCTTAATTTTGATATTGTGAACGACCATATATACAACACAAATGCTAACTATAAATACTAACTATAACTACTAACCATAACCACTAATTTCGTATTGTGAATGAGGCTTTACGTTCAAACGTAACAAGTATAATTTTGTAGTTAAATATTACAAATTAAAATGTCAAATATGTTAAATATACAAAACAAAAAAAACTTGTTGTTATTATCTACATTCTAAGCACGATAATTTTATCACGAATACTAATTAAACATAAAATAATAATCGTCAAAAATGTTAAAAATTATGTTAAACAAAGAGGTACGAATCGACGTATATTCTTTAGATTTCACTTTGTATAAATAGGGCTATTTTTTGTACTCTCCTATTAATTATACAACTTGATCTCGTTGTCACGACATGATAACTTTTGTTACAATTACAAAAAGAACCCCAGGAAAAACAAACTAATTTCTTTACTCTGTGAAACTAACAATCTAATCTGGTTTTTTCTCTCCTGTCATTCAATCTTGGATACTTGCAATATTAACTATGTGCGCATATTACTGCACAGTTTCAGTAAAATATTCAGAAAAAATAGTTTCCTGTTTACAACAAAAAAAAATAAAAAATTTAGGAGGAATATATTATATATGCTGCGACATAAGTTGACTTCATTTTTTATATGTAAATTTTATACTAAATTTTTTATATAATATTGAACCGGGTTAAACGGGCTTAAAACTCATTTCTCAATACATGTTTGGGCACTGACCGTTCTTATATCCAACAAATTCCTTCCACATTACAAATGAAATAATATTTACACATTTCAAATCTTCGCCGAGAGCTAGAGACGTCAGGATCACACACATAATAGTAAATCCGGCAGTAACATGATAACATACGCCGCGAACCACGAGCGTTTCACGGAATTACTGCCGCGTACCGCGCTGTGATATTCGTGCGCAGGCCCACATACCTGCCGGTCTGCGGTTTAATTTAAACGCCGGACTACAAAGCTCTTGCGCATCTTGCGCGTGTTTACACACAACACTCTGTATAAACAGTCCGGAACGGTTCGCTGCTTACATATGAGCGTTTCTCTGTTGTCGCTGCTACTGCTGTCGAGGTGATGGTTCTGGTGCTAGAGTTAATAAATGTTTCAGTCTTCTGCTTAATGTTCCGCATTACTATTTCATCTTGATGGTTTAAAATTTATGTGATTTTGAAGGTTATGTATGTGATAAAGCCGTATTGTTCAACAAATATCAAAATGTGTTGCAATATTACAAAATTTCTAATTATTTCGGCCTACTAAAAATGATTTGTAGTATTTATTTATTTTTAATACCCTGCCTAAAGCATAAAATGACAAAACTATAATTTTCTGAAGTTTGAACTTGGAAGTTCAGAGTCAGGAAACTATCGAGTGAGTATGTGCGTAATCGAGTAAAGTTTACTGGGAATTTTATCCATCTGAATTGGTTCTTTCGGATAACATGCATGTGCTTCTTTAACTAATTTACAGTTTTTATATTCTATTTGCATTATATTTAGTACAATGACCGTGATTTTAATATACAGCGTGGTTTGGTCTCCAGTGTCCAGGCGATATTTCGTAAACTAATAACGTAAGAGTTATAAATAACCTTTACTTATTTTTATATTTTTGAAAAGGTAATAATTTTCTGAATTCAACAGTGAATAACTGTGTTATTACTTCAGTATTCCGTAGATCATTATTTATCAAGTTTATAGCTTTTCTGAATTGTCACGTCTGGTTATACGAGGTGTGATGACATATCTGGGTAATTATTAGCTATGCTTTGGTCGGATAGATTTAACCTTTGAAACTCACCCCGTCTGGGTTTTTTTATGTAAACACATATGTGGGAACAGCTATCTCGACCAACGGAACGATACCACCTCTTTACCTTTTGTCAGAACATCCCATGGAAACAACAATTTTTAGTTAGTGGTAGATTGGCTTCCGTCGAGATAAGTTTGGCTCTCGTTGTCTGGGCAAGATGTAGGTCTTGCCATGTATTTTGTAACTAAATAAATAATAGTTTTATTCATACGTTGTTGTTGTTTCCATTGTCGGATAATTTATTTAATTTCAATATTAATTATAACTTTCTTATTTTTACAATTTATACTTTCTTTTATGTTTTAAATATATATTTTATATTTACAAGAAGTTCGTCTTATTTCGTTTTATTTTATCGTCTATTAATTTTGAAAACTAATTGATTCACAGTTTCATTTAGTTTTACACAACATTTTCGTGGGACAATATTAATAAATTATTAGATATCTATATCTTTTACCGAAACTCACTGTACTCACTAACTTAAATGTTCTACTCCGTTTTAACAGAAAATACTAATTTTATGTTTCTATATTTGTCAATAAATATGCTCAAAATATTGAAATAGATTATAAAGCAGTTAATCATTTTAACCATCATAATGATAATTAATCCATTTGTAATTATTTAGTAGAAAAATAAAAGATTTTAGGTATCTAATTAAGCAATAAGAAACTATAAAAAGCAAAACTAAATGAAATTATAGTGCAGTGACTATGAAGTATCATTTTTTTTTTCTTTAAGGAGAAATTTATATAACCCTTGGAAGACGAAATAATTTTCGCCACTTTTGGAAAGATATTTTCTCTTGCCCATATAAAGTTTTTACTATGAGTCATTTACTGGCTAACAGACCATTTCGAAGGCCAGCGATATATAAAAGAAAATTAATTTCTTGTTATTGTTGTAATATTGAAACATTAGTTTAGTTGCTTTAGAAAAATATGTTTTGTTAAATATTTATCTGTACTTTCGTCCTTTTAATTAAACTGAAGTTTTATTATTTAGTATATGCGAGACAACACTTGAAATCATGTTTATTTAAGGTGTTGTGTTATTTTACAAAATAATTATAAAAATATCTTAAAAAACTGTTGTTACAAATGTTATCAAAATATAAATCTTAATGAAGCTGTCAGCGAAAATAAATTGAATATCTACACTGAGAAAAAATAAATTTTAATACGTATTGAATAGATTTTTACATGTAGATATTTATTCTGTCACGGTTAATTTTTGAAGGTTTTTTGTTTGTTTTTATAACTAGCTACTTGAGTATGATTTGACTACGTAAATAATTATTTAGCTGTTGAGAGAATTAATTCTCAATTCTTATATATTTCTTCAGTTTTGTGGTGCAGTCATTACAAATAGGAGACTTCTGCGTGTTTTTTATGCATGATATGTAATAGTACTTGTAATACTAGAACAGTTTTATATGTGTGTAGAAAGCATGCGTGATTTGATATTACGCAATGGGTTAATAAAATTTTACATGTGTAAAGAACGAGGTAGCGAGAAGGCTGGATCAGAATTGTACACCCACTTCTTGAAATACATTCACACCATTGCATAAAAATGCATTATTTTGTTCCTTATTTTTATAGCTAAGTGTATCCACTGTAACTGAGTCGCACTGATTGCACAATTTGTATAATACATGAGCTTTATTTTCCTATTAAAATTATAATAGATATTATGATAATTGTTGCCAGTTTACAATTTTCTGGAAGAAAATTTATCACTATTTTTTTGTCTAATGACAGTTTTTAAAATTTTGGTGTTATATTTTAGTTATAACACATATAATTCATATAAATTTTAAATGAAGTAAAGAAAAAATTGTAGAGGAAAATATTAAAAGTAACAGTAGACAAACTTGTAGGCAAGTTTAATTTATTGCAGAATATTTATTGTTGCTATGAAAATCGTAAGTTTGAAGTAAATTTGAATAGGAAAAGTAAACAGTGAGTTTTAGTATTTCAATGACTACTGGGCAACAACTATATAGTCTTGCATTTTGTCATTTTAAAGGTAATAGAAAACGTTTAATACAGCAAACCTTAATCGGCTTTGATGGACTGCATGAAAGCCTTTCGTTGCGTCTTTCACTGGCTATTGTAGAACAATAAGCAAAAAAGTTTTTTAATTATTACACACCGGGAATTGCATAGTAATTATCAGCACTATATTTTATTCATGGCCTCTAAGAACTTGGTCAATTTCCATTGTGGTTTACCTATTTATAAAATTTTAACTTAGTAAAGTTACAGTTCAAATTTTTGTTAACAAAAAGGGTTCAGATTTGATTATCCTAGGAGTTTCATATTTCTGTAAATTATAGCTTTAGATCGAATATCTCTATATGTGTGCGAGGGCTGTGTGTGTTTGTATTAAATAAAAGGTCAGAGGTGAGCGCTAAATTTTATGTAACTTCCGAGAAATTTTATAAAAGGAATAAAGGTAGAGCTATAGAGGTAGAGTATTGAATCATTTGTTATCGCGGTATTTTGGATAACTTCTTTTATAACCTTGTATTCAAAACCGCTCCATTTACTTTAGATACAAGTTATATTTAAGACATACTTTATATCTTATAAAAGGAATATGACTTGAACTCCTCTTTTTATTTTAAATACATTTCAATTATACGAAATAAATATAGTTCACACTCACAATATTCTAGGACATAAAATATTTCAAAAAGAATTATTCAAAAAAAATATATATATATATATATATATATATATATATATATATATATATATATATATATATATATATGTACAGTCTAACCTGTGTAACTCGAAGGTCAAGGGACTTCAAAATTAATTGTTGTTATAAATATTTCGAGTTACAAAAAAATAATTATTTATTGTGCTAATGTGGAATGTGTTATATTAGACAAGAAAAAAAAGTTTAGCCACGATGCCTGAAGGGCGAGCGGCTACTTTTCTTGAAGGATTAGTATGCATATCAAACCAGTCTTATACAACGTTTTATCCAACATCTCTCTTGAACCGTCTTAAATTGTTTTTATATGTTCGTTTATTATTTGACACTGATAAGATATTTGATATGATATTAATACAACATAGAAATTACTAAGTACCCGTAGAATGATCGTTATGGTACCGTGATTTCTCTATTATTCTCTCACTGAGTGTCCAATAATGGACATTATTTATTTGAAAAAACTATAGTAACAGGCTTGTTATAAATCGGTGTTGGATAAAAAGCATACCTATTGCATACTTGCTTTATTGTTTACAAAATACATAATTCTATCACTGTACACTTTGTACCAGGAAACATGTACTCCGTATTAACAAATAATCAGTACTAAGGTAGATTTCGTCACTCTTTGTTTTTTTGTTATAAATAAGTACAATTAGATTATTTAATTTATTTACTTAAACAAGACTTTTTAAATTCTAGATCCTAAACAAATAAATAATAAAATTTTATTATAAATGATTCATTTTTATTGTAATACTTTTAAATTAACCTATCCGTACTAATTCATCGTAATCGGCGATTATCACACTTATTAATCGTAAATTATAATCGCAAACGTAAAAGTAAGAATCGTTGCATCACTATTGTTTACTCGTAAAACTGGAAATGTTGTTTTTAAATATAGTATATTTTTTTTAATTGTTGTACTAACAATTGATTTGCCAACGACGTTAAATTTTCTTAGTTATGAAGCAAAGTATCTGCAAGGAATAGGTGACTCAGTGATATCGAATCGAACTGTGGATTTGAGAATCCGGGTTAGATTCTTACAGCCGGAAAACAATTTTCATCACATTAAAATTATTTTATCTTTGTAGGCCGTGATCTGACTTTTTTCGCTCATATACATACGAGCCCTAACAACTATATATTGGGACAAATTCAAATACATATATAATTTAGATATTTGTGAGTTTATTTTCTTTTCTAATATTTTTCAAATTTAATACTATTTATTTAATTAATTAACAACAATTGGAACCAATCAACAACACAAAAGAAAATACTTACTCTATCATCTTTAATTAATAAGTAAAATGTTCATTTTATGTGACATAACACGAATTTTTATTTCTAAAATGGAGTAACATCGCCCTTATATTTTATGACCGCTCGAATTCAGTTGTACATTGACTCAACTATGGAACTATACGTTTCAGAAGTAAATTCCAAATTTGCTCTATTTTGGCTTTCAGCTCTAATAATGTTCGTTATGGATTGTTCTTTAATGTGTGTTTCATTTTATGCCACATTGTTTCAATGACATTGAGATCAGGACTGTTGGAATGTCAAGAAAGAACATTTACGTCGTGGTCACCAAACTACCTTTTTGTGGTTTTGGCCGTATGACAGGCCGCCCCATCCTGCTGAAGAATGTAATTTTCGCCAACATTGAACTTCGCAATACTTGATAACAGACTGTTTTGCAGTATTTGTTGATATTTCACAGCATTCACGGTACCATCAATAAATTCAAAGTATCCTAATTCTGAAGCTGTCATGCAGTCCCAAATCATCACTCCTTTTGAAATTTTACTGTACGTTTTAGGTAATCCTTGTGGAAAGCCTCATTTTAGTGCGAATCCCGCGTTTGCGGTAATCATTGACACATACGTCGAATTTTGATTCGTCGCTAAAAATTATACTGTGCCAATCTTCTACCGACCAAAATAGTT
Source organism: Pterostichus madidus (assembly GCA_911728475.2). NCBI lineage: Eukaryota > Metazoa > Arthropoda > Insecta > Coleoptera > Carabidae > Pterostichus > Pterostichus madidus. Next base: position 21,363,109 of record OU452308.1, on the reverse strand, counting down.
TAGATTTTGCCCATGTGAGTCTGGCTTTATTTTGTTTTTTCCGTCAATAGTGGCTTTTCCTTGGCCTATAAGAAAACAATTTTTGTGAAAAACACTTTTTAAATTGTTTCTTTTAATTTCAAAATTTTAATCCACATTTATGAATCCATAATGCTTAATAATATTGCATACTGTAGTTTTAGAAATATTAAGTTCATCTGCTACTTCACGTATTGTTTTAGTGCATATTAAACTCACGAATTTTTGAACTTGTAGAGATACCACGTACCATTATGTTCAATAAACGCATCGATTCACTCAAAACAATAAGAAAGCAACTGCCGATTAATCTGACGTTTCGTTCTGCATTGTTTTCACAAATTACATATCTTGTTTCATTTTTAATAGTTAATTTACTTTCTCAATATTTAGTTGCCACACAAAATAAACATTTTTCTTGTTAATTACAGATGATAGAATAAGTATTTTGTTTTTTGTGTTGTTGATTGGCCTCAAATGTTCGTAATTAACAAAATGAATAGTATTAAATTTAAAAAAAAATATTAGAAAAAAATAAACTGTCATGTATGTTAATTATGTAAATTTATTTGATTTTGTCCCAATATATAGTTGTTAGGGCTCGTACATATCACTTACCAAGTTTTGCAACGCAACAGTACCATACACAGTAATGTGTATAAGGCGTGATGATATATTTTTATTTATTTATAAAACTGCTATTACCATATTCATTCACAGGTTAAAAAAATACAATATTTCATATCATTATACGCAAAAAATATCGCTTATATAAATATTCGAAATAAAGAAACGTTTTCACGAGGGCTGCAAAAGCACTTTGTGTACTGCAAAATTATAAATTTTTATTATATAATTAGAATTACAATTTTAGCTTAGATTGCTAAAGTTTTATTTCACGTACGCTGCTTTAGATAACATTTGTTATTGTTATCGTAATGTAAACAATATAACTATTTCTCATATTAATATTAGAAAAATACTGTCAACATTCTTAGCTGAAAGAATGAACAAATAGATTCAATTAAGTTTAAAATCAAATAAATATTAAATTTAAGAAATAAAAGTTTACGTTTCATGTATCGAAGTACAACAAAGAAAAACATTATATTTAAGAATTAAAGTATATAAATAGTAAATTATTGAAAGTGCATATATTTTTTAATCTTAAAAATGCACAACCGAAGGGTGCAACATCGTCCGTAAATTAAATTTTAAATAAAATGAAGCCCAATTATCTATTTGAAAATTTATTTCAATCTATTTTGAAGTAATAAATATTATCTATTTATTTACATCTCATTTTTATATATTGTCTGCCACCTAACCAAACATTGTTTTTAAATATTGTAAAATTTTCTTAAATTGTTGTAACAACATTGCCAACGACGTTGAATTTGATTAGTTATGATGTAAATAATCTGTGCATCTAGATTAAATTGAGTGCTATTAAAATGTAGGGCGAATATCGATTAAATTGAGAACAATCTGTAGGCGTGAAGACATCAGCATCTGATCATTGAAGTTTGTTATTCGGATCTATAAACGATATTTTGTGAAAGATAGTTGTGCCAAAATCTTATTATGTTCGTGGAAGTGTTTTGCGAGGAAAATTGTTTGTGGGAAGCAGAATTTATAATCAAACTTATTATTACGATCGCACGATAGATTCTTGAAAAGTATGTCCAGGGAACATGAATATTGGCACGTTTGACTAAAATATTTTGTCTAGGTACACCTATGTAGAACGTAGAAGCATTGTTATAAAATTCAATAATACTAACTAGTTTAATCATATCATACAATTGTTATCTTTTGTTCAAATTTTCAACCAAAATGAAATACTTGTTTTAGACATTTTACTACCTATTCGTGTCCGGAATACATTGGTGTATGATGAGTGTGAAATTGAGAAGAATGTAGTTAGAAAAGTAGGCATAAGTCAGTTGAGATGGTTTGGGCATGTAGAACGTATGTCGAATGGCAGATTAGTGAAACAGGTATATATGTTGGTGAAATTGAGGGTGAACGATTGCGTGGGCGACCTATGAACAAATGGATGAATATGATTGAAGAATTGTTGCGTGAAAGAAAGTTTCCGAGTACGAGAAACAAACGTGCTTGTATGAAGTCAATTATGAATGTGGATGAAGCTAAAGTGGTGTGTCAAGATAGGAACGTTTGGCGAAGATTAATTGCGGAATGAATCTGATGATTTAAGAAGTACAGGAATTTAGATTTTAGTTTTGTTGTTTAGTAATTTCATTAGAGTGTTTATCTGCAATTGTGTGAAATTCACTTTCAAAACCAAGCGCAGGGACGACACTCCCTTCATTTCTGATCTTTTTATTCGTTTTCTGATTTAACATTGAGTGTTTAACTGCAATTGTGTGGAATTCACTTTCAAAAACAAGCGTAGGGCGACACTCCCTTCCTTTCTCATCTTTTTGTTTCATTTTCAGTTACTGCATTGTGTGGACTTTTCTTTCATATGCAATTGCAGGCTATCACTATCATCTTTTCTAATCTTCGTAGATTTGTTGTTAGATTCGTTATTAGATTCGTTGTTAGGAGTAAGCGTGGGTAATTTGAGATGTTTTATGCATGTCGACGAAAGAAGATAAATGATAAGTGAATAATTAATGAGTGAAAGATTGACAAATGATTGGATGAATGTGATTGAGGGTTTTTTTTATGTAAGGAATGATTTCGTGTGTGATAAATAAATGAGATTATATGGAGAGATCTATGAAAGTGGTTGAAGTGAGGGTGGTGTATTTGAATGATAATGTTTGACGGGGGCTGATTATTTGATTATGTTATGAGTGAATGTTTTATGAGTGATTTTAGGGTTCGTGCTACCCCATTTGATGGGATAAAGCGTGAAGATATGTATGTATGTATGTACTACCTATAAAAATACTAAAGAATATGGAAAATTATTTATTTGCAAATTATATAAGTGCGGAAAATAATTATGGTACTACGAGAAAATTGTATGTTGTAAGACAATATTTAAAATTAACAACAAAAATTAGTTTGTCACAAAAAAGAACAGTAGGCGATTTCTCCAATGGATGTCAATTATTATTTTTTTATTTATGTCATTACAGTAATATAATCTAGCAAAGATAATTTTCATGTTCAATTTTATAAAGTAATTGTTTATTATTATTATTTATAAATATATATATATATATATATATATATATATATATATCACGCTTTCTACCCATTACTGGGTGTGGCACTCTGCCGAAGCAGATCTCGGTAAGTGATATATTTTGCACGTGAAGGGCGGTTACCAGTCGTAAAATCACGGCACCCAAAGATGTTAGTGATGGAGGAGCCACAGGGGTAGTTTTTGAAATTATGAAAATTGTTTGCAACCTGTGGGAATCGAACCATGGTTCTCAGGATTCACAGGCCGATTTCATACCACTGAGTTGCCACCCCATTTTATTATTATTATTTGTTTTTGTAAAATAATTATTTATCATGTTAAATATTAACGTAACGTTTAAAAAAGAAATAATTGTTAAAATACGATAAAAATGGTTAATTTGTTTTATCGTTTTCATGTCATATTTGCAATTATTATAATAATAAGCAGAAATTAAAATCTTTCTCTCTTCCTTACACTACTAGATATTATAATAAATAAAAGTCACATTATACCATTTACCCAAATACTTGTATTAGTGGTAGAGGTGCAACAGCGGTAATTTTTATTCAATTTTAGTTAGTAAGAATTGAGCTTTACTTTACTGATATCATCTTCAACATTATTAAAAAAATACAAGTTTACCATGATTTATATATATGTAATGTACCTATTAGTAAACAAAATAATAATTTTTCCTTTCTTTGTTTTAGGTAAGTGAAGAATTTCAATTTTTGTAAGAAAATAATCAATACGGTTCCATACCAGTTGCTAATGTGATTTAGTCAGGTAATACAATTTAAATTTATATAATGTAAATATGTAAATTTGGCACAAACAACACCCAAATTCCTCGAAGTCGTGTATAATCTAAACTTATTTGTAACTTTAACGCTTTCATGTCTTTTAAATGTAAATGTTGGTGATTCAATATTTATTTTATAAGTAATAAATAAAACGGATTGAAGAGTTGCCAATCAAAATAACAGGTAGCGGCTATACGTCATAATATATCTCATGTGGCGTGAATCGATGTTGAGTTACGATCAACAAATGCTCGTATCAAAAAATCTGTGGCCATGAACAGAGATCGAAGCTTGTGTTTCGCACGTTGACAGCTTCGCACGTGGAGCGTATTTAGCCAGCCTGATATATGGCCATCAACACGTTTACGCTTTGAACATAGCTTTTTTTACCAGGAAATTACAATGTTATTTTGGTTAATTAACTGTTTTGTTAGGTACTATCATAAATTAATAATTGTTAATTTATTTCGTATTGTTGTAATGTGTTGTGTAAATAGACTAATACAGGAAAAAAGTTTGAAAAAAATGTTATAATTGAATTAGATAACGAATATTTATGTTTGATAGTCAACATAATTTATAAAATGTTTTAATAAGTGGACAATAAATTATCTGTAATAAAAGAAATTAACTCCTATTTGAAGTTGTAAATATTTTGCTAATATTTTTAGATTACTCGAATTTAAAATGGCTAAATTTATTTTCGTTCTAAAATAATAAGGATATTTCGCAAATAAACATAAATGTCAAAACTATGACACCAGTATAACTTGTTGGCTACATTCAAAATATTTTTGTAGTACTACAGTCCCAAAATAAATTTCAACGAAATTATATTTTGGTCCTATTTAATAAAGCTATAGCAATGTGAAGGATGTTATGAGTAACAGTACACTGAAATAAATTATATTTTCTTTTATATGGAGAACATGTCTTAGTGGTATCGAGACGAACTGCGAATTTGAGAATCCGTGTTCGATTCCCATAGCCGACTAACAATTTTCATCATATTAAAATTATCCCTGTGGTTTCCCCTCCATTAACATCTTTGGAGTCCATAATTAGACGGCTGGTAATCGTATTTCACGCGCATAGATATATCACTTATATACGAATCCTGTTTCAGCAGAGAGCCAAATACAGTAATCGGTAAAAGGCGTGAAGATATGTTTATTTATATTTAATTACCACATTAAAATTACCCCTGTGGCTCTTCCTCCACTACCATCCTTGGGGGTCATGATTTGACGGCTGGTAACTGCACTTCATGCGCATAAATACATCATTTACCGAGATCTGCTACGGCAGGGTGCCACACCCAGTAATGGGTAAAATGCGTGATCATATATCAATATTTATTTTATTTTATTTTATATCTAATAGATTAATTTTTGGTATAAGATTTTTTTTTAAGAAAAAATTCTAAATAAGGTCAAATAATTATTGCTACTCGAAAAACTCCGCACATTAAGCACTTACGTGACCATTATGTTGAATGACGTAACACGTCATATCCTATCGCTTAATTAAGGACCGGTTATTATTTTTTTTCAAAGCTAAATTTGATTTTGTTATAATCGGAGTCTTCTAGTTTTGAAATTTGGAGGAAATATATTTTCAATCCATTTTATCAGAACTTGCTTCATTTCATAAGGCATCATTTATCTGATTTTGTATAATGTATAAATTGACTATTGCAGTGTTTATAATTATAATTTAGTTACTAATATAATAGAAATAACTATCAAATCAATGGTATAAAAAAAGCGATATTTCTTAAGCTAGAGACGAGTGCTGAATTTGATCCACTGTGTACGAATATACGAATCATCTTAAGCTACGTTTCGACTTCTTAACATAGTCTCTGTTTTAGTCTTTGTTTTTGGTTTTTTGTTTCCGTTTATGTCTGAAAAATTCCAGCTGTTTCCAGCTCTTAACATAAACATAATCTTAATTCATTATTCTAGTAAAGGTTTGTTCACTTAAATTAGAAAATAATTGTATAAAAGTATTTGAAATACTTGAAAAATTATATAAAATTATTAATAAGGAATAGTAATTACTATTAAAATGAAGTACTAGTTTAATTAAATTATACAATTCCAAAACAATTTACAAAAATTGAGACATATTTCTAGTGAATAAACCAAAATATTTCAAGTATAGTCATTTAAATTTCAAAATTGATTTTTATATTATTAAAATATGATTAAATTGCAATTATACTTATAAAATCAAAGAAAAGAAATAAATTTTAAAATGACAGCGACCAAATAATTTCTTTTTAACATGTTAGTTTTGTTGTTGCTATTACCAGTAATTTTTTTTTTCACAGTTGAAATTATACTATTTTTATTCTATAGTCTATATTTATTATATTCTCAACACAAACCTAATGACATATGATAAATACGGCATAGAATTGATTGTATAACAAGAGATAGCATTACCGCAGCTAACTCTCTCTTACAGAACAGCGACGAAAGACTATGTCGAAAGTATGAAGTCTGCAAACTTTGTGTTTATGTGCAGCGACAAAGACTAAGACTAAAGCAGTAGCTGGAAACGCTCAGCTGTATTCACATATGACAAACTCTCAAGGTTATGTCGAAAAACTAAAACTAACACTATGTTAAGAGGTGGAAACAAGGCTTTATAGTGCAAGTTTTAAATTTTCGAACAAAAAAAAAACAAATAAAAGGTTGTTTACTCTCTTATTTAGCAAAATTTAATTCCTATATAACTATGTCAGAAAAGAATTAAATTAATAATCAAATGCAGTAAAAATGTCAAAAAGATTTCCTTCAGATTAAAAAAGAACACAGTCAACCTTTGCGTAAAACAAATCCTCTTCAAAAATCCTGGAAACTTTCTTCAGGGGCGCAATTCATACATGTTTAAATATTTCTACCATGTGAGCAAGATATGGACTTTTAAATTTTTAATTTGACGAGGCCTATGGAATCAAGCGAGAGGTATAAAGCTCAGAAGCTTCCGTGTAGCGAAATCTTCGTTTTGCGGTGCGCTATAACATTAATATAGAGTGGAATGTCTTGTGATCACAGCTAATTTGATTTGAGGCGTCACTTATTGTGTTCTAAATGTTTGCTCGTGTGGATGTGTGCTGATAGGATAACTGCTTGCTTCAAATCTGATAATATAGTTTTGTCTAAATTGAATAGATGTAAATATTTATTTCTTGATATCCGTAACTTGAAAACGATTTAATTAAAGTTTCAAACGTCGACAGATATATTTAAAAATAATTATAAAAGAAATGAACTCGCTGATTCAAACAGTAGTAAATTTATTTTATATTTATAATATAAATAGTATCTGCAATAATTTATTTGATAATATTCAAAATACTTTTGATGATACTAGTGGTATTCATATAGGCTGACGCAACAGATCCCTATTTGAACTTTTCTTACTCAGAGAACTTTGTATTGATTGGTTTCAAACTTAAATTGTACACTTACGTTTTGGAATTAATTGCAGAATAATATAAAATAATTCTCTTTCATAAAACAAGAACAAATCATTCAAAAGACAAGAAAATAAAATCGTGTTGGATTAAAGTATACTATTCTACTTATACAAGATTGCAAATTGAACTGTAATTTCACCACATTCTTTATTTATTCGACACCGTAGATATGAATAACTTTAAATGAATTGCATCTTATTTTTACCTCCTTAATATATTCCAATAATAATTGAGTAAAATTTAATTTTTATTTATAACCCATTTATCAAGGTCAACAACTAGTAAAAACGGCTTTATTTGCTTACCTCCCAAATTTCCATATCTTTAATAATCATAAATTACATAAACGTTTATATGCAGAATCTGAATAAAAATAAATATTTTGTTATAAAGTGGTGACGAGCTCTGTTTCTCTCTCCCTTTTTTCGAATTAGTCTCAAAATATACTAGTACTAAAAGGATAGCTAAAATCAGCATTTTAGTATACCCAAGAACTGAATTCGTAGTAACTAGTCTAGTTAATAAGTTTAGACTCTAAACAATTTGTAATGAAGATTAATTTGATTAAATGATTTATCTGTTGGTTTTTCTTGTACTTAAATTATTCCATCTGTGGGCAAGAACTTTTTGGTTAAAATGAAAACATAGGATATACAGAAAGATAAGAACAGTAATATTGTCTGCTTTCTTAGTGTCATAGATTGTAACAGTATCATATTACAACAAACAGAATCACTGTACAGATTGTCACGCGTTTCATCTGAATCCATCGCAGTCATTTGAAAATTACAGATAGAAACAGCGAATCTCGTCGTTCGGTTAGCAACATAAGTTGCAGACGTCCTCATCAGTATCACCACGTCGACGACTGAAGACGTTCGTTGCCTTTGTCCTGTTAATAGCCTGTCTCTCTGTCATAACCATAACGGGCCCTGCGTTTGCGGCTGCATGTTTTCTCCTGGCTCGTCCTCTCGTTTTGCAAGGTTCGTCGGTCTCATCTACTGCACGACATTTCCTTAGTGCGGACTCTTAAAAGACTGAGATATAAAGCACTTGCGAGTGAATACTTGTAGGACATGTACTTATACAACATGAAACATATAATATGAAAACATTCTAAACTGTACTACATGCAAAATGAATGGTAAAATAATGGAATACGCGTCTCTACTAGCATTTGATATTGTTTATTGTTCATAATGCGTTGGCGTTTCATTCAAAATTTGGCCTTCATTAGGATAAGCTACAAAAATTTATCAGACATTAAACATTTGAACACTATTATTATTATTTATATTTTTTACGAAACTTTATCGCAATTACAGGTATTTGCAGCAGTAAAAGTCTGGTTAAAAAATTTTGTGTATTGAGCTAAATATGTTATTCAAAACTGTTAATATTGAATACGTTTACGTATCGGGCAAAAAAGTACTTTGATTTACTTGAAAAAAGCAACCTTTGTCACAATGTAAATTACTTTTCTTCTAAAAGTAAAATGGCAACGGTACGTACAGTACTGTGCTGTATTGTGCGGCATTTTCGTCACATGTATAGCACCAGATATTTAGATATACCTAATATTATATTTTAACATCATTATTAGCCAGTTTCTCAAAAAACTCAAACATACAGTTATTTGTTCAATAAAGGTAATTTTAATTAAAAAAATCATTCTTCCAATAAATATGTTTAAATTTTTATATTATGACAAATTTTTGTATGTGATGTACAAAAAAAATTAAGGTTATAAATATCAATCTGCCTACAACATTACTTACCTGACAACTCATATCAAATCTTAACATAAACATACATACATACATACATATCTTCACGCTATATCCCAACAAATGGGCTAGCACGAACCCTAAAATCACTCATAAAATATTCACTCATCACACTCATCAAACAATCAGCCCTCGTCAAACATTTTCATCCAAGCAAACCACCCTGACTTAACAAAAACAAACAAATTATTTGCTGTCAACAAGAGATCAAGTGAAAGCCAAGTCAGAAATCTGAAGTAAAGTAATGTATAAACTATATTTTTGTCACGCATGTGAACATAGTCATTGAACAAGTTTTAATATATCTGTTTATTCTTGTAAAACATGATTATAAATAACTGATTTTGAATTCTGAATTGTGATATGTAGAATGCTAATTATTTACATATGTATTTAACAGAAAAGTCCATATATTGATTATTGCTCCTAAACTCACTGAAATTAATTTCCTATTACAAAGAGTAGTAAAATAGAATAAAACGTTGCTGATTGAAGATTTCTAATTTCGATTTATGTATTTTGTGAGGAACAACGAGAAAAATCTGTGCAGCAATATGTTATGTTATATTGTGGTTGTCCATGATTTTAAAACATGAATTGTTTAGGTATTTAATTTTTAACGAGCAATAATTTTTTTATAAACTGAGATAAGTATATAAATTCTGCGTGCAAAATTTGTTTATTAAATCATATTTATGATCTTTATTAAGATTAAAAATTTTCAATTCTTTTACGAGAAATAAAATTTCTTTATCAATCTTAAAATAAGACTGCAAACACCTACATTCAAAATTCAGTGATTATAAAATTAATTTCGATTTATTTTTTAGTCGTTGGAAATTTTTTTTTATCAGTTTATATATGTGTATATATATATATATATATATATATATATATATATATATATATATATATATATATATATATTAAGATTTCTTCAAAATATCACGAATTAATTCGCTCAATTCAAGCAGTAGAGAGATTAAGGTGAAACATTCCACCTGAAGTTCGTTAACCAACAATTTGTTATCGCGTAAGTAGGGTTTCTTGTGGTCCTAACAAGAATGTGGATCTGTATAGAATAGTGGAAAGGGTATTGGCGCGCGTTTAAAAACTATACAAACGTGAAGATTATCAAGAAAATTATTTTAAATCGCAAGAAATATTTCTATATGATGACAACACAAAAACTAAAATTTAATAAAATATAGTATTTTATTTGATATTATAATACAAAAATTAAAAAATTTACTTCAATATTATTTCAATTATAATTAATCATATATAAAGTATATTATTTTATAAGGAGGTAAAGTGATACTTTTGTGCGCTCGTCCGTCATCTACAAATAGGGCACAAAACGTCATTTTCACTCCACATAAAATATGCTATTTAAGGTAAACTAAAGAAATTCCTTGATTTTAATGATCGTCAGGTAGAGTATTAGACAGAAAAATCTAACTTTAACTGTTTCTATAGATTCTGATATAGCTTTTTTATATACAATTTTTCGCTTTCTCCATTATTGCAGTTTATGCCACTTATGTATATATCAATATTTCTAGTCATGACGAATTAGAAGTTTCATTTAATAAATTATTTATATGCATAAAAATATTTTCCAATGTGCATAAATACACCAGAAAATCCTATTTTCCGTCCCACTGAATTAATCAGGTTATTCGAACTCTTTTAAAATTTCTTACTTTACGCGTTTCTGTGGCATATTCCTGGTCGACGTGCTTCTTTCTTTTCGTGAATCAACTATTTCTGGAGCAAGTTTTTTTACATAAAATTTCTTTAATATTGGAAACATCCATTGAACAAACTCTTCATCAATTTTTATTGTCTGTACTTCTATAACCTGAGGTGTCCAAATAATAAAATCTCATTCCTTTCGTCCAGTTATGAATTTTATTTTGATGAAATGTTTGAGGTTAGAAATGAATTACTTTCTATAACCGTACAATTAGATACTTTTATGTTGAAAATATCGTTTATTGAGAGATAAATAATACATTCCAGTACTTCAAATTATCCTGTTCCACTAGTATGCTCATCTAAAACTGATAAAATATTTTATAAAAAAGTACCCATAACTTTGAATATTATAATATAGTATAACACGAAAAACAAAACTAGACATATTTCAAACCACAAATTATGAAATACTTATATATTTTCATGTATATCTCTATCTAGTAAATCTTTACACACATGATTATGACAGCTGTCATTCTTCCAGATCATTTTAAGGCTGAGTCACGAACTATTATATTGAAGGACAGGCGAGTCTTGCGGGTAAAGCATCCGCAGAAATGTTGTAGAAAGAGAGCGACAAAAAAGTGAGTGCGACAGGAAAAAGAGTCTGGCGAATGCATGGGTGCTTACGAGTCTATTCATGTTTTCTTTACTTTTAGAACTAATTACTTTAAAAAATGTTATTTGCAATTATTTAAAATTAAAGACACACTTTTGTTTAATTATATCAGGTTTAGCTTGACAAATATAAATACGTAAAACCATATATAAACACATTTTTCTAGTAGTACATTTTTGCTATTTAACTACACCATGACAAGTTACACAAGTGTAAAATTGGCATAAATATTTTAATTTTAAAATACAAAATGGTAAAATTTATATAATGTAAATAGGACATTTTATTTAAAAAATAATAAAGAAAATAGATAGAACCGAATATTTCAATTTTTTCTTAATTAATATTTTTGTACTTATACAATATATTTTATAATTTTATAATAATAAAAACAGATCGAACTGAATATTTCAATTCTTTCTTAATTTAGATTTTTCGATCTTCCTTACACTGAGATTTGATATTATTTTGATTCTGTTTAAAATATTGCTTCAAGCGCATTAAAATAAATTCATGGACAAAAACAGATTTTATTTTTTTCTTGTGATCTCTACAAGAGAAAGAGAATGCATAATTTTCAATTACAGAATACACTGTTTCTTCATATACACGAGGGTTATCTATATATAATATTAATTTATCTTGAATATATTTGGATAATCTAAATATGTTTATATTTGGGTGGATTAAGAAACCACGACTTTTAACATTTGTTAATTCCGCTTCTTTTATGTGACATACATTTTCTTTGTTTATAAGCAATATAATATAATATATATATATATATATATATATATATATATATATATATATATATATATATATATATATATATATATATATATATATATATATATCTGCTCATATTACTACTTTTTTCCAAATTTCCAACTGCTCTTTAGGAGCACGAAATAAAGATATTTTGTCATGATTTGAGTCATACCCGCTGGTACAATTGGGCGCAAAACACTTACGACCCATTGCAAACTAATTGTTTATAACTATTTATCACCAAACAACACTAATGATTGAAAAAAGTAACCTGCGTTCATATGGCGTTGTGTAAATGCCGGCCTCTTTAAGCTGTCTCTCTCTTTCAAAGTCATGCGCGCGAATTACATAAAGCTGGACGTCTACTAACTGCGCTTATATACGAAGTTGCATAGGGCTGGGCTGAGTGTACGTTAAAGCCCACATCACATGTGGAGAATGAGAATTTCGCGAAATACCAATAACAAATTCAAAGTTCAAAAAAATATTTCCTTTATTTAATCTCATCCAAATTAAGAAACAAGTAGTACTACATAATCTCTGAATATTCAGCTTTTTAATATGTGTATGGACAAGAATGTTTAATCTTTATAATAGAAATAAATTGGAATTGAAGTGTAAGAGATCATAATATCAAAATTTTAGATCTGATTTTCTCAAAAATCCTTCCTACGATTTTAATTTAAGAAAATTGTATATTTAAGAATATGGTCTTCTATAACACAGTAAATTTTTATCTAATTTGAATTTACAGTTTTGGAGAAAAAGAAAAAAACACACGAAAAAGTCTTGTTTAGGCGGTTTTTGGCATATTTTATTTTTTTTCTCCAAAACTGTTAATTCAAATTGAATAAAAATTTTCTATATTATAGAAGATCATATTCTGAAGCATAGTGATTTTTTTTTATTAAAATCGTAGGTAGCATTTTTGAGAAATAAATTCAAATTTTGAATGTAATTTCTTTCAATATTTGTACATAACATTAATGGTATCTAGTTTATTATCATACTTTGAAGTTTTGGCTTTAAAATTATATACAATAATTAATAAGTTTCATTCATAATAAGAATAATATTTCGTTTCAAAGAGATCAAGACAAATCATCGTTCTGATACTAACTTCAGCCCGGATGGTTCACCTTAAATTCAAATATGTCTGACAACAACCATTAAAAACCAAGTACAAAAACTGCGTATATTCGTTTGTCACTTCACTATAAGCTGTATATTCGCGTACATCTATCAGAAAGTAGCACTATTCTACAATAAATTCAAGGAACACTAATTTACAGATTTGTAAATATTATTATTTACTTTAATGGTTTATACATGTTCTGCTACTAAATGTACTACAATTTTCTGTTGATAATAATTTGTTATATTGATTTACATCCTCGTTGTTTGTTTGTACAAGTACACTTTTTCGAAGTTTATGTGCAAAACCAGTATCATATAATTAATTAAAAACAAATTAAATAAAATTACTAGAAAATTTATAGTCGAAGGTCTCTGATTAGATTTAAATGCGCTTCATAAATTTTTATAATTAATTATTTTAATGTATGAAAATTAATACCATGCATATATAGTTGTCCGTCTCCTTTCTTCTGGTAATATGCCAAAATATCTGTTTTTGTCTTACTTTGGACTAAATTAGATAATAATCGCTGATAATTTAATTCAGGCCGAAACAGTGAACAAAAAACAAAATTAATATAATTTTTTTTAAATGTAATAACATTAATTTATTCTTGATTGACTGTATTGATAGTTAAGTATTCTTCCAAAGCTCAGTTGCATAAAACGATGTTAATTATATTGTTAGTTAACAGCATGTTAAAAGCAAGGATTTTATTTGAACACTGGCTAGCTACCTTGTGCGTACAATTGAGGCTAGTGGTGAGACTATGTCGCCATTTGCAGAAAAGACAAAACATGCATTGATCTATTTCAGCGGTTCTTAGCCATCTTGTCATCGCCGACTCCCAAATTTTCGGCTCCTCAGAATGATATACTAATTTTTAAATAAGGTCTGATAAAATAAAAACCTCAAAAAAATAATAAAAATATCTAATTTTTATAAATAAAATAAATAATGTACTATTACGCTTTTTACCTATTACTGGGTATGGCACTCTGCCATATTAGATCTCGGTAAATGATATATTAATGTTCGTGAAGTGCAGTTACCAGCTGTAAAATCACGATCTCCAAACATATTAGTGGAAGGGGAGCCACAAGAATACTTGAACGTGGTGAAAATTGTTTATCGGTTGTGGGAATCAAACCCTGGTTCTCAAATCTGCTTTCCGACTCGGTACCACTGAGCCACGTAACTTATAATTTTTATTATATTACTAGAAAGAATTACATAAAAATAATATTTCGCTAATAAGTGCTAAAATATAATTACCTGCTACTATATCAGATTCGGACGAAAGATTAAAGAAGATATAAAATAATAAATATAAAAAAACAATAATTACAAAACAAAATACTAGAAGACAATTAAAATTTGAAGTTTCGCGGACCCAGTTAAGAATCATTGCTCTAATGTATTATATGCCATTTTTCTTATATTTGTATTGAATAAATACTATCAAGTGTGAAATTATGGCTAGCTCAGTGGTATGAAGTCGGTCTGTGGATCCTGAGGTCCCTGGTTCGATTCCCACAGGCGACAAATTTTCATAATTTGAAAAAGCTATCCCTGTGGCTCCTCCACCACTGACATGTTTGGGGGCCGTGATTTGACGACTGGTAACCGCACTTCACGCGCAAAATATATCACTTACCGAGATCTGCTTCAGCAGAGTGCCACACCCAGTAATGGGTAGAAGGCGTGATGATATATTTATTTTATTTTTTTTAAGTGTAAAACAGATTATTGAATATAAAAGACAAACATTTAAAAAATACCGTCTTTTTGTTACTTATAGGACCACTTTCGTTATAAAATATTTACAATAACATGAACTATTTTTATGAACTCTCAATACTTCAAAACTATTAAATAAAATTTTATTATTATTGCCGAACAATTTTTGTATTTACGAGTAACTATAAATTAAAATCTGTAGATTAAATAATACTCGTAATATCTATTAAATCATCCCATTCATATAGTTTTATATCTGTGTCTATTTTTTAAAAATTTTATTAATATACTTTCAAATATATGCATAAAGTATTTTTATTATTAAAATATTTAATTTATATTTTCAGTTAAATACGTTTTTGAAACGTTAATGCCTGTGATAATGATGATCTAAATATAGTGCTATTTTTGACTGTATTGCAAATGATCGCCGTCAACATGCTTGCCTCACACAAGCAAGTTAGCAATTCATTGTTCATATATAAAATCCTTGGTTAGAAGTTAACAATGACCAAGATGGCTCACTCCACATTTTACACATTTTCTGATTGTTATGATGTTTTTTAGCATTTGATATACCTTGTTCCTTAAAAAATTGTTTGTTTACAGGCCTGTCAATATAAACGTTATAAAAATTATTTGTATTATTTTCAAGGCAATCTATAAATACTCTTAGCAATGAATGGTAACTTTTATTTGACGTCTATCTAATAGGGATGTATCCAACGTCAAATGAAAATTTTATCATTGTGTTTCTTGTATAACAAAAAAAAAAAGATAGATACCTGATATAATGATGCTCGCGATCATATATTCGATGATAAGCTAGTAGTATCGTAAGAAAAATTTATTTTTAAAACTGATATTTATTCACTTAAATAAATAATTTTGGAAAACTTTTGGATTAAAAATAAATTTAAAAATCACTAAAAAAAACTAGTATTAATATGAGTCAAATAACTTACTTTTGTGTATCTTGTACGAAATTAAGTAAAAATTTTGTTTGCTTTAAATATTCGGTTGTAAGGAAAAAGCTTAGAAATCCACATTCTAATCATAATACCTACAATTCTGATAAATTTTAGGTAGTGTTTTCATTTATATAGGCTTCATTTGAACATCGGAGCGGATGTTTTATCCGAACTTCAGATTTGATCTGATTCGGATATTGGATATTTTTGCGTGAAGTGCGGTTATTAACCACTAAATCACAACTACCAAGTTCTATAAATATTATACACAGAACTACAGAGTACAATAAAAATTGTTAGATTCGATTTTAGTTCATCACTACAATCTCATTTATTTTATATGTCGACCATTATCTGTTATCGATCGAATGTTAATAATAATTTTTGATTTTATTAAGTATATCGATTTGTCATTTATCACTATTTTGAAATTATGAGTTCAAAATGTTGTGTGTAATTTCTATTTTTTGTACTTTTTGTCATTTTGTACTTGTTCGATGTTGTCTTTAAATATAAAAATATTGTCCGCGTAAATATTTATATAATTAGATATTGATTTTTCATGACATATTCGAGAGTTACATAATATGAAAGTAGAGTTAGGTAAATTATTTTATTCGTGGAGTATCAAAACAATAATAATCTATCAAGTTGTAAGTAATGAAAATATAAAATGGTTGTCACTAAAATATGTATATAACAGATAATGGTCGAGTTACAGAATAGATAAAATGCGCTCCATTTTTTGATTATTTTATAAATTAACTTTTTTGTTATACTATAAACAAATTACAAATCGATAACAGTGTTTAGTTTATTATCTTTATTCACCGGATCGAAACGTTGAAACTCGTATAGCGCAAATATAGAATGAAAAGACACGAAAATGACAGTACTTTTTAAAATTAAATTTGAGTAACACAAATGCCAATATCTGTTTTTATGTGATAACGTTAAAATCTGTTTAAAATATTAGCTCTATTTCTCCATGTTTGGCATTCGACTCGAAAACTATATATCAACCAGCGCAATTACAGAATCCTGTATTTCAAAGTGAGTAACTTCGTCTCATGACTCGCAACAGTTGCAAGTAGCAAGTGTAGCGCAGTAGTCAACATAGCCATAGACACTGCCGTGCTGTAATGGTTCTCGAGTGTTGTTAAAATTACCCCGTCCGCCGTGAATTGTCGTGTGCGCGATTGTTTCGCGAGATCTCTCTCGCTCGCATGTCGGCGAACGGGTTATAGCCGCAGACGAGAGTCAATACACCCAAAATGTAATAACCGAAACGTTCTGAATTTCAAGTGCGAAAGATGTTAAGTTCTAAGTGGGAAGTTCGTGAGTGCTTGTGCAGGAAGTGAAACAAATGGTGGTGAGCAAGGTAATTTAAGGATATTAAAATTATTTTAACTTTAAAACTATTGTGCTTCTGTATTCTTCTGTTTTATTTATTTATATATATATATATATATATATATATATATATATATATATATATATATATATATATATATATATATATATATTTTGTTAGTATAAATTATAAATGATTAGCATATTTTCTTTATTAATAAATAAATACAATTTTTATGATAAATATTTTTTTGGAAAATTTCTTATACTCGTGTGAGTATATATTTAACCAAAACTAAGTTTAACGGCGTAATTTGAAGACGAATTGACATATAATAAGAAAATAAATTTTGAGTGATGAAAGGGCGAACGAAGAAAGTTTATAAAAACATGTTCCAATATTCAAATTTTTATAAAGGAGTCTGTTATGATACCTGAACCTTGAACATTTATAAAAAATAAATATACTGGACAAACATATTTTTATTCAACAAAACACATTTAATTACTGTGTTAAATTACGTACCGGTTATTAAATTTAATAAATACCTATGACATTATTACTGACAATAGTCAGCAAGCAAAGTTACAACGAATTAATGAAATAATTTTTAATGGTAACAACTGTAGAATCTTAATTACAATTTGTACTAATATTGTTGATGGCCGTGATTGATAATTGTAGATAATGGCCATAATATATAATACGTAATTTACTATTCAAGATAGGGAATTATATCATGTTCACTAAATATTTTAAGAGTTTGTGTTATTCTATTTGATAGATCATAGCTCAATATCATATATTGGTATGTATGTATGTAGATCTGTTATAGTAGATTGTGACATAAAAAAAAATAGATAAAATCAGTGAACGATATTAGAATAGTATTACTAGCGAAATAATGAATAATATTATAATTTAATATAAATATATTTGTAGGTATTTATTTCTCTTTGATTTTAAATTAAATATTATCTAACTATCTCAAGCAGATCTTAAATTCTTTAACAATACATTTATTGCTAAATTTTTGTTACGGCACATTTTTGTTACGCTGCGCTGTTATAAATTTTTATCGTTTAAATTCCTAAAATATTTAAGCTTTCATTTACACTCATGTTTCCCCTTTACTTTAATAATCCCTGGATAATATGTGCAATGAAGCGCTTTTCATGGTTAAATTATATATCAATTACGAACTCTTTTTCCAACAGTTTGCTAAAAATCCAGTTGGGAAAATTACCTTTCTGATTGTGTCATGATACATTTCCATTAGATAAGTTAAATATCTGAATTTTATACAAAATACTAACAAATAAGCAATACCTTATTTACAACATAAACTTTGATTATTGCGTGTTTATTTTAAAATAACGACAATACCAATATATAGGTAATTTTTATGATCCTAATGGTTTATGTCTTGTTTTCTTCGCATATTTGTCATAGTTTGTTTTGTTCTAAATATAAAACATGAGTAGATTACTTTATTACTCATACAGATTTATGGTCTATTGATGTTTGTCTAAAAAGCAATGATATAATATAATATCGTTTTCTATATTTTTAGAAGAAAAAAGTAATGAAATAATTTCTTGTTAAATTATTATGTTATTAATGAAATAAACTGTAACAATGGAGTTTCCCGTCAAATTTAAAATTACTTGAACTCGGTTGTTAATCCGAATGTAATGAGTCCAAAGTTTTGTTCACAATGGTTATTTTTTTGTCGTTGTTTTTACCTTGAAGATTACATTTGAACAAGATTACCTTGACCAAATACCTTCCTACATAATGATTCAGAACAATATGTCACGAAATCTATGTACCAATATTAGATACCTTAATAGGTGTTATTATTTTTATTTAGTTGAGGTGAGAATTAATTGCCTATGAGATGAGAAATTTATAAAAAAGAACGAGAATTCTGATACATTCATACTTAATGATTTCTTAGGTACAAATATTTTTAATAATTTCTATTATAAAAAATATCTACAATTTTAGGATACCGTTATAATTATTATCAGGCAGATTCATAAAGCGGATTAGCGGTAACACCATTTTTTATTTCGTTTTTAACTTTCTTTTCAATGTACGAAAAAAGTTTATTTTAACTTGAGTTAAAAAGAGAGTTAATTAGCATCAAATTTAGTTCATTTCTTTAATCTGTTTTAATTTGAAACAGAGTTATAGACAATATTAAAAACAGTGTTAGCGGTAATCCGTTTTATGAATCTGCCTGTATGAGATTAAGACGAAAAATTCTAGAACATTCATACCTGATGCCTTGTTCGCAAATTATATACGTGAGGAGAAGAGCTGTTCAATTTATTTCTTATCTGATCGGATGAAAAATATTATTTATAACACGCAGGAAAAGTTAGTTTCTTGCAGCCCCGTATTCATAGAATATCCATTTGTTCTGATTTAAACTCGTATTACGTAGTACCGGTTTAAACTGCGACTAAAACCCCTTATTCATAGACAAACATAATCCCAGATTTGATTCGAACTACGTAAATACGAACTATCTCTGTACTAGTGAAAGCGATACACTAGGCCATGGTTTGCGTGCGCATATTGGTATTTTACGAAGTGTTAATGTGACGTGACATAAACGAATGTTTGATTTTGAATTTTTTTGTATGCTTTGATTTCTTCCTGATGCAAATTGGACGCACGAAGAAAAATATTTTTTAATTGAAGAGATCAAAAAGAAAATACACTTATTAGAAAATAAATCGATTGCTTCAAAAATAAATGCAAAGAAATTTTCAATTTGGGTAAAAATAACAAATAATTTTGTGGCCAGTGGTTTCCAACGAGGCAAGAAACTTCTAGCAACTGACTACGAAATATACAATTACGATAATACTTTTCTAGAAAATCTGCCTATAGCCACTTTCCTTTCTACTACAGAAAATGTTACAACTATTATACCATTAACGGTTTAACAATTCCTTCCGTTACAAATAATATTCCTGCCGCATCAACTCCAACAGCTTGTGTATTTAAAAGGGAAAGAAGAATAAATTCGGAGACATGACGATATATGAAGAAAAATTATTGGAATTTCAAAAGAGATAAATTAAATTGCAAATGAAGCATACTCAAAACAAGAGGAAGCGCTGGGAGGAAAGAGTTTTTAAATTAAGATTTGAATTACTACTTAGACATTTCTGAAATCGATTCAGATTAGTAATTTTATTTTTTTTACTATCAGTTAATACTTTTTTAATTTATTTTATTTAAAAAAATTATTTTACACATTATAATATTAATGAAAATTATTTTTAATAAAATTCGCCCGAAATAAGTTGCAGTCTTCATTTTCTTCATTCGAATCAGAATAGGCTATTGCCGAAATTAAATTTAAATAATGGTATTTTTTATTTTTTATTTTGTGTAAGTTTAAATTTGCATTTATAACGTTAATATTTCTTGTATTTCCTTGATTGCAATATTATGTAAAATAGCAAGATCTATAATTGTGATTTTTAATTATACTTAAAATGCTTTTAACACTTGCAAAATTGACTGTCAACTCACTGAAGTCATGAAAATACCAAGATAAACCTACTATCACCTAGGATTAAAATTTAGTACTGGTTTAACTATACACTAAAGATAGACTGAGACTAAACTGCGCTATGAATAAGGCAATGTTCAGTTACAGCTGTATTAGAGATAATTCGAGTTTAAACCTAGACTATTTTTTCTATGAATACGGCTGTTGGGCTCCTATGGTTGCAGGACTCAGCTAATGTATCGTCCTACAATTGCCACTTTATCTTACTGTAATAGAAATATTTAAGGAATTGATTTACGTCATCAGACAATGTAACTATGTTTACATGATTAATCTGTACCCTGTTTTTAATTGTATTTCATAATTATAGTTTAGCTTTTAAATCGATTAGAAATTTGAACAAAGGTTGAATGAACATAATCACTAATCAACAACTAGAAATGTGACATATTTACGTGCACCAGGATTGCCAGGTTCTAATAGTTGATATATCATCTTGTATCAGATCAAATTTTGTAGAATTGTATCAAGTTTTCAAAAATAGACATAATTTTAGGTAAGGGGATGTCTTCTGTTGCATGTGATTATCTTCAATTTTGTCAATATTGTTACATTTTAATCGTATATATGACATTGAATTCACTAATTTTATTGTTACAGTAGATTTATCACTTCCAATCTTGTTTTACTTTATTTTATATGTTATTATTTTACCATGATAACAAAAACACTTG
This sequence comes from Pterostichus madidus, assembly GCA_911728475.2. NCBI lineage: Eukaryota > Metazoa > Arthropoda > Insecta > Coleoptera > Carabidae > Pterostichus > Pterostichus madidus. The sequence goes on along the minus strand of OU452308.1, from coordinate 21,341,222 downwards.
TCTTTAACAAAACAATGTAACTCTTTTTTTTATTAAATATGGTAATAATAATAAAATTGCAGGATCTTCTTTAAAAAAAATTGTCATAGTCTCCGGGCGAGATTTAGTTCTGCGGTGGTAACCCTACGCATATATCGATTACAATTCAATTATTTTTCAATACTTGTTTATAAGATTTATATTTTTTTGTTTATTTTTTTTTTAATTTGTTGCTCAAAAATTATTCCGGTTTTTTCTAATGATTTTGCTAAATTGTTTTACGGTTTATGACATATGCCAATTTTTAAACATTTGTATTATAGTTACACAATATACTATTTTATAGCTATTTTATTTAATCATTTTTTCTGCATAATAGTTTTAAACTTCTGAAAAAAAAATTGATGGTCTCCTCAAATATTATATTATAAATTCCAAGCTGTAAAGAAAAATAGAAAAAAAAATATCATCACGCCTTTTACCCGTTACTGGGCGTAGCACTCTGCTGTAGCAGCTCTTGGTAAGTGATATATTTATACGCGTGAAGTGCGGTTACCAACCGTCAAATCACGCCCCTCAAAAATGGTAATGGAGGAGTAATTTTAATGTTGTGAAAATTGTTTGTCGAATCGGATCGAGGTTCTCAAATTCACAAGTCCACTTGATACCACTGAGCCACTTTCCCCATAAGAAAATTAGAATGATCGTGTTATTGTTAATAATAAGTTCATTTAAAAAATTCATAAAAAAAATAATTGAATATAAAATGTCATGAGAAACATTGAACAAAAGTATGTAATGAATATTTTATAATAAAAGAAAGCCTATCTAAGAATTTCACAAATATTTCTTTTTAGACAGATAATCCACTTGAATAAATTAGAAATAACTCAGGAAAATTTCAGAATAAAATTTTCCGCATTTCATCTTTTATTATATACTTATCTATGGCGTACTTGATTCTAAAACGAGTTCGTTACTCTTTAATTTTGAAGGAAAATTTAAAAATAAACGCGATAAGCGAAGCGTACATACAAAACCGCGGCGGTTTATTTTTAAATAAATTTTTGACCATGTGCCACTCTGCGAGATGGTCTAAAGCGTGTTAATTGAGCAGTTTCTTGGTTTATTTTTGAAGGCGGCTTCTGGATACAGTTTATTCTGCGTATTGGAATTCCAATGTAAATGCATACGGCCGCACTGATATTTTCTATACATGGAGACTCGCTGTCAGATGCAGTTCTGCGTCGACAAATGGAACGGAAATAAATACCAACCTTGCGATCGACAAATTGGATCTCAATTCATTTTATTTCTATTTGTTGAATTTCTGAATAACGGCACGCGAACACTGAATACAGATTTTTCTAATATAATGGCTCTTTTCACTTTTTGTTAATTCTGTATTTACATAAAGGTACGACAAAATTTTGTCAATTTTCTTTTTGAAGCTATTTTCTATTTTATATTATTATTATTTTAATTCCGTGGTAACTATCAGTGAAAACGAAGTTTTATAATTTCTTAAATTGTGGATATATATATAAATATATATATATATATATATATATATATATATATATATATATATATATATATATATATATATATATATATATATATATATATATATAATATAATAATAATATAATAATATATCATCACGCCTTCTACCCATTACTGGGTGTGGCACTCTGCTGAAGCAGATCTCGGTAAGTGATATATTTTGCGCGTGAAGTGCGGTTACCAGTCGTCAAATCACGCCCCCCAAAGATGTTAGTGGTGGAGGAGCCACAGGTATAGCTTTTTCAAATTATGAAAATTTGTCGCGTGTGGGAATCGAACCAGGGACCTCAGGATCCACAGGCCGACTTCATACCACTGAGCTAGCCATCCCATATATATATATATATATATATATATATATATATATATATATATATATATATATATATATATATATATATATATATATATATATATATATATATATATATATATATATATATATATATATATATATATATATATTTCAATAGCTTTGTTTGTTGCGCTACGTGGCGGTTACTGTAAAACGCGGCGGTTAGTTACAGCAGTGTTTTACTGTATACCACAAAAAGTGACAGCAATAATTTAAGTCCATAAATAATAAATTTTGTTTTTTTCATCCGAGGAATATTATATTTTTGTTTTGTATGCCCAGTATACTACACGAGTTGTATATTTAAATTGTCCTTTTGACAGATATAAATTTGACAGCACTTCACGCGCAAAAATATATCACTTACAAAGATTTGCTATGGCAGAATGCCACAATCAGTAATGGGTAAAAGGAATGATGATATATTTATTTATATTTTATTTGTGGAAGAATTTGTTACAAATGTGATTTTGTCATCGGAAAGTGAAGAGGATTCAACGATAGATACAAGTTCTATCGAAAATGATGAATTTGAACTTAATAATTGTTTGGTGGGCCCCATTTTACAGTAAAATGTTTCATTTGTATAAATTTATATGAAAATAATTTAACAAATAAAAATTTTCCTATGTAATAAGGTGATGGATGTTTCCTTAAATCAGAATGGGGCCCCACATTATACGGTGAGACTTTACCCCACACCAATGCTCAATGCCACATGGGACACGTTACGTTTAGCTCCGCGTGGAAATTTAAATAATATTTTTTGGGGCCCAACGCGCTACTTTGGACCCTTTAGTATAAAGCCCCAAAATTATTCATGTAGACATAGACGCATCAAATAAATTAAATATTTTTATTTATAAATTACCATGATAGATATTTTACTTTTTTCTTCTCACCGCTGCTACATTCGTTATTCATTTTACCTGATGTCAAAAATGTTTCAAAATTAACTGCTACAGCTATTCAGCGTAGCCTAGAATTGCTTTAAAAAAATTTACCGCCAGCTACTGCAGCGTTTTACTGCGAGATGTCAATAAGTGAAATAAACAAAATCTAATAACTTATAATTTTATCGCAAACTCAATCGAACACAAAATCCTTACCGCAGCGGTAAACAGTAACCGCCACGTAGCGAAACGAACAAAACTAATATTTGATACCAAAACTGAACAAATCATTATCATTTTTAGTTTGTTTTTAATAATAAAAACTATGTAGAAAATTTTATTTCATATTAGTAACACGTATAAAAAAGAGAAAAATTAAAGTAATTTAATACATATATTTTTTCGGCTGGTATGATAATTCGTGAAATAACAATTCATTGTTCCGTTTCTCTTCGCATGACGTCGTTTACTCACCGCATTGCCAATAGGGAACGCTTCTTTTTAAATTAAATACACTGTAATAATTTCCTTTGATTGGAACATTAAAAAAATAATCATGATAATAATTCAATATATATATTATGAATTTTCTATATTTGAATTAGAGTGCAGGAGTTGATTATATTTCAAACTACATATTTTGCTTCTTTTCTGTAATTCTGTTACTTAATAAATATATCGGAATATCTAAATATCGATACAACGACATATCAGAATATCGATACTCGTGTATTGAAATTTAGGAATATCGATATATGGAAATATTGAAATTTTGGAATATTGATATAACGAAATATTAAAATGTCAGAATAATCGATAAACCGGAATATCGATATACCGAAATATTTTGATATATTGCTCCAAAACGCGACGCGAAGGACAAACGAATATTAACCTCGCCATATATCTACGGCGTCGCGTCAGGTGGTTACCTAGCAACTAGCATTTGGTTTGTGATATAAAAATTCGCATTAATCCATGCTCTTGGAGTATATTGGTACTAAAAAATGAGACAAGTTAATAGTTCGAGGTTTTGTAAATTGATCACTATAGAAGATAAAAGGCAATCTGTTTTATGAACTTTAAGTAGACAATATAGTTTAACACTGACAAAATGTTGTAATCAACCTTGTAGACTCAACATCAGTGCTCAATTTATTATCATTTAAATATGATTATAATCATAGTTGCCACAATCTTGACATTTTTTCAATCAAGAGCAGGAGGAGGTTTGATTATGAACTAAAATTAATGTCACTTTTGAAACTTTTATTATCATTTATTTTTAGTTTTCGCGTAGCTATTTGCATTTTCGATTATTTTCGATTAATTAAGGCTCAATAAATTATTAATTTTTCTAGAGGCTATTTTAAATTAATTTAATGACAGGTTGGTGTATGTAGGTATTAGTTCATTTAACTTTTTTTCAGATTTATTATGTTCCTTTATTTCTTTAGTCGTCTTCTCTTTTACTTTAGCTCTTTATTTGTATATTTTCTATTGTTTTCATATTTTTCTACTTATCCATGTACATTTTACCCAATTTACCTTTAATAAAATCAACTATCTTTCAAAACACTTTCTCTTCACAAGATCATCTTCTTTTGTAAAGGGTCAAATTACGAGGACAGGATAAAAAGTCCCTGAAAAATAAAACAGATGGCGCCACAATCGCAAATCTCATGTGACATTTGTGATGTACCATCTTTAACTAGAACGCATTAAAATTTTCAGACTGATATGTCGTTCAGTTCTGTTTTGACACCCATCGAAAGCAAGCAACCTTGAAGATTTTTGAAAACATGGAAAAAATTAATTTCGCGTCTTCATTAAACATTATTTCTTACGTGGAAAATACATTTCGCAAACCAAAGCATCGCTTGTTAAACATTATGGAGACTCCTCACCATAGATTGGAACGATTCACAAGTGGTTTACTGATTTTCGTTGTGGTAGTATGACCACAAAGGACGCCGTACGTTCTGGTCGTCCAATTGAGGTTACAATGCCAGAAATCGTCGATAAAATCCATGGTATGATATTGGAAGATCGGCGAGTTAAAGTGCACAAGCTGACTGAGGCTATAAGCATCTCAACCGAATGGGTACGGAACATTTTGCATAAATTTTTGGATATGAGAAAGCTATCTGCCAGATGGGTGCCGCATTTGTTCTCTGTTGACAAGAAGCGCGACCGTGTGACAAGTTCAAAGGAGTGTTTGGCGATGTTCAAGCGCAATAAGAAGGACTTTTTTCTCCAGATTTGGCCCCCTGCGATTTTTATCTATTTCCAAACTTGAAGAAATGGCTCGGCGGAAAGAGATTTGGCTCCAACGATGAGGTCATCGCTGAGACAAACGCCTATTTTGAAGGATTGCCAAAATCGTATTATTCGGAAGGGATAGAAAATTAGAAAAATGTTGGACGAAATGTATCGAGCTACAAGGAGATTATGCTGAGAAATAAAATATGTTTTGACCAAATAAATCATTTCTTGTTACATTTTTCAAATACTTTTCACCCTGCCCTCGTACTTGTCTTTGTTCACTAATCTCTTGTTTCATATTTTGTGCTTTCATATTTATTCTCAATACACATATTCACCTTCTTTGTTCTGTACGAGTTCACCAGTCAGTATCGCGAACTATTGTGTTTTAAATATTTGAAATATTTGACACTAGTCTCATATTTTTTTCAAATATGTCTATTCGCAAAATATAGTCGAACCTCTATAACTCGAATATCAAGGAACTGCAAAATTAGTTCGATTGCAGAAATTTAAAGTTAAAGAAAAGAGACCATACGTACTGCAGACATGTTTTATTGCGGAAAACATATATAATTTTAAAACAAATTTGGTGGTAATATTTTACCAACACTATACATTCTATACCAGCAAAAAATATGTGTATTAACAACAAAATCTGTAATAAAACTCGACGAAACTTGGCAACCGTACATGAAGATAACGTGCAGATATTGGGCCGAAAGATTTTATTTTGACGGTAAAAATTCGACTTATTCGACGATATTATTGGGACGTGTTATTGTCGTTGAATTACATATATTTTTTAGTTTTGAAATTCGAATTAGAAAGATAAAAATACATGGCAATTATACATAATATATAGGGAACAACGGTAAACTTCGACTTATGGAAAATTTCGAGTTGTGGAGGTTCGAGTTTTAGAGGTTTGACTGTATAATAATCAGAAATTACTTATATAAAAATACATAAGTTTTGGATGCCTCTGTGATATCGAGTCAAACTGTGGATTTGAGAACTTGAGTTCGATTCTAGAGCCGATAATACATTAAAATTATTCTTGTTACTACCCCACCACTAACATCTTACGGGGCTTTGATTTAGCGGCAAGTAACTGATTTCACGCGAAAAAAAAATACTTACCGAGATCAGCCACGGTAGAGTACCATAACCAATAATAACAAAAGTCATGATGACATACGTATTTTATTTATTTTTAATTATAATTTAATATTTTTATCTGTGTTTATGGGATGGCTAGCACAGTGGTATGAAGTCGGCCTGTGGATCCTGAGGTCCCTGGTTCGATTCCCACAGGCGACAAATTTTCATAATTTGAAAAAGCTATCCCTGTGGCTCCTCCACCACTAACATGTTTGGGGGCCGTGATTTGACGACTGGTAACCGCACTTCACGCGCAAAAATATATCACTTACCGAGATCTGCTTTAGAAGAGTGCCACACCCAGCAATGGGTAGAAGGCGTGATGATATAATTATTTATTTATTTTATTTGTTTATTTTATTCCCGATTTCACAATAAATGCATGCTACGAGTATAGTCTAGTAAAAATAAATCCTAGTATAATGTTGAAAAATAAAAGGTATATTCATGAGAATCTTTATTCGCTTGAACCCATTATTCAACTCTCATTTAATAATCGAAAGAAACCGACAGATGTGTTTTACTTATTTATAATAATAATCTACACAAATTATGGATAATTTGAAAACTGTAACTTGAAAGCAAATTGTACTTCAATGACAAATTTTTATTTTTGAATTATGATAAACTAGGAGTCTTCAAAATAATGGTCTATTTATATAATTTATTTTTAGATAATTAGTCACGTATATAGTTGGTAAATTTAATTTTGTTTGTGCTGATATTGATGTGTTTGCTATTTTTAAGTTCATTTAATTATCCGCACATCTTCTTGGTACTTCAAATGTTGTTTTTGGGTTTCCTCAAATTTACTAATGAATTTTGTTTACAAAAATATTTGTAAATATAATTTTCAAATATTCTGTCAGGTAAAATCTGGTTATTAATAAGCTCACATTTAAATAAGGAAAATGAATATATCATCTGTTCATTATATTATTAATTAACAAATGTATACGAGTCTTTATTCCAGTTAGTGCAAGTTTCAATAAAAAATAATAAAAAAATAAGAACAATATATTTGACTTTACCGTTCTCTAATGTTTAATTATTTATGTGTTGAAGCTAATGTTAGAAATACGGACAAAATTATCAATCATTTATGTTACTTTACAATAGATTTCTTAATTGTTGTTCTTTTTTTGCGAGGTTTGCTTTGTTCATCTTAATTAACGAAGTTGCAACTAATTCAAGTACTTACACTCAATTAAATAACGAAATAGGTTACAAATAAATAAATTTGTACCTGTCGATGACATCACTGTCTGTTCTCTTATAGACAGGTCGTATACAGAATGTTCAATTTAGTTATGCTATCATTGCTATCTCGAGAACTATAAGAGCTACAAGGTTGGTTAAATTAGCTAGGATATACCATTTTGTAAGTGTATTAAAAAAATTATTAACAATTTTTTAATCAGTGGTTCTCAAAATACTGGATGCAACTTTCTTATTTTAAATGGGAACATATTTGCTTGTTCGATTCAGTATTTTTTTCAGAATTCTACTACTATAATATTAAGTATCTACCCTCACACACAAAATTTTTGACAAAAATGCGTATTGATTTGACATTAATTTAATTAAAATTACATAGGAATCAGCGTGCTATGAAAGAAATGCAGATCTAATAAAATTTATTTATTTATTTTTTTACAAAATAGTTGTATTGACATATAATAATGAATCAAACAAAGAAAAATATTATGATTTGTTCAATTGTTTCTGTCATAGCACGCTGATTCCTATGCAATTTTAATTAAATTAATTTCAATTTAATACGCATTTTTGTTAAAAAATTTGTAATGTGAGGGTACTGAACTTTGTGGTCGTTAAATTCAGAAAATAATACTGAATCGAATAAGCAAATAAAGAAATAGGTTTCTATTTAATTAAAAAAGATGTATGCGAGCATTTTGAGAACCACAGATCGAAAAAAAAATTGTTGATATTTTTGTAATACACTTAGAAAATGGTATTTCTTTGTTAATTTAACCAGCTCTTATAGACCTGCTACGGCGGAGTTCCACACCCAATCCTTTAGGTTATTGCATATTCAGCATGTTACTAATATTTATATTTATTTATATAAATCTATATATATAAAAATTAATGTTTGTTTGTCTGTTTGTTTGTTTGTCCCTTATGCGTTCCTATATCATTCATCCGATTGCGATGAAACTTTGCTAAGTTGTTGTGTGCACCCCCGAGAAGGTTTCTGACTTAGCACAAGTCCAATCCGCCATCTTGAAACAAAATGGCGGCTAGCTATCTTGAAAAGTACCGCACTGATTCGATTCAAATTTGATATAGACATAGACGAGAACCAATCTTAATATATAGGTATAATAAAGATTCAGTCCGCCATCTTGAAACAAAATGGCGGCTAGCTATCTTGAAAAGTACTGCACTGATTCGATTCAAATTTGGTATAGACATAGACGAGAACCAATCTTAATATATAGGTATAATAAAGATTCAGTCCGCCATCTTGAAACAAAATGGCCGCTTGCTATCCTGAAAAGTACTACACTGATTCGATTCAAATTTAGTATAGACATAGACGGGAACCAATCTTAACATATAGGTCTAATAAAACTTCAGTCCGCCGTCTTGAAACAAAATGGCTGCTAGCTATTCTGAAAACTACTGCACTGATTGGATTCATATTTGGTATAGACATAGACGGGAACCAATCTTAACATACTGGTATAATAAAGCTTTAGTCTACCATCTTGAAACAAAATGGCCGCTAGCTATTCTGAAAACTACTGCACTGATTGGATTCAAATTTGGTATAGACATAGACGGGAACCAATCTTAACATATTGGTATAATAAAGCTTCAGTCTACCATCTTGAAACAAAATGGCCGCTAGCTATTCTGAAAACTACTGCACTGATTGGATTCAAATTTGGTATATACATAGACGGGAACCAATCTTAACATATTGGTATAATAAAGCTTCAGTCTATAATCTTGAAACAAAATGGCCGCTAGCTATTCTGAAAACTACTGCACTGATTGGATTCAAATTTGGTATAGACATAGACGGGAACCAATCTTAACATATTGGTATAATAAAGCTTCAGTCTACTATCTTGAAACAAAATGGCCGCTAGCTATTCTGAAAACTACGGCACTGATTGGATTCAAATTTGGTATAGACATAGACGGGAACCAATCTTAACATATTGGTATAATAAAGCTTCAGTCCGCCATCTTGAAACAATATGGCCGCTAGCTATCCTGAAAAGTACTGCACTGATTCGATTCAAATTTGGTATAGACATAGACGGGAACCAATCTTAACATATTGGTATAATAAAGCTTCAGTCCGCCATCTTGAAACAATATGGCCGCTAGCTATCCTGAAAAGTACTGCACTGATTCGATTCAAATTTGGTATAGACATAGAACGAAACCAATCTTAACATATTGGTATAATAAAGCTTAATTTCGCCATCTTTAAACAAAATGGCCGCTAGCTATCTTGAAAAGTACTACACTGACTCGATTCTTATTTTGTACGGACATAGATGGGAACCAATCTTAATATATAGGTATAATATAACTTCAGTCCGCCATCTTAAAACAAAATGGCTGCTAGCTATCCTAAAAAGTACTGTACTGATTCGATTCTTATTTTGTACAGGCATAGACAGGAACCAATCTTAATATATAGGTATAATAAAACTTCAGTCCGCCATCTTAAAACAAAATGGGCCACTAGCTATCCTGAAAAGTACTATACTGATTCGATTCAAATTTTGGTGTAAGCATAGACGGGAACCAATCTTAACATATAGGTATAATAAAGCTTCAATCCGCCGTCTTGAAACAAAATGGCCGCTAGCTATCCTAAAAAGTACTGCACTGATTCGATTTAAATTTGGTATAGGTACAGACGAGAACTAATCTTAACATATAGGTATAACAAAGCTTCAGTCCTATGCCATTCGAATTCAGACGTTTGCAGTTTCCGGTACGACTCGCATTTGCAATGACCGTCAACAAAGCACTGGGATAGTCGCTACAAGTGTGTGGACTAAACTTGGAAAATCCATGCTTCTCACCATGCTGAACACAAACACTTTCTTTGAGTTGCAATGAAACGCATGTGGGGTACTCGCATTAAATTGTAGACCACGCGAACGAAGTCGCGGGTAATAGCTAGTAATAAATAAAAATAGTTCTAGAATTTGTAGGTCCTTCCGTAGACAAATTAGGTAATTCAGTTCTTAATAAATTAAGACAATAATAGGAAAAAATTTTTTTTTGTACTCACAGCATTCAAAATAATATTTACATAACCTTGGAAACCGATGGAAAATTTTATTTTGTGCACTAGTGCCCATTTTTTATGATTCTAAATTTTGACTATTAAAACGCTACTTGTACTTACGTATATACATATACATACATTTTAAGGAATTTATAAACAAAATAAAGACGTTAGCTTATAATGCCATCAAACAGACATATTTTAACAAGATTGACAAGAAAAATAAACAATTTGTTTGTAAATAACAAATGTCACTTCATGGCTACTTAACTGTCAATATAAATTTACGCCTCAAATTTAATAATTTTCCTCATTGTCGATTATATAATTTTTGCTCGTTACAAAAAGTATTGTACAAAACTCGTGCGCGAAGACGTCATTTGCGCTCATGTGCAAAGTATATCTTCGCGCACTTGTTGTGTAAATAGCTATTTTCAAACACTCGTCAAAGTTCCACAAAAATAAACAGCACATCTGAATCAACTGTTAAGTCATCATCAGTGGCTGGTCAGTTCAGCTCATAACCATAGACGGGTTTCGCTCTTATGGAGCTCATCAGTATGATGCGACCAACAATTCAGCTAGACCAACTAAGGACTAGTGAACTGTGGTGCTGTTGAGGCTGAATTAACGAAATTAAGAATATCTAATAAAAGTATCATGTCATGAGATTACTTTATTTTTGCGGAACTTTGACGAGTGTCGGAATAATATTTGTTTCTATTATTTTCTTTAATTTATTAAGACACAGTTTCACATCGCAATTGACATTTTGTCTTTGTAACAATTCAGTTCTTCCATGTTAGAAGTCAAATATTTCTTATATATTCTACACAGATCACAAAATGAAGAAAATGTGCAAATCTTTCTATGTACTTATTGTTATGGTTGAAATATTAACAGTTTTATATTTTTTGCATATGATGTAACTGATCAGTCCTTTGCGCCCATTAATTTTAGTTGATGGAAAAGCCGCATTATTTGCGGTGAAAATTATAATAATCATCTATAGATGAGAGATTCATGTTATTTATTCCATAATTAAATTGTTATTAATTATAATTATTGTAATGTGAGTAGTAGCTCTGTATTTTTAAATTAAGTTTATTTATTATCGAAATAAAAAATATATGTTATAACTAATTTGATGATTTATGAACGATTGAAATTCTTCTTGGCTATATTTATTTATTTACATCACTTTCTTGAATAAACCATTTAAATGTCATTATTGCATTACTGAAGGATATTAAAATAAATCAATGCCATCTAATGTAAACTTAAATTAGATGTCATTTATATTAGATTGGATAGATATGCAGTTAACTGCAAAATTTAAACTCATCGTAGCAGCTTTCAATAAACATCCACTCGATCTTCTTAAAATATTTACAAACTCATTTCAGATTTATGTTTGGCGTATAATCTAAAAAGTTAAATCGAGAGTTAACTATTCTTAAACTATTTTAATGACTATGGCTTACATATGGTAGAATGTAATATTTTATCCATTATTTGACGTTCACATCGGTAAAGTAAAATACATTATTTTTATTTTATCTATTTTAAATATTGATATATTGGTCCATATAACTTCCTGTATTAAAATATATTATTTTAAATAATAATGAATATATATATATATATATATATATTTTGTTCCAAATTAAGTTAAAATAAATAATACTGTGTTAAAATATATTATTTAAAATAATATATTTATTTACAAGTTTGAGCTAGTACCGATTTTTTTTTATATATATTTTTTTTTTCAACCATTTTGATGATGCACAATGCGTAACAAAATAACAAGTATATAAATAATAGCATTTATTAATTTTTCAAGCAAACTATTATTATTATAAAAATAATGACAAAATAATTCTAAGTAATATAACCATTGTCCTATATTTAAAATATAAATGTTAGTGTAGTTACTTAAGCAAATAACACGAATAATATAGATAGATAGGTTTGCACTGTGTTCACAGTAAAAACGAAACAATGCTTTTAACAGAATAAAAAAAATTATCTGTAAACTTGTCTATCCTTGAGATATTTAAATCTAATTACTTTAAAAATTAAATAGTCGTATCGCGTCGTACATAATATAACATATTTTATACCTATGATTGGTACAGGGCGCTGGCGGTGGCAGATTGGCTAGTTTTATGTTGGTCGGACAGGGACGAAACTAGGATTTTTTCCTGAATGGGCCAAGGGTAGTCTCTTAAAAATCTAGGTGGGCCATATTTTTTTCTAATAATAACATAACAATTATAGATACAAATTTAAAATATAATAATAAATGATATTTTAGTAGCAGTGGCAGTGACAGAAACTAATTATTCTTCTTTTGGAACAGTAGCAGAGAAATAATCATATAATAATACAATACTCGAGTTCAAAATAATCAAATATATTGTGTTGTCCGTAGGACGAGTGATTTTCTAAAATAATATGTCTAGTGGATCAATACAATATATTCTGATAATTTTGAATAAACAAGTTGTATTCATTATAATTTCATATCGAATAAAGAAATTTTGACGTTTTACGTTTGTAGAATGGAGTAGCTAGTTCAGTGGTATCAAGTCGGCCTGTGGATCCTGAGAACCCTACAGACGACAAACAATTTTCACCATTTTAAAACTACCCCTGTGGCTCCCCCATCACTAACATCTTTGGGGGCCGTGATTTGACGGCTGGTAATCACACTTCACGCGCAAAATATATCACTTACCGAGATCTGTTTTGGCAGAGTGCCACACCCAGTAATGGGTAGAAGGCATATACATATATATATATATATATATATATATATATATATATATATATATATATATATATATATATGTATATATCAGTATATATATATATATATATATATATATATGGGATGGCTAGCTCAGTGGTATGAAGTCGGCCTGTGGATCCTGAGGTCCCTGGTTCGATTCCCACAGGCGACAAATTTTCATAATTTGAAAAAGCTATCCTTGTGGCTCCTCCACCACTAACATGTTTGGGGGCCGTGATTTGACGACTGGTAACCGCACTTCACGCGCAAAATATATCACTTACCGAGATCTGCTTCAGCAGAGTGCCACACCCAGTAATGGGTAGAAGGCGTGATGATATATTTATTTATTTTATTTACTATTGATTTGTCTTATTTTCTTATTATATGTATTTAATAATGTAATGCAGCAGAAATAAATACTTTAATACTTGTTTCGTTTTAATTTATATATACCGTAATTTATACAGATCAAAAGGAATTGTTACAGTTGCCAATAAAAAAACTACTTGAAATTGGTAAGCCTGATACATAAATTCATTTTCTGTTGTTGACAGTGACATTTAAAATTTAAATTTGACTACATTTATTATTATTATATATATATATATATATATAGGGCAATATTTGTCAAACCAGCCACCCCCCGCGTACATTTCAAAATGTTGAGCCCTTTAGAGACCTTTTATGTCAAAAATATATATATATATATATATATATAACCGGTTACTAATGCGTTACTATTACGACGATAATATTACAAAATTGAATCTGACATTTTGGACCAGGTCAATATATGAAAGTGATTATACCACGTCATCAATCGCTTATCTATACGTAGTAACTAAGAAAACTCTGAAATAGTAATGGCTGATTTTATTATGATTTATATAATCTTTAATATTGCGTTTACCATTAATTTTGTTTCAAGAAGCGAAACCAAATTACATATTTAATAAACAGTGGAAGATTGTTGTCTATTGCTCGTTTACCTACTGATTGCACACAGGTGTTGCCAGACAAAAAAATTTAAAAGTTGGAGAAATATTGGAAATATCTGGCCAAAGTTTAGTATTGTAAATTTATGTATTTTTAGTATTTGAGTGAGGGGATTTGAATCTTGTGCTTATTTAAATGATATAAAATAAAATAATAAATTGAGTACGCACTAGGTTTGCGGCTGATAACCAACCATATTTAATATGCATTTTTCTCAAAATTTTTGTAATATAAGGGTACTATACTTTGTATTCGTTGAATTTAGAATAAAATTTGTTTTCGAATTAAAAAAATAAGAAATATAGTTCTCATTTAAAATAAGAAAGTGGCACCCGTATTTTGAGAATCAGTACTCGAAAACATATGTTTTATATAGTTTTGTAGTAGACATTGTATAAAATTGTATAAAATTATATTTCTTTGCTAATTTAACAGACCTTGCTGCACTTATAATTCCTGTATATGCACTTTAAATTGATAGTGTAACAATTATATCTTCAGTTGTCGTGATATAACTGTCGTTGTTTTATTTTATCATGGATTCTTCAGCTGTCTGATGAGCATTTGTCTGAAGAGAACTGGCCAGCTGACCCCGTTTCCCTCTAATTAATGAGTCATGTCTCAGGTGCATATGTGTCTGTGTTGTGTTTATTACAGTACGATGTAGTGATGTTCTCACTCACACACATATGTGCATGTGTAGTTTATCTAATCTGCATATCAGCATGTCCGTTTAATAATATACACGTGCACACCGCTTTGGATGATGTTAAGTTAAACAAATTTTGCATTTTTAATTATTAATATAGACAGACATGAATGCTTATGCAATATACTGATAAATTTACATGTTTAGAAAATTTTATTTAATGGAGATAATTATTTATTATGTGAGTTTATTCTAAAGAAAATTAATTTAATATTTACATGGAAAATATACTAGACTAGAGTATTATTTACTTATTTTTGTATATTTAATTTACAGCGAAAGTATGACAATGTAAATAGCTATTTAAGAATTAATTACAGGCTTAAGAGGAGTTCATGGAGATTTGTGATATTCCAAACAAATTTAATTGAACAAAACGATATAGTTACTTTCTGTATATTAATATTTAAATTATAATTCTAAACACTACAATAGCCAATATATTCATTATAAAACATCAGATAAATGACTATATTAACAGCTCGTAGCACTAAAAGTGTACAGTTCAAGAACCATGTTCTTAATTTTTCTCGCTTAAAAATATTATTATTATTTTATGATTTGTACGTCTTATAATATACTCATATGTAGTTGTTTTCGTAAATGATATTCTTTTCACGTGTAGAATTCAGTTATCAGTCGTCAAATGAAAAATAGTTTTAAAATTATATTGGATTATTTCAATGTAAAATAAAATTTACAATTGATTTATAGCAGTGTTTTTCAAACTATTTTTAACCGCGACTCCAAAATGACTCTAAAAATCTCTCGCGACCCCCGAAGCTTCCAACTGCGTCTTAATAAATGCGAAGTTTATATTTATTATTTATTAATTAAATAATGAAGGTAAGTATTTCTACGCGCAGTGAATCGCGGTGACGAACGATGACGTCAAACGACGACAATAACTTACAGAAATACAAACAAATCAGCATGTACCTATCTAATCATTGTGTGCAATACGAGCACTAGGACTAGGCGATTTTTAAATTTAGATCTCGGATGATGAAATGGAATCGATTTATCGCGATTGATCAATCTGAACTGTTCTATTGATTTATTGCAAATTTTGAAATCGAATGCGTTCAAAATGTTCAAGGATTTAAAAAAAAATTGATTTTGTTTTAAAAATATGATCAAAGATCGATCTTATCGATTTTTTAATACAAAACGGAAATACAAAAAAAAATTTACTTGATTTAATTATTTGTATTAAAAACATATAATAAATGTAATAGAAAAATGTAGACCACATTTAAATCACACTAAACACACTTCAGTTTCAGACAACGATCACATACACACAACGCGTATCATGTCTAAATTTCATTAGTTAATTGCATTTTAAATCAACAATAGTAACATTTTAAATATTGTAGACGAGAATGAAGAATCTATTTTAAATAAATATATTTATGATCAAAAGAACGTTAAAAAATCGGTAAGTTTGATTTTATTGATCAATCGATTTTTTTATTTAAAAAAAATCTATAATCCCAACTTTTTTATCATTCGTAATTTCATTCAATAGATATTTTCGATTTCGATTTTTTTTAAATCGATAACGTCGATTTTATCGATCTTTTAGAAATTTAAGATCAACGCGATTGTTGCTCTTAAATATCGCTTGAGTCGATCATACGATGTTTTTGCCCAGCCCTGCTCGCGACCAACACTTTGAAAAACACTGATTTATAGCATCAATAACTCGTTATTACAAATAAATATTTAAAACAGCATAGACACACATAAGAGAATTAAATATCAACTAATGAAAACAAGAAAGTTGCTCTTAAATTTGTATGAATCTGTTATTAGCTCCTGATGTTGACACAAGTGGGCCGAAACCGGTCGAAGATGAATAAAATATTTTTATTTTTTACTTGAATATTATTTGATGTGTATTGATATGATATGAAGTATATAAACATCATAACGACTGGGGCATTATATGCAGCCATTATGATCCATAACACCAGATTCATTTATAACAACTGCTCATCATTTACTCTATATATAGTCGTAACTAGTACGGTTCATTCATTAATCAAATTTAGTTTTATTGTAGGTATAAGTAGTGCTCTATATGGGGTAATGGCTCAGTGGTATCAAGTTGGCCTGTGGATCCTAAGAACCCTGGTTCGATCCCCACGGCCGACAAAACATTTTCATCAATTTAAAATTACCCCTGTGGCTCCCTCACCACTAATATCTTTAGGGGCCGTGATTTGACGGCTGGTAACCGCATTTCGCGCGCATAAATATATCACATACCGAGATCTGCTTCGACAGAGTGCCACACCCAGTAATGGGTAAAAGGCGTGATTATATATTCATTTATTTATTTATTTATAAGTAGTGCTCATAAATAACTATTTTATTGTTAATTTTAATTAGTGGAGACTTCTAGTGACAAATATTATATTGAAATTTAGAAGAATCGGTAAAATTGTACTTGTTCTTATTTACTAATTCTAAAATCTAGCCTCTGAACTAAGAAAATATGACATATAGGCAAAAACATGTTGGAGAAAAACATTGTCCTAAGCTTATTTGTCAAAATTCTCGATTACTTTGAAATATATTCTCTTAAATTATTATTTTTGAAAAGCGAACAAAACGAGATATGCCAATGTTGTTTTCTTCGCTCTCACTGATAATCTTTCAAAATATCACATTCTTCCTCCATCAGCTCCAAAAATAAAGAACGTAAAACAATTGACGTTTAAATAAATAAACAAAATAAAAATAGTTACAACAATATAGTTGGCAACGCAATGTCACAGTTGATTAATAATCTTATATCTATCTTTATATTTATTTGTTACTCTGCACAACTGAAACTTAATCCCAATTACAGTACAGGATGCCTACAGATTATAGTGGAATCCGAACCACTCAGACACAATCGTATTTTTTTTATATAAGTTGAAGTCATCCAGATTTTAATTAAGAAATGTAAGTTTTACCTATCCACTGGGCAACGATTGCCTGTACTATATAATCATAATTATTATTATTACATATTTTGTATGCACTACAGACTTTAGTATATATTAATGCCTTCGAGCGATATCTATTACTCGAGCCAGAGGCTTTCGGACTGAGATCCGTCGCTCTCTGTGCATTATCATAACAAATATAACAAGTGATATGATAATTATCGATCGTAATTTGGCACGAATTATGAGTTGTTATGGAAATGGAAATATATCGAATGCAAGGACGTTGAAAGGAGAGGATATGGCATTCAAGTCAAGACTGTGAGGCTCGGCAGATTGACAGAGACAGAAGTATTATTTTCTGTACCGTGCTTAGCCTGCTATTGATTGACATGTGTCATTAAAGAGATTTGACATTTAAATAGACAGAACAGAATCATTCTCTCTAAAAGATTATACATTTTTACAAGGAAACTGAAATTATAAACACTTTGTTACCATTTTATCCACAAAAAAATATGTTCAATTCCATACAAAACAAAAATTGCAACACAAATGACACTTCGTGGTTATGTTTACATAAAACAACGCTCCCTGACAACGTCTAAACGTCACTTTTCTTACATAAAATTTCAAAATATTTGAAAGAAGAAGAGATTTGGCTAAGCACGGTGCAGAAAAACTATTGTTGTCTCTTTCCCTTGCCCAAGCCTCACTTCAAACAATGCTACAGTATCGTCATGCCATATCCCCTCCTTTCAACGTCCTTGATCGAATGTGCAGCACGAGCTGTATTTTCTATTTCCGTCACAATGAATTTAAATTCATGTCAAAATATTATCTGACAATCATAATACGAATTATATTTTGTGTGAGAATTTAAAAAGGAAAAATTAGGTACCCATCGAGAATTTGCTATTTTGATAGATTTTTTTTCAATTGACGTTTATGAAAATAACATATATTTTATTACTAAGGAGATTTAATTACAGTGATTATTTTTTAACGCTTCTCAAAACCAATGAAATGCTTCAATGTATATCACGTGTATGCGTTTTAACCAATTCTGTCATTATTATACTGAGAATAAAGCTCTTGTAATTATTCCCGGGAATAATCTCTGTAGGTGCTTTTTTGTTTGTGACAAATGATAGGTAGTTGTCAAATAATTATTTGAAACTGTCAACGCGTCGAGTAAAATGAGTGAAAAAATCGATTTAATTGTATTTTACATACAGACAACAACTTCCAAGAATATATTAATAAATAATAAGTAATCAATCGATATGAACCCAGTTTAAAATCTTTTAAGTTGCACGAATCGACCTCAACAGCTAAGTCAAAAAATAATCTAATTAAATATAACTCCATTTGGCAATAGTTACTCAAGCCCTACGGGCTTTCGTGTCTATTGCCTGGCAACAAGTTTTCTAAAGATCTGTCAAATTATTTTCAATTTATTCTCACTCTCTTGTTATATTATTACTGAAAAATTATCACTTATTAATTTCACTACCTACTGGAAATCTATCAAAACTTTATTGGTTCATTTTCAAATAATTTCGTGATTCTATTGGTTCTCACATAAACGTAGTAAATTCTCATCTACATTAACACCTTTGGTGCATAAATTAGTATTAATCAATTGACTAATCCCAAAATTATTTTTTATTATTTTTCAACAATTCTGCAATAGTTGATCCTTATAAATTACTAAATTTTACGTAAAATATGATTCTAATAAGTAAGTTAAATCGTGAACATTTTCGTGTGATTAACGCAACAACAGTGTATCGATGAACTTAATTCGATTTTTGGCGATGAAGCAGCATCAAGGACCAGTGTTTATCGATGGTTTACTGAATTCAATCGTGGCCGTAGTTCGCACAACGACGAGTTTCGTGAAGGTCGTCCAAAATCGGTTGTTGTTCCGAAAAACATTGATTCTGTGCGTGAACTGATACTGCAAGATCGTCATGTAACTTATCGTGAGATTGAGGCAACCTTGGACATTAGTGGGACCAGCATACATTCAATATTGCATGAAAATTTGGCTGTGAAAAAGATTTGTTCTCGTTGGATCCCACATAATTTGACAATCGCTCAAAAAAGGCCTGTGTCAATTGGTCGCAAGAAATGCTCAAAAAATACGATCGCGGTGCTTTAAAACATGTGTATGACATCGAGACAAGTGACGAATCGTGGATCTACGCATATGAGCCCGAAAGTAAACAGCAGTCGACTGTATTGGTCTTCCAAGGCGAGCCAAACTCAACAAAAGTCGTTCGGGCTCGAAGCACTTCGAAGCAAATGGTCGCCTCTGAATAGTACACAACCATTTGTTTGCCAGAAGTCTTCGGAAAAATAAGAAAAACCAACCGCCGAAGACGGATCATTCTCCACCACGACAATGCGAGCTCGCACACATCAACTCAGACAAGGGACTTTTTGAGCACTCAAAACGTCGATTTGATAAGTCATCCACGGTATAGTCCTAATTTGGCACCCAATGACTTCTTATTCCCGAACATAAAAAATAAATTGCGAGGTCAACGATTTTCGACACCTGATGAAGCGGTTGATGCGTTCAAAAAGCATGTTTTGGAGGTACCTCAATCGAAATGTAAAAAGTGCCTCGAAATTGGTTCACACGTATGCAAAAGTATATTGATCTTCATGGAGAATATTGTGCAAAGCAATAAAGCCATTTTCGATGATAAATATTTATTTGTTTTCTCTAATCCCGAAATATGAAAGGCACCCCTCTTATTATGCTTAATTCTCTGAATTCTATATCTGATTAGGAAATATTGATGTACAATTCACAAATTGTTACAAAATCAAACATATATCCGATTGATATATTATTTCGATTAGTATGATTTATAAATTCGTTTCAATATTAATATTCACAAATTTGTTCTCATACCGGTTATAACATTCTGCAGTTGTACTATTCTTCGAAATTACACATAAACCTTGCCTTTTCATTTTATTTTGTGCAAGTGTTGGAATATAAAATGAAATTCAAGCGTTGCAAGTGTGCTAAATAATTTATTCCTAGGTTTCATGGTCCAAGTCATCGGCACGTACTGAATAACAAATATTGTGCACGTTCGATAGGAAGGAAAAGAAACTGGTTAAACATGCTCAGGTTTCAATACTTACTTATTCGGTTGTGCTTGTTCGAATTTGTTTCTAAAGCTATATTAAATTATATTTTGACCTCTTTATATTTGTTTTATATTTTAATTTGGCATTGTGTTGTACAGCAAATATTCATTTAAAACGTCATTGGTTTCTTAATTTAGTTAAGCACAATTTTAAACAACTAAAGTCTATTGCCGAAACTTTTTGTTTATTTAAGGTGTTTCTATCATGACAGTCTCATACAAAAGTATAGGTAACCTAAAAAGTTTATAAAAACAATTATAAAATTTTTTGTATGGTATAGGTTATTAACAGAATTAATATTTTGCTAGCTCAGTAGTATGAAGTCGGCCTGCGGATCCTGAGAACCCTGGT
This sequence comes from Pterostichus madidus, assembly GCA_911728475.2. NCBI lineage: Eukaryota > Metazoa > Arthropoda > Insecta > Coleoptera > Carabidae > Pterostichus > Pterostichus madidus. The sequence goes on along the minus strand of OU452308.1, from coordinate 21,319,743 downwards.
TCGATTCCCACAGGCGACAAACAATTTTCATAATTTAAAAAGCTACTCCTGTTGCTCCTCCACCACTAACATCTTTGGGGGTCGTGATTTGACGACTGGTAACCGCACTTCACGCGCAAAAATATATCACTTACCGAGATCTGCGTCAGCAGGGTGCCACACCCAGTAATGGGTAGAAGGCGGGATGATATATATATTTTTTATAAGTACGTTGATAAAATTGTAAAGAAAGCTTATAAAATGTTAGGATTTCTTAAGAAATCCAATGGAAAGTTTAAAAACCCTTATACGCTTCAAACGTAAATATCGTATAATTAACAATCACACTGAATATATTTAATAAAACTATTTAAATAGTTTATGAAATTCGGTAACATAACGAAATTTTTGGTAGTGAATGTTTCATGCCAACCAATAACAGTGTGAGATTTTATACCACAAAAGCTATGGCAACATTGCGAGAACCACAAGCAGCATGATATTACCAGTCGGTACAAAACCTAACTGTATTATCGATACATTCTGTTGACAGTTCATATTAAAAATGACAAAAATGCACCAAAGCAATTATTATCAACTGTAACAACAAATAAAAAAATATAAAATGCCGTAAATTTTTTTTTTCAATAAATAAAATAATATTTATAAATATTATATTTAAATTATTTGTAGAATTTATTTTGTGCCTTTCTTTCTGTTGGTACAATAATTTAAAATTAATTCACTAAATATTAATTGTTTTATTAGTATTAACATTAATATTTTTTACTGATCGAAATAATAATTTTCATAGTTCTTGCTTTGTCATTCGTGCGACCATCTCTGTCTACCCGTGCAACATTGCCAAGCATTTCTGACGGTTTCATTGACAATCCTAGAATATTCAACTTTCATCGCCAGTTTCTTTAAAACTAACCCGGTAAGGCATGGATTTTTTAATTCTCGTACATGATGTGCTGTGTGTTAGTTTTTTTTATTAAAATCTGACGTCAATATATGGATTTATTACGCAGTAAGCTGCCTCGCGGGATATCGTTCCTATAACGCCAATGTATTTTTGATCGACATTAACTTTACATAACTCAGAACAACAACGGTAAACTTTAAAAAAAAAATTGCATACTAGTGTAGAAACACATGAAAAATAGCATATTTATATTTCATTAAAATCTGACATAAATGGTACCATGATAGTACCACCTTAAATAATAAAAGTTCGAAATGAATCTGTTATAAAATTTTATTAAACATTTATTATGTATGTATGACTGTGGCTATGCATCCCTGTGTATCCGTATATAGATCCTATACAAGATAAACCTATTTCATTATTAAACAAATGTTATGTAGGTACCAAATATTTGTAAATTTTAGATGTACTATAATTAAACATGTACCATTTATTCAGAAGTAAATATCGAATTCATGAAATATTGCTCAGCTGAATAATAAATTCACTACGAATAAAATAAAAATGAAGTAGGAGAATGTATTCGATAACACTTTTTTCATTTTGAGAGTAGAATTTGTTGCCACGAAACGAGAAATGCGTAATGAAGTTCTCGAATATTTCTAAATAAAACAATATCGAGAAAATGAGACAATACAAGAATTTATTATTTCTCGTTTGTTTAAATAGTGACGAAAAATGTTCGAAATGAGACAAAAGTTGACTATTTCGCATCTCATGGCATCATTAAGTATTATATTATACTCGTATCTTTGCACTATATTCATTACAAATTATGTTAATATTACAGGTGCAAATTTCGTCATTAATTGTTTTTTATTTTGTTAATATCTGGAAATTTTTGCTTCTTTGACAGTATTATAATTTTTCTTATAATTTGTAGCCTGCGGATATGTTTTCATAAATTAGTACATAATTTTGTCGAAACACAAATGTTATTAATTATTTCAAAGTAGATATGACATTGGGCAGAATATATTATTGACCTTATTTAGAGAAGAAAGTTGAATTCCGCAGGACTTACGAATAAATCCCTATAGTTTATTTGCACGTAATATTGCAATGCAATAGTGCACTAAACACCAACCAACTGCATTGGAAATGCGCCATGAGCGTCTGCTATTGTTTACATACATTCGCGTTATTTATGCAAAGCGGAAATCGCAATAAAGGTAATGTGGAATAAAATGCGTCTGAAATAGTGTTGATAGTGTTGTAATGGCCACAGGAAATGTACGTGTGGGCAGCTTTGTTTTCAAACACACACGTGGAATACGGGAATATGTTACCCGTGTGCTGGACGAAAGACTGTCGTGTTCTGGGTCAATTTTGAGGAATTTATATTTCTGGTTTTCATGATCCTATTGTTCAATCGCAAGTTGATAATTAGGTTTACGTAACATATATTTATGTTTTTATCCTGATTTCCATTATTAGCACGGACGCCGAAATAATGTATTTGCACTATCTGAGGTCTGGAAATATGTATTTTTTGGTTGTTGATAATTATAGAAATTTTTCACAACATTAAAATTACGCTTGCAGTCTGTAGCCCATTATTAACTTTATTATATTTATTTATATTTATTTATTTTTTAAGTCCGTGTTTGAATATGTTTAGCTAATCCAAAATTCAGAATTATTTAATTTTTTTTTGTGAATTTTGCAATTACTTGATTGTATTTGAATTAAATTTATCAATATTGCTTTTTCATTAGACGAGTACATATACCAAAGAATAGATAATTGTAAACTGAGCCAGTTTAGTTTTTTTGTGAAAGGTTTTGTGTAACGATAATTATATACCTATTTTATTATTTTACGAAATTATTTCTTTTAATAAATAAATAATTTATTAAACTAAATTGATCACAAAGTTATAATACCTGTAAAAATATAAAATAGCTAATGAAACCTTTATTTAATTGATATTAAAATACCGTTTTACGTTATTCCTGCATTTACCTAAAAAATCTTAGGAGTTACTAAAAAGACGTAATTAGATTATTAGAATTGATATACCTTACTTAATTTTTAATGAGATAAAATGAAATGAAAATCAGCAAAAAATTATGACATCAATCAATTAGATTCAAAATATGAATTAATTCATCAAAAATATTAATAACCAGATATCTTTCTTCCATTCATCGTTGAAATATTTCTAATCAGCGAATCGCATTCTGTCTAGAAGAATGAATAAAGTAAACGTCAATTTAATTAGTCAATAAGGAATCCCGGAAATCGTATTTCGTTATTCTGCGCAGCTGGCTCGTAAATCGCAACCGAATATAAGGAATTTTGATTTATTTGCGTTGGGCACTGTGCGTCTGGTGCTCGTGATTCGACGCCGTGCATTGAACCTGCGATCTGGCGTTTTGCTCCGTTCGCTGCGGACCGAGCATAACGCAGCGTCTTGCAGTGGCATGACCAAGGGGTGGATATCGGGGTCACCACCTCCTGATTGAAATTTATAGCAGGTGTATTACTATAATGGCGTGATATTATTATCTCTCACTGATCTCTATTTATTACTGGATTGCGTATACCGTGTTAGAAGCGTGTGACGAGCAGTAAGGCGCCATATTGGAAAAAGTGTAGTCTCTCGGCCTACTTTCAGCGGGAAGTTCAAAATAGTCGTAGTTGAAAATGGTACAAAAGCGTTATAAAAAAGTGAAAAAAATGTTTTTGGAAAACATTGTAGTAAATTAATAATGAAATTAATTTGATGAAAATGAAAAATACAAAACAATTATTACACTGCAATTCTATTTATTAGAGTATAAAATATCTATTTATTTAACACTCGATACATATACAATATAACCTGACTTTTGTTTCATATAAATACGCACAAACCCCTAAAACTAATAATTATACCACACAAATGCATTTGATTTTGCTCTATTTTGAAGTTGTGACATTTAAACTAACCTAACTTGTGTCATGCACATTGCTTGTTCGTTTATATACAAATGAAAAAAATAATCGGTATAAAATGCACAATTCACTTACTTGTGGAAGCTGAGACTGTCAGATCCTTTCTTCTTACCGCAGAAAACACAATTCACAACCATTTTGACGTCGTCACTGCATTTGAATCGCGAGCGACTCCCGCCACTACCGACGCTGTCCCGCGGGCCGAGAGACTACACTTTTCCCAATATGGCGACGCCCAATTAGTCACACTGCGGCCTACTCCATACGCAATTCAGTAATAAATAGAGATCAGTGTTATCTCTCCTTTATAATAAGAGAAGAAGAAGAATTGTAGTCACATTATAAGACGCAGTCAGGATCAACTAATAGGTCTAGGATGATCGTAAAATATCTTATAGCTTCTATTTCATAGATAGTGTTCAGGTGTTTTAAATATGTATTCTACGACTAGTATTAACAAATTATTTTTTATAATGGTTATTAATTTGTTGGTCAATGGTGAACCTGAACGGAGCAGTAACATCTATATGGTTTGCATTATCATTTTATTATAAATAGAGGCCTGAAATGAGCAATAAGTCCAACTTAAAAATAGAGTTTTTTCTAGACCGCCGTACGCCCTTATACGGATTAAAATTTTACGCCCCTTACTGTATATGATTTTAGAATATTAAATAGATACATATGTATTAATATAGAGAACAGCTAAATATGAAAGCACAGATTAAAAAATTAAAACTAAAATACAATAGTATTAATTGAAATATTTTAGAAATTTTGTGGATATGTTATCTCATTGTAAAATCATTTAATTTATATAATAATGAATTAAATGCTTATTAACTTTATTAGTTTTACTTTAAACTAACGAATAATGTGAAAATATCATAAATCACAATGTCATTTGAGGACACGAGACGATACTTTTAGTTTAATTGCTCAAATTACGCATAGATGACACTAAATGTAAAGTAATTTTTTGAATGTAAATAAAATACAAATACTTCTATTCTTTTTCATGAATTTGAAGTTTGTTGCACGACGACGAAGTTGAAGTGTACCAATCAAATAAGTAAAAAAAAGTGATTTCATTATGTATTGTACACGTATATTTGCGTATATTGTATGTTGTTAAATGTAAAATGATCTCCAAGGAGATAAATAAATATAACTAGCAAAAAAAGTAGTAGGTAGTATTTACTTTTTTTAAGATTTTTACTTTTTTTTTTCATGATTCTTAAAATTTTTTCTATATAATTTTTCATGAAAAAGCCGATTTTTATGTTTAGTATGCAAAAAAATATTTTGGCACCTTCGTGCGCTGCACAGTTTCGCAACCTGCTAAAGTCGGCTCTGCTAAATATCAAGTAATGTTAACAATCTATTTAGAATATAATGTTTAATAGCAAAGTATAACTGGGTTGAGGATAATCGCGTAATCAATGTTATTGCAACTATTTATGAATAAACTTTGCATTTTTATTAAATGTTCAGTTCCAATCATGATTAAAATGTAAAATTAAAAAATTTAAATAAACTATGTTGCATGTTTGGTTAGCTACCATACTTTGGTGAGTACCTATTATAATTATAATGAAATAAACTGAGTTCTCACCGGATTCTTACTCCAGAATCTTCCATTTGGTATATGATGCTCTATCAATTGAAATATAACTATTATTTTTAATTTGACTCTTGCATAATATCACAATTTGCGATCAGGCCAGTTAGAATGTGATTATTCAGATCACGAAACTGCAGTCTTTTTTTTGTTCACTAAAGATAATTATATCTAGCTAAAGACATTGTCTAAAACAAGAAAGTGGCCAATTAGGAACTTTGACCATTATTCTGTAATAAAGTAGGGTTGTTTGCTTTACTGCTTAGTGTCGGCTTTGTTCTTTGTTTAAAATTTAAATTTGAAATAATAATAGTTTTTAATAAATACGTACAGAAATTATTGCAAAATTTTGTTTATAGCCGACAATAGATCTGTTGTAAAATGTGGTATTATATTCTTTGAAATGAAATATCCTCCTATGAAATCATAGATAGTGGCGCCACTGCAGTGACTTGTATATGTGAATCTGTATCTGTCAATGTATATGTGTGCGGGCGTTTAGTTGGCGTTGGGTTTATTTGTTCGGGACTATGAATACAAATGCTAAGGATTATTCTGTCTTTAATTTTGTGTATTTATCTTGAGCAGAATGTGAACCCATGCTGAGAAATACTGATAGTTGAAAGAAAAGTAGAAATTTTGATGTTGGGAAGCCTGTGATATAAATATAGAGGTTATTATATTCGAATAAATAAGTGTTTATTTTTATCTATAAAACTAACATTTTAATTTTAAAAGCATTAGTAGTGCCAGACATATTGCAAAAAATAATTTGAAATAAAAAAATGTGTATGCATTTATAATGGCGCCACAGCCCGAATCGGGCCTGGGCCTACCGGGCACACCGAGCCGCAGTTTTTACGCTGCCATACTGCCACTGCCGGTTTCCGTAGTCGATGTTACTTTTTAAGGCATATGTATAAGTGACTAGCCTGAGTATGATTAATACAAGTAACTGTATTTTTTACTTAACGACAAATCATACTTTGTCGACAGGCGGATTCGAACTGACCTTGGTTCGGGTGACGTCACAGTATGTTAAGAGATGTGCATTAACATGCTCAGCCATCGATGCATTTATTAGTACTGTTATATTTTTAAATATAAAAAAATAACCATTTTAGGGACATTTCTTTGTAACTGACTCTATCAGATAACTATTACGAAACTAAAATGTCCAAATTCACTAAGACCAGGGCTTCCCATATATTATTTGTCGTAATCTTTTCATTTCTGACATAATAGTTTCTATAATAGTGAATCACTAATGTATGTGGAAGCCGTAATTTAATAATAGGCTATTTCAACATTACGGTGTTTAAAGAAATGTTTAATGCATATCAATCTTAGTTGTAAATGTGTTACAATAAAGCTAAAAAAATATGATAAAAGTATCGTATTAATATTGCTTTACAACAAAATAAAAAAGGGAAAAATTATTTTTGTACTTAGATTAACATATAAAACAATCAATTTTTTTGTGGAAAAGTCTATTATTTATCAGAACTTTTATTTTTAGTATGGTAGCTAATTAAACTAAAATTAATGAATTATGCTGCTTATATAATACGAAGGCAGGGTGAAAAGTCTCTGAAAAATGAAACAAGAAATGATTTATTTGGTCAAAACATGTTTTATTTCTCAACATAATCTCCTTGTACCTACACTTCGTCCAACGTTTTTCTAATTTTTCGATCCCTTCCAAATAATACGATTTTTTAAATCCTTCAAAATAGGCGTTTGTCTCAGCGATGACCATTTCTTCAAGTTTGGAAATAGATAAAAATCGCAGGGGGCCAAATCTGGAGAAAAAGTCCTTCTTATTGCGCTTGAACATCGCCAAACACTCCTTTGAACTTGTCACACGGTCGCGCTTGTTGTAAACAGAGAGCAAATGCGGCACCCATATGGCAGATAGCTTTCTCATATCCAAAAATTTATGCAAATTGTTCCGTACCCGTTATTATTAAAATATTTTGTATTAAAACATTTGTATTGATGGAGTTCACGTTAATGTGTTTTTATGATCTAGTAGTAGAAGGAAAACGTAAAAGCTGCAAATGGTCGAAAAATAACCTGTTTATTATTCAGTTTTGGAAACAACGAATCTCTAAAAACTAGAGTAAAATCAACAGCAGGTGCGTAAGCGTAATATGCAAACATGAAGCAGCGGAAGTGCTGTAGATTTAGCACACATATTGCGGCGAACTTCTGCTACAGCACAACGTGTACGTAATTGCATTTAGGTAAAAATATTTTTGCCGTAGCTGTCATGCTAAATAATCCTGTGTGAAGTATACTCGATTTGAAAAACACTCGGTGTTGATGGTGATGGTTGGTCGGTCGATAAATTTGCACGCTGCAGAATCAGCGCTTTCAAAATTACGGGCCATTTTGCAATTTTACGAAGTTACCCTCGTGATGTGAAATGGTAGCGCCTAAATATTGTCAAACACATATCTAATTTGCGCGATTTCAACACTGATTTCGATTAGCATATGATTGAATATAATTCATTCCATAATTTGTTTGTTCGAAATAATGTTCAATAAATTTGTTGGATTTTGTTTGTAAATAATGTTGATCATACATGTAGTTGATTCTAAAAAGGAGTATTTTACATAAATATAAATGCATGCTTGTTGATATGTCTATAAACTAGTATTTGAAATTCATTATTTAATATTTTATTTAGGTTGTTATGTCGAAATATTTAAGTTGTGACTATATATATTAATTTTGTTAATTGACGTCAAATTAAGTGATACACTATATATTTAATGCGTATACCAATATAATCTTGGGCACGATGAATAACAAGTTCTCTAAAAAGGCAGTTAATTTAAAATTACTGAAATAAAATATGATGCCACTGATTATACTACTACTTTGCACCAGGGTTGAGAGATTTAAATCAAATTGATTTAAATCATGATTTAATAATTTAAATATAAATGAATAATTTTTATTATTGTATATGTATTTATTAAATTAAAAATACAAAAAAAATCACAGTAAAAAATAAAACATGTTTTAATAAATTATAAATATTTGAATATGAAAATATAACAATTGAAATAACAAAAAAAAGTAGATACGTTTATTCATTTAGTGGTACATTATTATTAAAATGTTTAAATAAAAACACCAGTTTTTCAACCTTTTCAGTTCCTAGTCGGTTTCTCAATTTTGAATGCAAAAGTCCAAATGATGAAAAAACTCGCTCAACACAAGCTGAAGACGAATTAGCGGATAAAAGTGATTTTATAATTTCCAATATTATATCTTTATTTGGTCCTAATTCATCTTTTTGGGACATCTGTCACATTACACAATACATAATATTTAAAAATGTTATACAAAATTCCCTTAAAAATGGGTATTTTAAAAATAATTTAGAAAATCTAATTTAAATCAAAAAAATCTGATTTAAATCAAAAAAATCGATTTTTTTTTATTTTTTTAAAAAAATCATGATTTTTATCCACCCTGCTTTACACTATATTTTTAGGTATATCCAGTTTAATTATTATTAATAATTATGCAACATTTATTTTTATTAGGTATCTACGTACAAGCTACTACTCGTATACATAAACAAATTAATATACGAGTTATAAATTTTATATCACACTAAAATAATTAAAAAATCGAATTCATTTGTTTATTGACTATACTATCATTGAAACTAAACGAATTTGTATTAATCAATTATCGTTTCAGTCTGGTGTATAGTAGAGCAGAGACTGTTAATGAAACTGAACTTTTTAATTGCAATTTCAGCGCGTTTCGTTTTGTTGTTTGTTTACCTCCGCGGAACCCAACACGGCAACTAATTGGAAAACACGATTGTTACAACAACGGCAACGTTTGAAATTTCGCTGCCTACTCCATTTTTCGAAAGTATTTTTATTCATTTAAGGAAGATAAATGTTCAAAAAATAAAACATATATTCATTAAACTAACTTATGCTGGGTTGCATGAAAATTCGGATCATTAGCAACTAATGCTTCAATAAGTTTCCGAAAATCGCTACTGATACTGTTGCTAAATAAACATTTCTTTAACTAAAGATCTCTTTATTTAATTTTTATTGAGAATAAACTATATTTTAACAATATTTGCGCAGTTTTGTATGAAATTCTTTATTTCTTGATACTATATAACGTTCTTCCGTTTAATTCATGAACGTAGAAGATATAGATGTAGAATTTAATGAAACACAAAAATTAAAGTTTAAAAATATTAGAATATATTGCAATATAGAGAATTTTAAATGTCCTCGTAATTATAATGGACCTAATTCAGCACACGTCTCTAGGTTAGATATTGCTTCTAATAATTTTTTGTTATTATCATTGGGCGTGGTTCTTTATATTGATATTTTTAGAGAGGAGGCTTTTTTTTGTTAGAGAAGAGAATAAATAAATAAATAAATATATATATATATATATATATATATATATATATATATATATATATATATATATATATATATATATATATATAAAGTGGATGATTAAAAGTTATTTCAGTCAAAAATTTAGTTTGTGTGTAACAATTCAACAAAATGCCTCATTCTTACACCAATAGTGAATACGTGAATATTTTGAACAAATGTTATAAAAAATGAGTAAACCTTATTTTCAGTTGTTGAATCTACTGTTTAAGTTGGGCTATTGGAACGTACAAGCTGTTTCATAACTTCGGGTAATTTGTAAAATTAAGGATAGTTTACCTACAGCTTTTTTTAGTACTGCACTGGATTCGCTTTCCTATTAAAAACAAACAATACAAGTAGGTAATCAATAACCTAAATTACATAATACTAGTTAAATAAACTAACAAAATTTTATTATTTTTAATGAAACAAATTTATAATTATTACAGTTAATTATGTTTTAAGATATTGATATGTAAAAATAAGTGTATCACATATAATTCGGATTTATGATAATTATTATAAAAATTGCTCAAAATTGTTGCTATTCTCTGCCACACATAATGCAGCTCGGTGAATTAAAGACACGCTGTAAGCTTTATAGAATAAAATTACATTAATTTACTCGTTACATAATTCAATTATGAGCAGTTATTTATAATAGGTATTGTATTTAATTATAAAGTTCAACGTAACCAACCACCCAGTTGCAGTTGCAACGAAAAATTTTTACTTCGAATATGAAAATTAATTTTGTGATTTAAAAATATATATTCTTGATTCATAATCAGCATATCATACAACATACCTGTATACCCTTAATGTATGTACCCGAAGTTATGAAACACGCTGTATATTTTTTTCTTTCGATTTATTTATTTGTTACTGAACCCAACAGGGACTTAATCTCAATTACGGTACAGAGTGTGTGATTCAATGTCGAGTACAGATGTCTCGCTGTTGTATCATGTCATACGTCATGACTTTTTATGATGTTTCATTTACAACGTTTATAGTTAATATCAAAATGTTAATTTTCAAATAATGAATGAAGCAAATTTACTAGTAGTCAGCCCGCTGTATAGAAAGTGAATATCAGTGACATGAGTCAAATTAAACGTGATTTTAAAATAGTTCATATTTAAATAATTTTTAATATTTACATGCAATTTTAGCTATATTTATTATATATTCCATAATAATACTAAATTAAATTTCTAAGTTTGTTAATTTCGCGAAATCTAAATATTTGTTTATTTTATCTTGTTCTAAGATTGATTATGTGATTAATGATGCAATTTTAAGAACTTGATCGAGGCACCTATATTTTAACAGCATACACATTTGCCGGCTGGTAGTCTAGAACCCAGGACTGTACACAACAAGCAATGGTCTGCGCTGTAACGTGTTCGTCCACCGCACCGATCATTCATGAAACTAAATTTGATGCTTTAACCTTGAAACGGAAAGAGCTTTATGGCAACCATGAACAATCGAGGTTATTATGTCATCAAACTGTAACAAATTATTTGATTTGATCTTTTGTTGGATTTTCGATCCTGTTTATTACGAAGAGTTTATACCATAGACATGGGCGTTTGCTGGGGGAGGGAAGGAGGGGCGCCCCCCCGGATTTAACTATTGACTACGACTCTCGAACATAGGACTTTAGCATGTAAAACTATAATTTTGTAATTTCCTGCTTCCCTAAATATTTTAAGCAAAAAAGCTTGAAATAAAAATATATAGGCATAAAATTCTGCAAGTGAACCAATAAACAAAATGAATTTTGCATACTATGAAACAACACAAATTAGATCTGAAAATGACGAAAATTTCCTCAAAACTATCGATAGGCATGAAATTGAAACAAAATTAAATAAATGTTTGACGTTTTATTTGTCAAAATAAATGAAATAATAAATGAAGAATTTATTTTGACAGTTTTGACAGATTGAACGTCAAACTTTTGTTTAATTTTGTTTCAATTTTATTGCTATCGATAGTTTTGAGACCATTTTAGTGATTTTCAGATCTAATTTGTGCCGGTACAAAGCATGCAAAATTAATATATATATATATATATATATATATATATATATATATATATATATATATATATATATATACAGGGTGGTGAACGCAACTCTCGAACATAGGGATTTAACATGTAATATCACAATTTTGTAATTTCCTGCTTCCCTAATTATTTTAAGCAAAAAAGCTTCGAATAAAATTCTGCATCTAAGTCAATCAACAAAATTAACTTTGCATGCTTCGTAACGGCACAAATTTGATATGAAAATAACGAAAATAGCCTGAAAACTATTGATAGCCATGGAACTAAAACAAAATTAAACAAATGTTTGTCGTTTTATCTGTCAAAATAAATGACATAATAAATAAAGAAATATTTTGACAGATTATACGTCAAACATTTGTTTAATTTTGTTTCAATTCCATGGCTATCGATAGTTTTAAGGCTATTTTTATCATTTTCAGATCTAATTTGTGTCGTTACGAAACATGCAAAGTTAATTTTGTTTATTGGGTTAGATGCAGAATTTCATGCCCTAAAACTTTTATTCGAAACTTTTTTGCTTAAAATAATTAGGGAAGCAGGAAAATACAAAATTGTAATTTTAGATGTTAAATCCCTATGTTCGAGAGTTGCGTTCACCATCCTGTATATATATATATATATATATATATATATATATATATGTAAATTAAATAAAAATTAAATTATAAGATTAAAGATAATAAATTCAAGTTGAAACTGAATTTCCAGCAGTATTCTTATGGCCTGCTAGCGACATGTTCCCTATCGTAACGATTGAGTAATCTAAGTTTATTAAGTATACACGGACACAAAATATTAGAAAATAAAAACTGTAAAACTGCTAAATCGGAATTTATTGAAGAAATGGTGTCAATTTATGGACGAGTTATTAGAAAATTGTCCTTCCTCTTCAATTCAACCCAGACGACGAAGACTAGTAATTTATTTCACAAATTTAAATATTTTTTTATCTATTTGTTATGTGCATTTGTATTTATGTTATGTAAAAAAATATTTAAGAAATTTATGTATATCTGAGAGATTCTTGCGAACCGCCCCCTCCTGGAAAAATGTCTGTGGACGCCCATGACCATAGATATTATAGAATGTTCTAATAAATTCGATCAAAAACGTGCTTTTAGATCTTTACTCCTGTAAGCATCTCTACTGGCTTGTTAAAATGCAAAAACTATTTACGCGTAACACGGTAAAATTTGTAACACCAGGATTATATACTTTGTTTTGATTTTAGATCTTAATTGACAAATAGAAATTTGTTTTGAAGGTGTTGTTCATTACAAGGAAACTAACATTCGCGAAATTAAAAATGAAACTAGTTTATGTACCTGTACGTCATTAAAACTTTTCTTTGCTATGGGACAAACAGTTCTGCTGGAGCTAACAAATAACAAACAACTTTTATTTAAATAAAACAACTCAGATGAGTATAGGCTTCATTTTCTCAAGCGACAACGATACCATAATAATAAGAGCAGTGGAAAAACAATTATTATTACTACTATTTAAAGAGCGATAGGTACGTAGTTATTTCATCTCCTTAGGCAATTGTATTGTAATAAAACAATAGTTGTTTGATGATACCGGTAATATCAATAGCAAAATAGAGATCTAATTTTTTTTTATTTACATATTAACTTCGTAAATGTAACCGTATTTTAAACATTTTATGTGTAATCCATAGAATAGTTGGGACGAGGCCATATTTGAGGCTCGAGACGTCAAACTTGAGTCTGAGACGAGACCAATATCGAATCTCGCAGAGACTCTTGTTGAAACTCTCGCAAATCTCGATTATTTTTAATAATCTGTTAACTACTTTTGTTTCATTTTTTTATTTGAAATAATTATAAGACTTTCATTTTAATGCCGGTTTGAATATTTTGTATATTACGCGATATAAGATTTTTAGAAGCTATTATATTTACTTCTGACGTCATACGAATTGCAGAAATAGTAATATTTTGAATTATATTATCTTTTAACCGTATTTGTTTTTAATAAGATACAGACATATAAAAACTAAATACGTACAATACCTAATTTTACAACTTAAAAAATAGGTTTAGACATAAAAATACCGATCAGACAATATAATATAATTATAGTTACATCACTTGAAATAGTTTTTATTATTTATTATTTTGAATTATATATATATATATATATATATATATATATATATATATATATATATATATATATATATATATATATATATATATATATATATATATATATATATAATTAATAGATTAATTTATATTTTAAATAGAAATGTTGTACTACAATTTTTATAATAATTTTATGTTGAAAAGTCGAAGCTCGAGACCGAGACGAGATCGACCCTAAGCCGTATCTCGTCTCGTCTCGCGGCAATGCTATTAACAGATGATAAACGTGTGAGAAAATGTTACTACAACGAGGAGTCGGCAAAAATGTCCGGTATCCGAATCCGATCCGATACGAAATCCGACTTCGGATCGAATCGGATCGGATCAGAACTCGCTCGGATTGGATTCGAATCGGATCCGATCCATACCTCGGATAAAATATTCGATCCGAAAGTCGGATAAAATATAATGTTACGCTAATTGGTTAAATATAAATATGAAAAACTGTACGAATCTAATGATACGTTTGGTCAGATTTTGTTGCAGTGAATTTTTATTTAATAAACAACTTTGCTAACAACTCCAGGAAATTATATTTTAACTATAAAATCAAAGATTTGACACAAATTATATTCTTTTAATTTATTACACAGAAAAACAATTCATCAACTACATACTACATTACTTAATTAAGCATAAATCAAATTGTATTTCTAACAGATTTTGTATCGGATCTCGAATCGGATTTCGGATCCCGGATCGGATCTCACATCGGATTTCGGATCGGATTTCGGATCGAATTTCGGATCGGATTTCGGATCGAATTTCGGATCGGATTTCGGTTCGGATCTCGGGTCGAATTTCGTATCGGATCTCGGATCGGATCGGATTTCGGATCGGATTTCGGATCTAGGATCGGATTTCGGATCTAGGGTCGGATTTCGGATCTCGGATCCAATCGGATCTCGGATAGAGCCGGATCGTATCTTGAGTCAAGTCGGATCGAATTGGATATCAAAATTTAAAAAAATGCTGACCTCTAGCAGGTATTAGTGCCGTAGAATTTTAGTAAGAAATAAAATCAATACAAATATTTTTAAAATGTCACCTATTCATATTGTAACGTATATTCATGCATATAAAGTAGTAGAATTATGTCTAAATTTATCAATTTTGATACGAATTTATTTAACATTCTCCATAATTGTAACTTCAGCAGAACGAAGCAAAAATTAATAAATAATTACTTACATTCGTTCGTATTACAAGAGCGCCTGACAAATTTTGCAATGATTGCAATTGAGAAAGATATTTGTGGAAAAATATTCAATATTCTATATCATGATTTTAATTGAAATATGTATGTATTTGCAAATTATTTAAAATAATTGGTTTTGTTTTTCTGTTTTGTACAAATTTAAGGTGCTTTAAATACTGTGATTTGTTATATATTTTCATTTATTATTTTAATTTGTCTAACAGTTTCTGTTGATGGAAATGGTGTGGCGTTCATGCCTGCGAAGTCCCTACTCATCGTACTGTGCCCCCCATAATATAATGTTGTAATATTTACTCATTCTTTGACATTTAAAATATTCATGATAACAGTGACAGATTCAAATATTTCAAACAAACGTCAGTAGCAACAAAAGTGTAGGCGAAAAATTAGGAATTATTTGTATTAATTTCATTAAATTTGCGTTATTAAAATCTTTTTAAAATAAGATGTAGAAATTTACTTTAAAATTTTCTTTAAAGACTTAGGGATATTGGCAGTATTGTAATATGATACCATGATGTTTTGCCGTCTATTTTTTATTTACAAAAGACTGATTTTGAATGTTAACTACCGTTTCCAACATTTACGTGACATGTATAAAGAAAATTTAAACAAATTTTTATTATTGGTACAAATAAAATAAAAGCAAAATGCATACCATGCAAAATAAAAAAACTTATTTCATTAAAAATTAGACAAAAAGAAGAACTAAACTTCAGATATCAAAGGGAGATTCATTAATCCATTGGATCTCCCCAGCGAGCGCCCATGGTATTCATTCAATGAACAGCATTCAGAAACGTCACTTATTTGTAGTTATGCTATTGGCGTTAACGTAACATACAAAATTTGAAAACGTAAAAAGTGAAAATTCAGACTCTATAAACATCTCTCTTTCCCATAAGTACGTTACTCTTTAGAATTTATTTATTTTTTACTCTGCACAACAGGAAGTTAATCCCAATTACAGTACAGGAGGCCTATAACTTATAGTGGAATCACTATTTCTTGGATAATGTAATATTTTTTTATAAAAATTACCAACGTTGTATCCAGAGGATCATGATTGTCCACGATTGAACAACAAATTAAAATTGAAAATTTTTTTATACATTTAAACTGTATTAGTATTACTGGATATCTAAGAAAGATAATCAATATATTGATTTTTATGAAATAGGATTTAAGAACCAGAAAGTCGGATACTTTCTAGTGATAGTATCCATTTTGATTTCGAAGTTCTTACAAGTCTTAGACATTTAGGTGTTATCGTGCATCCATTGTTTTCCAGGCGATGTGACAGCAGGGAACACAGTTAGGCTTTAAATCCACGTTTGTGCTTATCTCTTTATTAGACTCTTGCAATCGTGGAGACTGTAATTAATCTTAATTTGTTTACATTGTCTTTGACGAAACTAAGCAACTAACATATTTGCATGTTTCTGACAAATTCTATTGAAGTATTGTAATTTTCTTGTTTAATATTCTGATTTAATCATAAACATAAACTTCTATTTTAAGCTTTCAGTGGCTTAGTAAAAATAGACTTGTATAGTACCAGTTTATTATATTTTTCGTAATAATGATATAATTAAACCGAATTGATCTAGTTCTTTTGTTACTTTTAAGGTCACCAGTTGCTATCTTTCTGCAGAAAATAAATAAATAACATCCGGAGCAAGCTACGGAAATATTCATTTGCCATTTGCCTCCTTAAAACTTCTAAATTAATGAAAATTTAAAGGTTTCTTACATTGTTCTTGGTAATGCAAATATAAACAGATTGAATGTAATTAACTAACGTTAGATGTGATTTTATTAATTAAATACTTAATTACAAAGAATAAATTGCGCAAGAAATTTTACTTCCTAACAGAATTTCATTATAACAAAGTTTCAGCACAAAAATGGTTAAAGTTACACCAAATAGTATGAAAATTATATTTAACTTTAGAAGAAAACGGGTAAACACAATTACACCCGAAATAGAAAACTTCATTCCATGGTGCGTAAAAACTTCCAAGCTCCACTTTACAATTTAATTTTCTTTCGTATACTTGTTAAATGATTCAAATCAATTAAAATTTCTTCCATCACAGCGTGACGTTTCTAAGACAATATTAATTTTAATTATTTTAAACTACAAAATTAAGAAAAACAATTAGATATTTGAGGGCTTCTGGAATTCATTATAAAGTTAGTCTGTTTATCCTACCAATGAAAAGCAAATAATAATTATATGTATCTCCCTTAGGTGCTGCATTAGCCTAGTTAATAATTAACAGGGAATGCAATTTGTGAGCAGGGCTGTTTGATATTTATTTGTAATTAAAACAACGAGATAAAATAATGATTGAATTAACGTTTAGCGCTTGTTGGCTGAACGTTCAATTACCGTCACGGCATCTGAAAATTCCGCTATGTATTTAATTATCAATTTATCCGAAGATTCATTGGGCGGAAACTCGCTTGTTTGAGATGAAATATGCAGTCGGAAATCTATTCATAAGTTATAATATTAAATCAGATAATATAAGATACAACGTACTATTAAAAATAGGTACTGCGATAAACTATGGAAATAATAATTATAGTTCTATAACCACAGCTGACAATTGATTTTCACCGTTAATATTATCCCTGTAGCTCTCTCTCTCTCTTTCTCTCTCTCTCTCTCTCTCTCTCTCTCTCTTTTCTGATATGATTGAAAATATTTTATCAAAATTATAGTCGTTGGACAATAAAATTTGATTAAAACCAGATGTAATTCTAGACAAGTGTGTAGGTAGTCTTATGACGTAAAATGGAATATTTTTAATCAGCTGTAGTGATGGCAATTGACTGGTCAAATACTCTTTGTTCAATTGTTCTAGTATTTGACTGGTCATTTGTCAAATTGCTCGCGTCAAATACAAAGTAGTGAAGAGCGTGCCGGTAGCATAATTCCTTGTGTAGTCTTTTTGGACAGGTTAACGCGTGTCCCGTATTTGGCGAGATGCAGTAATTGCAGTATGCATTTCGCACTTTTTGAGGGTTGGCGTGTTAATAATACAGCTGTGGTAATCGCACACAAGTTTCGCGTTTATTTCTTATATTCTTATTATTTATCTATTTATATTAGCATTAGTTTTGTTTTCTTTTTACCAGAAAGTATTTTTTATTTTTTTTCAAATAAATTAATGTTTTTTAAAGTGAATTTTTTTTTAATTGGTCAAATTGATTAGGTCAAATATCCCTAAATCGGTCAAATTGACCGTCAGTTGACAATAGACCGAGCTGCCATCCCTAATCAGCAGTATTTGATTAAATTTTATGTAGCACAAAATTCGCAACACGGTGTACATCGATTGGATATGTGTGAAACTAGGGTTGATATTGAGTTGTAGAATGTGATGACAAATGTGAGTAACCTTTAATTATGTATTATTTAAAATATATTTATGTTTTGAAAAATAAAAGTAATATTCCCTAGTAAAATCTGAGTGTTCCAAAATTATTCATCGTTAAATGAATTGAAAAAGTTCGCATTATGATCAAAAATATATTTCACGGAATAAGGTTAGTATACAGGCTCGGTAGCCGAGCGTGTTTATGCACATGTCTTAACATACTATGACGTCACCCGAAACAAGGTAAGTTCGGATCCCCCGGTAGACACAGTGTGAATGATCGTAAAATAAAAAAACACACTTACATGTACATATTAATAACATTCCGGTACTGTAAGCTAGTCGGATATACACCTTTAAATAATGTAACATTGAAAGAAGAAGAAGAAAAACAGTTAGTAATAGTTAACCACATCCGCAAATTATGTTATGACATTCCGATAAATCAGTGGCGTATATTTTCATTTTGAAACATATTTTGTTAACATCTTGTTTGGAATAAAAATATAATAAAGGATCGTATTATTAGGTACCTAATTATTGAATTGAACTGTTATTTATCAAATTGTTAGGTTAGAATGTGAGTCAATCATAGATCACTAGCAAAACGATAGATAAATAAAAAATTAAAACGAGGCGGTACGGTCAATCATTCTGGATCACTTTGTATTTCTGAAAATTCCAAGTTTGATAGATTTTAACAAGGCAGAATATCTAAAGTGTTAGTTCAAAGAAATCATTTGATTTTAAAATGAGAAAATAAAAATAATTTATAAAGAAAGTAGGTACAATATTTTATTCCACAAATACAAGAAGTACAAAAATAATATTGAACTAAAATAAAAGTAGAAATAATTGAGCTTTTAGCTAAATTCAAAAAGTAATATAATAGCTTCGTCCTTTCGCAATTTATTTTTAGCGCTCTATAATAGAATCTGAATTAATATCATTACAAAGGCTTTTGTGCAATGTAACCAAACAGTTTCAGCACATCAGCAGCATTTAGAAGCGGGTGGAAACATGACCAAGAGAGTGGCAAGGGGAGGAAGAGACACAGCACAGAAGAGCTCATGGTGCTGGAAAGCTCTCGCGCGGGCGCAAGCGCACGAGTTCATGTGAATTCTTCCGACGCATCGATTCACCAACAACGAACAGCACACCCCACTCTAATAATTAAACCACAAATTTACCTACATTTACATGTCGATCAACGGCCACTGTTCTCTTTGCATTTTAACGCGTGGGTTTCAGCTTTGAATTTATTGCGATAAATGGCGAATGAAGTGGCATTAATGCTGATTTCAAGTATCCGCTTTTCGAATGTAATTAATGTCAAATTTTTGATGTTGATGGTTATCGCGATTAATTATGATGCTTGTTTTCCATCATTTTTACGTTTTGGAAATTGGATTATTTCTTTGAGTTGAGTTTGGCAAAAAGAAAAAAATAATATAAAACTATATTTGTTCTATATTAGTGTGATCATAAAAAATATAGGTATATATATATATATATATATATATATATATATATATATATATATATATATATATATATATATATATATATATATATATATATATATATATATATATATATATAAATGTAGTGCAGAAATGAAAAATGTTTTTATACTATATTTTTTTGTTTTCCCTGTTCCTTGCTTAAATAGGAAGCAAAAGTGTTTGCTAAATTCGGACTAAGTGTTCATATAAAATATTCATATTGTTAATAAATCTACGTCTAAAAATCTGGTAATATCTTTAAACATCACGTATTAGCATTTAGGAGAAACATAAAAACAGTTCGATTATTTGCAGAACAAAAATTTTCTTTCACAATCTTGCTGTAAAAATGGAATATTTTATTGTAGACAAAAACCATTACCAATAACAAGTTTGCAAAGAATGTTAAGCAACTGAAGCTTTCAATTCTGAACACCTGGTGTCAAAGTTTCTTCTAAACTTCGCAAACTTCTCGATTTCAAAGATTTATAAAAGGATACAAAAAATTAATTGGCTTTAAAAACTTGGAAAATAACTTATATAGTATTTTCGCATAAAACAAAAATCACTACTTGAGAAGTTACATGAAAATGAGAAATTCAGAAAGTTATTGTTGCCATTTTCTTTTGTATTTAGTTTTTTTTTCGGTTTAAAGTTTAAACACATTCACTTGTAAATACTAAGCTCAATGGTGTAGTTAAGTTAACCAAAAACGAATAATTTTTAACAAATGTGGTTTTGGCATGAAGCCAAATTACTACTCGTATTTCCCAAGTAGTTCTAACTTCTAATGTATGAAACTACAGACGATAATTACAAATAAAACGGTAATGTTGGCAGAAAACTTAACTAATGCAAAAGTTAAACAAATATTAGTACGTATTTCATTAATTTATGGGTAGGGCAGCTCTGTAAATATAAATATTTTACGAAAGAATAATACGATTAATAGTATTTAAACCATAAAACAAGAGTATTTATGTTGCTGAAATAAATTTTGACATCGATTGGAGATAAAAAAAATTCGAAAAAATGCATGTGTTTGGCATCATTGTACAGCATTTCAAATGCTTTCAGAACATACTAAAGAAAGTTTAGTCATTCTAGTTAAAAAATTAATGTTGATACCGCCTCGAGCGGTACGAAATGGTAGGTCAGGAATCTTTGACCAAATGGTTAATTACAAATCCTTTTAAATATTTACTAGTTCAATTATTTGAAGTAACAGTTCACTGTCAACATAGCAAGAACTCGTATAATCTAAAAAATGTATGAAATTTAAGTAATTGAATGTAACTCAAGCTATATATTAACTACCACACTGTACCTTACCTTGTACTGTAGTTGGGATTAAGTTCATGTTGTACAGAAATAAATAAATAAATGGTGACATTATTAAATGATTTTTGGCATATCTAAACTAAATACAAATAATTAATATTAAAATATTATTTTGAAGATATTCAAATATATACGTAGATATTATTTCCACATTGCCAGTACAAATCTAATTAGAAATAACTAAAAACTAATCCATAATAATTAATATGTTTTTGTTGCTATAGGTAGGTCTTCGTTTTAATATTAAATAGATACAGTATAAGACACACAATGGAGAAAATAGTACAAAAAGAAATAATATATAAAATAAGCACTGGTATTCGTGTTTTCGTAGTGAATATATATATATATATATATATATATATATATATATATATATATATATATATATATATATATATATATATATATATATATATATATATATATATATATATATATATATATAATATATAGTTATTTATGTACGTAAGGTATTATGAAATGTTGCCAGGTAATCTACATATATTATAGAGATTAGTAAAAAATACTAGTGAGACATAAAATATTGTATGCACCACGGGCATTACTTGATGTTTATACCGTTCGGCATAATCAATATTTTATGTCTTACTTTTTACTTTTTTACTTTACTTTTTAATGATTTAATTAATAAATAATGCCAAGACAAAATGTCATAAATGTTTTTGACAGTATTACCATAGTAACGTCACTCTTAATGCCCTAGAGACTATTAAAATTATATTTGAGATGGGAAAAATATAAATAAAAACAATATCTTTCCACGTTGTTTGGATTGTAGGCTTTACTTTATTTAAATGACAAAGTGACGACGTTTCGGACCATGGTTAGGACCATTATCAAGTCAAAGTAGACGAAGAAGTAAATGTGTTACATTTCGTATGTGACTTTAAGAGTGTACACTCCTAATTTATAATTTTAATTATCTAACCTCATCATGTAAATTTAAGAACACATTTACTTCTTCGTCTAATTTTTCAACATATGCATTTCAGAACATTCATTTATTTTAAACTGAATGTACGAAAAATAAAAATTATCGTTTTGACTGCCTAAGCGATCGCTGCTGGTTGATATTACTGTTATGAAAATATGAATTTGAAATTATTATTGCCTTAGTTACGTATGGAAAATAGACAAACGCAGACAAGTACGTTTCTGTAAGCAAAGAAATACTAGTGCCGAAAGTAATTTGTACTTTACGCAATTGTCAAAAGAAAATATAAGTGAGAGCGATTTAAATTTCGCGCCAATCACGGATTTTCATATTTTAGGCACGTACGCTTATGGAAGAAGAAATATGCAGTAGTATATTTTGACGTTTATAAACATGACCTTAAACTGTAGTATTTCTAATCTGTACACATCACATTGAGCAGACAAGAACTCAAATATATCATTATTAAATATGATAATTAATAAAAATTACCGAACAAAGTAAAATATATCGATAAATGGTTTTCTTTAAAGAGTAAGTGAAATACATAATATTGATTGTTTGTGTATATTAATAACACGTTGTTACAGTTGCTTATATTGATATAATTTGAAGTGGAAACTGTTATACTGTCTAAAGAAACATTGATTTCTTCAGTACCATATTCTTAACAGAACAGTAATATTATTGACAACAATTTCGGAGGTTTTAGAATTACCACCAGCCGATTGATTGCCATTGTCAGGAATAGATTCAACACTTACCTTTGGAGGTGTATATGATAAAGAAGAATCACTCAGTGTAGTATTCCAATCTAGACGAGTTTGAAGAAATTATCTTGAAATTAGTGAAACATTTTTAAATAACGTAGAAGAATGTGCAAGCAATCAACAAACAAACCATAGCAACGCCATAAAACATCGTTTTTGTGTGATATCATTAAAATTTTATAAATTCTGATATTTTAGTGATTTTCTAAATCGCACAGTTGTAGGAAAAATGTTGTTTATAACACGTGCCGAAAAAGGCTAAGTGCTCGTGCAGATTTTCGCACTCAGTAAGCCTCGTGCGATAAATTTTGCACTTGCACGTAACAATCCTTTTTCGGAACTTGTTATAAAAATAATTTTTTTTTTTGTTCTGTAGTTTTTTTTTATTACATCAAAAGAGCTTTGTTTTTTATATTACACTCATATGTAAATATATCGTGCGTATATTGAATAATTTTGTTCATTTGTATATGAAGAATAAAACTAAATAAATAATTATTTATCTTTTTCAATGTTATTGTTGCAATAGGACATGGTGCATGGTGCTTTGTTTAATTCCTTTATGTAAGAAAATAAAATAATATAAAATAACAGAAAAGAATAGAGACAAAGATAAAAAAAGATATTTAGCAAGCGATAGCATATGAAGTATTAGCACGTAATGAATTTGTTTTAGATTTCATTGCCATAGCAACGAAGGAGATATTTTATTTTCCGAATAACCGATGGTACAAGGATTTCCTACAAACTGCGCCACACTTAATAACGGATATTGATATATCGATTTAAACGGCCATAATTTACTTTCATTGCGCTATCTGACAAACGTACGAAACATTAACAATAGTTGGTATATTAGGGATGTCACTACAATACGTCGCTTTTAACAAACAAAGGTTGTCATTACAGAACGGAATATTCATTAAATTCATATAATATTTTTCATATTATCTGAAACTGATTTGTATCTATATTTAATGCAATGCAAATCAATAAAATTCATTGTTAATAATAATAAGTTATACCGAGCATTATTGTCAACACTTTATTGTAAATTTATCATATTTATAATAAACCTTTTCTTGGATATAGCAGCTTTACTATAGCAAATCTTTGCAAATAATATGTTCATTGCAGATGCCATGAAGTAGTAGCGTATTGAACAAAACTATAAATATCCTGAATATACCAAAAACTTTGATTAGACAATGGACATCGCAATTGTAAATAATATCTTTTTTCAATATTACTTGTAAAAATGACATTTCCTAATTTAGTTGTGATAGTAATCATTTCCCTCACTAGTGATGAAAGTAATTTACTTTGATTATTATCACAACTAATTTGAGTGAGGGAAATACCATTCTGAAAAATTTTGGTACGTACCTTATTATTTTTGTATGTGGGTGATCAAAGAAACTTGATCTGCATTTTTAAATACAACTCCTTTAAGTACGGTGGGGTGGGTAGCGTTATGGAATTCGAATCCGGAGATCCTGAGTTCGAATCCAACTCAGGCTAGAAATTATAAGAACAACCACTCTAAAGCTCGGTGAGTCCGGACCCTGTACTGTAATTCCTGTTGTACAGAGTAACATAAATAAGTAAATAATAAATAAATATAAAATAGTTATTAAATTTCTTGCATTGATTAACGCAAACGTAAAAATGTATTTTTCACATTTAATGTTGAAAGAAATACTATGTAAAACAAATTGGAAAAAGCCATTGCAAAACTCGCACTATTGGAAAAATCGCTACTACTGGTGCTTCCACTTCTGTACTAGTTTTGCAATTAAACGCTTTCCTCTCTAGTATTACAATATATTCTTTTTACCACAAATTCCATGATTACTTTCTGAAAAATTAAAGTTGTTGATGATTAAATTTTGCATCTAAATCATTGATTTTACTTATTAAAATTAGGTCTCAAATGTCTTTCTAACAATTTGACAGTTAAACGTACACATTTGTTTGTATTTGTTTCAGCGCCATAAATAAGGTAAAAGTAAAACTATCAATTATTGCTAACTTTGAAATTGAATATTAACAATAACAAGTAAAATAAAATGTGAACATGGATTTCATTGCGATATTTAATTCTATATAACTTTTATTGGAATGATTTCATGGTTACTAATTATAGATGATCTCTGCTAAAGATTACCGGTATTTTATTTAAGCTTGGATTTGATACAATCATTAAACATTGAATGATTTGCAAATTGGAACAAAGCAAAGACAACAAAGAACCCTAAAGGGCTTCAACAATTAGCATACCTCTCCTTTGATTAACCAGAGTTGAATAGTAATTTTTTCACAGAGATAACTTCCTGCATTGCATTCTGTGTTAATGTGTATTGAATGTAGAAATTGTAACAATTAGTTCTAATACCTACAATACAAATCACAGTTTAAATTCTTACATGTGTGCAATAACAGCATTTTATTTGGTAATTTTATGAGTATAAATAATTGATTTGGTGAATGTTTGATAAGCCGAAAGGATAAATTTGTTAAATAATATGGATTACTGGCTTTGGTAAAGTCTTTATTAATAAAGATTTTACCAAAGTCAGTAATCCATATGACAAACAAAAATTTAGTATTAACATTCTGATTAAATAATGTTTCAAAATAGTTCAGCTTTATTCGACAATATTTTCAATATGTGTTACACACTTCAAAATATTACACATAATGATGATATCCTGAAAATAATGTATTAACTAAGAATATTGTAATAAATATTATTCGGACAACGCCATGATATGAATCCGGGTGTCTGTTAACTATTTACTTACAAAAATATGCGGAAATTACAATTCTCAAACATTTTGTAAAAATTTGTATTATTATTAAATTTACTTTTGATTTAATTATTAAATATGAGTTCTGAAATCTTTTAGCCTATGTTTATTACCTTTTTTTATATGTATTGAGACGAGAATTGGGACTAAAGTAAAAACAAAATTGACGAGAAATGTCAAAAAATTATTTTTCATTATATTTGTTCCACTGTATCACTAATTTTAATTAATTATTTGTAACAAGACATATATGTTTTTTTCAGCCAAGTATCCATTCTTTCTACTATCTATTATAATAGAAACGAGAAATTTACAAGTACAAACGTAATAAATAATTGCATTATTTAAATAATATAAAAAAAAATAACTACTACTACTTCTTTCACTGTATTCGGTGCAATGTTCCTTATTTGAACACAGTAACAATTCGCAACATTCTGAAATTAGGGTTCACATAAAACTGTTTTAAAATGTCCGTCTTACATTTGAAATTCCACAGACCAACAGTACGTGACTTGAATATAAACACAATGTTCATTCAACGAAGGTTCTACAAAAATTCACCGACGTTTGAAAAAATAAAGTTTTGTCTATATGTTCCATCTCACTAATATTATTTGCTTTACGGATTTAGTTCATTCGTTAAGCTTAAGTTGAAAAAACTGAATAGTCGCAACTTGAATTTTTCCTTGATAATTTAGAATTCATTCTGACAAATAATGTTATTATAATATTTGCAAATTTTGAAATTTGTAAAACTTAACTTATTTAGTAAATAATAAAAAGGAACAAATTCCATTAAATATGAAATTTGACATAGCTCAAGCAAAAAACATATAAACATATATATATATATATATATATATATATATATATATATATATATATATATATATATATATATATATATATATATATATATTGTTGCTTTTTTTTTAATTTCTCAGCTAGCCGTATTGAATTTAGAAAGAGAAGATAATATAATAATATGTCATATCACAAATATTTGTCTTAAATGAAAAACAATAACTTGGATTTTTGATATATAAAATTATGATTCTTCCTCTACCATTTGGAAAAATTTCAGCTAAATCTGAGATGAGGTATTTGAAAAATCGATTTTTGAAAATAAAGGAGTATTTTTACATTTTCCCACATAATTCCCTACAGTTATGCTAAAAATAGCTTTTATTCACTGAACTAAATAGCCCAAAGTCAGCTCTTTCAGAATATAATACACTTGTTTTAATTGGAATGATTGGTACAATTTTTTTTCGAATGCTCTGCGTGGCAGGTCAAAAATGGTCATATATGAATACCTATATAGAATAAAAATGATAACGTGGTAGAATGAGCCAAATAAGGAACTTCCTAATTAGTTTTAGATGAAAATGAATAAGTATATGCGTTTTCACACCATTCGGAGAGGATCGGATTTTTTTGGCCGATTTCATGAAGAATGACCCATATAAACTTTATGTGATTTATCTCTAAAACTTTTACAACTATTAATGAATAACGAAAATACTATCATGTTTGTTACGGAAAATTAAATAGTAAATAGCATTTCATTTAGTGGATTAGCAATGAATATATTATAATTTTGATCAAAGCGTTATTTACATTTAAATTGAATAACATTGTTCGTATGACGAAAATTTAATAATCCTTTACAAAGGTAAGCTAATTCAATTCCATTCATTTGTTGCAGATCTGTTTCCGCCAGTGTTCATATCGGAATTCGCATGGAAGGCGTCCAATCGCTTGGGGAATAAATTTCACTTTTTGCCATACTGACTCCATCAGGTATGGAACAAATATTTACATTTAGCACGGAATATAATAATTGCAATTGTGTTGCGAATTTTATTTCTTATAAACAGCAAAACGGCGATCCTAACAACCGGAAATGACATCAATAATAGTGATATAATATTTTTTTCTCTTCATTAGAAAAACTAAATGTGATTATAGCAAATTACTAAAAGAAATACATTCAGGCCAAAATAAACGAATTTACAGTAGTTTGTGATCCCAAAGTAATAAGAAAAAATAAGATGATTGCCTATACTTAGGTTTATAACTTTGAAAATATTTACAATAATATAAAATATCCAAGATGTATTTATAATTGACTATTATAATAAAAAATAATCAGAAAAAAACGTAATAAATATGTTTTTGTGTAGTGCTTCCAAGTTAGATTTTTATAAGTAGCAGTCATTAAAAATGGCGCTACTGTGTGTATCTATCTAGGTTTACATTTCACAAATTACGTACTATGTACTGTGTTAGCTCGTATGAAGTACAAGCTTGAAATATTCTTATTATTTGAATCTAGAAGATATAAAGAGCAATATAGTTTAACAAAGAGAAATATTAAAAATTAATTATAATATAAGCTCTAATAAATGTACAATTTACTAAGGAAAAAATATACGTTATATTTACAAACTGTTCATAACATCCGATTGAGCTGAATATCATAAAAGTACAGTACTGTAAATATTATAAATAAAAAGAAGAAAGTGATTAAAAATTCAATTCTAAACATTTGTGCAAAAATGATCATAATCTACAAAAAAAAAGTAAGAATTGTTTAAAATAAAATAAATAAAAGGCTTCAGGAATCCAATATTGTTTTTTTTTTAAATATTTATTTTAAACGGACGTTTCGTTTTTGTGGAAAATGTTACATTGGTGAAACTTCACAGCCATTATATAAGAAATTATACCAACATAATTATCATTGTAAGCTACTTGATCCAAATTATAGTGTTTTAACTCGTCACCATCAGGAGACTGGACACATTTTTGATTTCTCTGAAGCTAAAATTATTGATGTTATGGAAAATAAATTTCACAGATTAATTTTAGAAACCTTACATATAAATTTACATGTTGATGTTTCTGTTAACTATAAAACTGATGCCTATAATAATTTAAAATATGCTAAATTTTTTTTAGGGAATTCAGAAATTTGATTTGGTTATTTTTGATTTTTTAGTTTATATTTTTTGTTTTTTCATATATTTTTCTATTGTTGTTATTCATATGTATCTATTTTGATGTTTTGACATTTTTTATTTTACTTATGATATTTTATTTATGTAATTATAATGTATCATAAAGACATAAGAATCGCAACATGGAATGCTAATGGCATCCTAAATAAAAAAGAAGAACTTGAAATTTTCCTCAGCACGCAACATATTGACGTGTGCCTAATCTCAGAAACACACTTGACAAGTCAATCCTATCTAAAAATAAGAGGATACAAAATATACCAAACGAACCACCCCAACAATCAAGCGAAGGGTGGTAGCGCGGTAATAATTAAAGAAAACATAAATCACCATGAAGAATGTCAGCTAAAAGAGACAGAAATGCAACTTACGGTGGTAGGAATTAAATCTCTTAAGCAAAGCTTTAATGTAGGAGCTATATATTGTCCACCAAGATACAATCTAAAAAAAGCGAACTATAAATCGATTATACAACACTTGGGCGAAAGATTTATTGTAGGAGGCGATTTCAATGCCAAGCACCTAGATTGGGGATCTCGGTTAACAACGACAAAAGGTAAAGAACTTTGGCAAGCTATCAGAGAAATGGGATGCAACTTTCATTCTACGGGTAAACCTACCTATTGGCCTACTGATACGAATAAGATCCCTGATCTGCTAGATTTCTTCGTTGCGAAAAAGATATCACGCAACTATATAGATGTAGAAGAAAACTTTGATCTTAATTCTGACCACTCGGCAGTTATCTTAACCCTAAGTGAAAAAATAATTAAGAAAGAAATGCGACCCATGCTGGTAAATGAGAATACTGACTGGGAAAGCTTCAGGATAGATCTTCAAAAAAATATCAATTTAAACATTAAATTGAAAACAATTACACAGTTGGAAGAAGAAGCTGAGAGATTCGTAAAGTTAATTCAAAAAGCGGGTATAAACAACACTAAGGAAATTACACACGTACCGAAAGGGAATAACTACCCAACCGAGATCAGGGTATTAGTCCAGGAAAAAAGGAAAGCCAGAAGAAGATGGCAACAAACAAGGGATCCATTCGACAAAACTTTCCTAAACAACAAAACCCAAAGACTCAAAAGGGCGATACAAAAACTAAAAGAAGACTCGATCAACTCTTATCTACAAAACCTAACTGCAGATAAAGAGACAAATTACTCATTGTGGAAAGCTACTAAAAGAATTAAGAGACCTTTAACACAAATCCCACCAATAAGGAAACAAGATGGTACATGGGCCCGCGATAACAAACAGAAAGCTGAAGCCTTTGCTGATTATCTAGCAGAGACATTCACACCTAACCAAACTCAATCCGATACTACACTGGAAGCTATAGAAAATTTTATGACAGAAGATATAAAACTAGTTACTCCGAAAGAAGTAACTAATGAAATCAAAACCAACTTGAACCCTAAGAAAGCACCAGGGTTCGATTTAATTACCGGCGAAATTCTTAAACAACTGCCAAGAAAAGGTGTGGTTATGCTTACATATCTGTTCAATGCAGCTTTCCGTTTGAAACATGTACCTGGTATCTGGAAGGTGGCAGAAGTCATAATGTTGCCTAAACCAGGCAAACCACCAAATAATATAAAATCATATAGACCTATATCTCTATTGCCAGTAATCTCAAAACTGTTTGAAAAGTTATTCCTAAAAAGGCTAAGACCGTTAATAGATAATAAAAGATTAATCCCAAGCTATCAGTTCGGCTTCAGACAGCAGCATTCTACAGTAGATCAGGTGCATAGGATCACAGATACTATTGAACGATGTCTCGAAGAAAAACAAGTTTGCTCTGCAATATTTCTTGACGTAGCGCAGGCCTTTGATAAAGTATGGCACAAAGGTCTGATTCATAAATTAAACACAATGCTACCAAAGCAATATGTCGAACTTCTTTCGGCATATATTTCGGATAGACTGTTCAGAATCAAACAAGAAGAAGAATATTCTAAAATTAGAGAAGTCCACGCGAGCGTGCCTCAAGGAAGTGTATTGGGTCCCATCCTTTATTTACTGTACACAAGCGACATACCGGAAATGAATAACGTAACAGTTGCGACTTTCGCAGATGATACCGCCTTACTAGCAACAGGACCGAGCGTTGATGTTTCCACAAATAAACTACAAGTAGCATGTGATAAAATGTGCAAATGGACTGAGGATTGGAAAATCAAGTTGAATGAGCAAAAATCCATACACGTAAATTTCACAAATAAAAGAGTAAATAATTACCCGACACTAAACATCAATGGCACTGTAGTACCTTGTGAAAATCAGGCTAAGTATCTTGGTATGACGCTGGATGCAAAACTGTGCTGGAAAGAACATATCAAAAAGAAACAAACAGAACTTAGCTTTAAGTACAGACAACACTATTGGCTGTTGGGAAGAAACTCTTCAATGGCGATACATAATAAAGTAATGATATATAATCAGATCATCAAACCGACCTGGCTATATGGAGCACAACTATGGGGGTGTGCCAAAGAAAGTAATATAAGAAAAATCCAGATATTCCAAAATAAAGTGCTGCGGCATATGGTAAATGCTCCGTGGTATGTCCGTAACCAGGATATTCACCGGGATCTAGATATCCCACTAGTAGCAGAAGAAATCAAGAAACTTGCTGGCAAGCACGAAGCCAGACTTCACCGACACGTCAATGCAGAAGCTCTACAGCTGCTTGACAATCAAAACCTGGTAAGAAGACTGAAAAGAACCAAGCCCTTCGAACTAGTGTAACAGTGTTTTGTGTAAAAGCAGAGCAGTGCATGTGTGTGCGTGAGTGTCAGCGTCTACAGAGACATATTATCAAATAACTAAAGGGCATCGATGGATGAACTGTAGTACATAAGTATTAGTATTAAGATGTATTAGATTAAAATTAATGGTTGGCCCAGCATGGACCAGTTTTAATAGCATGACAGCCCTAGGGA
Source organism: Pterostichus madidus (assembly GCA_911728475.2). NCBI lineage: Eukaryota > Metazoa > Arthropoda > Insecta > Coleoptera > Carabidae > Pterostichus > Pterostichus madidus. The sequence goes on along the minus strand of OU452308.1, from coordinate 21,287,544 downwards.
TGTTAATATATAAAAAAAAAAAAAAATGTAATTTTTTACATTTTTTGAGGTTTGTTTGACATTTTGTATTATTTATTAGTTATATATTATTATTATTGTATTGTATTTTAGATTTGCTGATGATGAACTAATTTTTTAGTTCGAAACGTCCGTTTAAAATAAATAATAAAAAAAATCAATATTGGATTCCTGAAGCCTTTTATTTTAATAATTGCTTAGATCCACCTTAAATATTTTTAAGAAATATGTTTCTATAAATAGCAATAGCGTGAATATATTTTGGAATTATAGATTTTTTTTCTAAACCCATTATGGCCGGAATTATATTTTTGTTAAAAAAAACATTTTTTTGTATATAAATATCTTTATTTAAATATAATTAACAATATTTAACAAAAATTAAAAAAAAAATGTTGCTATTACCAAAATATGTACTGTTGCAATATATGCAATGCTAGGTTATTAGGCTATAGAAACCATGACATAAATTAAAATCCATAATTTATGTATGAGTATGAAAAATAAAATTACATTCTTAGCATAATCCAACATTGCACTTGTTACACATTGTTCGGCATTTAGTTTGGAATTAGAATTAATAAATGTTCGCGATCATCATAGCGGAGTTCATCAGAAACTCGGTTTAGATATATGCTGAAATTTGAGACGGAAGTTCTTCCGGAGCTTTTAGGTTGATTTTTGTACGTTGTGAAATAGGTCTGCACGAGATAATGTCTGAATTTCAATTGACTTATGGAATGATCTGATTGTTTTTTAAGAATCGAGAAGTTATACACAGCAGCATCTTTCAGCCATGTAAATATACACCACCACCACTTTATAGATCTTATTGCAATTCGGTAAGAAAAAATTCCCTCGTCCATCAAGTCTTCACTACAAACTTTGGGATCCGAATAATTTTTAAAAATTGCATACTTTGTTGTTCTGACTAGATCGCCACTTATCCAGATAATTTTATCTGTCACGTAGTTTTTTCCATATGTGGAACTAACTGCCCTTATTGCTGGCCTTCATTGTTATTACCTTGTTCTTTATCTTGAACTTCAATATCACTTTGACTGATTCTTTCGGAAGTTCCTAACATTACTTCAACTTTCGCGCGAAATTGCCACCCACTTAAATTATCTATTGCCCAACCATCGTCTTCATCGGCAGAATATTCATCATTGAGCGTATTTGGATCAGGTGGTTTTATAAAAATTTCGTCGATATCTTCAGAAAAAAACATTTCTAGCGCTCTTTGAAGAGTCATACCTCCGCTTGAAGAAAGAAATTCATATAAATTAGTCAAAAATTCCCTAAATACATATTCTGAAAAAAATAAAGAACAAGCATTTACTGACCTAGTGTTGCATATATGGGACGCCTGTAAAAATGCTTTCAAAAAACTCATTAACTTAACCAAAAATTTTATTCATGATCATAAAATACAATATAAATTAATATTTAAAAACAATTGACACATATTATATACTTACACAAAACGGAGACTATGGCATTCGGACCTGTCCATATTTCACAAAAATTCTTTCTGTGATTCTTATTACAAAACTATTCCTGTTGTCGTTTGTAATCTCAAATGTCAAAGAGTAGACCTTTCTGTTAAAATATATATTACGATCTAGTGGATTAACTTGTTTCTTCAATTATAAAAATCTTGATTTGTAGATGTCTGTAATTGTTGCATATATGCAACGCTAGGTCATAATGGGTAATGGCAAATATTTTATATTAGTCCATTCAGTCTATTTGTGTTCTTTGTTGCTAGAAGTGAAAATGCAAATGCACATGACAATCAAATAAAAAATTTAAGTTTTTAAGTTGTTTACTAAGAGTTTTAATTTACCTTAGTAAAAAAAACCTGTTATATTTAGTTTATAAAATATTTTTTGCATTACCTATTCTCAATATGACATTTCATGAAAAAATATATATTTTAGTTTTTGAAATATAAATAAATTATATTTAGAGTAGAAATTTTTTTAACATATTTATAACTTCTCATATTAAATTAAATTTAATGTGTCTATTTTTGAGAATTCAGATTTTTAGACCATTTAATTTGTCTATTTCAATATCTTTCAGTCTTTCTAAGAAAATATAGCAATATAAAATATGTCACGGTGGCACTTAAAATTTAGGTGCACTAACAGTCAAAATGAAATGGTCAGCTTAGAGGGAATATTATCAAATTGAGTTAGTTTGCATTATATAAAAAATAATAATAGAGAAATAGAAAAATTATGTACCTAGGACTTATATAAGTACTTATAAGCCTGGATAGATCTCTCTAAAAAATGTATGAGCTATATCTTTCAAATACCGCTTACGGTTTTTTCCCTAAATGAATAAATAACTCGAAACAAACGTCAAAATAGCAGAAATGTCACGTTGCTAAACGTAAAGGAGTGAATAATTGATGTCATAGTAGATTCTCGTATGTTGAGAGCACGTCGCGATTCGCGTCACGGTCTTTGATCTGGGTCCGACCGCCCATGTCTGCGATGGCTTGTCGCGATCCGCTGACCCGCTTTCCGCAAACCGATCGATCTCATATCAAATTGTATAATTGAAAATCTTCTTTCAATCCCATGCTAATCGCGGTCTTCTTTAGAGTTGGAGCACTGTTCACATTGCTGTCAAAAAACTTTCGCGTAGTTTATATTCATTCTGTTGCATAGTTTATTTACTAAATTATTTATTGATTGGAATATTAATCCGGCAGTACGGCGATGTGGTTATCGTTAAGGTATTCGAATCGAAAGATCTCGAGTTCGAATCCCACCCAAGCTAAAAATATATGAATTATTACACCGCGCCTCGATGAGTCCGGACCCTGTACTGTAAATGAAATGAAATTCCTGTTGTACAGAGTAACGTTCTAAGAAGATAAATAAATGCTAAAATTTTATACTATCCTTTCTGTAGTTAATTAATAAGCATTGGTTTTATGCTTAACACGTTCGTTGTCTTATTATTTTTTTTATAATTTATTAACGTACATTAAAAATTCCTTTTGTTTTTGAATTAGCGCATTGTTTTATGAAAGTTCCATGGGCATGTCGATTGTTCTGCCTCATATATCGCATGTGATGTGCTATATATTTCGCTCATAGTATTATTTAGTATTTGAAGGTGAAGCATGTGATCTGTAACTAGTATCAGAACGATGATTTGCCTTGATCTCTTTGAAACGAAATATTATTCTTATTATGAATGAAACTTATTGTATACAATTTTGAAGCCAAAACTTCAACTAGATACTATTAATGTTATGTACAAATATTGAACGAAATTACAATCAAAATTTGAATTTATTTCTCAAAAATGCTTCCTACGATTTTAATTAAAAATTCTCTATGATTAAGAATATGGTCTTCTATAATATAGTAAAGTTTTATTCAATTTGAATTTACAGTTTTGGAGAAAAAAAATAAAATATGCAAAAAACGCTCAAAACAAGACTTTTTCGTGTATTTTTTGTTTTTTCTCCAAAACTGTAAATTCAAATTGGATAAAAATTTACTGTGTTATAGAAGACCATATTCTTAAATATACAATTTTTTTTAATCAAATCGTAGTTAGGATTTTTAAGAAAATCAGATCTAAAATTTTGATATCACGATCTCCTACACTTCAATTCCAATTTCTTTCTATTATAAAGATGAAACATTCTTGTCCATACACATATCAAAAAGCTGAATGTTCAGAGTTTTTGTAGTACTACTTGTTTCTTAATTTGGATAAGATGAAATATAGGATATGTTTTTTTTGAAATTTGAATTTGTTATTGCTATTTCGTGAAATTCTCATTTTTTACAAGTGGTTTGGGCTTTAACGTACACTCAGCGTTAATATGATCGGGAAGAATGACAGCTGTCATAATCATGTGTGTCAAGATTCACTACATGAAAATATATAACTATTTCATAATTTGTGGTTTGATATATATCTAGTTTTTGTTTTTCGTGTTGTATTATATTATAATATTCAAAGTCATGGGTACTTTATAATAAAATATTTTATCAGTTTTAGGAGAGCATACTAGTGGAACAGGATAATTTGAAATATTGGAATGTATTATTTATCTCGGAATAAACGATATTTTCAACATCAAAGTATTTAATTATACGGTTATAGAAAGGAATGCATTTCGAACATCAAACATTTCATCAAAATAAAATTTATAACTGGGCGAAAGGAATGTGATTTTATTATTTGGACACCTCAGGTTATAGAAGTAGAGACAATAAAAATTGATGAGGAGTTTGTTCAATGGATGTTTCCAATATTAAAGAAATTTTATGTAAAGGAAGTTGCTCCAGAAATAGTTGATTCACTAAAAGAAAGAAGCATGTCGATCAGGAATATGCCACAGAAACGTGGAAAGTAAGAAATTTTAAAAGAGTTCAAATAAACAGATTAATTCAGTGGGACACAAAATAGGGTTTTCTGGTGCATTTATGGGCATTGGAAAATATTTTGATGCATATAAATAATTTATTAAATGAAACATCTAATTCGTCATGACTAGAATATATTGATATATAAGTTAAACTGGCGTAATGGTGAATGCGAAAAATTGTATATAAAAAGCTATACCATATCAGAATCTATAGAAACAGTTAAAGTTTGATTTGTCTGTCAAATACTCTTCCTGACGTTCGTTAAAATCAAGGAATTTCTTTAGTTTACCTGCGGCAGAAAATGTTTTCCTGCTGCTCACGAGTGGCAGAAAAATTATATGACATAATAGGTAAATATTCCGGCGTTTGAAGAAAAAAATAGCATATTTTATGTGGAGTGAAAATGACGTTTTGTGCCTCATTTGTAGTTGACGGACGAGCGCACTAAAAGTATCACTTTAACTCCTTATAAAATAATATACTTTATATATGATTATGTATTATTGAAATAAAATTGTAAGTAAAATTTTTTATTTTTATATTATAACATCAAATAAAATATTATATTTTATTAAATTTTATTGAGGTTAAGATGGATCCAAAAATTATGTTATTCAAATTTTATTAAATTTTAGTTTTTGTGTTGTCATCATATAGAAATATTTCTTGCGATTTAAAATAATTTTCTTGAAAATCTTCACGTTTGTATAGTTTTTAAACACGCGCCAATACCCCTTCCACTATTCTATACAGATCCACATTCTTGTTACGACCACAAGAAACCTTACTTACGCAATAACAAATTGTTGGTTAACGAACTTCAGGCGGAATACTTCACCTTAAATACATATTCTTTTATTCAGATGACTACATGCATATGCTTGTTTAGCGAGAGAACAGATGAAATATTTCTTTTCCCGCGTATTCAAGCAAATCTGCCTACTACATTTTTATTCTTTTACTGAATAGAGTGTACTGCGAATTAGTATAAACTATAAGTTAATTCGATATTTTTAGGCTTATCTTAACTGAAAATGTGACTGATAATATCTTTCTTTTCCATTTTTATTATCAAATTTAAAATGTACTACCAACAATAATATTGCTTTAAATATATTTCATGGAATAACCGAACAATTCAATTTTGTACTTATTTAATAGTATTTTTTTTTATAATTTGTACGAGTAATTAATTTAATACACAGGGGCCGAATGAAGGTACTCTCGGGCCTGAGGCGCCAACAATTTTCGGGCACCTAGAATAATACATAAAACACCAGAAAATATAATTTATTTAATAAATTAAACAAATACAATTAAACTATAATATACAACTCGCTCTAATAATAGGTATATAAAATATAATAAATAAATATAATAGCTAACAGATATATTTTTGGCTTGCTTGTTTTTAAAGCAAAATCTTTTATAATATTATCCGCGTCGATATTGTCCATACTATCGCTCTTTACATATAACAAAAAAGCGCTTCTAGCTTAGTTTGCCCCACGGTTGATCTTCGATAATTTATACTCATTTCAATGCGGAAACGACTTCTCTGCAGAAGCATTTGATAATGGGATTATAAAATAAATTTCCATCAAGGTAATAATATTGGGGAGTGTGAACCTAGTAGACTGTGTAAGTGAAAAATTTTGATTCATGGTTAATCCGGCACTGTTACTAAAAAGCATTATCCTTTATAAAAGTTAACTATACGTAGAAGTATTGTTAGTAAAAGTGTTTGTTTCCGATATAAATGTTTATTAATAATACGAGTATATTATGTCAGGCAAAGTTACTAATATGAAAATACTGGTATTTAAACTAATAAAATATTTAATAGGAAAAATAATTCCAAACATTAGAAAAATTTTTATTTAATTTATCTTACCTAAATAATAATATCTTATATTATAATTCCAAGGCATGAGCCAAAAATATTACTTTCAACCCTTAATAAATTTTGCTATATAATAATTAATTCATTAGCTGAATTAGCAACAATTTGATTATACTGTTAACTTTATCACAAATTGCAGTATGTAAATTCACTTTATTTTGCAAGTTTTATTACTATTATTGTTTGTTTAAGCAATCATACTAATATTATGTAAGCACAGACCTACATAGATTTGTGTATCAGCATTTAGTAATATTACGAGTAGTATAATGTGCTTAATATAATTTCTGCACAATGCTTTGCAAAATGTTTCCACTGTGTTACTGGCGTACGCAGCCAACATAACAGTACCTGTCAGCGGGATACATAAACTTAATCAATCTCAACGGGTATCAGGAATTCTATACCAACTAATTTTCCAAATATGATTAAATTCAGTTATAAATAATTAAGCCGTTGACTAAAATTGTAACTCTATTTGATTTTATACCTTGTTTATTAAGTTTGGAATAGATAATTTTTGAGGTGGTAAATTTAAATTAATCAATTATTTAATCTCATTTACTTGAAAACCGCTACTGCCAACGTTGCTTTTGTTCTTTGTTTATTGGATAGGTACCTATGCTGTACAAAATAAATTTGATAGCTTGTTTTTTTTTTTTTAAATAGCATTAAAATAAACACTTAACAACAAAAATACGAAGGTGTATGTGTATATATGTTGAAACAATATTAATGTAAACATAATAAAAATCTGATCTTATTCATTTGATTCAGCGTCAGAAAATTTTCAAAAACCATATACACTTTTACGAAGAACGAGTTTGTTCTTTATTTATACAAATCGTTTCAAAACATCAGTTTGCGGTAACATAGAATTTTAATGTTGTCAACGACATTCTAGTTGATTGCATTCAATTCAGAAGTATCATTTAAGGTGCCAGTGTTTAAAAATTGAAATTTTTAGACTGCATTTAAAATCTTTTTGCTTGTAACTTTTGGTATATGTACAACTTTGTGATTTGTCGAATTCGAGCAGCGGAAAAAACAAAATGTGTTTCAAAACTGAGTCAAGTTCAATATTATACTTTTCACAAATTCTTCATTCAGCACTGTGGCTAATATTGCCCATATTTGACCTATATTTAACAGCTTTTAGATTTTAGGCCCGGTTAAACCTTAACCAATCGATCATAAAATTTGAAAAACAATTTATCTTCCTCTCTCTCTTATATATATATATATTTTTTTTTTGATGAAAATGTTTTGTCGGTTGTGAGGAACGAACCAGGGTACTTTGGATCCACAAGCATACAATCAACGTGCAATGACAGAAACAAATGAACAATTAATAATATTTTTGTTTGTTTGATTCATTATTATACGTCAATACAATTATTTTGTGAAAAAATTAATAAATAATCTTTATTAATCATAGCATGTTGATTTTTATGCGATTTTAACTAAATTAATGTCAATGTTTGTCAACAATTTAGTAATCTGAAGGTACTGAACTGTACAATCGTTGAATTCAGAAAAAAATTATGAATCCAATAAGCAAATAAAAAACAGGCTTCCATTTAAAATAAGAAAGTTAGACCACGTATTTTGGTAACCACTGGTCGAAAAAAATGTTTGTTAATAGTTTTGTAAAATGGCATTTCTTTGCTAATTTAACCAAGCTTGTAGATCTTATAGTTCTCGAGATAGCAATGGTGGCACAACTAAATTGAACATTCTGTAGATGGGGTAGGTGGTTCAGTGGTATCGAGTCGGCCTGTGGATCACGAGAACCCTGGTTCGATTCTCATAACCAACAAACATTATCCACATATATATATATATATATATATATATATATATATATATATATATATATATATATATATATATATATATATATATATATATATTTCAAATAATTCCATACTACATAATTGATTTAAGCTTAATAGAATAGGAAAATATATTTTGTTGAACCCGAACCAAACCTGAATACTTTTTTTTATCCTCTGAACCCAAAATTGTATCCATTTTTCTGCGATTTCCGATTTCTGATATGTTCTTTATTTATTTTGGGAATGTTTGCTTAAAACGTATCTTCCATCATTATTCCCATGCAAAATCATATATTCTCCAAGAGTGTGAAGCGTAAGCACAAGCAGAAGCCGTGCGCAGTTTATTAATAAGTTATCTTTCAAATCAGAGCAGGAGCAGGAAACGTGAAAGGCTCAATGGAACCTCGTTGCCGTTCCCTTCACTGGAAATGGCAGAACCTCGCACTATTTCAAATCTATTCCCCGGCGGATGAGTTATCACACTTTCTGTTTAGTTTAACAAGAGAGCTGGTTGTTGCGAGCGCAGATGAAGTTATGGAGAAAGATATTAAACGCGAGTTAATTTCCTTCGTGGGTTTGGAGCCGTGCCAACATGGCGTACTAAATCAGTTTTTTACCGCTTAAGGCATTCATTATGTCGGTGTTTGAGATTTTCATTTAAAATGTGAACGTAAACGATTACTGTTTTTAAACGAAACCTACTGTAGGTAATTGGTTGTTTATTCTGTACAAGTTTTTAATATTGATTTTTTTATATACTTTAGGTAAATATTATATTTATACTGATACGTACTGGCGTTTAATTAATACTTTATTATATGCGATATTTATTTAAATTGACATTTAAAAAAAAATATAGATTCTATAATGTAAGACTTAAATGGTCACCTAACTAATAAAAAAATGTTATTTTAATTAAAAAAGCAATAAATAGTGTATTTAGTTATTTGCTAATTTGCACAACATTTTTTGTATATGTTTGCTTTGTTCATTCTTGTGTTTCAGACAATTAAACTTTACACACACAGAACGTACGCCTTCTAAACTGAAGACCCTACATTCTATTTAAAATAGAAAATTCATTTTGGTAATGCTTTGATTAAAATGAATGTTATTTATCAATTTTCTGAAAGCTAACATTTCTTGATGACTCCGTATTTTTTTCAAAGGACGCATTTCACTCAAAAGTTGTTGCAATTCTGGGTAAAAGGTGAATTGAAATAACATGTATATCCAATAAATGTCAAAATGTGTAAAATATGGATTGAGCCATCTAAGCCATTGCTAAGTTATAACTTTCTACACATCGTTTTACAACTGGACCTAAAGTTTAAAGTAAGCGAGGTTTGGCATCACAAAATCTTGCTTGTGAGGCATATGCTCTATCTGCGGAACGTCGACTGTCCATAAATATAATTTGTCATTTATTGAGAAGATATTTTTAATTTAACAAAAAAATAATGTATTGAACTGTAACTATGGGGTACTTTAATAATAGAAAATGTTGAAGTGCAGATATATCGTTACTCATAATGTTATTGTTATATAGAAGAGTAAAAAACGTATATTAAAAAGTGAGGTTAGGTATTGTACACTTATTACGAGAAATTTTATATCGAATGAATTTTTATGTTTCATGTCAACTATAATGTGACAGTGACAGTGAACAAAAACTTAAAATAGAAATATAGTGGGAGCATTTGGCTTGAGCAAGTATTTATAAATAAATATTGATAGTTATATAACAAATACGTATCCAATTTTTGTGTATATAAAGCCTTGTTTCCACCTCTTAACATAGTCTTAGTTTTAGTTTTTCGACATAACCTTGAGAGTTTGTCATGTGTGAATACAGCTGAGCGTTTCCAGCTACTGTTTTAGTCTTAGGCTTTGTCTTTGTCGCTGCGCATAAACACAAAGTTTGCAGACTTTATACTTTCGACATAGTCTTTCGTCGCTGTTCTGTAAGAGAGAGTTAGCTGCGGTAATGATATCTCTGGTTATGCTGTCAATTCTATGCCGTATTTATCAAATGTCATTAGGTTTGTGTTGTAAATACGATAAATATAGACATTAGAATAAAAATAGGAACAATTTCAACTGTGAAAAAAATAAAAATTACTAGATTAATAGCAACAACAAAACTAACATGTTTAAAAAAAATTATTTGGTCGCTGTCATTTTAAAATTTATTTCTTTTCTTTGATTTTATATGTATAATTGCAATTTAAACATATTTTAATAATATAGAAATAAATTTTGAAATTTAAATTACTATATTTGAAATATTCTGGTTTGTCCAGTACAAAAATGTCTCCATTTTATCAAATTGTTTTGGAATTGTATAATGTAATTAAACTAGTGCTTAATTTTAATAGAACTTACTATTCCTTATTAATAATTTTATATAAAAAAAAAAAATATATCATCACGCCTTCTACCCATTACTGAGTGTGGCACTCTATCGAAGCAGATCTCGGTAAGTGATATATTTTTGCGCGTGAAGTGCGGTTACCAGTCGTCAAATCACGGCCCCCAAAGATGTTTGTGGTGGAGGAGCCACAGGGGTAGATTTTTTGAAATTATGAAAATTGTTTGTCGCCTGTGGGAATCGAACCAGGGTTCTCAGGATCCATAGACCGACTTCATACCACTGAGCTAACCACCCCATAAATATAATATATAATATTTTATATAATTTTTAAATAAATAAATAAATATATCATCATACCTTCTACCCATTACTGGGTGTGGCACTCTGCCGATGCAGATCTCGGTAAGTGATAATTTTGCGCGTGAAGTGCGGTTACCAGTCGTCAAATCACGGCCCCCAAAGATGTTAGTGGCGGAGGAGTACAGGGGTAGCTTTTTAAATTATGAAAATTGTTTGTCGCCTGTGGAAATCGAACCAGGGTTCTCAGGATTCACAGGCCGACTTCATACTACTGAGCTAGCCACCCCCTATAATAATTTTTAAAGTATTCCAAATAGTTTTCTACAATTATTTTCTCATTTAAGTGAACAAACCTTTACTGGAATATTGAATTAAGGTTATGTTTATGTTTAGAGCTGGAAATGGTTGGAATGAAACGTAGCTTTAGGCAGCGGTCTCAATGAACGAGTCGTGTCGTGTAGTGTAGTGTCGATTCGTGTTGTGTCGGTTAAAAATCGATGGTCCGGTCTCACTGATCGAATTGTATAGATCTTTTGGTGTCAAATACATTTCTCTTTTGCAAAGTAAAATATTGATAAGTAAAAAATTAAAGAATTTAGAATTAATTTATTTACAATTTAAATATAATAACTACATATTTGTCCACGTCTTTCGTTCTGTCAAATGGTTATCCAGAAATAATATTGAATCAAAATACGCCCACTTCTTTGTCTTTTTAGCGACAAAACTAGATGCTGCATAAATTTCTTGTCTCTTTGTTTTGTAAGTGCCTCTTAGCACTTGCCATTTACTTTTACATAATTTGGCTAAAATCAATAACATGTTTTAAGACAATTTCGTTAAATAAAATAATTGTAATCCTAAATAGGAATTATACTTACCATCCTTTTTTGACAGTGTTCTGAAATGTGTCGCCAACATTTGTCAATAATATTCTAATTTCAATACCCTGTCTTAAATTGATCATAAAATTTCGCTTGAGGTTCACTCTTTATCAATTAATTTGGTTAATTACAGTTCTACAATGAACTGTCATCAGATGATATAAATAATAATAAACATATGCACATAACGTGACACAAAACTTGACATCGAGCGGCATCGAGCGTCGAGTAAAATTCAAACCAACTTGAAAATCAAACAACTCGACGGCACTCGACACAAAACGATGGTTCAGTGCGACACCCACCATTACAATACACGTGTTTGAAATTTGCTCGATAGCACACGATTGATGGTACTCGATCAGTGAAACCGCTGCCTAATGTATAAAAATAAATATACTTATATCTGCGTGCTTATTGTACTTATATGATAATTTTTTCCTGGCAAATTCATAAAACGAATGATTCGCTAATATCATTTCTAATTCCAACTCCGTTTATAGTTCACAAAAATACTAGATAATTATAGTACCAAGTGAGGACGGTAAAAATACAACCTAATATGCGGTATGAAACACTAACTATAACTCTGAATGTATTATCAATCTTATTTTGTTTTGTAAATAGCTCCATTCATTCAATCCGGAATAAAATTAGGGTTACATAATACCAAATTTAATCCTCTTTATGAATCTTCTTGTTAGAAATTTAATCCAAATTACAACTTTGACCTAAATCTAATTTATTTTATAAAATATCGTTTTCTCCGGAGAATATGGAAGAATTTCTTTTTAGTAAACATATTTAATTAAAGAACAGTAGATTAATCCAGTTTGTCAACGTCAGGCGCAGTACACATCATTACAGCCTACTTTATCAGGAACTGCACTCTGCACGATATATTTAAAAGTCACATACTGCTTCCGCTACAGCCTTACAGCCTGTGAAACATTTGTTTTAATCCTGCACTGATTAATTGCTGTTGTAGTTGAAAAGTTGCACACAGAAATGATTCACTCATTGAAGACAAATTATTCTAATGACATAATGACTTATTGATTTAATACAATTTATTTACATTTAAGTCAGTTAAATGTTCATATATTTAAAATTAGTACTCTGGTCTATAAAAAAATTTAGTAATTCAAAATAAAATGTGAATGACAATAAATTTTATAAAAATCTAAGATAATAAACTGAAGTAGTCTACAAAAATGCTATGTAATTAGACTAAATAGACTGAAATAGATCATATTTCGTCAAATATTTCCTACGAATCCTGAACACAAATATTTGCCTAAATTCAATTCAATAATTAACATTTGGATAAAACATTCAGAACTCATTTTTAATAATTGATCATGACAGAACTCAAGATATATAAATATCAAAATATTTCAAAATTTCGTAGGTATTTTCAAAACGCTACTTATTTATTACCTACGTTTCTATATTCAACTGCAAAATTAAATCTTATGCGGGTAGAATTATAGTATTTAGAGTATTTTTGGGTATTTATCTGATTGTATTGTTGTTTGTTATAGTGAGGCAGTAGGTCGGTCGCAGTAGTGCAACCGGTGGAGTTATCGTTCCTTGTCCGATGAGCTGCGCGGCGGCCGGCGCGCGTCCGAGCCGGCGAGCGGGGCCATGCGCGAGGTAGGCGCCGCCCTGCCCCAGCACCTGGACACCCTCCACCACGGACAACGCCTCGTCATAGATGACCACCTCCTCCTCCTCGCACCAGAGGGTAAGTCATAAAAAACACACATCAGTCTATATTCAAGTGAAAATTAAACCATACTTGGTGGTATATTTAGGACCCAATTTAATTGGTAAATATTATATAGGATGTTTCTAAATTTATGCAAATATTTATTTGGTATATTGATTACGCAACAAAATATTTATTTTTGAAATGAGCATAATGAAGTGCAATTTACTCGAAGTAAACATTTTTGCTACCATTGGTATGGTCTTTATGCTTAATAATATTAATAATTATATTTATATTTGCTGTTGGGTAATGAATAATTTAATTATTTGATATATTGCGTCATGTTTTCGTTTTCTTATTGAAAGTGATACTGTGTCTTTCCCATTGCATACTTACATACTTTCGTACATACCATCACTCTATGTCCCATAATTAGAGGCAGCACGAACCCTAGAATCATTCATAAATCATCAGATTCATTTAATAATTAGTTATAGTTAAACATTATTATCCTAACAACCTCGGTTTCCTTCATATAAGCTCATTTATTCATCATACTCTGAATCATTCATCATACAACAAATCTTCAATCGCCCATCCAATCACTTTTATACACCTTTATTACTATTTCTTTCAGCATATGTTTCACATGCTATGTGTATATATATATGTATATATATATATATATATATATATATATATATATATATATATATATATATATATATATATATATACCGTGTGTCCCACGTAAATGATGGCATAGGCAGATAACATCTAAAATCAGTTTTTTATAAATAAAAAGTGTCTCGCAAAGAATTATGGGACCAAATTTAATATCATAATATTGCCAGTATCCCTACATCTTATTTAATACAGATTATTTGATTTTGATAACGTAATTTAATGATTTATAAATATGTAAGGTGGATCCAAACAATTATTAAAATAGAATAAATAAAAGGCTTCAGGAATCTAATATTTATTTTTTTAAATATTTATTTTAAAAGGACGTAAATCTAAAATATATAATACAATAATAATAATATAAAACTAATAAATAATACAAAATGTCAAACAAACCTCAATAAATGTAAAAAATAACATGAATAAAATATCATAAATAAAATAAAATATGTCAAAAAATCTAGATACTTATAAATAACAAAAATAGAAAATATATGAAAAAACAAAAAAACAAAAAATATGAAATAAAAAATAACCAAATTAAATTTCTAAATTTCCTAAAAAAAATTGAGCATATTTTAAATTATTATAGGCATCAGTTTTATAGTTAACAGAAACATCAAAATGTAAATTTATATGTAAGGTTTCTAAAATAAATCTGTGAAATTTATTTTCCATAACATCAATAATTTTAGCTCCATCAGGAGACTGTACACATTTTTGATTTCTTTGTCAGTGTCATTATTTATTATTTATATTAAATAAAATTTGTGAAACTGCATTTATTCTAGAGTGCAAAATAATAAGCATTTATTACTTTTCAAATATCAAGAAGCAGCGTCATAACCTTATAACATGGCAAGGCCGAAATGAATGAGGCACTTTCTTGCCTTCGGTTTTTGTAAACCTCGCGTCACACATTACACTACATTCAAAATCTTAAATTAATAATAAAACTGACACCCATTAAATTCGTATTTCAAAAACTAATTAAAAGTGGTACATTTTTAGTAAAGCAAGTCTATAGTCTGGAGCGTAGCGAATGTTTTAGAACCTGCGAGTAATTAAAGATGCTTTACGTATGTGTATTTTACAATATTTTATCTACGGCCGAAGACGTTAGCAAGAATATCCAGATTATTAACACAAATGTCATCCTTGAGTACTGAAAATTGAGCTATAGTTGTTTGTGTACCTAGAGTAGAAAGTAGTCTATTGCCGCTTGCGCATGAAGATTGTTGATTGAGGCACAGCGCACAGCTGAGAGCAACAAGGGCACTTTCTGTTCGAGGTGCATACAATTTTTTCCCACAACTGTGTGATTTTTTTGTTATTACGTAACTACTTTTGCCTTGGTTTCGGGTGGAAAGGAGACTAATGCAGACCAAGTGCGTTTCTGTAAACGAAAAGTAATTTGTACTTTACGAAACTATCAAAACAAAAATTTAACTGAGATCGATTTAAATTGTTGTTTATAACACGTGTCGAAAAAAGTTAAGTGCACGTGCACGTAATAAGCCTTTTTCTGCACTTGTTAAAAAATAAATATTTTACGGTCAAGTTAGATTTCTTACATCTGCCATTTTAACTTAATTTTACTTCTAAAATAATTAATAAGACTTTACATTTTTTTGTTTAAATCTGCTGTTGTAGAAAAATAATATTATGTGGTTTATTTTATAAACTGTTTAGGTACTCCTTTTTTACTCGTAATTAAAACGACGTTTATAATTCTTGTTATATAATATGCTATTAACCAATAGTTTCTGAGCCACTCGTGGTTAATGAAATCTTGTTATGAAACAGTAATTTTTCGAATTTAAAACAGTCAACTAAAATCAATTTTACACACGGTCGTAGATAATAGTTATCTTTATAACAAGTGCCGAAAAAGGCTTGTTACGTGCCAGTGCAGAATTTAATCTGCACGAGCACTTAACCTTTTTTGGTACGTATTACACGAGAACGATGTTTTACGGCGTTGCTATGGTTTGTTTGTTGATTGCTTGCACATTGTTCTACGTTATTTCAAAATATTTCACTAATATCAAGATAATTTCTTCAATATCATCTAGATTGGAATACTACACTGAGTGATTCTTCTTTATCATATACACCTCCAAAGGTAATTATTGGATCTATTCTAGACAATGACAATCAACCTGCTGCTGATACTTCTAAAACCTCCGAAATTGTTGTCAATAATATTTCTGTTAATAATATGAACAAATACGGAAGAAATCAATGTTTCTTTAGATAGTATAACAGTTTCCACTTCAAATTATGTCAATATAAGCAACTGTAACAACGTGTTATTAATATACACAAACAATCAATATTATGTATTTCACTTACTCTTTAAATAAAACCATATATTTTACTTTGTTCTATTATTTTGATTAATTATCGTAATGATATACTTGGGTTCTTGTCTGCTCAATGTAATGTTTACTGCAGTTTAAGGTTATGTTTATAAACGTCAAAATATATCACTGCATATTTCTTCTTCTTCCATAAGCGTATGTGCTTAAAATATGAAATTCCGTGCTTGGCGCGATATTTAAATTGCTCTCACTTATATTTTCTTTTGACAATTGCGGAAAGTACAAATTACTTTCAGCACTAGTGTTTCTTTGCTTACAGAAACGCACTAACCAAGACAGTAATAATTACGTAATAGCAAAGAAATCGCACAGTTGTATGGCTATAGACTGTAAAACACATGTCTGTACTTTATTTATACAATTTAACCTTACATAAAACTTCAAACGTCATTCAAAATAAGGAAAGTGCAATTTCGTTTTCATTTCGTTGACGATTGTGAAAATATGACTTCATTATAAATGTTTTTTGTTCCTAAGTAAATATTTCACAAAAATAAATTTCTGTTTCACTTTAATTTATGTCAAATAAATTATGACTTTTAAGGTTAAATTGTATGAATAAAGTACACATGCGTTTCACAGCCCATAGCCACTCAGGACTACAAGACTTATTGAACACCTGTTAGTTCATAATGAGTATCTAGCTATGATGTGTAATGACTCCCCCTTCACTAATATCTTTGAAGGCCATGAGTTGACGGCTAGTAACCACACTTCACGCGCAAATTATATCACTTATCGAGATTTTCTACGGCAGAGTGCCACACTCGGTAATGGGAAGAAGGCATCAATCATCACGCCTATTTATTTATTTATTTATTTTATTTTGTTTCCCATAGCGCGTAACCGATAAATAGAATTTCATTATATTTAACAAAAATTACACCTCCGCTAACTTCTTTGAATGCCGTGATTTGTCGAGTGGTAACAGCACTACATGCACAAAACATATCGTTTATGGAGATCTGCAACATTCAGTAAGGAATTCAGAATACAAATATCAACTGCGAATGCAAATGACTAGTTCATTTTTTAATATAATCATCCATTCAAACTACTATAATTATAGTCCAAATAATACTGTAATAAAAGCACGCAATGTCCGCGAACAACATTAAATTTCCATACCACCGATAACAATTTCTACCCCTGAGAAATACCTACTTGTCTAATTAGATACCGACCGGGTCCTCTCTACCCGTACGGCGCCGTTGCCGGTGCATAGTTGCCAAATTAACCCGCGAAGCGGATAGTTGGAGCACCCGAGGCATCGCCGCCCGAGCTCGGAATCTGCGTTGCGGTGCGGACCCCACTGAGGCGATGACACGTTCGAGACCTGCACTGCAAGGGATAACAGGATAATTGGACTAACGTTTGATAAAATATGATAGTGGTGATAAAATGGAATGTCATTCGAACATTCAATGCAATTTACATACAAGTTTAAAATAATCGTATCATTTCATTTGTTAACGCCATCTTAATCGCATTAAAAAATAATTTATAAAAAAACTGACAGAATTTCTACAATAAAAAAAAATTAATACGCCTGTAAAGCGAAGTTATATTTTATTGGAAATTTATTTGATGGAAATTGACAGAATTTGTATGTTATTCGACAAAGGTAAAGAGGAATCTCCTCCAACTAAAAATAAATAAACATGACACTTTCTGTAAAATTTGTATTCCAGTTTTTATTTCATTATAAAACAAATAACAAATGTTCTATAAAAAAATTATTGAATTCCATGTTACGGCACACTAAACCTGTGTCTTCTTTAGGAAATATTATATTGTGTAACTAGTAGAAACGCTGCTGGAAAATTGTGGGACGAGCCGTAGGCGAGTCCAGCAACCACCAGGAGTCCGGGAATACACTTTTCCTACATGTTACATATACTTTTTTTTTTCGACCTGTTTATATTCAATAATTAGTTATTTTATATCTTATTTATACGTCAGACAACCAACCAGACATAAAATTATTGCGTTGTTTTGATAACAATAACTGAGGATAGCGTAACCATGTTTTTTTTTGTTTATTTTCAAATCTTATTTGATAATCTATGAAATTTATATTTTAGTGAACTAAACTTACGAGATATGGCTAGTGATAGTGATTTATAGATATCTCTCCCAACCCCAGATGTACTGAAAGCAACTAATTCAGCGACAGTGAATTTGCTTACACCGAAATCAATTGAAAAATATAAAAAGGCATATAAAGGGTTTATGTATTTTCGTGAAGTGAAATACACAGTATCATTTTTTGAAAATGTCGTCATTGTGAACTTCACGGAATTATCTACAAATTGTACGATAAATGTAAGTATTATTCATAATAAATAAATAAATATGACTGTGCTTTTTTTAAATAAACCGTACTATACGGAAAAACTTTGTCAGCGGCCGGAAAAAATATTTCCGGACTGTTATTTTTCGTAGCCTAGCAACGACACTATAATAATATGCACTTTGCGGACACAAAACACAACGGAATGAAGTCAGTTTTCGTACGCTCGAAAAAAAAATTAAATCAACAAATAAGTGAATTTATTGCAAATATTATATTTCTGTACATTTTTCGAATAATATAGTATCTTTGGAGTAAAATTTAATAGAAGCGCAAGAAGTGACAATCCTCTTGAAAATGTGTAGTCGTCATCAGAAAGTTTTTTCTTTGGACTGCAGTGTTCAAATTTTTCTGGTTACATTCCTTCTTCTTGCTGAAAAATAATTCTACTGCTTCACTTGACTTGAGTAAAGAAAGTGACGTATTATTATTTTTTCTTTTCGAAGCCCTTTCAAAGTATTTAAAAATTACTACCTATAACAAAAAGTCATATCACATATATGAAACTTTTAGCAAGCCGTGGTATACTTTTCCAGAAAAAAAAAATATGTGAACCTTGTCGTAAAAAAAGTATACATATCACAATGTCAATATTCCATCAAAACTTCTTTAAATGCGACAGCAGGGTTAATACTATTTTCATCCAATAACTGATTATTTCCATTAGTGTAAAAAGTGAGTTCAAATTATTTGCCTTAAATCACAAAATAGGTGTTTCGCAATTATAATGAAAAGTGGAAATCAGGTCATAATAATCTTGCAATTAAAATATACTAGATTCGTTGATTAATAATTTAAATGTCACAATAAAATCTCATTAATTAGTAATTACAATTGCTGAGTTAAATAACTTGTTTTTGATTGTTTCTTTTTTCTGTTATTACAAATTATACTACTGCTTTTTCTATAAGAAAATCATGGTTTCTCACTGAGTATCATTGTTTTGAGATGCATATTTACAGATTATTTTAGCAGTTAGTCTTACTCTTACTAATATCTGCTAGCACCCATCTGGCTGCAATAATTATTATGAAAATTTGTAAATATGTAATCTACAAGTACCTACAATTACAGCACTGTTATAATTAAATAATAATAATAATAATAATAACAACAATATTATATATATACAGCCTATTCAATTTAGTTGTGCCACCATTGCTAACTCGAGAATTATAAGCGCGGTTGAATTAGCAAAGAAATACCATTTTGTAAGTCTATTACAAAACTATTAACAACACTTTTTTTGACCCGTGGTAGGTAAATATGGGGTGCAACTTTCTTATTTTAAATTGGAACATATATTTTTTTATTTGCTTGTACAATTCAATATTTTTTTCTGAATTTAATGACTATAAAGTTCAGTACTCTTACATTACAAAATTTTTGACAAAAATTGACATTAATTTAATTTAAATCGCAGAGTGCTATGACAGAAACAGATGACTAATAAAATTTATTTATTCTTTTCACAAAAGTTGTATTGATATATAATAATAAACAAACAAACAAAAATATTATGATTTGTTCATTTGTTTTTGTCATAGCATGCTAATTTTTATGCGATTTTAATTAAATTAATGTCAATTTAATATGCAATTTTATAAAAAAAATTGTAATGTGAGGGTATTGAACTTTATAGTCGTTGAATTCAGAAAAAAAACTGAATCTAATAAGTGAATAAAAAATAGGTTTCCATTTAAAATAAGAAAGTTGCAGTCCGCAATTTGAGAACTACTGGTCGAAAAAAAAAGTGTGTGTGTGTGTGTGTGTGAGAGAGGGTGTATGCGTGTATGCGTATGTATGAATGTATAAATAAAATTATCTATTTAAAAAAAATGGGCTTGAGTTTTTAGGTGTATGTTTTGTGGATGTTCGAGTAGAGTACCTACAAGGGTAAGCAAAGCGAACATCGGCAATTTATGAGAAAACAATTTTTTCTGAAAAACAACAATATATATTTTTACTGACATTTTAAAATTATGACAGCGCACTAATAAATGAAATACGTGTTTGTTTTCTTGAGTAATATTGAAAACGTAAATGCCATAAGTAAAATCAATATATACCCTGTATCTAGAACACAATTCGTTTCTTATAAAGTATAGATGCATTTCTTTTGAAGTGAAATGAAGGCACTAGGTAATTATGCACATGGCATTCTAATTTAACGTGAGTTAATTAATGTAGAATTTATAACAACACTATCCAGTATACACTTATCTGAAGTAACCCGTATCTTATATTGAAACTTGCACAAAACTTTGCGTTAAGATACGGAAGATGGTAGATCACGGAATTATTTTCCTTTTGCTTTACTAGTAATTCTCATTAAAAAGTACATACTAGTTCTATTCGAGCTTTTGCAAGCATGAGCTTTTAGACCAATTCCTCTGTAAATCTTAAAGCAGCTTAAGTTACAATTCATTTCACGAGGAGATTAAATTCTCGTGCTAGATTGGTATTTTAATTTTTAACCTCATGAAACATGAAACTTGTATGGGTGGTGCATGAACACAAAGTGAATAATGAATCAACTTTCAATATTAAATACAAATTTTAAATGAATTTTAAATAACTTACGACTACAAACATATATTTAAATATACCAAAGTGAAAATAATAGAAATAAATGTTAAAATTGTTATTTTCCGTATTTGAAATACAAATTAATTATTTTTATTTTATATTATCTTTTAGTTAATAATTCAGTAAAACAATCAAACATTACAACCGAATCTAAAGATTGTTTACCAATTTTTGAATGTGAATATTATCAATTTACGGTATGATAGAATATAATATTTATTTATCTTGTAAGATCTACATGCATATTTACGTTGCAGAACTCATTAGATGACATTGTAGTATTTGTAGATGATGTTGAGTACTGATTTTGGTTATTATAATTTTTTTTTTTTATAGTAACAAACTTAAAATTCGGATCAAATTCTTTTTGTAGATGAAGTAAACCAATATGACATATCTGTATTAACTTAAAATTATGAGTATAAGCATTGAGCTCTAGTTATAGTATATTAAATAGACATTCAATAAATTTATTATTATATCAGTGTGTTCTAGGCATACTTTAGTCGCGAATTGAAGTTATATAAGAATAATAAAAAATAGCTTAGTCTAACTTGATCAGTAATTCAGTTTACATTACATTTATTTGTGTATGTTTCTAATTACTAACAAAGGAGGTTTGTTAAAAAAAAATTGACTTTATATTTTCCTCGAAAAATATTTATTTATTTATCAATACCTATTTTGTCCTCTGAAAGTAATCCTCCTCAGATATAATACAATTGTGCCAGCGCTTTTTCCAATCCTCAAAGCACTTCTGATATGCGCTTTTTGGTATGGCCTTAAGCTCTTTCAGCGATGCGGTCTTTATCTCCTCAATCGTGGTAAAACACCGTCCTTTCATGGATCTTTTCAGTTTTTGGAATAAGAAAAAAGTTGCAGGGGGCCAAGTCCGGTGAATACGGCGGCTGAGGCGTGATAACGTTGTTGTTTTGGCCAATAAATCACAAACAAGCAATGATGTGTGTGCAGGTGCATTATCGTGATGCAAAAGCCATGAATTGTTTTTCCGCAAATCCGGGCGTTTTACATGGCATGAACCAACTGATATGCTGACATCCTCAGAAACTTCTCTTATAGTGATTCGACGATTCTTCATAACAATTTTCTTCATCGCTTCAACGTTTCTTCTTGACCTTCTGTGAAGAGCTTGTACCACTTATAAACAGTTTTTTTGCTCAAAGTAGACTCGCCAAATACCACAGTCAACATTTCAAGTGCGTTGGAGTACTTAATTTTATTTTTCACACAAAATTTAATACAGATTCTTTGATATATTTTTTTCAATTGCAAATAATCGCCAATCACACCAAAATACGTCTAACCTTTATATCTGTCAAATTCAAAATAGCTGATCATGTCAACATATGTTGGGAACATGTGTACCAACGTAACAAATAAAAAATTGAGAATGTAATATAAGTAACCCCCGAAATTTGAAAAGTCATCTTTTTTTGAACAAACCTTGTACACGCACAAAAAGTGTAAATTACAATGATAGTTATTATTTCGTGGTAAGCATAAGTAGTTTATTAGACATAGTTTACAGAACACTATACTTTCATTTTCTCTATATTAAGAGTTTAATAATATAAGTATCAAAATGTATTTGTGGAAACAAGGTTTGTATTTGTCTCACAATAAGCAAATATTCCGAAAACCGCAAGGCATGCCAGAGCGCGCTATCTGTACGCGAAACCTCTCTACGCTGCTGCGCTGTTTTTTGATAACTTCGATCTCAGTAGCCTACTTCAGAATCAGATAGGCTGAAGACTGAAATTCTCATCGTTTAGAAGTTTTCCTTTGTGCCAATGTGAAACGCGATTCACTTCAAACAGATAAGTCGTTTTCAACTTTCAAATAAATCCGCTGGAAATTGGAAATTTTCACGGATTTAGCGCGAGCCTGCTGTGAAATGATTAATTTCGAAACAATGTTATGAAGGAATAATCCCAATATTTTTAATTTTAGCGAATGAGAAGATAAATTACGAATTAATTGTGTGAGCGATTGTTTTGTATATTGTTCTTTTTTATAATTTATTTACACACGAAACGGACATGCTGCAATTTACTGTTCTCGATAACAATATAATTTACGTCAGTAATTTGTGGTTGTAGTTTATTGTGAAAAAATAATGGAATATTTGTTATTAATTTCTGGCTTAAATTTCTTTCATAACACTGACAGCATCATAATCGATATTAATTAAACTCAACAACGTTAACTAACATCAAACGTTAATATGAAAATAAAAGCAAATAATGACCGAATTTTACCTACTGTTGGCGATATTTTAAAAATCATTATACTGCATGGTGCCATTGGGAATATTGTATTTATACTTATATTTTTAAAATTAATAAATAAATGTTAGGAAGGATAATTTGGGCGAATTAAATACAGCGGCAATATTTATAATTAATCTAAGTAAACTTACTTACA
Organism: Pterostichus madidus; assembly: GCA_911728475.2. Lineage (NCBI taxonomy): Eukaryota > Metazoa > Arthropoda > Insecta > Coleoptera > Carabidae > Pterostichus > Pterostichus madidus. The sequence continues at coordinate 21,263,646 of OU452308.1, read as the reverse complement.
TAAAATGCGACCCATTTAAATTGAAAGAATTACCTGTTAACAACGATCTTCATACACACCCGGCCACGTCCATAACAAGCGCACACAATTGGACCATATCCACAATACTATCATCTAATACAACTCATATATACATGAAATATTCAGCTCTAAAACTATCCTGAACATTTCTGGAAGCTCTAACAAATATTAACACGATATTTAACTATCTCAATTATTATTCATTGCGTAAATACTTAGTTGTGTTTTAAGAAAAGGGGATAACAAGGACGAGCTAATGAACAAAATTAATGACATAAAATAAAAGTGACTATAACATAAATGTAACATTACTTGCTTTTAAAGTTTAAAATAGCTTTAATATATTATGCAATCGCATTTGCAATGATGCAAACATATCGGTAGGTTTAATTTGTTTTCATTTAAAAAGAAACAATGGGGATACACGGTGAACCAACCAAAAACAACAATGGCAACAGACTTATAGACTTTTGTATAGTAAATGATTTGATAATACTAAACACGTTTTATGAACACAAGGAAATACATAAATACACACGAGAAGTTAAAAGCAGGAAAGAAAAATCCTTACTAGATTATTTCTTAACCAACAGAACACAAAGAAGAAATGTGAATGATGTAAGAGTTAAAAGAGGAAGTGAAATAGGAAGTGACCATTTCTTGACGATAGCGAAAATCAAAGAGAGAGAAGAGACAAAACAAAATCAGAAAGAACATAGGAAAAGAATGGACATTATTAAACCCAGAATAGACAAATTAAAGGAAATAAAAACAAGAGAGAAATACCAGGAAAATGTAAGAGAAATAATAAACAGATCAAGAAAGCCAGATGTAAATAGTGTGGATGAAATGTGGAACACATTTAAATACATCATAAGGGAGGCAACAGAGAGAGCATGCGGCATAATAAAAAATAAACGGAATAACAAACAAACCAACTGGTGGAATGAGGAAATAAAATTAGAAGTAAAAAATAAAAAACAGAAATGGAAGAAATTCCTCAGCACGAAGAAGGAAGAAGACTATGAAAGCTACAAAAAACAGAGGAAAGAAGTGAAAGAAATCATACAAAAAACAAAGGCAAAATCTTGGGAAGATTTCGGAAACACATTGGAGGAAAACTTCAAAGATAATCAAAAACTGTTACATAGAACACTGAAAAACTGCAAAAAAGGAAAACAAATAATTCTAAAGCAAGTGGTAGACAAACAGGGAAAAATAATAAGAGGAAACAACGAAATAATGGAGAGATGGAAAGAACATTTCGAGAAATTATTAGAAGACAACCCGGTCTACGATGGAGACGACGAAGAAGAGGTACAACAAGACAATAACATCAGAAACAACAGCGAAGCAGAAGACATAACAGAAGACGAAGTGAAAGCAGTTATCGACAAACTGAGAAATGGAAAGGCCCCAGGACATGACATGATAAAATCGGAACAATTGAAATATATGGGAGAAGAAGCAGAACAAATACTCAGGGAAATGCTCAACAGAATTTGGAAAATCGGAAGAATACCAAAAGATTGGGAAAAAGCGGTAATATTCCCTATACATAAGAAAGGGGACAGTAAGAAGTGCAGCAATTATAGAGGAATATCACTACTATGCACAACAGCCAAGGTATATGAAGCAATAATAGAGAAAAAACTTAGACAAGAAATCGAACCAAAAATGGAAAAAGCTCAAAGCGGTTTCAGAAAGGGACATTCTACACAGGACCACATATTCACAATCAGGAAGCTCATAGAAACAACGATAAGACAAGACAGTAAACTTTTTATAACATTTGTAGACTTAGAGAAAGCTTTTGATAGAGTCCCAAGAAGATTGATGTGGAAAATACTGAGGAAAAGACAAATCAGTGGAAAATTAGTAGAAGCCATTAAAAGTATATATAATAACACATCCAACTACATAAGAACTGGAAAAGAAAAGTCAGAAGAATTTACTACCACGCAAGGATTGAGACAAGGAGGAGCTCTAAGTCCCCTACTATTCATAATATTTCTGGATGATATCCTAAAGAACATTAAAGATAAAACAAAGAAAATGGAAATAGGATACCACAAGCTAAATAGAACAATGATATCAGAATGTGCCTTTGCAGATGACTTAGCAATAATAACAAAAAATGAAAAAGACATGCAAGAGAACCTAAATATTTGGCACGAAGAACTAAGAAAACACAACATGACAATAAACATAGAAAAAACAAAAGTAATGGCGATAGGAAAGGTTGACACAACAACAACAAGAGAAATAGAACAAGTGAAAAACTATACTTACTTGGGAGTATACATAAATAATAGAGGGAACTTGGAGCAAGAAATCAATAGAAGAATACAAGCAGCCAACAAAAGCTACTATGCAATGAACAAGGTAGTACTAAACAATAAGCAAATATAAAAAAAAACTAAAATGACATTATCAAAGACAGTATATAGACCCACATTAACCTATGGCAGCGAAACTTGGGTGATAAACCAGGGAAGTAAAAGTAAAATACAGGCAGCAGAAATGAGATTCCTAAGAAGAGTAGAAAGAGTTACAAGACTAGACAAAATAAGAAATGAAACGATACGGAACAGTCTACTAATTGAAAGCATCCAAAATACAATAGAAAAGAAACAACTGGCGTGGTACGGACATTTAATAAGAATGACAGAAGAACACCAAACCAAGCAAGTTTGGAACGCAAGAATAGCAAAAAAAAATAAAAGAGGTAGACCAATGAAGACATGGGAAAACAACATAGAAGAAATACTAAGCAGAAACAATATCAGTGGACACGAGGCAAAGAGGAAAGCGAAGAACAGAAAAGAATGGAAAGAACTAATAAATAATTTAAAATAAAGACAATAATAATCTCGACACCCGAAAGGGTATAAGAGGATTTAAAATGATAATAATAATAATAATTAAAAATTCGCATGTTACGGTAATTGAATGAAACATTTAAAATAGGTTCTCAAAATACAAAATTATTTAAATTATATATAAACAAAAAGTTGTAGCCTATAAATATATAATAATTTTATGAGAAAAAAATAAAACAATAACGCTTGAATAGTACATAAGTACATACTGGCTCGTTTACTATTTATAGATCTCTTACTTTAACCAAAAAATGAAAATATCAGTTGTTACCGAAAGCTTTGTAATTTTTCATTTATTTATATTATAATTACCAGCGTATTTAAATCCCCGCGGTGCAAGGAGGCTTGATAAGTTTTAGGGGCTCATATCGTGATGTATTTTGCGCGTGAAGTGGCAGTTTTCATTTACCAGGCTTGAGAAACTCAAGAAAACTAATTTCTGGCTTCTTTTTAGCCCAAGAATTAAACTCCGGAACACAACAATACATATTACTCATTGTTAAGAAGAATATATTTCAATAAATTTAAATATTTTCATAAAAATAAAAAAAAGAAATAAAAATCGTAAAACTAGGTAAACTCACTGAAAAACCCTGAAAATAATACCTGGTAAAATGGTTTCGAATTTATCCACCAGATGGTGAGCGCTAAGTTGGCATCGCCAATAATGTTATGTCATATGTACCTACTTTGTTTTGTTTTCGCGTCTCATTTTCAGCTTTTATGTAATAAAAAGAATAAAAGTTATAACTGTAATTTAAATCCGGTCTCAAATACCCAAAATTTGCTAAAATAACAAAGTTAATGCATTTTTTAATTATTCAAGTTCATCGTTTATCTCTTACAAATACCATGATGCCAGACTAATGAACAATCCGGCAACAGTGTCGCCGTTACTGCGACATAAGTGCGTCAGGGTTAGTTATCAGTTTCATACAAATCCCAGGGCTGGGTGGCGTTGTAATTACGCTGCATATTCATTAGCGGCGCCGCGTGCTCTGCGACACAGCGGCCTTGACTCGAGACGCGCTCGGGCGGGCTCATCTCCAGCTGATGAGTACATCCTTCATCGCACGTACACAGTTCACAGTACACAGGAATGTTGATTAGGGTACCGGTGGACTAACTACAGACTGGCCTTTAAATATTTGTTGAACTAACTATATTAAAAGTGACAATTTCAAATAATATAATTACTACCTGTTTTCCAAATTTTATACTTACATCTTATAATAACCGTAGTTTAAAATAAATATTAAATTAAATGATTGCCATTGAATTAATTTTTAAATCTAACGGTTCTTTACATATTTAAATGAGAAACTAAAAATTTGAAATACTTAAACTGTAAGGTATTATTATAACAAACAAGAAACAATGGGATCATGCCTTCTATACAAATGAATGAAGCAAAGAAATAGGAACAATATTGTTTTCGAAAAATTAATATATATTTTTAATACATGATTACGGAGCAGGATAGCCTAAGGATGAAAGTAACATTGTGTTATGTGCCTTGTATAGATATAAATATTTTTGATTAGAGACTTTTTATGTAAAATTAAAATAAATATTAAAATTATACTGTTTGATATATTTTCCATTCGTTGTTAATCTTGTACGAAAAATGCATAAAAAGCACACATAGGTATTCATTAAAAAAATTCCGGGAAAATGCAAATCTACAAATTAATGTATTTGACGCGCATGCATTTTTTGTTTTAATCCCATTTTACACTATTTGCAATCATATACCGACGAATATAATATATTATGCCTAAATCTGAAAATACGGGTAAACCTAGGAGAGTCTACATTATTTTGCATCAATAACGTGGCTAGTACTACAACATTCGTTGTTGCAGGATGGTTTTAACAACTCTTAATTATTTTCATACAGACATACATACATACATATCTTCACGCTATATCCCAACAAATGGGGTAGCACGAACCCTAAAATCACTCACAAAACATTCACACATCACACTCATCAAACAATCAGCCCTCGTCAAACATTTTCATCCAAACAAACCACCCTCATTTCAACCACATTCATAGATCACTCCATATAAACTCATTCATTTATTACACTCGAAATCATTATCACTCAACAAACCTTCAATCACAACATTCCAATTCACTTATCATTCATTTTCTTTCTTCAACATACATAACATATGGATAAAACATCTCAAATTACTCACGTTTACTCCTAACAACGAATCTAATAACGAAACTAACAACTAATTATTTTCTTTTTATATAAATACCGGGTATCTACTTTTTTTATAGGACATAGGAAATACAATGTTAAAATTTTTCTTAGGTGATTGTTCATTCCCTAGGAATTTTAGAATAAAAGTGTTATGTATTGATATAATACGTTGCTATCATGGGATAGACGTAAAATTTATAATGTTTGCAATTTAAAAAGTCATATTGTTTGAGTTTGATAAATTGTCATTGTCGTAAAGTTTTAATAATTATTGACTTGATTAAACTATCTATCAGTAAGCATGGATACATTTACCATCTCAGAAGAAATTCAGTTGATAAAATGGTATTTTGCGGGAAATTAGTTAAATCAAGTGAAAGATTTATGAAAATTTTAACATTGTAGTTCCAATGTCCGATAAAAAAGTTGTCAACCGGTATAATTAAGACCACTCTCTTACCAATCATCCTATCTAATATGTATTTATTTACTCGTGTAATACGAGTATGTTTTAATTAAACATATAGAATTGTCAGTTTTGTGTTCCAGTCGAATTTTATTCGTACTTCAGTGCTTACTACCTAATTGTTGAACTATATAATGCAGTTCTATTTTTAAAAGTCTAATGCATTTCTGTATATTCAACGATAGTTTGAATATCGATTCGTTACAATACAATATTAGTAACTAATCATTTGATTGTGTAAACTTGCTTGTTTTATAATTATAATGTAATTAATATACTAGGTAGTAGGTATATTTATTATATTACCTCAATAAAGGTAACTTTTTTTTCCCAATAGACGTTCTAAATATAAGTGTAGCATTTAAAAATAATATGAAGGAGAAATGTACAAGTATGTTTATTTTTTCTGGTGTTGTAATTGAAGTAAATTGAAAATAATGCACTATTTTGAATCCAGTAGTATAGGTGACACAAGCAACACACTCCGAGCTGCATATCCCTTTGCCTTATAAAAAATGAAAAAAATAATACCTATGAATACTTCAATCGTTACCGGATTTCTTTGTTTGTACTTTGTACCTACAAATACATGAAACACGTATTTTTTTGTACATACGAGTATTTATCCAGAATGAGCAATCAGTTATTCTTCTTTATATGCATTATAACGAAAGCCCGAATCGTATGCCATAATCGTGTTTAGCTGCAGACGTATAGATATCCTGTTTGCAAGCTACGTATCCCTGTAGCTTCAACGAATGACTCCAACTTTCCACTTTCCAACCCGCTTGTGAATTCGTTAAATTAACCGGGACTGCATATAGCATTTGCAAAATGTAATTTTATCGCTTTACATGAAACTGTACGTAGATAAAATTCCATTGTTGGAAATTTATTGTAGCGGTATTATCTGCATTCTATATGCAAAGTACAACTATATAATTCTTTACTTTTTTCGCGTTTTGTGTTTCCAAACTTAATCTGGTACCATATTTTCAACTAAATTCAATAGCTATGAATTGGCAAAAATAAAATTTTAAAGCTACCTCAGATGCAAAATTTAATTCTTTAGAACTTCTACTTGAAATATCTGTCCTTATTTCTACCAATATAATATTTGGTATTTTTAAATGCATTTACTTAATTGCATTATAACTAATAAATTGAATATGTATTGTTTCAGAGCTGGAGAAGAGGATTCCTCTCGCAGCGCAGACGGACAACTGCGCAGAGCTGGAGGAGCTTCAGGAGTTGCTCCACTTCCCTGAAGAGGTTGCACTTCGGTTGGCCGACACCGAGTACCAACTATTTTATCAGGTAATTACATCAACACAACTACGTTTCCAGATTGAACACTCGGTTCGTACATCGTACGAAGTTATTTCAACTGATCTACAACTTCAAGTACTAACAACTAACTCAATTTATACTATAGATGTTGAGTAGTTAGTTTTATTCGTTTTATTTTATACTTTTTATTTTTTGTAAAATAATTATTCTGCGCAGTTTCTACCATTGTAATATTTATATTTCACGTGGGATTGAGATGTGACCTGGTGACCTATTGCTTTGACGACCTATAAATAAATAATAAATGAATAAATATAGTTTTATTGATATAATGAAATACATTATTTTTTTATTATTATATTGTAATATTCAGCTTCAGAATTAAGATCCTTTTATTATTATAGGTCTCAACTCTAGTTGGTCGCGTACCTTTAAGCAGGGATGACGTTTCGAGCCACGATTGGGCTCATTTTCAAGTCTACAAATTTAAAATTTATAAATGAAATACAGCGATTTCTTGTCTTGAGCTTAAATTTATAATTTAAGTTTGAACATTTTACCTCCAAATGTATTATAATTTTGAAGACAGATTATTCAGTTCTGGTTCTGAAATCAAATATTTGAGGCATGCAAGCATTAAAAGTATGATATTTGGCTTCAGATCTTGTACCTAACATTTAATTACAGTAAATGACTATAACAAATAGACGATTTCAGAATATTGAGAGTATATAAAATGACATATTTGAATGAATATTAAATTCTGAACGTTCTAGAAATATATAAATACAGTTTATTCTTTATAAAGCTAGTTACAAATCATGCTTCTAGGCAACCTTGACTATTTTAATTACTCAACTGAGTCATTGTTAATTTACTAAATGTAATAGAATTTATTTGGAGTAAATGACCAGTACACGTATAGACTAGTGATTTAAAAAATGATATGAATAGGGTGTACTAATGATTGTAATATGTTACAGGTCCCCCCAATTGACTATCTGCGGCAGGTGACCGTAGATTTGGGGGGTGCCACAGGTACGCCTGCCGAAAGCCTGCCTGGCAACTCTTCCAACAGATCATCGGTAGCAACACTCATTAAGAGGTTCAACGAGGTATGCTAATCGCGTTATGAATTAGGCTACGAGGCTGATCGCGATCGATCGTCGTGGATGTGGAAGGGAATTACCCCCACGACACTACTCGATTCCCTCTATCAGCTGCTGATTAATTACGACAGCAGCCACAAGCCGGATTTCGCGGTTTCGGATTTCGATGTTCGATTCCGACTGTCCCTGTTGGTCTGTTTTCAATGAGAATTAAATTAGCACGCAGATGTTTACGCAAATCATTATGACTTATTAATGCTGGATTTAAGAAATTATATTGAATTATTAATTTATTTTTAATTATAAAATTATTGGAAGAAAATCAATATTATTGTTTTATTATTATAAAATGGAATGAGCTTTTTCTATCATTAATTTTACTTGTTTTATACATAGAATACCTATGTTCTATAAACTGTATACGATACTAGTTAATTATATGTCAGTAATTAGCGTTCAATGTGCTGAAAGAGAAAATAATTACAAAAAATAGTTAAAAGACGCCGACTGTACAAAATTTTGTGGAGTGCAATTTCATTCATATAAAATAAACATATGCCTTTGACTTGCGTCAATAATTACTATTATTTTTGTTACTTTAAAATATTTATATACTTAAAAATACATAAAAATATTACTAAAATGAATAAATAAATATATCATCACGCCTTCTACCCATTACTGAGTGTGGCACTCTGCTCGATCTCAGTAAGTGATATATTTTGCGCGTAAAGTGCGGTTACCAGCTGTTAACTTACGGTCTCCAAGGGGAAGTTTTAATGTGGTGAAAATTGTTTGTCGGCTGTGGGAATCGAGCCCGGGTTCTCAAATCCACAGGTCCACTCGATACCACTGAGCCACTTACCTAAAAAGAAAGATTACTCAGTAACAATAATATCAATAATTATGTAAAAACAAAATTCCCACAATATAATAGAAAATAAAATTGAGTAAACAAAAAAAAAACATATTGCATCTTACATGATTGCGGTGAATAAATTCATTAGCTATAACATTTAAATCTAATTCTTCAATAATATCACGATGTATATTTAATATCGCAACGTGATTTAGATGGAACTGTGGCATTGTAGAGTGTAGATTTGATTTAAGCCTACATAATGAAAATAATCTTTCGGCCGTGCAGGATGATACCGGAATTATCAATAACACATTTATGTAATTTAACAAATTCAGTCAAATGATTTAGCAGATTAAAATACTCGGCATGCGGCCTCATCAAGTAAAAACACTTTCCTGACGTATTATGTATAGGTACTATTTTTTCTGAAACCGTTTAATTTAATCATAAATAATTCAAAATATTTAAATTTTTTGATACGAATTGTACTGACAGCAGACTATGTATCCAAGGTTACAACAAAAATAACAGTCAAATAAAATCTTAACCAGTCTATTATTTTTGTTGTAGCCTTAGATACGTACTTAACTTTTTGTAAAAACCTACTTTTTATATTAAAATTGGTGAGGAAAGTAGGCACTTTCTTGCCGATTTCAGAAAAAATATTAATATATGGAAAAAGCTTTCAGAACTCATATTCAAATAATTAAATTTAAATTTTTCAAAGAAAGTGAAACAGTTTCTAAAATTCAAAGCTTTTAATTTATACGATATCATAAAAGGTCAATTATGTCTAATTCGTGTTCTTTATTATTATTAATATTATTATTAAATACAAAGAGGAAAGATATATTCACGAATATTGATCATATCATATTATTATTTCAAAATATTTAGTATCCTTATTATAGATACATAAATAGTTGTAATAAGAATTTGTTTATTGACACAATTGTCTGTTGGTAGATATTATAATTAATTTGTGAAAAAGCAATGAGCGTTCGCCGGGTTTTGATCCCAGAACCTTTCACTCGTATGGTGACTGCTCTAACCAATTGAGCTACAAAATTATTTATAATATCTACCAACAGACAATTGTGTCAATAAACAAATTCTTATAATATTATCACCCAGGGAATTTACCCAATAGCATACTAAGGTTGTTCACTTGTAACGAATTGACGCAACCCATGTCACTTTACATTTCTTCATCTAAAGATTTGCACGAAAAAGCATGAGTATTCGCCGAACGTTTGTAGCTCAATTGATTAGAGCAGTCACCATGCAAGTGAAAGATTCTGGGTTCAAAACCCGGCGAACGCTCATTGCTTTTTCAATTTATAATAAATAGGTGTAGTTCCTGTTTATGTCATTGAGTAAATTTTTAGTAGCAAACAAAATGAAATTTTCTAGTTTTCATAAAAAGTACAGAAACTAGTACGAGAGCTGTATTTCGTATTTGTATTCAAAACTGGTAAAATGCAAGCTACACGACATCATCAACAATCTTATAAAAGAAAACTCGCTTCGTCGATCTAAAGTTCAAACAAACAAATATCAAAATAATATGCGCAAATTGGCATACAATATATGTTAAGTTTTTTTAAACATAATAAATTATGAATGTGATAATATATTTATTTGAATTAAGTTAATTTTTAAATTTTTTTTTATTTTTTTATATTTTTTGACGTTAAATTATTTTTACTCTTTTATACTGCTGAAATTAAGTTATTGAAAATAAATAAATCTGGCTTAAACTAATATCTCGGATCTATTTGTATTGCCATTCCCGCCTTATTGATATCTCATCTCTGCTATATGTCTACTTTACATTTTACTGTGTAACAACATACATCATGCGTCTAAAACTCTGTGTGTGTAGGTGAGCGCATGGGTGACTCACCTAATAATTACTCAACCAACGCACGAAACTCGCAAAGCGGTGCTATCATGTGTCCTGAGGGTGGCGCTGTGTTCCTGGAATATCGGCAACTTCAATGGAGCCATGGAGATCATTGCCGGACTCAAGTAAGTAGCTGAATGATGTTTGTTCGTGTGCTAATGGAGGATGAATATGTGCAATAGGTGTAGTAATGTATTTTAGGTACGATTACGTTTTTCAGAAATTATGTACTATGTGAATTACGAATTTGTATACAGGCTGTTCAATTTAGTTGTGCCACCATTGCTATCTCGAGAACTATCAGAGCTACAGGGTTGGTTAAATTAGCAAAGAAATTCCATTCTCTAAGTTCACAAAATTGTGAACAAAATTTTTTTTCAACAAGTCGTTCTCAAAATTCTTGTTGAAACTTTCTTATTTTAAATGGGAACCTATTCTTTGTATTTGGGTATTCAGTTTTTTTTCTGAATTCAACAACTACAAAGTTCAATGCCCACACATCACAAATTTTTTGACAAAAATGCATATTAAATTGACATTAATTTAATTCAAATCATATAGAATCAGCGTGCTATGACAGAAACAAATGAACAAATAATAATATTTTTGTTTGTTAGATTAATTATTATACGTTAATACAATTATTTTGTGAAAAATAAATAAATAAATTTTATTAGTCATTTGCTTCTGTCATAGCACGCTGATTCCTATGCGATTTTAATTAAATTAATGCAAATTTTTGTCAAATAAATAATGAATCGAATAAGAAAATAAAAAAAAATAGGTTCCCATTTAAAATAAGAAAGTTGAACACTGTATTTTGAGATCCAGGGGTCGAAATAAATTTTTGTTAGTAGTTTTGTAATAGACTTACAAAATGTTATTTTTTTGCTAATTTAACCAACTTCGTAGCTCTTATAGTTCTCGAGATAGCAATGGTGGGACAATAAATTGAACATTCTGTATAAGAGAATTTGAAGTGATGTACCTATTCGAGCATATAAATGTAATTATATGTAAAGACAGCATAAGTAAATGTTTAAAATTAATAAATAACATGGCATAAGGGAAAGTACTAACGTAAACTTTATGAACTAATTTTCATTTCTATTCCTATGTATTATAATTATATATTTATAAAATAATGGCTTATTGTAGCAGTTGCCGCTTCAGAAGCAAATGCACGAAGGTTAAAACCTCACGTAAATACAGCTGCATCCGAATAGTTTGGATTAAATTTTTAGTTCTAAATCTATGTACTCGTATTATAATTTAGATTAATTTTCTACTGCGTTCTGTAAAAAATTTACTTAGATAAATAGATAACCAAATATAGCACGCATTCTTTAATTAATTTATGTTTTTTTCTAAGGATATATTTATTATTACAAAATATTGGTACCTATACTTTAAATATAAATACTTAGAAAACTAAATATAATTTCACTTTCTTTCGTGCCTTTTAAAAATTAGTAATGCTTAAACTATTAATTGCTTTCGGAGTCCACTAAATACTAGTTCCTATGTACTGTAATTGTTAATAATTTTCCGTTGGGAAGCGAAATAAATTTATCTGTCAGAGGAACAATGGATTATACGACACTAGGACATTATATTAAATAGTAAAAGGCTGTATAATTGTGTATCACGATTGCAAACTACTTTTATACACTTTTTCATTTACTAGGTTCAAATGTTGTACTTGACTTTAATTTTATTGGTGTTTAACAGGGTAGTAAGTTAGATAGTATAATAAAACTTATTTCTAATTCCAAATTCTAGAAAAACAGTTTAAATCTAAAGCAACGATGCGTAAACTCTCTACAACTTCTCTTCAGAACTTTGAAATGTTAGTTACAAATAAAGCAGGAACTTCTCTAAACGCCGACCGTACTACCTTATATCACCTTAGGCACTGAATCTATTCATATATAAACATGAACATACGTGAACTATTGTGTTACCCTAAGTTCTACATAATACGCATAACAAAGGTACCTGTATATCTTCACATTTGTGACAAGTAGTACAAGACAGTTTGTCTCATGCAATAATTATAATGTGATGTAGAGAAGAATAAAATGTCATGGCCAAATTACGTCTATCGACCCATATTCGGTCCGCTTGATTTTTTATAAAATTCGCGAGTAATAGATAATAATCTATAAATAAAACTTTTCATTATAAGATGATTTTGAACAAATCTACAAGATTATACGAGTAGATCCTAGTGAACAGAAAGCAGCTTCAGCTGTCGGGGTTTTACTATTTCCTTTGAACAAAAATTCATGTAAATATGTATGTATATTCACTAATCACTACTATACTATACTAGGGTTGTTGATTTTACGAATATTCGAGACTTCGATTGTTCGAATTTATTGAACCTTCGAATTTAGATTCAAACTTTCGAACTTTGGACTATTTCGAATTTTCTAATTATTCAAAATTTTGAATTTTCCAGTTATTTGAAATGTTTTCACAGCTCGAGGATAAGTCAGTCAGACTGCAAACTAAGCGTCGAGGGATTAATTTTCGTCTTAGTCATTCTATTGTCAGATCTTAGCCTTGTCACAATTTTTACTAGGGATGTGTTAGATATTCTTTTTTAGGGAGTTCAATTCACTAATCGTATTATGGGATAAAAAGGCATGGTAAATTAGTAAAACAACTTGAATGCATTTGTTGTACATAAATTTATGTACCTATTATTATTTATTTATAAATAATATAAATTATAATATAAGAGTAGATGTCTTAATTAAGATGCCTAACTTTCGCCGAGTTTATTATTTAATTCGTGGCCGACTTTTCGCGAATTATGCGTGAGTGTGTTTGGAGATGACAGATGGCGTTAATTCAGTGGCAAAAAAATCGAAAATTCGAAGCTTCAAAAAATTCGAAAATTCGAAACATCGAAGTTTTTCTGACGAAGTTCAAAACATTCGAATGTTCGAATGTTCAGAAATAATCGACTCTATACTATACCCAAATTTAAAGTGAATTCTTCGTTAATAGGTAGACTGGAATCTTACGCAAGGAAGTATAATAAATATTAGTACGGGTTGTATTTAGGAACATTTTGTAATGCTCTTGGTTGGGCAAACGATACCTATAAGTAGATATTTGCTTTAATTAGGATTTTAATATTTACCGTTATATTAACAATACATATACCTTTAATACAAATTCTATTTCGGAATTACGAGTATATGAAAAAAATGTACTTCTTATTTAAATTTCTATGCAAATGTGATACTGCGAAGCAATTAATTTTATAAGTTTCTCTATTCTTTAAAATATTTTGTACCTGCGGAATCACAGAATAGTAAACTGCTTTGCGAGTTCTACCGTTCTTCACTTTATCTCTGAATGTTTTATACCTACTTATTTCACTATGACGCTTTTGAATTACTGCTAGATTTTTGTATAACGTAACAAATTTTCATGGAACATCTGAAAGATGTGACATAAACTCGATAGAACATTATGTTAAATATTTTATGAATAAAGTGCAAATTTCACATTGATAACCAAGAATCTACGAAGAATTTACAGAAATAAAATTAACTCAACTCACAATGTATCAAAAGATAATAGAACGAAAAGTAAAATTAATCTAATATTACGAATAACGAGTAATCATTACGAGTAGGTATCTTCATATCAAAATCTATTATAGCATAATTAACAGTACGTACCTAGGAATGATAAAGAGCCGATTTTTTTTAAAAAATATACTAATAACTACCTAAATAAATAATTTTAACGATATTGAAATTAAAGTTTCCACTAAATGTCTGCTTATTGTGACATACGCTTAATATTTCGTGGATATGAATATAAATGAAATGACACTTTTGAATATTTTATTATTATATCTGTTTAATTTTTCATTATAGATAAATTACAATTATAGTAAATTCTACAAGATCTGTAAACTATCCCATTATGATAAATAATATGTTGTGACTTCAATCCACCTCATTTGCAGTGGGAACATATTAAAAATAACAAATTTTTACAGCCCATTAACACTTACAATGCTTTGTCAACCGATTTTGTTGACATATTGTAGCTTAAAAAAATTCAATTATATTGAAAATAACCACGATAGAATACTCGACTTAATTTTGTGCACAGTTGAAGAAGACAAAATTACGGAAAGTACAGTACCATTGAGAAAAATTGATTCAATTTTCCATCTTCCTGTTGAAATTAGAATTAATTTTCATAATACAAACGGTTTGCCTAATAATTAAAGAAAAAATCATAAATTTAGATCAGCGGACTATAATGTAAGTAATGAATATTTCCAGAGCATTGATTGGACTGAAGTGTTAGGTAACTGTAGCACTGAAGAGATGGTAACAACCTTTTATGATAAAATCTGATGTGCAACAAACAACTTTGTGTCCTGTACAATATTATATAATAAAAATTATTCGTACTGGTATTCGTATGAACTCATTAATCATATAAAACAAAAAGATAGAGCTCACAAAAAGTATAAAATTTATAAAACTCAATTCAACACATTTTCATTTCTTAGAAGAAAGATTAAAAATACAATTAAAATTTGTTATAAATCATACAGCAACAATACTGAAGGACAAATTATTAACGACAGTAAAAAAAATTTGGTCATTTGTGATATCCTTGAAAAAATATAATAGGTACTCGTATTCCTTTACAAATGCAATATAATGGCACAATATCAAACTTTGTTTCTGAAACTTGATTTTTAAAATCTGTCTTTGTAAATAATACTGATTCTATTGTAAATACTAACCCTGATAGTACTCTGATCTGCTCGTCTAATTGTCTGTCAATGGTTCAGATTGATGAGAACATTGTTTCTGACATCTTAGCACTTCTTGGTGCCGAACCTAGTGTATTTATTAAAAATTGTTCTCCATCTCTCAGTTTACCGCTGAGTATTTTTTTTTTAAATAAACCTTACGAGAAGGGCAGTGCCCTGATATCTGAAAAAAGCCTATGTTCCTATTTTTAAAGGGGGCAATAAAAGCTTAATAGAAAATATTTAATTTTCACCTCACTTTTGGCTACAGTTAAACCGCTTAACACCTCAACAACAGGACTTTTTTGCAGGTCGGCCTGTCGATATAAACTTGGTAGAGTATACTGAATTTATTCTAAGGAATATGGATAAAAGTATTCAGTTGGATACTATTTACACCGATTTCTCAAATTAATCACAAGATAAATTAGCTGAAATTGTTGTTCACGGTTTCTTAGTGAACTTGTTCTGTTCGTACCTAACCGATAGATTTTAATATCTCATGGGTATCAGTCACGTGACATCATTGTTAAATCTGGTGTTGCACAAGGATCTCATCTTGGACCTTTACTCTTCAATATTTTTATCAATGATGTCTCGAAATACTTTTCCCATATTAAGTATTTATTGTATGCTTGTTATTTGAAAATCTATCACTCAATTCAATCGGTTAACGATTGTAAGAATCTTCAATCGGATATAAATTTTTTTGTAGATTACTGCGTTCAAAATAAATTATCAATCAATGCTTATAAATGTGCTGTCAGCTTTACGCGAAATAGAAAGAAGATTGAATATTCCTACATCATTAACAACGATACACTTAACAATGTTAACCAAGTTAAAAATCCGTTTACAGTTTTATGTTTATATTTCTCGTTAATTCGAAGTGTGCTTGAATTTTATTTTGTGACTTGGTCTCCTATGTATAATCTTTATATAAATAGAATTGAATTATTACCAGTACTAACTTTGCTGCTAATTCGCCTATTAACATAATTTCAGCATTATTCAATAAAATTATGTTTGATAGTTCATCACCAGATATTTTACTACTACGGTAAAACACTTTAAAACAACAATTATAGCTAAATTATAATTTTAAAATCTGTTAACGCACCTTTATTATAATTTGTGTTAATTTAAAAACTTGTTACACATATTATCTTACCCGTACCTAATTGTTTATATTATGTATTACTTTATATTGTGCCACTCCATTATTGGGCTGTTTTTCTTATTGAATGGCCTAATTCTATAATATAAAATAAATTAATAAATTTCGTTGTTTGTATGATAAGAGATAAACATTTTTAAATGTCCTTTTGTTCTTACATTATGTATACATATATAATTTTAAATAAATATTTCAGCAAAAACATCAAGTCATCTCCTAACATGATTGTCTTGTAACTACAAAGCTTACCATACTAAACTCAAAGACAACACACAACTAACAGGAATCATAACAACTGCAGCAGCTTGGCAACTTGGCATTCACCTCAGTGGTAGAGGGGCAGGGGTTTCTTTCGGCCTCCAGCGGAGATTTGGAGTGTTGTAGGCCGGCGGAAACTACTTGCTCCCTAACCGCATGCTTCATCCGCTCTGCCTACTACGTGACCACCTAGCTTTCCTGCAGTTATAAACATATAGTTGCCCCATAGTAACACACTCAAGAACTGATTGTTACACGAATAAAAGTCTAAAAGAATCAGTTATAGGTACTCAATAATCATCATCAACCATGGTAGTTCATTGTCTTCTTGATTCTTGTGGATTCAAATCTTCCAAAAAAACAATTACATTGTTAAAGGTACGCCAAGATTGCGCAGATTCCTTCCCCAAAAATTGTAATATCTATATATTACAGATTTTAAAAAAAGTGATATCTAATTAAGCCAAGAAAAATATTCGAATTTAAAAAACCTTATCGAACAGTTTTAAAAATATCGGGTCAAATAAAAAAAAAATTAATTAAAAAAAACCTTGGCGACCCCAGTGTTTAAAATGTTACTTAAACTGGTAACATTTTAAACACTGGGGTCGCCAAGGTTTTTTTTAATTAATTTTTTTTTTATTTGACCCGATATTTTTAAAACTGTTCGATAAGGTTTTTTAAATTCGAATATTTTTCTTGGCTTAATTAGATATCACTTTTTTTAAAATCTGTAATATATAGATATTACAATTTTTGGGGAAGGAATCTGCGCAATCTTGGCGTACCTTTAACAATGTAATTGTTTTTTTGGAAGATATCACTTTTTTTTTGATACAATAGTTTGACCCTATATTATAAATGATATTTGGTATTGGTATATTGTTATTACATCTTTCTATAAAAATCTAAATTCGTTCTAAAATAAATATATAAGCATGTTTAGAGTTTCTTGGCGAAGTTTGTTTTTCAACGTGAGAATCATTTGCAAGCATCCTTGATTTTCCTTTTTTAATCATATTGTGTAGTGTCCCTCAGCCATTGAAGTACCATGGTGAAGTATAGCACTTTGTATTTATATCCTTGAATCAAATAAGTTCCCATTGAATCGTTTTAAATATTACGTGTATCAGTTAGTTTCCGAATATATTCATTTTCATTTTAAAATAACAGAATTTGGAAAATTAATACTGTGTCAAAAGAAACTAATTCGGTTTTATGTAATTTATGTGAGTGTAAGCATTCTGAACATTGAGCTTCTACATTTTCTTTCACAACCAATTGTTTATTAATAAGCTCTTGTATAGTAATGCTATTATTACTACAATCACGTATTGGAATAATAATAAATACTAGCGGTCGGCCTCACGCTAATCTCCGCAGACACTGATATAGAATTAACTTCAGTAAGACAATAGACACAATATAAATTGAATTATTACTAATCTAAGACTTTTAAATTCTACACGGCTGTTCATCTAAAAATCTTTTAATATATACTAAATATGATAGGTTTTGAATCACTATCACTAAAACAATTGCCGATCAATAGAAATCCAATTCTGCAAGAAAGCTCTTCAAAAGACCTTCCAATTGATACCAAAAACGATGGATTTTGATGTCCTTTCATTAAAACAATAGACGATCGAAAAGTATAAATTTTATACGCGAGCCCTTCCAAAGATCTTTTATTTGATACCAAATACGATAGGTTTTGGAGTACTTTCACTAAAACAATTGATAATCGAAAAGTATTAAATTTTGTACGCGAGCTCTTCAAAAGATCTTTCATTTGATACCAAACACGATAGGTTTCGAATCACTTTCATTAAAACAAATGCCAATCGATAAAATTCCAATTTTGCATGTTAGCCCTTCAAAAGACCTTTCAGTTGATACCAAAAACGATGGATTTTGAAGCACTTTCACTAAAACAATTGACGATCGAAAAGTATTAAATTTTGCTCGCAGGCCCTTCAAAGGATCTTTCATTTGATACCAAACACGATAGGTTTTGGAATACTTTCGTTAAAACAATTTCCGATCGAAAAAAATCCAATTTTGCATGCAAGCCCTCAAAAAGACCTTTCATTTGATGCCAAACACGATAGGTTTTGGAATACTTTCGCTAAAACAATAGCCGATCGAAAAAATTCTAATTCTGCATACAAGCTCGTAAAAAGACCTTTCATTTAATGCCAAACACGATAGGTTTTGAAGCACTTTCATTAAAACAAATGCCAATCGATAAAATTCCAATTTTGCATGTAAGCCCTTCAAAAGACCTTTCGATTGATACCAAAGACGATGGGTTTTGAAGCACTTTCACTAAAACAATTGACGATCGAAAAGTATTAAATTTTGCTCGTAGGCCCTTCAAAAGATCTTTCATTTGATACCAAACACGATAGGTTTTGAAACACTTTCGTTAAAACAATTGCCGATCGAAAAAAATCCAATTCTGCATGCAAGTCCTTAAAAAGACCTTTTATTTGATGCCAAACACGATAGGTTTTGGAACACTTTCGCTAAAACAATAGCCGATCGAAAAAATTCTAATTCTGCATACAAGCCCGTAAAAAGACCTTTCATTTAATGCCAAACACGATAGGTTTCGAAGCACTTTCATCAAAACAAATGCCAATCGATAAAATTCCAATTTTGCATGTAAGCCCTTCAAAAGACCTTTCGATTGATACCAAAGACGATGGGTTTTGAAGCACTTTCACTAAAACAATTGACGATCGAAAAGTATTAAATTTTGCTCGTAGGCCCTTCAAAAGATCTTTCATTTGATACCAAACACGATAGGTTTTGAAACACTTCCGTTAAAACAATTGCCGATCGAAAAAATTTAAATTCTGCATGCAAGCCCTCAAAAAGACCTTTCATTTAATGCCAAACACGATAGGTTTTGGAACACTTTCGCTGAAACAATTGCCGATCGAAAAAATTCTAATTCTGCATGCAAGCCCTTAAAAAGACCTTTCATTTGCTACCAAACACGATAGGTTTTGGAATACTTTCGGTAAAACAATTGCCGATCGAAAAAATTCTAATTCTGCATGCAAGCCCTTGAAAAGACCTTTCATTTGATACCAAACACGATAGGTTTCCAAGCACTTTCATTAAAACAATTGCTAATCGATAAAATTCCAATTTTGCAATTAAGCCCTTCAAAAGACCTTTCGATTGATACCAAAGACGATGGGTTTTGAAGCACTTTCACTAAAACTATTGACGATCGAAAAGTATTAAATTTTGCTCGCAGGCCCTTCAAACGATCTTTCATTTGATACCAAACACGATAGGTTTTGGTACACTTTCGTTAAAACAATTGCCGATCGAAAAAAATCCAATTTTGCATGCAAGCCCTTAAAAAGACCTTTCATTTGATACCAAACAAGATAGGTTTCGAAGCACTTTCATTAAAACAAATGCCAATCGATAAAATTCCAATTTTGCATGTAAGCCCTTCAAAAGACCTTTCGATTGATACCAAAGACGATGGGTTTTGAAGCACTTTCACTAAAACAATTGACGATCGAAAAGTATTAAATTTTGCTCGTAGGCCCTTCAAAAGATCTTTCATTTGATACCAAACACGATAGGTTTTGAAACACTTTCGTTAAAACAATTGCCAATCGAAAAAAAACCAATTTTGCATGCAAGCCCTTAAAAAGACCTTTCATTTGATACCAAACAAGATAGGTTTTGGAAAATTTTCGCTAAAACAATAGCCGATCGAAAAAATTTAAATTCTGCATGCAAGCCCTCAAAAAGACCTTTCATTTAATGCCAAACACGATAGGTTTTGGAACACTTTTTTGCTGAAACAATTGCCGATCGAAAAAATTCTAATTCTGCATGCAAGCCCTTAAAAAGACCTTTAATTTGATACCAAACACGAAAGGTTTTGGAACACTTTCGCTAAAACAATTGCCGATCGAAAAAATTCTAATTCTGCATACAAGTCCTTAAAAAGACCTTTCATTTAATGCCAAACACGATAGGTTCCGAAGCACTTTCATTAAAACAAATGCCAATCGATAAAATTTCAATTTTGCATGTAAGCCCTTCAAAAGACCTTTCGATTGATACCAAAGACGATGGGTTTTGAAGCACTTTCACTAAAACAATTGACAATCGAAAAGTATTAAATTTTGCTCGCGAGCCCTTCAAAAGATCTTTCATTTAATACCAAACACGATAGGTTTTGGAATACTTTCGCTAAAACAATTGCCGATCGAAAAATTCTAATTCTGCATACAAGTCCTTAAAAAGACCTTTCATTTAATAATAAATTTTAGTTTTGTACTTCTGGTTTTGCATCAGTTTCCGATCGACAACGAAGCGAGCTCGAGAGCCGAAGTTGTCGAACTGAGCGTAAGGTGCTGCCGCTAGTCGGACAAGTCGCGAAAAGCCAAACAAAATGCGTCGAGAGGAACGAAAAATTGATTGAAAAAAATCTTATATAGGGAAATAATAGCTTGTAAAGTAATAATTAATACAAAAATTGTATCTAATACAAACAAGGGTGGTATGTAGTAAATTATCATATGTTTAACGTGACTAATTTATCGGCTAATAAAAAGATAAATGGAATTACAATTTTCGAATATTGGCTCAAAGTCTTCGTTACTGTAATATAGACAGTCAGTGTCGCCGGCCGTAGGCTGCTTGATCTTGGCGTCGACAACTACCGCCTGTCTTGATCCCACCCAGAATACGGAGACTTGTGATTTGTGTTTCTAATTAAATTTACTTTATAAATTAATTAATTATAGTCAGTAATCCATCAGTAATGAGTTAATGTTATTTTTTTTAATAAAAAAATAAATCAGAAGAAATCTTCTTCTTATAAAAATAAATTAAAGAAAGAATAACGAAACATGTGCGGAATAAATGTGATTGTAGGTTGATGAAAGATAACGAGTGCGAAGAGTAAATAAGCTGGTATGAAGGAAATGTGAATATGAATATGATTAAGCAAGGATGGTGTGTCAGGATGAAAATGTCTGACGAAAAACTTGCACAATCTAACAGATTAACGAAATTTGATTTCTTTGCGGAAGTATGAGAAGTCTAAACATTTAGCTACAATTATCAATAATATTCTAAATCTAAATTCTACAAAAATATATCTTTTCTTACCAAATGAGCAGTCAATATGTGCAAGGTATGCAGTGCACACCCTAGATTAAGGGTCGGTAACCAGGCGTCCGCGAGCGCACGTGCGTCCTCGGAGCATTCCAAGTGCAACCCCACCCGATTTTTATTTTTTTAATTCTTCTTTATCAATGTTTATATAATGTACATATCACAGAAGTTGTTAATACACAACATTGCTATCTCGAGAAGTATAGGAGCTACGAAGTTGCTTATATTAATAATTTTTTTTCGACTAGCGGTTTTTCAAATATTGGACATAACTTTCTTATTTTAAATGAGCACATATGTTTTTTATTTTTTGTGCGGAAGGGAATTTGATTCTGAATTCAACGAATACAATGTTCGGTACCCTCACATTACAAAATGTTTGAGAAAAATGAATATTAAAATAACATGAATTTTATTCAAATCGCATAGAAATCAGCGTTCTATGAAAGAAACATATGAATATCAAAATTTATTTAATTATTTATACAAACAAAAATATTATGATTTGTTCATTTGTTTGTTTTATAGCACGCTGATTCTTATGCGATTTGAATTAAATTAATGTTAATTTATTATTAATTTTTCTGAAACATTTTGTAATGTGAGGGTACCAAACTTTGTATTTTTTGAATTGAGAATAAAATTCCCTTTAGCACAAAAAAATATATGTTCTCATTTAAAATAAGAAAGTTGCACCCCGTATTTTGAGAACCACTGATCTAAAAAATTCATGTTTCGCTCATTAAAGTAGTCGACTTCGTAGCTTCTATACTATGTGATTCAAGATTTTGTATTTAAAACGTTTACATTGACGTCTTCAAAACGTAACCCAAAATGAAGATGTCAGATTAAAATATTTATTACTTTACAAAATTTTATTAGTTTATAACAGAAACTAAGTTCTGCAATATATTAAATGAAAACCAAATAAAAATTTATTTTAATGGATCCAAAATATGACCTACATCATTGAAATATACATTTTCATAAAATAAAACTCAAAGAAATATATATTTTTGTATATTAGATATAGTTAAATAATATATGAAAATACAAAATTCAGTGCACATTACCTCTTCTAAATTAATTAAAGGTCCTTCATTCTCCAACTTCCGC
Source organism: Pterostichus madidus (assembly GCA_911728475.2). Classification (NCBI taxonomy): domain Eukaryota; kingdom Metazoa; phylum Arthropoda; class Insecta; order Coleoptera; family Carabidae; genus Pterostichus; species Pterostichus madidus. The sequence goes on along the minus strand of OU452308.1, from coordinate 21,240,380 downwards.
GCAAAATAATCATAAAGATGACAAACGCATTTCTTCATTTGACTACCAACCTTTTTCTAGCCATTTCTTATTTACAAGGTCTTTCATTAGTGTATCATAAATAAAAGTCACAAACTTAAAAATGACAGACGAGAAAATAACAAAATCATAACTATGGATATATACTTTTATTTTATAAACAAATGTAAATGAAGTAAATATAAATTTTCATGTTAGTAGAACTGTTATAAGTTTTCAATAAAAGAATAAATGTGATAGAACGTGAAAAAACATGATACATGTGTCTTTTCTTATTAAGACATACGTTAGTATAATTCGCATAGATCCGAATAATATTAATAAAAAAAGATAGCTATATTTCATCGTATCTATAATAACCTGGTGCACATATGACGTAATCATTTTCATACAGGGAATGAAGTTTATACGAGTATATTACAATATGCACGCCTACAAAACTTAGGTGAGACCTTGAAGTTTTCCAAATTTTGTTTTGCGCTCTGAATAGGATTGTCAATCCCTGCCTAGATATTTTTCAGAACTAAATATCGTGCGCGCTGATTCATAGCTCCAGCCTACATCTTACATTCATTGAGCGAGAAACAATCTGGCTGGTCAGAGAAAGACAAAATATTAATAAAAGGTAGAGGTGTGTAGTTCATATGAACTATTCTTTATAGTGAACGACACGAACTAGTTCGTGAGTTTATTAAAGATTAGTTCACTGCGAACTATTCGGATATGATTCACCACCATGGCGGCACGGCCGATGAGGTCGAATCGAAAGCGGAGAGCGGAGAGCGGAGAGCGGAGAACGGAGACCAAGTGAACGAAAGAACAAATCTCATACTTCATTCGTTCGTGGTCGTTGCTATGATCACCGCTCTGCTTCTGCTGTCTGCTGTCAAATTATACTAGAACCAGATCCTAAAAGTTCACTTGTTCTCGTTCGTGAATGACAATACAATACGATTTCCGTTCATCATAGTCTTAAAAATTTCGTGAACGATAGTGAACTAATGAACTAGTTCAGTGAACTAATCTTTTTGGTGAACCAGAACGAATGAACTAGTTCACTTAAATGAACTAGAATTCCCATCTCTAATAAAAGATATCGCTCGTTCGCAATCTCCGCGTGCACTGTGAATTTGTGCACTTTTTGTGGTTTTATTAAGAATAGCTACTTTTGTTTTGATTATTGTAAGATTTGCAAACGCATCGTGTTATTTACCGCTCAAAATCTGTCCAAAATATAAATAAACCGCCACTTATTCAACATATATGGTAAATAAATACGTAATTTTTACAATTCCCTTTTCAACAGCTTTTGCTGAGCGATTTTCTGGATTAAAGAGAAAAAAAAATTATAGTCAGAGTCAAGAAGAATAATTAGTTTAAAATTAATTTCAGAATTCCAAAGAAACAGTTAAAATTTGACTTTTCTGACAAATACTTTTTTCTGACGCTCGTTAAAATCAAGAAGTTTAATTGGTTCATAGCTATTTACATAACAAGTTCTCGAAGACATGCTTTGCACATGAATACAATTTTGCTCGTGCTTTAATTTGCACGAATGGTGCAAATGACGTCTTCGTGCATGAGTTTTGTACAATGCTTTTTGTAACAAGTAAAAATTATGTAACCGATAGTGAAAAAAGTTATTAAATTTGAAGCGTGAATTTATATTGACAGTTAAGTATACCACGAATTGACATTTGTTATTTGAAAACAAACTTTATTTTTCCTCGTAAAGCTTGTTAAAATATGTCTGTTTGATGACATTATAAGCTAATGTGTCTACTTCTTTTATAAATTCCTTAAAATGTATGTATATAAGTACAAATAGCGTTTTAATAGTCAACATTTAGAAACATAAAAATGCGTGTTTTTTTCAATAATTTTGAAGCACTAGTGCGCAAAATCAAACTTTACTCCAGTTTCCAGAATAACGGAAACCTTACTTTGAATAATGCGAGTAAAAAAGTCTTTTTTTCTGCCCCTTACGAGGGTTAGAAGAATTATATAACGTAAAAATGTTTAATTGAGTAAATATTCCGGTGTTTGAAGAAACCAAAAGATCTGTAGTTATCACAATAGTATCATTTTAGCTCCTCATAAAATAATATACTATTGTAAATAATGGCGACAGAATAAAGGGTTTAATTTGCAAATAAATTAAAAACAAAAATATCATCACGCCTTCTACCCATTTCTGGGTGTGGCACTCTGCCGAACCAGATCTCGGTAAGTGATATATTGCGCGTGAAGTGCGGTTACCAGTCATCAAATCACGGCCCCCAAAGATGTTAGTGGTGGAGAAGCTACAGGGGTAGTTTTTGAAATTATGAAAATTGTTTGTCGCCTGTGGGCATCGAACCAGGGTTCTCAGGATCCACAGACCGACTTCATACCACTGAGTTAGCCACCCCATTCAAATAAATTTGTTAACGAAAAACTCTTAGAAATTTATTACCTATAATGTTAATTACTTTTTCATCCCCACCAAAAAATGCAACTCAAAAAGTCACCGCACGCTACTGAAAATATATTTAGCTGTAAGTACTCTCATAAAATTATGATTGAATTATAGTTCAAAATTCAGTGTTTAATTATTTTGAAAAAGAACTATTTATTATTTTTTTTCTGAATTTTCCAAACAATGAACAAATATTTGGATTAATAGCTTAAAGTATCTTCATATCGTTTTAAAGTGACGGATACCAGAGATAATTAATAGTTGATTTTTGTAAATAATCCTTCGAGAATATATTGGTTCCATATTTATTGTCCAACAAAGCATATTTCAAAAGTAATTCGTTTCCCCGCATATTATAAAGGTTCTGTTAGCGTTCTTAATACATTTCTATATAGCTAGAGGTAAAATTCCTTTAATCAGCTTATTGTATGTCATCATTGAATGAATCCTAAGCACGCAGCTCTTGTCACAGGATTATGGGATTTACTTTCAAATCGCGTATAGGTCTTTCGAAAATAAAAATGTATCTATGTACAGGGGCAGCGGGTTGAATTTTTTTTAAAGGAGTGCAAGGTACACGAACTTAAAAACATTAGTAAAAATATCGCGAGAATCATTATTTATTATAAAAACGAACAAATTAAAAAGAATGATAAATACTTATTAAGTATACGAAAAATTTTTGTTTTTACTTCTAAACAAATATATTTTTTTTGCATGATCTATGCAATTCTTCCACAGGTTCGACGTAATTTTATCTACCTCAGATCTAACCAATGCTTCTTTGCATGAGTGGAATGCACCCATTTAATCGGCTTGCGTGAGTGCACTGGCCTCGCCGCCCCTGTATAGATATATTATTCGTATATATTGTAGTTTGTGGATTCAGTATATAAAGCGTATTTTTTAAAACAACCAATCGGTTTTTTAGTTTAACTAATGACTTTTGGAACGAAATGAGATTCGCAGGCTTATACAATAAGGATCGGAATAAAATTCTATGGTTGACTAATTAAAATTATGTTGTATTTTTGCAGGAATAGATACTTCTTTCTGAAAGTGAATAGCCCTAAATATTCCCTTTGTATGTTATTTTCTATACGTGATATTAAAATTTCAACCAAAAAGTTAAAAATTATCAGATGTTTAATATTTTATGTTTATTTTACAGCTATTAACAATGGCTTTGCAATAAGGAATTAACAAGTTCATACAGTAAGCAAATAGATTCCTCTTACAGTCATTACAGTAAGATTAAAATAATATTGATTTGTTATTTCTTGCAGTTGCAAGGCCATTGTTGATATCTGTCAAATAAATAATCTTATTTTGTTTTAATAATAAATATGTTAATATTTTTAAAACTTTTTTCCTGTAATTTTAATTTTTAGTATAGGAAATAATGTTTTATTAAAAAGGGAATATTTAGGGCTCCAACCCATTTGAAAAAAAATAATTTAAATTCTCCCGTGCCTCACTCCTCTCATAATTTTATTTCACCAAAGAATTATGTCTCCCTCTTTGCTGTTAAACCGATAGTCTGTCAGATAAATAAAAAATCTTTACAGTTTATCTCAAGATGAAAAGACTAATGTCGGTATTATGCAGTAATAAATTTACATGTATTTCTTGTCAAATTTCTACAACATACTTTATATCAAATGTTATACATTTTGTACAATCTTAATATTTTAGAAATATTTGAACATATAACCAATATGCTTTAATATTTTATGTTGGTACGAAGTATTTCGGGTTCGTATTCAACATATTTCACTGTTGATATATATTTTTATTTTCCTACGACTACGGTTGAATGGAATTTTTTATGCACCATTGGGGGACAATCTCAAATGTGCTTTCGTTTGCTAAAAAATTCTCATACACCAGATCAGGGGTCGGCAAACTTTAGAAGCAGAAGAGCCAAACATGTCCCTCACAATGATTTAAAAAAAAATCAGAGCCATAAATTTATTTTTGCAAATAATGTTCATCTATTTTCTTTGTTTTTTTTAACATACATACATACATTCATAACATCCCGCGATATCTCATGAAATGAGGTAACACGAACCCTAAAATCATTCATAAAATATTTACTCATTAAATTTATCAAATAATTAGTCCTCGTCAAACATTGTCATCATAACACACCACCCTCACTTTAACCACATTCATAGATCCCTTCATATAAGCTCATTTACTTATCACATTCGAAATAATTCATTATACAACTAGCCTTCAATCACATCTATCCAATCACTCTTATTCACTTTTCATTCATCTTCTTTCTTCGACGTACATAACATATGCGCAAACCATCTCAAATTACTCACGCTTGCTCCTAATAACGAATCTAATAACGAATCTAACAATGAATGTACAAAGATTAGAAAAGATGAAGCCGATATCCTGCGCTTGTATATGAAAGAAAACTTCACCCAATGCAGTAACTGAAAATGAAACAAAAAGATAAGAATTCCACACAATTGCAGTTAAACACTCTATGTAAGAGCTGAAAACGAATTAAAAGATGAGAAAGGAAGGGAGTGTCGATCTACGCTTGTTTTTGAAAGTGAATTCCTCACAATTACAGTTAAACATTCTATGTAAGATCAGAAAACGAATAAAAAAGATAAGAAACGAAAGCAAGTATCGCCTCTGCGCTTGTTTTTAAAAGTGAATTCCACACAACTGCAGTTAAATACTCATGTAAGAACTGAAAATGAATTAAAAGATAAGAAAGGAAGAGAGTGCCGCTCTACGCTTGTTTTTGAAAGAGAATTCCACACAATTGTAATTAAACAGTCAATGTAAGATTAGAAAACGAATAAATAAGATAAGAAACGAAGACAGTATCGCCCCTGCGCTTGTTTTTGAAAGTGAATTTCACACAATTTCAGATAAACGTCTAATTAAATTACTAAACAACAAAACTAAAATCAAGAATCCTGCACTTGTCATAAATCATTAAATTCATTCCGCAATTAATCTTCGCCAAAGTTCCTATCCTGACACACCACTTTAGCTTCAACTACATTCATAATTCCTTTCATACAAGCACGTTTGTTCCTCATTCTTGGAAACTTTCGTTCACGCAACAATTTTTCAATCATATTCATCCAATAATAGCTAAAATATAATAGGACGAGTATTATTTCTACATAAATTAAAATAACTATTACAATATCTGCGGTACAAAATAACTTAAGCTCGTAAAACAGTAAGGAGACTGGCATAAACAACTCGTATATATTCCCAATTTCGACTCTAGCGCAGGTTTACCGCGCATAGTGTCTTGTTATAGGTACTGTAGTCACGGTCCGCAAAAATATTGTATTATAGATTGAGCTCATTTATTTTATTATCACGTTAGTATCGCTGTCTGTTAAATATATGTCAAGTGTCAGACATATTGAACGCGTAATTACGTTTAAAAAATCATATATTAACGAAGTATGTTAACACGCACAGCAATTTATTTATTTAAATAACGACTTAACAAAAGAAAAACCTGTTTTAAATTTTTGCGTCAAAAATTAAATTAAATGTAGGCAAATGGTGAAAATATTGAAAATGTTGAAGAAGGCTTTTTGTGAGGGTGCTTTGTCAAAAACAAGAGTTTATGATTACTACAAACATTTTCAAGAGGGTCGTGAAGATGTTGAATGTGACAAGAAAGCCGGGCGTCCTAACACATTAAAATCACTGATGATAATGTGGAAAAAATTAAGAATATTGTGCTTAGTAATCGCAGAATAACTTTAAGGGATGTTAATGAGAAAGTTGGTCTTTCATATGGCTCAAGCGAACCAATTGTGATTAAGGTTTTGGACACGAAACGAGTAGCAGTCAAATTTGTCCTAAAATTTTTTGTATTTTTAATAATTCACTGGCGCACAGATCACTACTCATTCGTGAATTTTTTGATAAAAACAACACCGCCGTGTTGCCGCAGCCACTGTGTTCATCATGTATGCCCCCTGTGACTTATTACTGTTCCCGAAGATGAAGAAGACATTGAAAGGAAAAGTTTTACGACCATGGAGAAGATAAAATCGCTGAATGAGCTAAAAGCGTTACAACAAAGCGCATTCCACAAGTGATTTGAAGATTGGAAACAATGTTGGCATCAATGTATTCTATCTATTATTTTTGGTGAGGAATATTTTGAAAGAGACAGTATCAGAATTGACGAATAAATTAATATTTTTTTTAAATAATTTAAAATTATCATTCCTTTTAGATAAAAGAAAGAAACTAGGACTAGGAAGGATTGATAATGCGGAGAAGGCGAAGAAAATGAGTTTTTACTCTTTAAAAATTATAATGTCATAACAATTTTACACGAAAAATTTGAGTTTGGCATTATTTAGCAAATCTGATGCCTTCATATATCTTATCTAACGTATAATTTTTCGCTGAGTTTGTTTTTATAAGTCTTAAACATTATGCTGTTTAAATGGCATATTGATACAATGTGTTATTCTTGTAGATCCAACAAACTCAAGCCGTTCTGGCTGTCCATCACGGAGAAGGAGTCGCTGCCCGTGCTGGACTTCCTGTCGGCTGCGCTGCTGTCGGCGGAGTACGACCGCGCGTTGAGCCGTGCCGCTGGCATGGCCGAGTGCCGTGTCGTACCATTCTTCGGTGCGTTCCTACGCGAGCTACGCGAAATCCTGGCGTCCACGCCAGCGCTCGTCACGCTGGAGCAGGTGGCGCCCGAGCCTCCACCGCCGCCCATCTCCATCAAACCAGAACCCACGTCGCGTCGAGAACGCGATCGCGACCACGCACAGCAACACCGACAAGTGGTCAGTATTTTGTCTTTAAATGAGTACTTTATTTTTTATATTATAGGTTAGTGTTTACAAACAATTTATGTTCTACAATTTTTATTCTCGATAAAAAAAGGATTCTTAGATAATTAATCAAATTTAGCAACTTTTCCTTATTTTTCTGGAAATGCTATCCCCGATTAGATGAACTGAAATAACTAACCAATAAAATATCTTAGTCTTACCTATAGTGATTTTGTTGATAAACATGTATTGTGAATTTGGGCACTTAGTGATGACAATATCGCAGTTCATAAGAATACATGTACTACCTACTACAAATTGATATTAAATCGCGTATTTGAATCCCGTTTTATTTACTATAGTAGTAGAAATGATAACCGTTAGGATGATACATTAGCTGCTGAACTTTGAACTCAGTCATTCATTCATGCATTTCATTTATTATTCAGTTCCTATACAAGCAGTTGAATCAAGTTTTGAAATTTATTTTTAAAGTTGCAGTTAAACCAGACACGTAATAAAAAATATAAAAACAGTCTTGTACACATCCTTTAATTCTGAACATCTTTGCGCTCTACAATTTTTGTTCGTAAAATTATATCAGCGAACAGGTCATCTTACCTCCTCAATGAACTAGGTAAATAGTAGATAAACTTCATTTCCTGTATGAAAACGATTACGTCATATGTTGACGAAGTTATCATAGATACGATGAAATATAGCAATATTTTGCTAATGGCATTAATGTATGTATTAATAAGAAAAGACACACGTTTTATGGTTTTCCACGTTCTATCACATTTATTATTTTATTGACAACGTATGACAGTTCTTACTAATACGAAAATTTATATTTACTTTGTTCACATTTGTTTATAAAATAAAAATAGAGACGTATGGTCATGATTTCGTTATTTTCTCGCCTGTCATTTCTAAGTTTGACATTTTTGATACATTAATACAGGAATAAGAAATGGCAAGAAAAATTTTGGGTACTCAAATGCAGAAATACGTTTGTCATCTTCATGATTATTTTGCGCTGAAGTTAGGGAATCGAGGATCTTTAATTAATTTAACAGTAGTAGAGAGGTAATGTGCATTGTATTTTGTATTTTCATATATTATTTATTTGTATATACCGTGTGTCCCAAGTAAATGTTGGCATAGGCAGTTAACATGTGAAATCAGTTTTTTGTAAATAAAAAGTGTCCGGCGAAAAATTATGGAACCAAATTTTATATCTCAATACTGCCAATATCCCTACATCTTATTTAATACAGATTATTTAATTTTGATAGCATAATTTAATGATATTAATAAAAATATTTCCTAAATTTTCGCCTACTTTTTTTATTGCTGTTGACGTAAAGTGCTTGCAATTTGTTTTAAATATTTTAATCTGTCACTATCATCTGTCAGTGTCATTATGAATATTTAAATTTTTCAGTTTCTGACGAAATACGCAGATGTTTGTCTTGTACTACACCCTTCATAATACATTCTAAAAATATTTACGCAGTTCTTGATTTTTAAAATATTCCTGATGACAGTGACAAATTAAAATATTTAAAACAAATTGCAAGTACTTTACGCCAGTAGCAATAAAATAGTACGCAAAAAATTTGAAATTATTTTATTAATTTAATTAAATTATGCTATCAAAATGGAATAACCTCTATTAAATAAGATGTAGTAGTATTGGCAGTATTGTGATATAATATTTGGTTCCATATTTTTTTGCCGTAAACTTTTTATTTACAAAAGACTGATTTTACATGTTAACTGCCTATGCCAACATTTACGTGGGACACGTCGCCTGTGGGAATCGAACCAGGGTTATATATATATATATATATATATATATATATATATATATATATATATATATATATATATATATATATATATATATATATATATATATATATATATATATATATGTATATAATATGGATTTTGAGAACCATGGTTCTATTCCCACAGGCGACAAACAATTTTCATAATTTCAAAAACTACCCCTGTGGCTCCTCCACCACTAACATCTTTGGGGGCCGTAATTTGACGACTGGTAACCGCACTTCACGCGCAAAATATATCACTTACCGAGATCTGCTTCGGAAGAGTGCCACACCCAGTAATGGGTAGGAGGCGTGATGATATATTTATTTTAATTTTTATCTGAAGCATTTTTGTCTAAAATAATTTGGAAAGCAATGCGCAGGGAAAAACTGTTTTCCTATGTTAAACGCCTATGGCCCGCTTTTCGTGATACACCCGGTACATAGATCCACCTAAACCAGTGTCGGATTCGTAATACAGAGATTTCTGTATAATTTGTTTTATTTATTATAATATAATACAGATATTATACCGATTACTTAAGATAATTTCCTTATTTATAAAACAATAAGTTCAAATAATGATGTTCACAACTAATGTTTAAGAAATAATGTATATAACGCTATTTTATCTACTATTGGGTGTGCAACTCTAGGACAGCAGATTTTCTTAGATAAGTGATACGAGTATAATTAAATTGTTATATAGAAATCCTGGCTAGAGTCCCTTTATGACGAATTCGGATTAGGTTAGATGTACTCGTATGTATGAATAATGAATGTCGTTCACACCATCGTTATATTTTTTAATTTCTCATATTTCTGCAGTTTCCAACTGATTTAAACTAAACAATAACCAAAATTATTTATTAGTCAGCTAATCGATGAATTTAAGATATGGAAATTTCCATTATTATTTCGTTGAAAATAGATTGGGAGGCTGTGTAAAAACCAATTATCCTTGTTATATTTTTCGTTAAATACTGTGTGTGCACAATAACTAAATAAAAACTAAAATCTTGCATGGAGCCTATCAAGATATTTGATAACGCTGACACCGATGTACCCGAGTTATCTCACGCCCTTATTAAGTTCCGAATGATTCATGGCCCACTAAACTCTGTATTGCATGATTGAATGCTTTGAGGTTCAACTACGTCTCGAGAGGCTTCTGTCTTCTAACTTCTAACTTCTTCCGAAACAAATTTTTATCCAATAAATTTTTCCTCAGGAGCTATCTTTTTTTCTTTTTACTTTCAAAATCAAATAGCAAGTTGAAATTGCGTTATTTAAATGTTATTTAATAATGTGCATCAAGTAGTTTGAAATTTTATTTTTTGATGTACGTTTTAGGATATAAAACCATTTGATATAAGCAAGTGATCAGCCTAACTGTTTCAATTGGCAATAAAAAAAGCTTGATATTGGTAAGACTGATACATACATTTATTGCCTGTTGTCGACAGTGATATTGATAAATTAAATTTGAGTACATTTATAATTTTGTTTTATTAAAATTATCTTTACATTGGAATATGACACTTTTATTAATATCGTATATTTTTAAAGTGTTCCATAACTTATTTGTATTTTTCAAATTATTGAAGTCATATGAATGACTTTGACGTTTGATAAATTTAAAGTATATGACAGAAAAATTCGGGAGACGCCCGGACTCGAACTAGAATTTTTCTATCATAAACTTTAAATTTATCAAACGTCAAAGTCATTCATATGACTTAAATAATTTGACTTTACTTCGTGGTATCATTTCCTTTAAAATCAGACTGTCGCTACAGACGAAATCCGTTGTCAATACCTATGATACATAGGAGTCTTGGGATCGATGCTGTGTTAGACACAATGACAGAGAAATTTGGTTGACACCTTGCTCGTACAGAGGAGCCGTGGCCTAGTGATTAAAGCATCAGCCAGGCAAGCTGGAGGTCCCCGGTTTGAGTCCGGGCGTCTCCCGAATTTTTTTTGTCCTAAACTTTAAATTTATTTGTATTTATTCTAAAAATGACATGCCAAATAGCATTTCCATCTAGCTTTGTGCAAAATTGTATAGCCTACTGAACCAGTTACTTCTGATCATTCTGTATATTATTTACATATAAAATAAATATATCATCACGCCTTCTACCCATTACTGGGTGTGGCATTCTGCTACAGCAGATCTCGGTAAGTGATATATTTTGCGCGTGAAGTGCGGTTACCAGTCGTCAAATCACGGCCCCCAAACATGTTAGTGGTGGAGGAGCCACAGGGATAGCTTTTTTCAAATTATGAAAATTTGTCGCCTGTGGGAATCGAACCAGGAACCTCAGGATCCACAGGCCGACTTCATACCACTGTGCTAGCCATCCCATTATCATTTACATGTATCGTTGAATATTAAACCGTAAAGTTCATCTTAATTTGTAAAACAATTGGGTACGTCATTAAAACAATAGTTATTTATATATCAAGCGAGAGCTTCAACTAGCCGAGATGTGTAAATACACTTTCAATTCAAGATATACACAATGTTTTGTTGGAATAATAATTTTAACCAATTTATAATTATTGCTTGTATGTATATTATTGAATTGCATCATTATAATAGTTTATGAAAACATCAAAAGGTTGTTGCCATGTCAGAAATATAAACAAATAACAAATATAAGAAAAAAAAACTGTCAATATGTTTTATTTAAAAGCGGTCTACAAACGTTTGCAGATTGTTGCTATTAGCAACGGTCTGAAAGTACTCGTAAATATGGTCTGCAAATGCCAACTTCCAGTTAATAAATGAAGTTTAGAAAGGAGCTCTTCAACCTGATTGTAAAGAAATTTATTTGTGAATTTCACTTATTTGTTGCTATCATTATATTCATATTCATATTTATTGGCTATCCAAACATACATGGTCGTCTAGTAAAAGGATAAAGTAAAATACAATAATTAAAAATTATACAAATTGAAAATCACTTAATTACATGACAAATTTACTATACATTAACAGACATGAATACATCAAGAGAATAATACTCGCCGTTAAGTAATAAAGTTTTTATACTCTTTTTAAAGGAATGATGATTTAGTTCTGTTATTTGAACTGGTAATTATTATAGAGTTTTGGACCCTAGTAAAGTACGCTTTAGTTGAGTGGTAGTAAGCCTATGATGTGACACTTCGAACATATTCTTTCCTCTGGTGTTGTGGACATGTGAAGCAGCTATTTTGGTATAAATATTTTGGTAGCTGTGAACATAATTAAACAGAAGTAAATGTACAATGAAAGAATCATCAATATTCTTTCTTTGATATATATGATCTACAGCTCTCGTTAAACTTTAAAGTATCCCATCAAATTGGGTAGTATTCATGAAATATTCACTCATTAAATTAATTAAATAATCAGTCCTCGTCAAACATTCTCATCCAAACACACCACCCTCACTTTAACCACATTCATAGATTACTCCATATAAACTCATTTATTTATTACATTCGAAATCATTTATCAAACAACAAAACTTCAATCACATCTATCCAATCACTCCTATACACTTATCATTCGTCTTCTTTCTCTGACGTACTTAACATATGCGCAAAACATTCCAAATTACTCACGCTTACTCCTAACAACGAATCTAATAACGAATCTAACAAAGAATCTAGAAAGATTAGAAAAGATCAAAGCGATAGCCTGCATTTGTATATGAAAGAAAAGTCCACAAAATGCAGTAACTGAAAATGAAACAAAAGGATAAGAAAGGAAGGGAGTGTCCCCCTGCGCTTGTTTTTGAAAGTGAATTCCACACAATTGTTGTTAAACAGTCAATGTAGGATTAGAAAACGAAAAAAAAAAGAAAAGAAACGAAGGGACTGTCGTCCCTGTGCTTGTTTTGAAAGTGAATTTCATACAATTGCAGATAAACACTAACTAAATTACTAAACAACAAAACTAAAGTCAAAAATCCCTTTTCTTAAATCATTAGATTCATCCCGCAATTAATCTTCGCCAAACGTTCTGATCCTGATACACCACTTTAGTTTCAACCACATTCATATTTTATTTTATACAAGTACGTTTGTTCCTTATACTCATATTCAGCAATTTATTCATAGGTCGCCCACGCAATCTTTCACTCACAATTTCACCAACATACACCTGTTTCACCAATCTTTCATTCGGCATACGTTCTACATGCCCAAACCATCTCAACTGACCTATACCTACTTTTCTAACTACATTCTTCTCAATTTCACACTCATCATACACCAATGTATTCCGGACACGATCTCTTGTAGTACAACCACACACAGCTCGCAAATAACTCATTTCCACAGCAGTTATACGACGTTCATGTTTCTTCATACACACCCAACATTCACTACCATACATCAATGTAGGCACTAAAACACTATTAAACACATTCAATCGAGCAATTCTGAATACATTCACATTTGGAGCAAAGGTTCCCAGAGCAACCAATACCTTGCATACCGCAGATACTCTTCTTTCAATCTTACAATCAATGCGTCCATCCCTCAGAAATATACTACCCAAATATAAAAACTCATTCACTTGACCCAATCTCACACCATTCACCGAAACATTACAATTAGTCACCAAATCACTATTCTCAAACACTAACACTTTACATTTATCAACATTTAATAACAGATTTAAATCTTTTCCTACTTCATTTATACTTGGAATCATTCTTCTCTTCAGATTCACCCATAACAACAACATCATCCGCATACGCTAACGCAGGCACTACACTACCACCAATATTTACACCATGCACCCCATTTAGCGCTGTTCATAACAATACATCCATATACAAATTAAACAACCATGAAGACATTTCACAACCTTGTTTCACGCTAACATCTATACAAAACCAATCACTCAATCTATCATCAACTCTCACCGCAGCCTCGCTACCTTCATACAGCGCACGAATTGCCCCCAACAAATTACCATTTATACCGTACTGTAGTGGTACATCCAACATAGTCTCGCGATTAACAATATCAAATGTTCTTTTAAGATCGAGAAAGCCACAGAACACCTTCTTGTTCTTAGCAAGTGACTTCTCAATAATCATACGAAGAGAAAATATTTGATCCACACACCCTCTCTCAGGCAATAAACCACCTTGCATATTGCTTAGCTTGGAGATTGTTAAGGTTCGTACCTTATGAATAAGAATCTTCTCTACCACACTCAGCAAACTTATAGCACGAAAATTAGTTAATTAATTCGAACTACCTTTACATTTAAATAAAGTACAAATGATAGCACGTTTCCAATCATCAGAAACCATACACCGTTTTAAATAAAATCTAAACAAATAAACTAACCAGTTAAGTAACCTCTCGCCTCCATACTTCAATATCTCATTCAATATACCATCCAAACCATTATTCAGACACAACAATGCAAAACTAACATAACTCTCATTTATACTCCATTCATTACCTCTAAAATTTTCTATTAAATTTTCACTACAACTAGTCGGCCTATTAATTCTACCATATAAAACCCTAAAGTGCTCACACCATCTATTCCTAACATCTGATTCATTCCACAATAACTCACCATCCGCACTCTTAATCGCTTTCACTGTCCTTACATTGCCACCTCTCAATCTCTTCATTGTCAACCAAAACATTATTTTATTCATATTAAAATCATTAGTCAATCTTTCATTCATCAAAACATCAAAACGCGCCTTACTTTCTATTACTGCTCTCTTAACACATTTATTTAACCTCTTGTAATCCCGCAAGCATTCATCAAGTTAACTTCCAGGCACATCTTTCACATTTAGAAATCGCAAATATGCTCTCTTTTTCTCCTAAATCCTTACTTTTACTTCTTCATTCTACTATGCATTCCTTGGACAATAGCCTAAACTACATTTACCACAAACTTCTTTTGAATATTTAAGAACTGTATCCTTAAATTTCAATCAAATATCATTTATGCAGCATTCAAAATTATGCTCACATATAGGCAAAGATTCATTTATTTTCTCAACAAACAAATCTCTAACATCCTCGTTCTACAGTACACTGAATTTCACACGAAACATTTTTTCGGTACCTTTCATCCTCACTCGCGAACATTTATCTAGATGTATATGTGACACCACAAAATAATGGTCATTTGTACTCAATACAACTAAACTTCTCAATCGTTCATCATACAAAATAAAATCAATCATACGGGAGTTGGAAACAAAGGAATCACGCTCCAAACAGAAAGAAACTATTTTCCTACCGTGTTTATTCACTCTCGCATCACCAAACTTACCCAATACATACTTCTCTTAACACCCAATCTGCCATTTAAATCACCACATACGATAACTTTCTCACCTTGATCACATAAATTAATAATACTATCTAACAAATTCCAAAATATATCTTTTTCTTATTCAGTTAGATCATAAACTGAAGATTCTATAAAAGCCTGCCTTTAATCTCAGCCAAAGAATTCTCGATGAGGTACGACCATAATCCCTCACAAACGGTTTCATTCTTTCACTACCAAGCATACCCACACCATGCTTCGCATGTTCATTCACATCAACACCCGACCACAAGCAAAACATTTCATCTACCTCTTCCTCACTACATCCTTTCCTTTTAGTCTCACTGACACACAAAACTACAACATTATACACACGCATTACATTCATCAATTCATTTTCTTCACCAGTTAAACCCCTAACATTCCACGTACCAAACTTACATTAATTAAATTTCGCCCATTTATTCTTCATTTAACCAAAAGAAATAAAAGAAGGGTTCTTTCGGCGGAAGAGCAGATGTGAAGGTAGCTTACCAGGCTTATTATTAACTATTAATGAAAATATAAATCAATTACATTCACACAATTGTCAAATCTCAATCACACCTAAAAGCAAACCATAGCTCAGCCTTTTTATGTACGTAACCAATATAAACAAATAATGATATGAAAAAACTAAACTAATATAAAAATGAAAGATAATACTTATCTTAAATAAAATTAATTAATAAATATATCATCACGCCTTCTACCCAATACTGTGTGGCACTTTGCCGGAGCAGATCTCGGTAAGTGATAGATATATTTTTGCGCGTGAAGTGCGATGACCAGCCGTAAAATCACGGCCCCCAAAGATGTTAGTGGAGGGGGAGACACAGGAGTAGTATTAATGTGGTGAAAATGTTTGTCGGCAGAGGGAATCGAACTAGGGTTCTCAGGATTCACAGGCCAATACTCCTTAGTAATACGATATTTTAAAAAGTCCGGTGACAAACAGTATATTTCAATCCAATTCAAAAAACCCCTGTCAAAAACCAAAATAAATTTCTCACTTGACGGGCGAGTAGTGTTTATTCTGTTGTTAAGGAGTCCTAATATCCTTTTTCTATAATATGAATATTTTCTTTGTTTCACTAGAATTACCCCAAACTAGAATACCATAAGTTGTTAAGCTATAGAAATTAGCAAATTGTTCGATTTTTGCAGTTTCTTCATTGCATATGTTTTTCAATCTTCTATTGGAGAAGATTGTAGGAGATTGTTTATTACCTAGAGCTTCTATGTGGTGGCTAGTTCAGTGGTATGAAGTCTGCCTGTGGATCCTGAGAACCCTGGTTCGATTCCCACAGGCGACAAACAATTTTCATAATTTCAAAAACTACCCCTGTGGCTCCTCCACCACTAACATCTTTGGAGGCCGTGATTTGACCCAGTAATGGGTAGAAGGCGTGATGATATATTTATATTTTATATTTATTCTATGTTTTTTGCCATTTAAATTTTCTACTAAATTTTATTTCTAATAGGTAGACACAATCTTCTTGTATTCCAGTTTTAGTGATAAACAAAGTTCTTTGTTTTTTTCTGAGAGTTTAGGTGAGACTGATTTCTGTTCAATCAAGATTTTGCTTCCATTATGATATCCATTTCATCTAATGTTTTATGGTTATTTTCTCTCTCTAGCAGGAAGTAGGGATGGCAAAGTTGTCAGTTGACGGCCAATTTGACCGATGCTGGAATATTTGACCTAATCAAGTTGACCAATGAAAAAATTGAACTCCAAACCGCAATAGTTTATTGTATAAAAAATAAAATCTTTTTCGAAAAAACTAAATAAGCAATAGGTACTTCTTTGATAAAAAGAAAAAAAAAACTAATGCTAATGTAAATAGACAAATAATAAGAATATAATAAATAAACACGAAACATGTGCGCGATTGCCATAGCTGTATTATTAACACATCAACCCTAAAAAATGCGAACTGCAAACTACAATTACTGCATCTCTCCGAACACGGGACACCCGTCGACATGTCAACAGAGACTACACAAATAATTAATATTCCTCACTACTTAAGTATTTGATGCCAGCAATTTGACAAATGACAAGTCAAATACTAGGTCGATTGAACTAAGAGTATTTGACCAGGCAATTGCAATCCTACGTTTAATATATTATTTTTTATATTACGAGGGTAGTCCCAGAATTATCCGACTTAACAACGGAAACACAAAAAAATTGGGTTAAAATTTATTTATTTATTTTCTCTACATAGTCATTTTAGCTCGACACATTTTTCCAAGCAATGTTCAATAGCTTCTATACCCTGTTTATAGTGAGAACCGCCGAGCTCCTCAAAATAGCCATTAACCGCCACCTCTTCATTGTTGGCAAATCTTTTATCATCGAGCCATTTTTTCATGTTTGGGAAGAGAAAATAATCCGAGAGTGCTAAATCTGGAGAATAGGGTGCGTGAGGAAGTAATTCAAATTTTAACTCATTGATTTTCATCACTTCGATAACGGATGTGTGTCTTGGTGAAACAACACTTTTTTTTTGCGAAAGGCGGCCGTTTCTTCTTGATTTCATAACTCAAACGTTGTAATAAGTTTGCATAATACTCGCCGTTGATTGTTATTCCTGTTTGAGGGTAATCAATGAAAATTATCTCACGTGCATCCCAAAAAAACGATGACATTGCCTGCAGATGAAACTGTCTTCGCCTTCTTTGGAGCCGATTCTCTTCTTCCAGTCCATTGTTTTGACTGTTCCTTCATCTCAGGTGTGAAGTGATGGACCCATGTTTTATCTATGGTTACAAATTTATGCAAAAACTCGATTGAAACATCTTCACGACGCTGTTTTTGTTTCATTGTGATCAAAAGCGGTACCCATCTTGCGCACAGCTTTCTCATGTCCAATATACGATGTACAACACTTTTTGAAATGTCTGCCTTGCCAGCTAGCTCGCGCACTATCCGTTGACGGTCATCCAATACCATTTTGTGGATTTTGTGATTATTTTCAAACAAAAACCGCCATCTATACGTCAGGTCGGATACTTCTGGGACTACCCTCGTATATTCTTAGTCATTTATGTAGATAATGAACAATACTGAGTCTAGTATACTTCCTTGCCGTACACCGGCAGTGACAAGTCTCTCATTTGAAATTTCTTCATTACCAGTATACTCGCTGAAACAGAACGCTATATTTGCATTTCTTCTCTAGAAGTATATCATATGAGACAGCGTCAAAAACCTTACTTAAATCACAAACAGTCATTTCTACATTAAGTTCTTGATCAAATAATGCAATGATACTGTTGGTGATGTTTACCAAAGCCGGGGAAGTAGAACGACATTTCCTGTAACCGTGTTGACAATTATTATACAACTAAACTTTTCCTAAATAGTTTACTAGTGAAATTTTAATAGCAGACTATATTTTTTTTTAAATTATAGGTGGTACTGAAATAGGTCCATAGTTACTTCTTTCGTTAATATTACCTTTTGTGTGAACTGGAATAATCTGTGTTTCTTTAGTTCTGTTAGGAAAACGCTCACACTAAAGTACTTGTTTATTAGTATTGTTATAGCAGGTGTAACTTCTTGTTTAATATATTTTATTGTGGCAACTGTTGGTCCATAGATATCTTGTGATTTAGTATGAATTAATTTATCAATTGCGTCTTCATTCTCTATTAGTGAAATATTTCTCATTGGTATTTTTGAATTGGATAAATATTGTTGTTTTCAATTGTTTTTATTGTTTTTTCTTGTATTGCACTAAAATAACCATTCAAGTTGTGTGCAGAAAGGGTACCGCCCGTGTTAATTATTTTTCCTACAACTGTGCGATTTCTTTGTTATTACATAACTATAATTGCCTTGGTTACGTATGGAAAGTAGATGAATGCAGACCAAGTGCGCTTCCGAAAGCAAAGAAACACTAGTGCCGAAAGTGCTTCATTACGTAACTGTCAAAGAGCGATTTAAATTTCGCGCCGAGCGCGAAGTTCATATTTTGGCCACAGACGCTTATGGAAGAAGAAGAAATATGCAGTGATATATTTTGACGTTTAATAATTTTATTTAAATAGTAAATAAAATACATATTATTTTTTGTGAATATTAATAACACAATTATTACTGTTGTTTATATTAATAATATGTGTACTGGAAACTTTTGTATTATCTAAAGACACATTGATTTCATCTGTGTCAACAGTACTATTACTGACAATTTCAGAGGTATTAGAAGTATTAATAGCAGGTTGATTTGCATTGCCAAGAATTTGATTAGCAATTTTTATCATATTTTGCAGCGAGTTTTCAATATATCCCTCAGCCACTGTACTAGACTTCCAACCACCATGTCTTTTAAGATTTATTATATCTGCTCCACTATCGGCTAATAATGTGGCTGAAGATCGCCTAAAGCAGTGGCCTGTGTAACTTTTTGAATTGGGTAATTTTAAAAACTCTGCAATTTTCTCAGCAATTTTATCCATGGTATTTATTCCTACTGGTTGAACTGTACATTTTCCGCATTTGTATTTAAAAAAAAACCGACGATGTGCCACGTTTCCAGGTCGAAGAACAACATATTTGCGATATATTTCCAAAAAATTTATGCCATTTAAAGAAACAGAAGTCACTGTGAATTGTCTATACCTTTTAGTCTTAGTATCAGGAATATTCACAATTATAAATGTACCTTTGTCTTCGATATGATCAAGAACAATGTTTGTTAACTCTATTCGACGACAAGCACCCGAAATACCAAGAATTAAAGCAACCTGCAATAAAAAAATCATATTAGCGACTAATCTGTTTGATGAATCTTTCTATTAAATATTATATAATCTATTCGAGCGACATTACCTTCATCATTAAGTAAGTTTTATCATCGGCATTAGTTAAAAAATTGTAAAATTCATCTCTTGTTAATATATTAGATTTCTTACTCCTGTATCCAACATTTTTACGTTTTATAAATGCACTTAGTTTAGAATATTGATCAATATTGGCATTTTCATGTACATTCAACGTAGACTTCAACATTGAATACTGACTCCACAAGCTTGAAGATTTATAAACTTTACTTTTCTCCATGAAATATGCCAGCAGTACATTTTCAGATATTTTTCTTGTATTTTTCATACTGCACCAAAGTTTGAAATTATTATAAACTTGCAAATACCGCTCTTTAGTCACTCATTGTAATATTAAAATCAAGAAAAAATTATCGTAAAATTAGTGAAATATTTTCATAGAACAATGACACAATCCACAAATAAACAAACTATGGCAACGCCATGGCAACGCCATGGCAACGCCATGGCAACGCCCTGGCAACGCTGTCAAACATCGCTCTAATATAATAGCATTAGAATTTTATAAATCCTGATATTTTAGTGTTTTATTAAGTAGCACAGTTGTAGGAAAAATGTTGTTTATAACACGTGCCGAAAAAGGTTACGTGCTCGTGCAGATTTCCGCACTCGGCAAGCCTCGTGCATTAAATTCTGCACTTGCACGTAACGAGCCTTTTTCGGCACAGAGCTATTTATGAATTTATTTCTTTTTTTCCTATTATCAATTATTTTTTGTTGTATTCGCTTTTTAAGGTTTTATATGCTCTCTATGCTGTTTCTACTTTGGTGGTTTTCGCAATATCTAGTAAGGTATCTAATATGTTTTAGATAGATGCAGTTACGTATTATTTTTTTTTCGTTTTCAGGAACATATATGTTGTATAGCTCTATCAACTTAGTGTGGAAATAAGTATACGCATTTTGTGCGTTTTTTGTGTTCAGTGCTAAACAATCTAATAATTGTGCATGTTTTCACAGTTTTTAGCCGGTACTTTGCTAATTTCTTCACGGAATTATAAATATTGCACCTGTGCAAAATTGCAGTTTTTTTTGCAGCAGTACTTAGTTATATGTGGATCAAATGTAGATGTTCTTATTATTTGTGAATATATTATTTACACGTTTTCCAAGAACTGGTAATTCTAGATGGTTCTTCCATGATTTTTTCTAGACCGTGACTGTGAGCTTGTTTATTAACTCATTTTTTCGTTGCAAAAATACCACTAAAATCCATATTGTATATTTGTAGTAATTGAATAGCTTCATTCGGTTTCTCAGTAAAAATGTTGAAGTTGTCCTCAGGTGATCTATATACGAGTACTGTAATTATTATCATATTTAAAAGAAGAATTGCATTTGCTGCAAGTTCAATATAAGTTTCTCCTCTGATAATTGTTGATAATTTGAATACATCTTGATAAGAAATGTTTTCTTGAACAGTTATCAGAACTACGCTATAGAAAAATTTTAATATAGGTCTTATCAAACCAATGTTCAGTTGTGCATATAACATCAGCACTGGAGTTGCATAGTAGCTCCTTAATATGATCTACTTTATTTTGAGCTTATTGAATATTTAAATTTATTAGATGCAACACATTTATTTTTTTTTATCATAGTGTTTCTTATTTCATTAGTTATTTGTTTGTCTGAGTTTGAGGCTTTTTCTGAAAAAAACTGAAAACGTTTATCGACTATACCAGATGGCTAAAATTCACCCTTATCCCTACTTTGCAAACAGATATGTTTTCTTCTTTCTTTAAATTTTCTCTGTTTTAGTTGTTAATCTGGAGCTCAAATATATTTTTAAATCCTCTGTCGATACGTCTGTTGCTACTCTATTTACAAATAATCAGGCTCGTCTTGGGGCTGATCTAAACCCAGTAGTTATTCTATTTGTATTGAAAGAACCGAACACTATCTTTTTTCCAGGATTGTGTTTCTTATTCTTAACTACCAAATTGTATTCATCTGTGTCTATCGGTGTTTCAATATTAATATCAATGGGTCTATCGCTAAGTATGTGCGAATTAGTGTTTGATTTTGCTGTTTTTTTTAACATCTGTTTTATCATTTTGGTTTAGATTCGTTAAAGTTTGTTTGTTTTTTATAATAATTGGTGTTATCGACTAAGTCTCCGTGAGAACAGTTTTTGATTCTTTCGCAGCAGATATTGTGTCAAAGTCACTTAAATTTACTGTATTATTTTTTATATTGTTTATTTCAGTTGTCAATGTTGAAATATTTTTCACATTTCTGCTTAAATAAATTCACAAGCGTCACAGAAGTAATTAATATTTTTAGGATATCCAGTGAGTGCATTATATTCCCGTTTACCGAGTTTTACACAGCTGATATGAAACGTATATTCACATGTACCTGCACATTTTACTTTTTAATCTTCCTTGTTATATTGACATTTCTACTTTCCGCCATTTTTCCTAAATATGCCTTAGGAATGTTATTGTTTTGTTATAAAATATATTAGAGCCGAAATATTTACCTTCTAATAAAGTGGTTATACATTTGAAAATCAATGACCATGGCTCAAATCGTTGGAACTGACCTATGCAATAACGCGATTTAAGAAATGACTTCTTGTTTTGAGACACAGCATGCAGCATTTGTTGTTGTGCCGACACTTAGTTATAGTTAAATGTATAAAAAATTAATTACACCGGAATTTAATTTAGCAATATTTTACTGATGGCCGGTTTTTTCATATCTGGATGTCCGGATAACGTTTCTGATTACTATCATCAGATAAATATAAAAATGTCGCAATCGAAGTTAGCTGCCATACAAAATTATTACAATGAGAAATGCAACTAGATTCCAATCTAGGCCATCCCGCTATACAAACGTGGATCAGTCGCTGCCCTTCCTGTCAATCCTCCTCTGTTCTCTCCACCTTCAAAATAATCTGTATGCTAGTATATAAAATGCTTTGTCTAGTAGTAAGAAGTCATTGTAAACAACGTTGTGCGCGGAGTGTATTTGGATGGGTGACCGTCCAGAGAAACTTGCGCTGCTGTTGACTTCGTAATGACGCCTTATGATCCTAACAGTTGATTCACCAGGAAGCCAGTACAAAACTCACGAAATTTATTTAAATAAACTATTATTCTATTATTCAGTAAATGAAGTGTATCATTTTCTATCTAACATAGAACGCAAATTTCTGATGAGATATATTAAATTTATTTCAAGGAGAATTTATTAGTCTTATATTTGAAGAAAGCAGATATATTCGCCCTTATGTAAGTGGCAGATATCATATTTCACAAATAAATTTGATAACGGGTTTTCTATTAAAATAAACTTTGTGTATTTTCGTTGAAATTAAAAGATCTATTAAGCAGTTTCTTCTTTTTTCTTTAAGTAATAGTAGACTTATTAAATTAATAGACAGTATATTTTAAAAATAAATTTGTTATTCCTTTTAGTGCTTCATATACCAAATTTTCAACATTTTCCCTAACATAACTGCTGTATATAGTAACTAATTATTACAAATTTAAATAAATTAATTAAAATTATAATAAATTACATTTGCTTCTTCAATATTATGAACATTTGTTAGTGCTATATTTTATTTTAATTATTAAGAAGAATATTTTAAATTGATATGTTTTAATGTTTAATGTAGTGGTTTCAAGTTTTATCAGGAAATTATATATTAAGATGGTAGTAAATAAGAGACTTTCATTACAGCCGAAAATATTTTTATCGCATTTATAATTATTTATACGATTATTTCATTTTACCGTCATACAGAATATATTTATTATTATTAATATTATGCAACTCAATTAAGGATTATAGTTTTTTTTCAATTAAATGGAAACAGAGATTTTCCCCAAGGAATTTCTGAGTTTGTTGGTACACCTAATAAATATATGTGTATGTGTGGGTGTTGTTTATACCGTAAAAACTAATAACAGTTTCTCTGCACGTGTGTGTCCAGTTCATTTCCGACTACAACGGCGAGGATCATTACTTCACTCGTATTGGTCCCGGTGGCCTTATAAACATTGAGAAGATATACCGAACTCAAGCTGTCATGGACCATATCTCCTTATTTCATCAGCACTACCACTCCCGCAACAGACTCTCGCCCACTACAAATCTCATCGATTACTTAAGGTAATTGCTTTTATGGACATTATTGTATTGTCATATAATCGTGCCTCGTATTTCAAATTAGGTAATATTTATTTACGTTTCATATGAATATTACGTGTCATTAACAACACTCAAATGTATTTTTTTTTATGCAATATGCATATGTTGTTTTTAGTAATTAAATTGAATATTAAATTTATAGATCTTGTTGAACAATCTATCCAAAATACCATTCGAAATCAATATTATTTTTAGATTTTTTTTAATGTTTTAATTTTGCTCTTCAAAATTTTTCAAATGTTTTTAAGAAAATATTTTAATCGCGAAATTTTGACGTAATTCGTCACTTGATTATATAACGAATAAAGAAATTTGTGATGTGGACTTATCTAGAACATGGTTACTAACGCGTTAATATGACGACGAAACTGTTACTACAATTATTGAATCAGACATTTTGGATCAGGTGATTATACCACCTCGTCAAGGGTATAATCGTATATCTATGCGTGGTAATAAAAATAAATAAATATATCATCACGCCTTCTACCCATTACTGGGTGTGGTACTCTGCTGAAGCAGATCTCGGTAAGTGATATATTTTGCGCGTGAAGTGCGGTTACCAGTCGTCAAATCACGGCCCCCAAACATGTTAGTGTTATGCGTGGTAACTAAGGTAATTCTGAAATATTATTGGCTGATATTATTATGAGTTATATAATCATAAATATCGATAACATCAATCATCTAATATATATCTTAATAGCCGAACTCTGTAGTAGTAATTTATTGTTTTCAATGTTTAAGCCTGTTACTGAAGTTATTCTAGTCGTTCACTGATGGTCAATTGCAACAACAAAATTTAAATTTGTATCTTGTTTTAAATTAATGAAATTGAATCGAAATTACATATTATATGGAATAATTGATATTGCTGTAAAATATATACTTTTATAAAATAAAATAAAAATAGCAGATCTCTGTAAGTGCTATATTTATGTGCGTGAAAAGCGGCTACCAGCCATAAAATCAAGGCCTCCAAAGATGTTCGTAGAGGAGGAGTCACAGGAATAAATTTAATGTAGTGAAAATTGTTTGTCGGCTGTTTTATTGATTTTATTTATTTAAACAAAGTTTTAAATTTAAGTTTTGTTGGTACAACCGTCTATTGATATTTGATGTCTAATTGGGATAGTAATTCTAAAAGAGTATAGTTGTTTTTATATGGACCATATAGAAAATTAAAGAAAGAATATTATTTTTTTATTAATAGTGCCCACACAAGCAAGAGTTCGTTAGATCTAATCTCACTAGCTTTAATTTGTAACTACTAAAATCTGTAGCTGTGGGTTTCGTATGCTGTGAGTGGAATTAATTTCATGTTTAAATATCATTTAAAAACATTTGACGGGCGTTGGTATTTGAATTCGGTACTTTTAATTTTCGGCTGAATTTTATTCTTTAAACGTCCAAACAATATTTTATTTCGTATATCGATAATTATTTATTTTAACTATGACCTTAATTGAAAGTAGGCGTTTCTTTCCTCATACGCGTGTCGAAAGTAGGCATTTCTCCCTAGAGAGGAATGCAATTCTTTTCTTCCTTTATTTTCGGTTGAGCAACCGTCTGCGCAGTGTTAGATATTTATTTTTAAAATTTATATTTAAATAACATAAAAGCATGGTCGTTGAAAAACTCATATGTATACCTCTGGAGTAAAGTGTAATTTCCTCCCTTGTGTGATTAAAGGTTACCCGCAGGAGGAAATAATACTTTCCTCTTACGTTATACAAATAGCTATAAAAAGTACTCTGTTCGTGAATTATGTAGCTTACCTATCAAAATGAAAATCATGTTTTATTCATTTAAATTATTACTTACCTACAATATATTTGTTGGAGTATGTATATCTTTACAAATAATTTTTTATATAGATCTTCTGCTCCTACTCCAGAAAGTCACAGAGTTGTTCACAAAACTCTGCCCGAAAAAGTAGAGCTCGATTCAGAGTACGAAATTGAAGTGGAAACATATCATCCTGTGCAACCCTTACCTTACGACCATGGAGTTAGTTTCGTTTCGTTAGTGTTTCAGCATACTAAAATTGATCAGCATATTATGCAGGTAATATTTATATTACATTATTTTAATTTTGTTAAACATTAAATTCTAAAAATTAAATTTGAGACAATATAATGTAAAGATGGAACTTTATTTAATTATATAAATGTGACATATCTTTGTTTTAAAAATATTGAATTAATTTTGTACAATATTTAACTTAACTATTTGTAATCAATGATATTTTTTTTGAGATGTGGCTTACATTTCTGTGCAGATTAAGAAGAAAATGTGTTTGTATACAAATCCTTAATACTTTCGCTGTGGGAAGCGTGCATGTGCGTTCAACGCTCCAACTGCGTGTTAATGACTATACACAGAATAGAAATAAACCTTTATACAGCCGAAGCAAAAGAGTTAATAAATGAATATTGTCTGTATAGATTCTCCACCACGGTAGCACGGTAGTTCTATGGGAAGGTATGGATGGGCCGACGACCACGACGAACAAGGGTATCCTGCTGTACATGCGGTTGGACCGGTCTTGCAGTACGCTGACATGGGTGCGGCCAAGCTGGAGCGGACTCAAGGTGGGCGCTAGCTCCGATGCTGATTCCATGACGCCCGACTACAACTTGGCCTTCAATCCCGAGGAAACTCTAGCTCCCGGTCTCCTCACCAAGCTCGCGCTGCAGGCAGCTGGCGAGTCTTCCACGGGGACTACGCTTGACGACGGGTAATTTTAATCTCATATTTAGCTATTTAGATTAGGACTACATCTAAACGAACATTAGATACAGTGTAGAACTTTAGTAACTTCACAAAACCATTGTAAAGGAAAATATATACTAAGATAAATCATTACAAAAAAATGAGCTATCTAATTTCAACTTATATCTAAAAATTTGACGGCATTCAAGGGATTGGGATACCACTTAACTCACTTACTGTAATTGGAATTACTTGTGTGGGAGTAACAATTAAGAAATAAAACGCAAAATTTTAATAAATGTTATACACTGGTTCATACTAAACGGCTCTAGAGTTTTAGATATAATTATGTGTATTACCACTTCGATTTCGGTTAAAAAATCACTCTTTTTATTTCTGCTTCGAATCTGTCTAAATTCCTCATTTAATTTATAATTTGTATCTTTAGATAATATACTCATATCTAGTTGGTACATGCTAATATAAGGATGTTGAACAGGTGGCCTTCAAAATAATTTCTTGAATCCCGTGACCTAATAAACATTTATAATTATAATTTTTTTTTTGTTGTAGTCTTTATACTATTAATTTATGTCTTGAAATTACAGAATTAAATAAATTTGTATATTTAATTTTGCAGTTTATGTACACATTTTGTTTCTCCCTTCAATTGTAATTGGTGCCGCTTTTTTTTAGTTGATTTTTTTTTGCGGTCCATTTGATGCACATTTTTATTTATTATTTTGTTAAATTTTTACTCGTTATATTTTATGCTGATAATGAATGTTGTTATCATTCGAAACATCCCTAAATAAAACGATTTATACATAACTCATTGATGTTTTTGGATCTTGCAAACCTTTTTAACTTAATTAATTTTATGATTTATGTAGATCCTAAACTTTAATTTTGTGAACTTTTAAATAAATTTAAACATTGTTTGATATTAGTTACTACTTGTTCCAATAAATTTTACATAGACATATATACTTATACCTCATCCATAACAATAAAATAATAAATATTTGTCATTGAAAAAAAAAATTGTTACAGATTTCTGGATCTCAACACCGTAAAAGAAGTATATATGGGCATACGTGACACGGACAGAGAACAAGAATTCCTGCAAACATGTCGTAGATTTGGTTTGGACAATATGCCTAGTAAAGAATGTTGTCTGACAATCCTATACGGTTACGGGCTAAGTGATAATAGATTTTTATACATTGTTTGTCCTCCTGTACTCTGCAGGTAATTTTTGCAAGTAATTTGCGTGCAGTATCTTTTAAACAGTTATTTTGTATTATTACAGATTATGGTTCACTGGACTTTGCTGGCTGGTGCGGGCACTTAGCCGGCAGAAAAAGTTAGCAGATCGACGCATTCTCTGGCTCAGAGAGCAGTACATGCAGTTGTATCATGAGGATGGATATTGTTGTGGACCACTTGCTGCCGATGCCATACGTGTATGAATGCTAGAAGCTACATTTGTTTTTATAAACATTTTTACATTTTGAATATGACAATAAATATATGTTTCAGGCTTTCGGAGGTCGAGATTGGTCTTTAGCTGGTATGACGCAAACTGGTGTACAAGCGGGCGAAGCATCAGGTGCCTTAAGACGTGAAGTATCTATGAAAATTAAAAAGAAACAAATATTAAGTAATCAAACTTTTAAGGTAAATAATATTACACCTTAATTATAAAGAAATATATATATTATCACGCTTTTTACCCGTTACTGGGTGTGACACTGTGCTGTAGCAGATATCGGTAAGTGATATATTTATGCGCGTGCAACGCGGTTACCAGCTATCAAGCCACGCCCCCGAAATAGTTAGAGAGCTAGGGTGCAAAATAATATCTCATTTATTCCAGTGACAGAAATTGATTTTTTAATAGATTGTCATGATAAACATGAAAAAAAGAAAATTAGATTTGGGAACGGGTGGAAACTATAGATGACGTCGATGTGAATGCGCCGATTTTAAGGGTGGTTGTTGATTCCTACACCAATCCACTTTCAGAGCTTCTGTCATCAATGAGCAACCAGCAATAATTTCTGTTAATAATTTTTTTGTCATGTTTTCGTCGTGTACAAGTAGTAATATGTCACACGACACCATAAAAATTGCTTACTTTGACCGGTTTTGTCGCGCATGCGTCATCGGTCAAAACTTCTGTCTACCATTTTTATTACTTAATTATACCAAAGTCTATAATTTATACTGAAAATTAGCCTGTAAAAAAATATGTCAACAACTACCCTTAAAATCGGCGCGTTTCTTTTCTTTTTTTCATGTTTATCATAACATAATCTATTAACAAATCCATTTCTGTCTCTGGAATAAAGGAGACATCATTTTGCACCCTAGCTCTCTAACTAAAATATGTTAGTAGAGGGAGAAGTAGAGGGATTATTTCAATATGGTGTGAAGTTTCACGACTGTGGGTATCTAACTCGGGTTTTTATCGGTAACTTATCTATCCCATCAATTATGAATCAAAGAAATACAGGTATAGCAGCAAGCATATTACTCATTAATGGGTATAGAAGCTTTATAATTTTTATTGTGAAACAAAATTCAGATATTAAAATTTTTTTGTTAATAGAGGATGAGTCAGGAAGTAAGTCTGTCTACTTGAAGTCTTTAGAACCTCAAAGCACGCTTTAATGCAATTCTGTTATATTTAACTAAATATTAATTCCAGGATCGTAGTTTGCGTAGTCAGTTTGTGGAGCCTGTAACAATGTGCATGGAGAGTAGCTACTGGCGAAATCCCACGCAGCACCGACAATCCACGCCCACCACATTCCTCGAGCACCAGCCCGATGTGGCACGGCACCACAGCCTGGGACACTTGGCCTATGTGCAGCCCAAGTTCGAGAGGTATTGAAACTGTAACATTATTGGATAGTTATTCGAGTCATAAATGAAGTCTGTTCTTCAAATTACTAAATGATGTTTTATTAAAATATGGAAATATATCATCACGCTTTTTACTCATTTCTGGATTTACAAATTTGCCTTAGTAGATCTCGGTAAATGACTCTATTTAGGCATGTGAAGTGCGGTTACCAGTCGTCAAAAGTCGTCAAAGATGGTGGTGGGAGAGCCACAGATGTTATTTTAATGTGGTGAAAACTATTCATCGGCTGTGGGTATCGAACCCAATTTCTTAAATTCACAGTCAGATTCGATATCAACTTAATTTTGTGAATTTCAAAAATTGTAATTTCAATTTCGAATTTATAAGTATAGTTTTTCATATTAAATCAATTTAAAATACGTAAGAAAATTGCGATTTCAGTTGTATGTATACATATTTTTGGTTGAGTAATAAATACAAGTAGAATAGATAGATAAGAAGTGAAAAGTCTTAGAGATTTATTGGAATAGGATGAATAAACAATATATCATAGTAATCATTACTCCTTTACAGGGAGAGACATGGCTCTACGGAACATCTGTGGCATGGACGTCATCCTAGAGTTGGATCTATTTTATACGATACGCAACTAGAGTTTCTTGATTTTGTAACATTATTTCGATCATTTAGGTAAGTTTTAATTCATATTTATCCTAAATGAATAATTATATTACTTTCGTATTTTAAAATATTTATTAATTAAATTGTTAAATGTCTGCATATAAAATAATATTCGTATATATTATTTTACAGTTTACTAATACGAAAAGATCTAAGAGATTTATTTGAACAATTAGCAATTTCATATCGAAGTATTGCAGTAAACACCTCATCATCAAAAGTCAATGGAGTTAAAAGTTCACTAAATGGAAATGTGAACAAGCGGCCTCACAAAATTGGTAAATAACCGTAATATATTTGTGTTAATTAAATATTGTTATACGAATCTATTAGCTTTAAAAATATATATTTGATTCAAAACTTTTTGTATTTATAAATTATATTTTAGGACTTCTTACGAGAAATAGTCGACAAGAACTGGATGGCTCAGTTATCAATTCTCAAAAAAAGATCTACGATGCAATAGCAGCGGCTAGCATATTTACGAACTGTGCTGGTATAGATACAAATAATTCACAAGTAATAACGATATCTACATTTACAAAATTTCTTGAAACTCGACAAATGGAAATCTGGTCTGAAGAGGACGTCAAAACCTTGATACATGTAAGATAATTAGCTGAATTATGTAGTAGAAAAAATTTAATTATTTATTTGATTTTTAGCGTCACGAACCTGATCCCTTACTTCGATCGCAAAATTGTTTATCTTTCGAAGGTTTTGCTCGTTATCTGATGGATAAAGATAACTATGCCTTTGTTAATGAAAGAGAAATACCTATAGATAACGAAATGACACGTCCGATGTCACATTATTATATTGCATCATCACATAATACATATTTGACTGGACATCAGCTGAAAGGCGAATCTTCTGTTGAACTATACAGTCAGGTAGTCTATATATTTTATTTTTAAAAATCCTTAAATGACATTAGTCTTACTGTTTTACTTTATAATTATTATATTTCAAATTATTTTTTTCAATATATCTTTAATATGAAATACATAGGTTTTACAATTTATCATTTTCCAGGCAGATTCATAAAACGGATTAACGCTAACACCATTTTTAATATTATTTATAACTGTGTTTTAAATTAAAACAGATTCAAGAATTTGATCAAATTTGATGCTAATTAATAGTCTTTTTAACTCAAGTTAAAATAAACTTGTTTCTCACATTGCAAAGAGAGTTACAAACGAAATAAAAAATGGTGTTAGCGCTAATCTGCTTTGTGAATCTGCCTGTTCATGTTTAATTATATGAGTATATTAAGTAATTAAAATTAATTAATGAACTCTATGAAATTGAAAGTCACATACTTGGCATTATTAGTAAAATCATTCGTTTTTATTTTCTGCTCTACTCTTGTAAACTGTATTCTTTATGCTAAACTGGATACAATACTGATATATTACATGCTATTTTGCTAAAATGTTATTAATTGTTTTTGATTTAGGTCCTGTTGACGGGTTGTCGGTGCGTAGAGTTGGATTGTTGGGACGGTGATGATGGCTACCCACTAATCTACCATGGCCACACTTTTACTACAAAGATTCCATTTAGTTCTGTTGTTGAAACAATTGAACGAAACGCATTTGTTACTTCTCCGTACCCAATCATATTATCTATAGAAAATCATTGCTCGCTTCAACAACAAACTAGAATGGCGCATATATTTCAGGTGAGATATATAATTACAATGAAACATTTAAACATATTATCCTCCAATTATCATTTGTTATTTAGAAATAAAATTATGTACGTACTAATTTGTATTTTCAGCGAATATTTGGTGAGAAATTGGTGACGAATTTTTTATTCGAATCCGATTATAATGATGATCCAGTTTTACCATCGCCAGCTCAACTACGTTATAGAATTCTAATAAAAAATAAAAAACTGGTTATGGAAATTCCAGCTCCCTTGTCATTTTCATCTAGTATGGGTACTCCAGTTCGGTAATATTAAAATGATAGATGTTATATTTATTCGCTTTCTGTATATAGTCATATTTACAGTCCCTATGGTGTCCGGCATTCAGTTCCTGGTCGCACGAGCTCAATTATTTCTAACGCAAGTAGCAGTTCGTTTAATGATGATTTTAGTGACGATGATTTTGAAGATGAAGATGACGACGATAATATTGATGGTTAATAAATTAATAATGCTGTTTGAAGTAAGTAAAATATTTATAATATTTGTATCTGGTCTGTAGAAAAACAACTTCATGGAATGATGTCTGGAACTGACTCGCCCCGGCCATCAGTAGGGATGGTCTCACATTCAGTTGCCAAAACAAGTTCGACGAAACGATCAGCTCCAGATGATAAAATTAAAAAACGGAGCAGTCAAATTGCAAAGGAACTATCGGATATAGTTGTTTACGTTCAGG
This sequence comes from Pterostichus madidus, assembly GCA_911728475.2. Taxonomy (NCBI): domain Eukaryota; kingdom Metazoa; phylum Arthropoda; class Insecta; order Coleoptera; family Carabidae; genus Pterostichus; species Pterostichus madidus. Next base: position 21,207,216 of record OU452308.1, on the reverse strand, counting down.
TATAAAACTTAATTTTTTTATTTAATAAGGTTCAAGTAAATTCGTGTAGTTTTTAATATATGTACATCTAATGGATAATAGGCTAATTTCATATTTGTCTGACTTTAAATATAGTCTGTCAATTTTACTATCTAATGTCATCTGCTATTTCAGAAACGGACTGACTCTCTACCGATTTTCCAATAATTGATCTGTTTTTTCTTTTCTTAAAAAAGTAGCTATCCGATATTTAAAAAGTAGAAAAGTATTCGTAAAAGGGTTGACATTTTCGAAAATTTTATCTGATCCGACTCGGCCTCCAACCTTATCTGATCAGTTTTTTAAAATTATTATTTATGGTGTAAATACCAGTTTTCATAATTTTATAATTTTTTTTATATATTTTTGTATTAAACCCATATTTTTATATTACTAGAAAGTACTTAGTAAAGCAGAAGGACTCTTTCTTGTATTAATTATGCACTTATTCTGACTTATATTTATTATAATCTTAAACATATGCGTATTTGAGGTATTTCACTCATTAGAATTTGTGAAACATCGTTTGTTCATTTATGGTTTCTACATCAACGAGGTAATTCTTTTTTACAGGAACCAATTTGTTGTGATTTTATTTTACTAATACAATTAATTGGAGTGTAAGTAATTAAGAATTATACCTATCGATTGCCTGAATAAACACAAATTGTTATACTACTCGGGTGTAGAATATATGAATCCAGTAGCTTGGGTTTTTAATACATGACAATGATAAAAAATTAATATACGCGCTCTATGTTTTGTAATAGGATACTTATCAAATAAAATAGATATGAAGTACTTGTCTTAAGTCTTATAATACATAGCATATTGTGGCGACGAGGATATAAAATGAACGAATAACAATTTAGCAAATTTATGCACGTACATATGCAACTGTTACAAGCGACTCAGAAAAAAACAAACAGATACGTCTGAAAATCATCAAATAAAACTATGAATTTAGACATTTAAAAAAATTTAAATGCATATTTGATTCAAATATTATTAATGGTAGAGATCATGTTATATTCTTCTAAGAAAATTGTAGAATATGCAAGATTGAATCATACGATAATCCAAATCTTAAAAGAAATTTTGATCGAAAAACTTATGAAGAAATGAAAACGTAATTTTATGACCTATATATAAAAAGCGAACTAGATTTAAAGCATAATTGAATTTGGAAGTGAACTAGAAAGAGTAATAAAACCATGAAAGAATATGCCAATAAATTAAAAGAAATCAGAATTGTGGATTTGAAGGAATTTTAGATAGACTGTTAAAGAGACTGTTTTGTTATTGGTAGAAGAATCTAGAGATTAACTTAAGTAAAAAATGGCCTGACGTATTAGAAAATATAAGCAATGAAAGCAAAGAAGTATCTTTTTCCTCTATTTAAGAATTTGCAAAGGATCAAGAACAAGCAGAGAACGATATTTCAGAAGATATTGAACAAATAAAATTAATTTAAAATCATTATAAGCAGAGAAAACAAAATCAGAGTAAAACTAAGCAATTTAATAATAATCAATGTCTTAGATGTTGAAATCCAAAAACGGAATTGTTCTGCTCTACGCAATACTTGCAAATATGAAAATAAAGATCATTATGAAAGGCATTTTTACCGATTAAAGAAAATAACAAATTTACATCTAAAATACAAGAATCTGAAAACTAATTCAAATGAAGATGAACCACATTTTTTAGACGATAGTTTAATTTAGAAAATATTTATTAAGTTTGTTTTATCGAAAAACAAAAAAAAACAAAACAAGTTGATGTAAAAATGGCTCACATTTATAACGATAAGTATCTCAATTTATTTAGCATATTACATACATACTTATTTGGTAAATCATTTTATAAAATTATTGTATATAAACAATGTTATTACACTGTACATTTCTTTGTGGTATAAAATTTAGCTGTGACACTAATTTCTTTCAACGGTTTGAATTTCATTTTTTAAAATACCCTGGTAACTGATATGAATTACCTGGGTATCGAATAGTTTTTTTTTCCATTACTCGGATACCCGCTTCCGGATAGAACCGGGTTGAATCCCTTAGCTGTGACGGTGCAGAATTACATTTGTCTTTTTCAGAATCTCTTATCTAAATAAAATAAATATATCATTATGTCTTTTGCCCATTACTGCGTGTAGCAACTCTGCCATAGCAGACTTCGGTAAGTGATATATTAATGCGCGTTAAATGCGGTTACCAGTCACCGAATCAGGGCCTCCAAATGTGTTAGGGAAGAGAATCTAATTTTAATGTGGTGAAAATTGATTGTCCGATGCGAGAATCGAACCGAGGTACTTAAATCCAGAAGCCGTTTCAATACCATCTACTCCTTTTATTTAATTTGATTACATATTTGTCCATTATGAAATAATAAATGATCTTGTTAAAATAGTAACATTTCAATATTTCGCTAAAACGTATTAATAACAATGATACTTATATTAACTGGAAACTCTACTGAAATAACCATAGAAAACTTAGAAACTCAACCACTAAGCGCAACGCATGTAGGTACACTGACAACACCGTAACATTGCTCACGACGTGGTTTTATTCGATTACAACAACACTATTCTTTATTATGCCTAGTAGCTTACTTTTAACAGCGAAATTGAACTACAATAAAAGCTACAAAAATGCATAACATAATTTTTATTTAGTTTTATATAAGAGTAAAATTTCTAAATTCCATCATAAAATTTTGTTGGCTGCAAACATAGACGTTTGCACCCCACATTTTGTTTTGTGGGTTATACTTGCACCCTTACATCACACGTTTCGATGCCTATACACAGTCTAACAATATCTTTTTATATGAAACAGAAAAAAAATACATACACGTTAAATAAAATTAAATTTCGAATAGAATCCAATTTCAATCCATTCCGAGAGAGTTCTAATTGGATTTTATCCGAATTGCCAATTTCGAATTTAATTTTACTTGTTAATAATAAATGAGTAATTTTGAAATGACTTATTATTGCAGGCTATCAAATTTCGAGGATTAAATACAATTAGTCCAAGCAGTTCCGTAAAACAAAAACCTCGAGTGGGGATGTCTAGCTCCGGAAGTTCAACAATGACTGTCGGCAGCGCTGGAGGGTCTGCTTCCAATATCAGCTCCTCGAGCACCGTGGTTTCTGCAGAATCTGAAGTCACCGTATTTGATACTGAGAATAAACGACCAAACATCAACTTGCCTTGTTATCAGTGCTCTTCAATTAACGAAAACACCGCAAAGAAACTTTGTCGAAAACAGCCTCTAGCTTTGGTTGCCCATACACAAACTCAGCTTATGCGTACATACCCAGCAGGCATGCGAATTGATTCGTCGAATTTCAATCCAGTTATTTTTTGGGCATTCGGTATACAGATGGCTGCTTTAAACTATCAAACCGAAGACATCTCAATGCAACTTAACACAGCTTTATTTGAAGCAAATGGAAAATGTGGTTTTGTTAGCAAACCTACAGTTATGTGGGATCGCACACATGTTATGTACAGACGGTTCAATCCTTGGGACAAGGAATTCGATGGTCTCCATTCATCTCAAATTATAATTAATGTTGTCTCAGGACAATACGTCTGTCATACCAATGTGAATGTTAGCACATTTGTAGAAGTGGAAATTATTGGCATTCCTGTGGACTGTAATAAACAGAAAACTAAAGTTATTCAGAAAAATGCTTTAAATCCAATATGGAATGATACATTCGTTTTTAGAATTATGTTTCAAGACTTAGCATTTTTGAGATTTAGTGTTTTCGACTCCAGTACAAATCATTTACTTGCTCAGAGGGTTCTACCATTAAGATGCTTACGACCTGGTTACAGACATTTACGTTTACGCTCTCCGCAAAATCGTTCACTTAATATGTCGACTTTATTTATTTATTCACGTATTGAGGAGGAGAGTTTAGATAATTCTAGTACTGGTGAAACTATTGAAAGACGAGAAACTGAGTGTACTAAAGACTCACAAGTAGACAGTAAAGTTGACAATACATATCTCAATTTATCAGGAATGCCACTCTGTGTAAAAAGGCGAATGTTTTTTTTGATGGTTTACGGAGTAGTTCCAGAAGAGCCTTATACGATTTTAAAAATAACCCAAGAAAGTACCACTCAAGATGTGTTGTTACAAGCATTGCAAAAAGCAGGATTACATGCAGATAGAGTGAATGATCATATTCTTATTGAAGAAGTAGCTCGAGGTTGGGAGAAAAAAGATCATGATTTACCGGCTACTCAAAGAATCCTAGATTTGCAAGAAAGACCTCTTCAAGCACAGTCGAAATGGAAGGGAGAGGGTAGATTTGTTTTGAAACGAATGGGTGATGATCCTAGCAGTAGAGCTTGGCTTTCATCAATTAGAAGCGTATCAAACCGAGAACGTGAAGCTAGAGAATCCGAAGGAAATATTTCTTCTGCATGGGATGAAAATGATACTTTCTTAGTTTGTATTTATAATGTATCTCCCGAAATACCATATGCCATATTGAAAGTGCCATTAAATGCTTGTGCACAAGACGTGTTAGCCCAAGCATTAGTAAAAGCTCGACGGTTAGAAGATCCAATGAAATTTGTTCTTGTTGAAGAACTTGAATTCGGTGGAACAAATCACAATTGTCAGCAAAGAGCTTTAGCAGATGATGAAAATGTTTACAGCACACAGTCTCACTGGCAAACAATTGGAAGATTTATATTACAGGAAAGAGCTCACGCAACTCCAACTTCTCTTCGTAAAAACAAAGTAACATCCAGTTTACGGTTAGCAACATTGGATCGGATAAGTCGTGGACTGAATGTAGCTAAAAATGTGGCATCTAACAGTATTAAGATGCCCGTTCAGGTTGCGCTAAGTGATCCAACAACGTCGAAATCGAAGAGTAAATCAGGCGGCGAGGAAAAAGATAAAGAAGTGTCGAGGATAAAAGGCTTTATGCGTGGTAAAGGGCATTCAGATAAAGATATTCAAGTGCAGCAAGCAAAACAAGTGCAACGTGAGGTGCATTCCGAGGGCGAGACTCTCAGTGATGAAGAAACCAAAGACTCTGATTTGATGGCCACAGTGTCACGACTGAAAAAGGTCTCTTTACGCAAACTCAAAGAATGGAAATCGTGACTGCTAGAATAAGGAATTACTTATCTGTACTTAAAGCTGTTTTTACTCGTCGTGTGATTTGCCTCTGTGTAGCGTGAAAGTTTAACATACACTGGAATTTGATCCTCACAAATATTGTCAAACGTTGTTATACTATTTTCAGTATTTAACTTTTTAACTTGTTACCAGTGACTTTATCAATAAATGTGCGTGAATTCTGTTATATAGTATATACACTAATTCCTGAACTAAATTTTTTATAATTTTTCACGTGTCATAATATGTTCATATCAAATAACCCCAGATGTTGTACACATATCTGTACAGTGTTTTTGTTATATTATCTAATTATTTATTATAAAGTTATTGTAAATATATTTAAAAGAATGTCTAAACGAAGTCTTAAAACATATATTTTATACACTAGTATAAAATATATTTATTTACATTGAAAATATTCTCATAATATAGAAATGAACTATTATATATGACAATGGTTCTTTATTATTGCATTTAATATACCATTTACTTAATTTATTTTGATTTACTTACGTACAAATATTTTATACATCGAAGATATAGAACTTTTACTTAAATATATGTATATTTATTTCTCATTCAAATTTCACATTAATGATTTCTTCTGATGTAAAAAGGACATTTTCATAATAAAGGCCTTTATTTAATATTTATGCTTTTGAATATAAAAATATAAAAATTCTTAGTAATAATTCACAGAGCCATTGCATATAAAAAATATACAAAATATAAAATTTAGCAAGTGTAGTATTGTTAATATTCTGTGTTATTACTCTGTTGTGATTTATAATTTTTATAAATCTTAACTGTAATATTGTTATAACAAGTCATTCGACATATCATTGTTGGGAACGTATACGTTTTATTTAAAATACTTCATACACATATGAACAAAATACCTACCTACTTTATTATTTGGTTTGATGTGTAATTATTATAAATTATAATAATATACATATAATTCAAGCAATTACGATTGTTTCCATTTATTTGATAAATATTGTAGGTGCAATGAAATGTGAGTGTTACAATTTAAACAGATTCATGGTGTTTTAAAACATAATTTTATAAATAATTGATTTTTTATTAAAATTACATTTCAATAATAATATTCATCCATGATTAGGTACTTGTTTTCGTCGTCAACATTCAAGGATGACTAAAAAGACGTAATTCCGATACATCCACTCCCTTCGTAGTAGTTAATGATATCTAGTGTTGCAAGGTTATAGGAAGCGTCCTTTGGTGTCGCCACATCACAGAATCTTTAGTTGAGTTTGGAATGCGGGACTTTTGAAGGAACAGACTTGTTGTTGATGAATGTAGCCATTAATTCGACCCGATATTATACTTCTGTGCTTTTGTAAGATTTTTTTATTCAATGAATCTGCCAGTTTATTGACTCAGCATCGATGTTGTCCTGTCCGAGTACGTTCCTTATGTCGGTAGTGAATGGTCTTATGAAATCTAGGTGTCATTCGCTTGGTCAGCATTTGTCTATATTTGCTGAAACGCAAATGTCAGATGATTGTGATTTGTATAAATGACAAATTAACATCCTTCATTCATATATTGGAAATATTTTATTGATCTATATATGGCGAAAATTTTTCTGTTAAATGCGCAGTATTTTTGTTGGGCCGAAGTTAGCTTTCTAGAAAAGAATGACAATTATTGTCAATTACTTTTCGTCTGTTGTTGAAGTGCTGCGCCCACGTTCAAATCTGATATATCTGTAAAAATGGCGAGCTGTAGACGAAAGTCCTGGTGTAACAAGGGGATGTGGATCGAATCTTTTCTCTTCATTTTGCATTCTTACAGCAACTTGTTAGCGATGCAAAAATTCCTGCAACCTTCGGAACTAATTGTCGGTAAAAATTTAACATACCGATATAACGGCGGAGCTGCTGGATAGCTTGAACTTTACCTTGTTAAGGTTTGATGCTGCCGGCTGACACAGTGTACCCGAGGAAGTATACCTCCGTAGTGCTGATAATACATTTTTTAGGATTCACTACAATTCCAAAATTACATAGTATCTAAAATAATCGACTAAGATGCTTTTCGTTGTTATTTTCTGATGACACGTCACTAAAATGTTGTCAATATAAGCACATGTAAAATCAAAATCTCGTAAAACTTCTTCGATAAAGGTTTGAAAGGTTTGTGCTTCGTTTCGTAGTCGAATAACAGGGAAATTCATATAAGCTAAACGATGTCGTGATGACAATCTTGGTAATATTATCCGGATACATCGGAATCTGATTATAAGCACGAACGAGATTTATGGTCAAAAACACCACTTTTTGAAACGGTAATTAATAAATTTGAACATTATTTCATACCAAAAAGAAATGTTATTGAAATTTAAAAGATGAAATGATCAGAGACAGACTTGTAGTAGGCTTAAAAGACCGTAAATTGTCTGAAACAAAGCAAGACAAACAGAAGTGATCAAAGTACAACAAGAAATGCTTAGAACAAATAAAGATAATGTTGACGCTGTGAAATATTACAAAAAGATGGAAATATTATATCTCAAGTAATGAACCAATAGAATGGTGGGCAGGTATGGTTGTGGTACAAAAATCGTGAGGAAAGGTAAGAGTATGTGTAGATCTTACAAATTTAAATAGATATGTGGTTAGAGAGAGACTAATATTACCTATCGTAGATGAAACTTTAGCACAAATAGGAAATACTAAATATTTTTCCAAACTGGATGCAAATAAAGGATTTCATCAAATACCTTTAGAGAAAGAATTAGCATTACTTACCACCTTTATCATGCCATACGGAAGATATTGTTACAACCGACTACCCATTCGGTATATGTAGTGCGAATGAAATCTTCCAAAAAGCTATGAACCAAATTCTGGGTAATTTCGAAGGTGTTATCTGTCACATAGACGATGTGCTAATTTATGGAAAGACAGAAGAACAACATGATGCCAGACCCAGAGCAGTACTAACGCATCTAGAAAAAGTATGTATATTGAAGAGCAAGGAAATAAAATTTCTAGGATGGAATAAAGGCAGAACCAGCTAAAATAAAAGCAATTACCAACATGAAATCACTCTAATCGGTAACGGAACTACGAAGATTCTTCGTTTTTCCCAACTTAGCTAAAGATAAAAAACTGAGAGATTTACTCAGAAAAGAGAACGAATATAAATGGGACATGAAACATGAAGAATCCTTCCAAAAATTAAAGAAAAAGTTAATTGACACTTCGGTGCTAACGAAATATGACTTGAACAAAGAAGTAAGATTGCTAGCAGACGCACCATCATATGGTCTAGGGACAGTTCTTGAACAACAAGAAGACGAAGGTTGCAAACCAATCACACATATATCAAGATCAGTGACAGATGCAGAGAAAGGCCTAACACAGATCGAAAAGAAGCATTAGAAATTATATGGGTTTGCGAGCGTTTATAAGAATACATAGCGGGTAAAGTAATCCCGATATTAACAGCCATTATTATCTTTGTATGGGGTGAATAGCTCAGTGGTATGAAGTCGGCCTGTGGATCCTGAGTACATTGGTTCGATTCCCACAGGCGACAAACAATTTTAATAATTTCAAAAGCTACCGCTGTGGCTCCTCCATCACTAACATCTTTGGGGGCCGTTATTTGACGACTGGTAACCGCACTTCACGCGCAAAATATATCACTTACCGAGATCTACTTCAGCAGAGTGCCACACCCAGTAATGGGTAGAAGGCGTGATGATATATTTATTTATTTTATTTATTTATTTATTTATTATCTTTGTTAGGTGAAAAACTACTGGAGGATCCCACTTCTGACACCATGTAGTGTTACACGCTTGGAATTTTGTTTTAATAATCAAACAATTACAAGAGTTTTCACAAATTATTTTATTACTTATTCTTTAGGCGTCAACCAATGCCATTTTCCTTTACCATACCTCTCCTCTCTTTCCCAGTACATCACAACCTACCATCAAAGCCTTATTCACAAGTATATAATATTACGTAGTGAAATCCTCAATATGCTACACCGAGTAACGATCGACGATAGTGCGCACATTAAATGCTCTGTAGTCAGCACTAGGGTGCTACTCAACTACACTTTTCTGCGGCACCATATGTGAGGAAGATGGTCAAGGATTGTTTAAAGATCGTGCGATATCTAACTGCATTGAATTTACACGATTAGGTGCAAGTATTCATGGCTTAGCTGCGTCTGGAGGTCTAGATGTGGTTCTAATATGATTTTTCGTCGTGTATATTGACGGAAGCTAGTAGACACCTGATAATTTTGTTAGCCTCGGGAACATAGATAGGATTTGTCTAAATTTACCGGTAACAGCAACGGTTTTGATTTAGCTGCACCATGTGACCGACTTCACTGCTGATATCGCTGATTGTTCCACTGTCGAAAAGACCCAGATTTTTGACATCAAGACAAATATAGTAGGATAATAAATCTGCACTAATGACAGCATTGGCAACATCAGCAATAATGAAAAAACATGTGTAATCTAGCCGGACACTGAGAATGAGACAAAGCTTCACAAGTTCTAATGACGACTTTAAGATGCGATCGGTTATAATCAAACGGCATGAGGTCGTCGGTCAATGACTGCTCTTTGCATTTCCCGTCGGGTTTTCACATGATTGTTTATATTTTTGAACTTTGTCTCCAAATATTGAATGACACCAGCACAGTTGTTGCCTAGACGGTGAACCGTAGAATTTTGAGCGACTTCGCGCTAATAAAGTTGATTAAGCCGTGAAGGATGCTTTAGTTAACGAAAATAAAGATAACCAATTTCTTTATTGTTTGGATTCCATGGCTTTAATTGTGAAATTAATAGAACGAATCTAGGTTAAATAACCTCAATAATTATTTTGGACTTGAAAATGAATCAAACCTTCGTTCGAAACATAAAAAAAATAGTCTTCTTCGTTCTATTAATTTTACAATTCAAACCATGGAATCCAAACAATAAATTAATTGGTTTCCTTAATTTTCTTTAACTAAAACTAATACTTTTGTCAAAAGCAACTTTGTGAAGAACTTTGTAGTTCTGCAACCTGCTGTTGCAGCTCATGAATTTTTCCGAAGTAGCTCGATTGTTACATCCATCTGATTCGGTGCTGTTGTAATTGCTACAAGTGTTTGCGGCGAAGTCTTTAAAACTTAGTCTGGCAGACATGCTACAGAATCTATGCTAGATTCAACTTGGCCTAAACAATTGAACCGGTTTTCGGTCTCCAAGCTCTTTGTGCTGTAACAGTTGTCGCATTTTTTTTTTCTTGTATAGCTGATAATCTCTATATCAGCTCTTGGTTAATCTTTTTATACTACCGAATTTTAGATGGTACGATATAATTATTACTTCACTCCCGTGCTTAGTTTCGCGATTTCCGGTTACATACCCGTATTGTTTTGCTCTAATTGTGCGCACTAGATACGGATATGTATATGCACCTATTGCTGATTTGTTCTACCGGTTCAATCATTCTAGTTGAGCTTACACAACAAAGCCACTATGCACTACACGAATTGTGATTATGTCGGTTTCACTACTTGTGGGTGCAATGAAGTGTTATGGCCGTTTTCATCAACCAAAGTTAGATTTTAAACAGAGTTTAATAGAATAAAAGCAAATCGAATGTATGACAGCAATTATTTCATTTGACTTGTAACTTCATTTGCTTTTATTTATTTAATTCAAGTTTAAAATTTAACTTTTATTGGTGAAATCGGCCATTAGTGTTACAATTTAGATATAATTACATTTTTTTTTAAATAATTAATTTTTTGAATGATACTATCCAAATTGCTCCATGACTATTTTTTTTTGTCGTCATGTAAAAATATATAATATTCAAGTATGACTAAAAAGGCGCTATTCTGCTACAATATTTTATAATATAGCAGCAAATATATTTAATTAAAATGTATTATTTTTGGTAAGTTTACCAGAACAAAGCGGTATATTTCCCGAGCACTTAATGTCAATTTTTAATATATTTTACTGCAAAATTATTAAACCACAGTTTTCAAAAAGTCAAAAATGTACAGATATTAAATAAATTCGGTAACAAATTTATTATTTTAAAACGAATTATTGCATATGAAAAAAATTTAAGTTATATTTTTTTAATTAAATATTTTTTTGGAGTAATGTGAGAAAAAATAAGAATATGTTTTTAATTAATTAACCAAAAAGCCATTTTTTAACTGTTTTTTTTTTTTAATTTGATAATGGAACCAACCAAATTTCCGAAATGTCGTCGATTAATTTTTATTAAAAGAAAACTTTTTCAACAAGTAATCCAAGATGGTTTTAATTTTTTTTACTTATTTCCTAAAACAATTTTTTGGCTTAATTATGAAATATTTCAAAATTCTAATTTGTATCGTTTATTGCTATTTAACAGATATATTCAAGAGGAACCAATGGTTCTTCAAATTTTAATAGTTATTTGTGAAAATAGTAATGATAGCAATTTTTTTTCATGAATTTGAAGTTCAATGCACTATCGCGAAGCTACATTTTCTTGATTTTATATTCAAAATATGCCAATATTGATGGCTAATTTAAAAAGAATGTAGTAAAAAGAAAGCCAATTATTTTTAATATTTTATTTTATCACAATTTTTATATCGTATTTGTACATCACACTCATTCTTCTTTAAGAGGGAAAAATAAAAATATCATTTAAAATGATTTTTTTTCAATTAGAAATAAAATTGGTCTTTATTTAACATGACATCTATTTAAATTAAAACTACTAGAAACATCTGTACCTGCCTCGTTTCCAACGAACCATTTTCTTTGTTATCCATTCATGAAGATAGAGGTTACTGTTTAAGTAAAGTTCTGCATTTGTTATAATTGTTGGGAACGTGAAATCTTTCAGACACTCTAGAGTCTAGAGTGTCTAGAGTCTAGACTTCAGCAGTTGTAACGTCACAACACCCTTGAGTGAGAAGCGTCACCACCAATTACGGGTAACCACTCACCCCCACTAAGCCATGACAGGTATAAGAAGAGCTGCAGCTAGGGCAGAAGGCAGTGGGTCAGTGCTACTCAGTACTTAGCCGAACTGGTTCTGTGCTGTCAACGACGCATCCCCTAGCCCAGGGGGTGGCTCTTTGGAAATAAATTTGAAAATAAAAGTACAATATTTTCAATTATAAAAAATTAAAGCGATTTATTCACAGAGATTTAATTTATGTTTATATTACAAGATACAATATATTTGCGGACCGTGTATGTAGTGCCTACAACAAGGCAGAATACTATGCGCGGCAAACCTGCGCTTGAGTCAGAATGGGAATACGAGTATATAGTTTATGTCAGTCTCCTTACTTTTTCACGAACTCAAGTTTTTTGTAGATATTGTTATAATTTCATATAAAAATAATACTCGTGTTATTATATTTTCGATATTGTTAATCTATAAATAAATAGATTAATATTATGGAAGGATTGTTGCGTGAACGAAAGTTTCTGAGTATGAGGAACAAATGTGCTTATATGAAAGGAATTATGAATGTGGTTGAAGCTAAAGTTACGTGTCAGGATAGGAACGTTTGGCGAAGATAATTGCGGGATGAATTTGAAGTTTTATGACAAGTGTAGGATTTATGAATTTGTTGGTTAGTAATTTAATTAGAGTGTTTACCTGCAATTGTGTGAAATTCACTTTCAAAAACACGCGCAGGGGCGACATGCCCTTCGTTTTTTATCTTTATTATTCGTTTTCTGATCTTAAATAGTGTGTTTAATTACAACTTTCTCATCTTTTAATTCGTTTTCAGTTCATACATAGAGTGTTTAACTGCAATTGTGTGGAATTCACTTTCAAAAACAAACGCAGGGCGACACTCATTTCCTTTCTTATCTTTTTGTTTCATTTTCAGTTACTGCATTGTGTGAAATTTTCTTTTTTATACAAGCGCAAGCTATTGCTTTCATGTTTTCTAATTTTTGTAGATTCGTTATTAGAGTCGTTATTAGGAGTAAGCATGAGAAATTTGAGATGGTTTGCGCATATTATGTACGTTGAAGAAAGATGCATGAAAAGTGATTAAATGTGATTGGATAGATGTGATTGAAGGTTAGTTGTGTGATAAATGATTTTTAGTGTGATCAGTAAATGAGCTTATATGGAAGGATCTGTGAATGTGGTTAAAGTGAGGGTGGTGTGTTAGGATGATAATGTTTGACGAGAACTGATTATTTGATTAATTTAATGAGTGAATGCTTTTAGGGTTTAAGCATCCCATAGATATAGCGTGATGTTATGTATGTGTTAAGAAAAAAAAAAAAACTAAAGAAAATAGATGAACTATATTTACAAAAATATATTCTGCATCTAATGTTTGCCGACTCCTGCCCTATGGCGTTATGAACTAATGTACTTTGCACCCACTGTATTAATAAACAATAATGAACTTGGAAGAAAACAAATAACTTATTTTAGTATTAACCCGTAAATGGTAACATCTCCTTGACCCACACTTCCAGTAACATCCGTCCATGAGACTAAGCTTTTTTATTGTTTTTATTACTTACAAACATAAATTTTCTATTCTAATTCGATTGTGGTTCTGTATTTAGGGTATTATTGATTAGTATAAAATGATTATAATTTTTATAAAATTTTATTTAGTAAAGGATGTCAATATTAATTAAACAAATAAAAATAATATAGTTAAAATTTTTGAACATTAAGAAAATGGAGTAAAATAAAAAATCAAAGAATCAGTAACATATACATGATTCAAAATTAATTAAAAGATGAAACAAATTTACAACTTTTGCACATACACATTACAGATTTTTTGGAACACTCCAAGCAAGTAGGTGTAAAGCAGGGTGACTTATTTCCAAATAATAAATTATAGTGAAACAGTAAACTATCGTCAGAGACAAACAAACAAAACCAAGTTTATGGATTAACTGAAGCATAACTGAAAGAAGGAGATTTCAAACCGAAAATTACGCAACCTAGCGTAAAAAAGTTGAAAATTATTCGTCCCACAGACGGATATTACCATTTACGGGTTAAAGTCCCGCATAATGTATGTGTAATATATATAATATCTTTACCATATCTATTTCTGATATTTCATTTATTAATATTCGTATACATACATAACATCAGGCTATATAAATAGGATAGCACGAACAAAATTTAATTTTCTGCAACATTTATTTGAAGTAATTTCGGAAATTTTGCGAAATTAAAAACTGATTTCCTATCTTAAACATCTATTACCAGTTTTTAAGTTAAGACCCTGTATATCTTACCTCTTATTATAGTCTAATTTTTTATTAATAAAGTTTAATATTTAATTTCGTTCAAATATTACATTACATTCGCATGTATTACAATAACTGCACACCTTGATCCAGGCAAACTTCAATCAGGCGAAGACTGTAGTAAGCAAGGTTCTTTTATTATGGAAAATGGTTCTACAGAAAGATCAATCATTAAAGTTTATCTCACATCAGGCATCGTAATAAAATTTTTATCATTTTAATGAATATTAGGGCTAATCCTTTATAGTTACTTAAGTTAACTAAACTGTATATAAATTATACCAATATTCTATTTTTGTTTTTGTTATACCTATACTCTTGTGGCTATATCAATAAATGAAATATGAAACAACAATTATATTTTTTACTTCCGTTTGGTAAAAAATAGTTTGTTTCACTCATTTAAGGTAGATAAAGAACATAATTATTTCTCTCAGTATAATAATAATATCATTGTTACAATATAACTTGCGTTAGTACAATACAACTTTGTTTTGTTTATTTTTAAATATATAAAAGTATTTGTTTTCACAGTAGGTATTCTGAGTTTTGCATACTGATAATGTAATTAAGTAATTTTTATTTCAAATAAATTTCTAACCTTGCTTAACATTTTATAATAATTATTATCTCGATTGCAATTATTTTATTTAAAATTCCGGAGCTTTTAGTAAAAAAATCCAAAATATAGGTCTTTATTTAATAACAGTTCACAAAATATGGGATGGCTAGCACAGTGGTATGAAGTCGGCCTGTGGATCCTGAGGTCCCTGGTTCGATTCCCACAGGTGACAAATTTTCATAATTTGAAAAAGCTATCCCTGTGGCTCCTCCACCACTAACATGTTTCGGGGCCGTGATTTGACGACTGGTAACCGCACTTCACGCGCAAAATATATCACTTACCGAGATCTGCTTTAGCAGAGTGCCACACCCAGTAATGGGTAGAAGGCGTAATGATATATTTATTTATTTTATTTTTAAAATATTGCAAAATCAAGAGTCAAATAAGATTTAATACATAAATATAATAATTAAAAATGATGCTTTCTTGTAATTAAAAAATATTATACTCGTATACTAAAAAAATGGCACAAAAATTCCTAAAAGGACCAAATTTTAATAAATCAAGGGTTTAACCAAGATATCGTATATCATAATCAGTCCTCTCATTTGAAATAGTTATTTTTAAAGAGCGATATAAAAAAATATATTGACATTCATCAGGGAACACATGGGAGTAAAAGTTCAACCACAGCATATGAGGAGCTGACCAACTCGCCGATATTTTAACGAAGCTCTCAACAAGAAGGTCGTCGAAGGTCTGAGGAGTAAATTAACTATTCTGGAGTGTTGGGAATAGTACCTTATTAAATTATGGCCAGTATCTGCAAAATCACAATTACATATAGTTCAGCTTTGTCGTTCTATCTTGTAATTAAATGCTAACATAAATTAACTTCAATCAATACAAAGGATTCTCCGGAAACATACAAAATTATTTTACCCGATTTTGACGTGGACTATATCATCATGTCCGCATTTGAGAAGTGCTCACAACAATATTAGCCGAAGGAGGTTATGAGTTGCGCAAATTTGCATACAGTACTTTAAAATTACTACCGCATAAGAAAATTAATTAACAAGAAGCAATTTCATTAGACATGCAGCTTCAGAATAAAATATTATGTGTTATGTGGGATAATTTCTCAGGTTGCATATTCAGTAAATAATAACGAGTTTTCAAACAAACATTCCAAAAGGAGCATTTTAAGTGTCATATCATGTTTATTAGATCAACTTCGACTAGGAAATCCAATCACAATCATAGTAAAAGTAATTCTGCAGGAAGTTTGGACTCTGTATGTATGTAAATAAGTGTTTTATTTAAAAAAAAGTACATACAACATCGTCAATAGTTAATTAGAGTATAACAATTAAATATTACAAAATTAGCTTAAATTAATTACTCATTAAATATAGAGGACATACATACAGAATGCTTACAAGACTACTGATTAGTATAGGTACGTGTCAAAGCTCTAGATATTCATTTAGAGGATAATAGCTTTTTTCAATGAGAAAGGCTTAAACAATATATTTAAACTTATTGCATTCATAATATCATTGATATCTGCAGAAAGCATATTGTAGAGTTTGATACCGCTGTAGTCCTTTGGGTCCTTTGCTATACATATGTAGTCTTTGCTTAGGAAATTGTAATGTGTTAGCGTTTCTAGTGTTCATATAGTAATTATTTTCATTCAAAGAAGTAAAGAGGTGTTTATTAGGGTGAATAAAACAAACTATTTCATATATGTATTGTAACGTTTTTCGTCTTTCTGGAAGTGTGTAGATTGTTTAAGGCACAGAAATGACTTACAACTATTTATGTTAAACGAAAATGAAAGTATTTATTTAATGAATGAATATAAAAATAACAGAAACTTATTTAAAACTAATTAACACTACAATAAATCTTAAACACTACTAATAAATATTTAAACACTAATATTATTTATATAACGGTCACTAACACTATTATTTATATTACGTACACTTGAGCTGTTATTTATTTCACCACATTTATATTACGCGTTCGAAGTCTACTGTCAACTATCCACTCAGCCACTCGACCTCGGCTTATATACTCCCGTGCGTAGAACAGTTCTCGAATATTCCAGAATGTCCCAGAACATTCCGTCAAACCACATGCTCAGACATGCGAGCGAACTCAAGTGAGGTCACGCTGCTATGCACTTGTTTCTCGAGAAGGTTTCCGGAATGTTCTCGACTTGTCTGGCTTTAAATTCGTTACACTGCCCCCTCCTTAAAGCTGTTCCGTCTCGGAACAGAGGTTGATGGGTTTCGGAGAAGTTATCACGAAATCTGCAAGTCGAACCCTTAATGCATCCTGAGGTCTTAAAGAAGTGGCAATCCACAGTGCGGTCTAATTTCGCTCTTCCTTTGGGGTCAAAGCTGCAGACAACAATTTCAATTCCGGTGCGGTGGAAGAGAACTTCTAACATATTCCTAATTATTCTCCACTCCAACCCATCTAGTCCACAACCCAATTTTGGTACCGCCAGCTTCATGACATCGTTGTTTAAAAGATGTTCCCTCAAATCGATCAGTGCCTCCCATAAGGTGCAATAGGTGGGCTTCTGAGATGATCGTGCCTTGGTGACTAAATAGTAAAGGTACCGTTTGTGTTCTGAGTTGTCGCGCAGTTTTAGTGTTCTTCCAACAGATGGACGCTGATTGGCTAGGTCTTGTAGCCGTCCAAATTTCCTTTTAAATACTGTAGCAATTCCTCGAGACATGTTTAAGTCTTCCGCCACACAGTGGGCTATGGAATACTCCAAAGGCACCAAGAACAAATCTCGATGTTCTTCTTTTGTCACGCCGTACCGTGCTTTGTGACCGGTGGAATATTTCTTCATGAAGTCTCCAAATGTTAATTCATGTTCATGTTCTTGAACGCAGCGAACATTTGCTGCACGAACATCACTAACCTCATGGTTATTTCCAGAAAAAGGGGCCAGTCGATTAAAATGGACTACTCGCGGCTTCCCAGTCGGTATTTTCCTAATTCGGTAGATAACGTCATTTATCCGCTTCATCACTTCGTAGGGTCCCTCCCAGCATGTTTGTAACTTCGGCGATAGACCACGACGCTTCTGTGGGTTATATAACCATACCGACTCTCCAGTTCCATATCCTCCCTTTTCTGCCCTGATGTCATAATGATCTTTCATTCTGTCACCTGAAGTTTGGATGTTTGAACGAACTTGTTCGTGAATGTCGTTCATTCTTCTTCGTAAATCGGTGACGTAATCTTCCCCAGCTAGATCTTCTCCAGGTTTACATCCAAATTTCAAATCGCACGGTAACCGCAACTCACGTCCGAATACGATACTTGCGGGTGTCTGTCCTGTTGTTTCATGCACAGATGAACGATATGCCATCAGAAACATATGCAAATGACGATCCCAGTCCCTTTGGTGGTTAGAGACAACTTTCGACAGATATCTGTTGATCGTTCTATTCATTCGCTCAACCATGCCGTCCGACTGCGGATGTAATGCAGTCGTTCTTGTCTTACGAATGTCTAATATTTTGCAGATATTTTGGAACAAAAACGACTCGAAGTTTCTTCCCTGATCGGAGTGTATTTCGCGCGGTACTCCAAATCGGCATATGCATTCCTTCACCAATACCTCAGCGACGGTGATTGCTTCTTGGTTGGGCAGGGGGTACGCTTCAACCCACTTGCTGAAGTAGTCCATGACGACTACTATATACTTGTTGCCATCATCAGTCTCGGGAAATGGTCCAGCCACGTCGATTGCAATGCGTTCAAATGGGCTTCCTACGTTGTACTGACGCATTGGGGCTTTACGTTTCCTAATTGGGCCATTACTTTCAGCGCAAACTACGCATTTCTTGCACCACTCTTTAACATCTTCCTTACAATTTAGCCAGTAAAATCGTTCCCGCAACTTCTCAGCAGTCTTGTTGACTCCAAGGTGCCCTCCAGCAGATCCGTCGTGGATCTCTTTCAACACTTCAGGTACCCTGTTCTTAGGCATTAGTAACTGAGTTCTCTGCTCTGTACCCTCCGCATTCTCCAAAACACGTTTTAGGAGACCCTCTTCAATTATTAAAGAGTCCCATTGCGCCCAGTACGATTTCACTTTTTGGGAGTATGGTGCAACATCTTGCCAAATCGGTTTATCCCCGTTTTCCTTCCAATTTATTACAATCTTCAGATCCGGATCATTTTCCTGATCTTTCTGCAATTCTTCCGGTTGCCATTTATCATCGACTACCGTTGTTCTTAACGCAGCAGCTTGCTTCTCTTCTACTCGGCAACAATGCTTGCATTCTTCGGAACATGGTCTCCTGGACAACGCGTCAGCGTTACGATGGCTAGTTCCCGCCCGATGTTCAATGGTAAAATCATATTCCTGCAACCTTTCGATCCACCTGGCTACCTGACCTTCTGGATTTTTGAATTGTAATAGCCATTTCAAGGCAGCATGATCGGTTCTTATCAGGAATCTTCTGCCATATAAATATTTGTAAAAATGCTCAGTGGACTTCACAATTGCCAATAGTTCTTTCCTGGTGACGCAATAGTTTCTTTCCGGTTTCGACAGTGTCTTACTGAAGTAGGCAATAACTTTTTCACGAACACCTTGTAGTTGAGAGAGGACGCCGCCAATCCCAACATTGCTGGCATCGGTATCCAAAATGAATTTGCCTTCCGGAAGTGGATAACTTAAGATTGGCGCGGTTGTCAGAGAATCCTTCAATTTTTCAAATGCTGTTTGACAGTCGTTTTCCCAAACAAATCTTCTACCTTCTTCAGTAAGCCGTGTCAGTGGTTTAGCAATGTTGGCAAATCCTTGCACGTATCGCCGATAGTAAGTGCATAAACCAAGGAAACTTCTCAATTCATGCTTGTCCTTTGGTACTGGCCAGTCCCTTACAGCTTTTATTTTGTCCTCATCCACTGCAATTCCCTTACCAGAAACCACATGCCCGAGATAATGCACTTTCTTCTGGAACAGATGACACTTCTTCGGGCTGAGCTTGAGATTTGCCTGTTTCAATCTTTGGAAAACTTCTTCCAAATTCTTCATGTGATCCTCGAATGTTTTTCCAACCACAATAATATCATCGAGGTACACCAAACAGGTTTTCCATGACAGCCCAGCTAACACGGTTTCCATAAGTCGTTCAAATGTTGCAGGAGCATTGCAAAGTCCAAATGGCATAAATGTGAATTGCCAAAGTCCTGTTCCGATGGTAAAAGCTGTCTTTTCACGGTCTTTCGGGTCCAAGTCAACTTGCCAGTATCCGCTTTTTAGGTCCAACGTCGAAAATATTTTTGACCCAGCCAACGTGTCCAGTGTATCGTCTATTCGGGGAAGTGGATAACTATCCTTTTTCGTCACGTTGTTAAGTTGACGGTAATCTACACAGAATCGGGCGGATCCATCCTTCTTCTTCACTAATACCACTGGTGAAGCCCATGGACTACTTGAAGGTTCAATCACGCCTTCTTTCTTCATTTCTTCTATTATCCTTTCAGCTTCTTCTCGCTTTGCCAGTGGTAATCGTCTTGCTCCTTGGCGGATGGGTCTTGCATCTCCAGTGTAGATTTTATGCCGGACAACGTTCGTTCGGCCCTTGGATTTCTTGTCATATTCGAAGACATCTTGATACTTATGAATTAAATTCTTCGCTTTGATTTTCTCGTCAGATGTCAGTCCGTGAAAAGATGTTGATATTTGACTGAGCAGTGTATCCGGAATCGTGCTAGTTGGAGTTCTCTGAGTTACCATTGTTCTAATGATCGAAGATACGGATGAACATTCCCCTACTATAGTTCCTTGTTTAATTGTAACCGGATACTGATTAATGTTCATTATTCTAACTGGTATTATCTTGTTGGCCTTTACCAGTGATTTTCCAACCATCACTCCACGACCAGTTTCTTCATCATTATTTCGGGGTTCCAACATGGTAATATTTCCTGCACAAAATTTGCCGTCAAGTCGTGCTCCTACAATTGTCTCACTTCGCTCCGGAAGTACTACATCTTCTGTTACCAAAGCACGTGCAACTTGAGCGTCTCGTGGATGTAGTACGAGTTCTTCATCATTAACCACTATTACGCCGTGCTTGAGGTCCAGTTTAAAACCATATTTTTCCATGACGTCCATTCCAAGAATAAAGTCATCTTCGATTTCGGCTACCAACGCACGATGTTTGAGGGAGGTGTTCCCGATGTTGATGGTCACATCTAACTCTCCTGACGATGTAGCTAGTTCTCCAGTTGCTGTACGTAATCGCCACTTCGTCGGATATAATTGCGTTGGTGCAAACTTCTTAGTCAAGTCGGATCTTATTATTGTTTTTGTCGCACCTGTATCCAGCAACATTTTGAGTGGCCTTCCGTCAACAAGACCATCCACGAAAATGCTGTTGACTTGATGATGAAGAGAGGCGACATGTCCGATGGAATATGATGTTACCAAATTACAGGTCGACGGCTGTCCTCTTTTATCAACCAGTCTTGGTTTCTCTGACTCAGCTTCTGTTTTCTTTTTCAGCAATTTTCCACAAAACCTGTGCGGATGTCCTAGTTCACCGCAGTTCCAGCAACGAATTCTCTTCTTTCCTCCAAGTATTTCTGTAGCGATTCGTAGTACCTTCTCTTCTATATCTTCATTATCTTTGTT
The DNA here is from genome assembly GCA_911728475.2 of Pterostichus madidus. Lineage (NCBI taxonomy): Eukaryota > Metazoa > Arthropoda > Insecta > Coleoptera > Carabidae > Pterostichus > Pterostichus madidus. Next base: position 21,185,457 of record OU452308.1, on the reverse strand, counting down.
CTTAACGTCGCTGCTTATTGATCGTACTTTAGATTGGCTACACGAAGCTAGTTTTGCAGCTTCTTGTTCTAAAGCAAGAGACAGTGCATCGGCTAATGTTTTTGGTCGAACCAATCTTAATGCTTGTTGAATTTCGCCTTCTCGGGTCCCATAAATAAATGTTTGGATAGCTAAGCACTCTAATACGCTGTCCGGGGCTGTAGGATGTGCGAGGCGAACCAAGTGAGCAACGTCAGCTTCAAATTCTTGGAGAGTTTCATTCGACCTCTGATATCGATTTCTTAATTGTGTTTGATACACTTGTTCTAGGTGCGCATTTCCATATAGCATATCTAAATGCATAACCAGCTGGTCGTAGTCTTCTTGTTCTTCTTGCTTCAGTATCTGCAAGATATCGACGGCATTTCCACGCAATGCTACTGTCAATGAAATTGCTTTCTCTCTCGGTGACCATCCATTAGCTTTTGCAGCAGCTTCAAATTGCCTCAAATAATTCGGCCACGATGTTTTTCCATCAAATTCCGGTGTTTTTATACGAATTGTTGATGCAGTCTCACCTTTTGTTATTTTCCTTTCACTTGCTGCTTCTGTTTCAGCCACACCAGGACATAAATTTGATGCTGCAGGTGCAGTGAGGAATTTATTTTCTAACTGTTCTATTTTCTTTTCATATTCGTTTTTCAATTCATTTAAATTCTCTTCTAAAATTCTAGAACGTTCTTCAGAATTTCTGGAATTTTCTTCTAACTTCTGTTCCAATTTTTCTTTTAAAATTCTAGAATTTTCTGCCAAATCTTCTTTTAGGATTCTGGAACTTTCTTCAAACTTCTGTTCCAAAGTTCTAGAATTTTCTGCTAATTCTTCTTTTAAAATTCTAGAATTGTCTTCGGATGTTCTAGAATATTCATCTAACTTCTGCTCCAAATTTCTAGAATTTTCTGCCAAATCTTCTTTTAGAGTTCTAGAACTTTCTGTTAATTCTTCTTTTAAAGTTCTAGAACTTTCTTCCAACTTCTGTTCCAATGTTCTAGAATTTTCTTCTAACTTCTCTTCAAAAGTTCTAGAACGTTCTTCAGATTTTCTGGAATTCTCTTCTAACTGTTGTTGCACAGATCCTGTTAATTCTTCTTTAAGAGTTCTAGAACTTTCTGTTAATTCTTCTTTAAGAGTTCTAGAACTTTCTGTTAATTCTTCTTTAAGAGTTCCAGAACCTTCTGTTAATTCTTCTAATTTCTCCAACATTTTACGATTGTCATTCGAACCAATTTCAAAAATATGTTCCTCAGGATCCAGATTAGCCGCCACTAAAGCCTCTCGCAGACGTTGTTGTAACGTTGATTTTAACCCGGATGAGTCCAAATCTCGCTCCTCTAATTCCCTCTTTAGGTCCACAACTTTTAATTCTGAGCATTTAATTGGCTTGCAATGGGTTTTAGATGATAATCCAGCTATATATCCAAGTTTTTTTTTGTAGTAACAAATTGTTTTTTTGACACGTGATGAATTTCCATAGAAATTAGTTGTTTCGGACCAATGATTTTGGGATCTGTTGTTATTAATGGACTGTATATTTTATGAATTGATTATATTGTAACGTTTTTTCGTCTTTCTGGAAGTGTGTAGAATGTTTAATGCACAAAAATATATACACAACTATTTATGTTAAACTAAAATAAAAGTATTTATTTAATGAATGAATATAAAAATACAGAAATTTATTTAAAACTAATTAACACTACAATAAATCTTAAACACTACTAATAAGTATTCAAACACTAATATTATTTATATAACGGTCACTAAAACTAATATTTATATTACGTACACTAGAGCTGTTATTTATTTCACCACATTTATATTACGCGTTCGAAGTCTACTGTCAACTGAACTCAGCCACTCGACCTCGGCTTATATACTCCCGCCCGTAGAACAGTTCTCGAATCATCCAGAACGTCCCAGAATATCCCGTCAAACCACACGCTCAGACATGCGAGCGAGCTCTATGCACTTGTGAGGTCACGCTGCTATGCACTTGTTCTCGAGAAGGTTTCTGGAATGCTCTAGACTGTCTGGCTTTAAATTCGTTACAATATTAATTAAAAATACTATTTTTTATGTACAAAAACGCCGCGCACATGTTTATTCTTGCACTTCTCTGTCACACTCCCTCAACGCTGACTGTCTCTACCGTCTTCGTTTTATGCTGTGTGCATGACAGTTTCAGTGATTCCCAAACAATTACAGCGGTTCTAAATATAATGCCGCCCACCTTGAAAGATATGCTTTCAATAAATTAAATATTTCATTACAAATTTACAGGTATTACATTTTTGCTATACTAAGTATTAACACTGGCCTCAGTGGACAAAACACAAATTTTTTTACACTGGACGCAATAATACTGAATCTTTGCACTTCACTATCTCCACTCTCACGATTCCATTGGAGCCGGGATAAAATTAAATAATGCGTGCCATCTGTCATCGTGCTGAAAGGACTTTGTCTTCCTTGATTATGATCAAAGAATCCTGCCTTATGATGTTGGAAGTGTTTCGTTTCCATTTACTTCTGTACTGTAACTCAGAAACGTATTCCTTTTGCCAACGACGCCAGAAATCTTAAATGATGCATTGAATTAATTGACATCTGTTTAGACGAATTTCGCTGATATCATGAACATCAGGTTCTGGAAGTGTTGATAAAGGTCTTCCAATAAGAAAGTGGGAAGAAATTAGTGGTTCAAAATCATTAGGATCGGTTGACACGGGAGAGAGGGGTCTTGGGTTAAGAATTGCCTCTATTTGTGTCAATACAGTATTAAATTCTTCATAGGTTAGCGCGGTATTGTTGATAACACGTTTTAAAAATGTTTTAGTAGAGTTTATTCCGGCCTTCCAAAGGCCACCGAAATGTGGGGCCCGTGGCGGTATAAAATGCTAGGATATATTTTCCGTATTTAAATGATTTATTAATTTTGTTTGATGTTTGTATTTAAGATATATTTTAAGTTTAATTATTTAATTTTTGTTTAGCGCCAACTAAATTTGTTTCGTTGTGTGAATAAATAATTTTTGATTTACCACGACGAGAGATGAATCGTTTCAATGCTGCAATAAATGCATCTGTTGATAATTATGTTACCATCTCAAGATGTATTGTCTTAGTAGCTTGACACACAAATAGACATATGTAAGCGTTAATTAATTTCGCATCTCTAGTCTTTCGGTCTTTTATAATAAATGGACCTGCGTAGTCAAGTCCGCAATTGAAGAATGGCAGCGCTGAAGTAACTCGTTCTGTTGGTAGATTTCCTATAAAATACGGTAGTGTTTGGATTAGCTTTAAAACATTTTATGCAACTGAGTACAATCTGTTTTGCTAAGTTCCGTCCTGCTATTGACCAAAATCTTTGTCTTACTGCTCCAAGTAAAGTTTGTGGTCAACAATTCAATAATCTTCTATGTTCTGTCTCCATTATTAATGTCGATAATTGATGTTTTGAAGGTAAAATAATTGGATGTTTCTCGTCGTAATGAAATTTAGTTTTTTCTAATCGACCTCCAATTCGTATGATCTAAAAATGGATTTAACGAAAGAATATTGCTATTAGCTGATATAGGTTTGTTCTTTGATAAATTGTTGATTTCAGACTGATAAGTTTGTTCTTGTGCGATGTTTACTAAACGATATTGAGCTGTTTGTAATTCATCTACTGTGATATTTCCAGTTTTTAGATTTTCCTTTGGAACGCTGCAATTCTTTTTAAATCGAAGACATATTGCTACAAATGTTTTCAATTTTTCTAATGATGAATAATGATGAACAATACGTACATAAAATTAAACAAAAATCCGATTAATAAGTTGGACACTGTTTGTAAATGTTTTTTAAAGAAAATAAAAAAACCTGAATTGATCGTTCAACATCCGAACATTGGCAGAATGTACATGAATCCAAAAATTCACAAAGCTGGAATTCCTCTCAGGCAGATCACATCAACTATCGACACCCCAACATACAAATTATCTAAATATTTGAACCAAGTTATAAGTAAAGTCACTTCCGAATCAGATTATGCTGTCAAAAATTCCTTTGAACTTGTAGATGACATTTCTAAGATTGAAATTCAACAAAATCATACCATTTTCAGTTTGGATGTGGTAGCTCTATACCCTAGCATTCCGCAAGATTTAGTTATTGAATGCATTGAAGAACGTTGGGACGAAATCGAACTATTCACTGACTTAGACAAATGCACCTTTATAGAAGGTATTAAACTGTGTTTCTTGAATTCTGTATTCAGTCATAATAATATCATTTATAAGCAAATAGACGGTTCCCCGATGGGGTCTTCCATTTCTAGTAGTTTAGCAGACTTAATCTTACAGAAACTTGAAAAGCAGATTATTCCTGATATAACGTTCGAGATAGTTTTTTACAAGCGCTATGTTGATGATTGTCTGATTATTGCACCAGTTGATAAAGTTGATCTTATTTTTTCCAAATTCAATGACTTCCATCCAAGAATAAGTTTCACCATAGAAAAAGAAGTAGAAAACAAGATCAATTATCTTGATATAACTCTAATTAAGTATCAGAATGCTTTGGTTACTGATTGGTACAGAAAAGACACCGCTAGTGGTAGATACCTTAATTTTCATTCGTACACAAGTCAAAAATACAAAGTTAGTGTAATTAATTCCTTGTTAGACAGAGCTTTTCTACTCTCACACAGACACTTTCACCATAAAAATTTTACCATTATTTTCGAACTATTGCACAGAAATGGTTATCCATTACAATTTATAAATAAATATTTTAAAATTAGAATCAATAAATTAATAGAAAGACAGAATAATATCAGTTGCAACCAGCATCAAGTAAATAGTAGTGAAAATAGTAATATAATTTATGCGAAAATACCATACGAATTTGAATTAAATACTTACTTGCATAAAATACTAAAAGATTCAAATATTAAAATTGCAAGTAGTGCTGTATCTACGACTAAGGATCTTTTCTCAAATCTAAAAGACAAAATTCCGTTGCTAAATCTTAGAAATGTCATCTATAAGATTGATTGTGGTGAATGTGGGAAGTCATATATTGGTGAAACCACCCAACCTTTAAAAAATCGATGTTACCAGCATAATTATCATTGTCGACGTTTGAATCCTGACCATAGTGCACTAACAAGGCACTCTATAGAGAAAGGACACAGATTTAATTTTAACAAAGTAAACATCTTAGATTCTGAACCTAACTATTACAATAGATTATTAAAAGAAACTTTTTACATTAATCTGGATACGTCAAAAAATGTTAATTCACAAACTGATTTTAAAAATAATATGAAATATATAAATAATTTTATTGAAAGGTTCAAATAGTTTTTTGGTCCGATTAGAGTTAGGGTTTTTTGTATGTTGAGGTTTTGACAGTTCACAGACGTTTAAGTTTTTGCTCATCAGAATTGCTCCAACTTCCAGTTGGGCTACTTCGTTAAAACTTTTTGTTTTATATTATTATGAACAAATTACGTTTTTCTGGCTTATTTTTGGCCTATTTATTTAGTTCAAAATTTTAAGAATTGACGTCTTTCACAATTGGTGAGTTGGTTTGGTTTAGTTTTATGTTTTTTAAATTTTTTGTGACGCATTTGTATAAATGTAAATTTTATGTTGTTTGTAGTGTTGAAAATGGTCTTGTTCCACGACCGAAACGTCCACGTTTTATAATTATGAATACATAGTTTCAATTATTGTCTTTGTATTATTTACCAATACTGGATTTTGAAGGCCTTCCTTTACATCTTGGATGAATAAAGAGAAAAGATTTGTAAATTTTCCGTTGTGATTGATATATTTGTTACAGTGCATGTTCCCCAACTCTGGTATCTCAGTGTCCTTAATGTCTAACTTTTCTTCTTTCCACTCAATATTCTTATTTAACCACGACGATCCGTTCTACTACAGTTTAGAAGTAAACAATTCCTTTGGACTTGTTGTGAGATTATATCTGTAGGATTATTTTGGGATTTGACATGTTTCCAATCCCGCCTTTGTGTATTGGTTTGTATTTGTGCAACTCTGTTGGCAACGAATGTTTTACATTTATTTGGTTCTCCTGAGGTCCAGCACAAAGTAATTGTTGAATCACACCAATAATGTAAACTATCAGAAGTGATCTTCATTACTTCTTATACTTTGTTTGCTAATTTTGTAAGTAGTACTGCTCCACATAGCTCGAAGCGGGGCAATGTTACATTCTTAAGTGGTGCTACGCGTGATTTCGCGCACAAAAGATGAAGTATTACCTTATTGAAATTATTTATTGATTTGATGTAAATGCAGGCGCAATATGCCTTTTCCGAGGCGTCGCACAAACCATGTAATTCAATTCTTGTTGTGTTATCACAAACTACATATCGAGTAATTCTAAAATTGTTTATCATTGGTAGTTTATTTTTGAAATTTATCCAATCTGTGTACAGACTGCCCTGAATTGATTCATCCCATGATACTTGGGTTCGCCATACCTGTTAAATTATGATTTTTGCTATTATTGTTATTGAGCCAATCAATCCAAGAGCATCAAAGATTTGTGAAATTGTTCCTAATATATTTCGTTTGGTTACGCTTTGATTTTGATGACTAATATTAACTTCATAATGAAAAATTTCGTGGCATGAGTTCCAAAATATTCCCAAAGTTTTGTTATCTGGTTTGTTGTAAAGCATGTAACTGTTGGAATTTGTCTCTTGATGTGATGCTACACTATTTAGAACTTGTTAGATGCCCATTTCCGAAGTTCGAAATAAGCTGCGCTTAAAATGCTTTCGATTTCAGTTTGCAGTTTAAGTGCCTCATCCACTGATTCGCCACGTGTTAGCAGATCATCTACATAGAAGTCATTTGCGATTGCTTCACTTACCTTTGTGTATTTTAATTTATTGTCGATTGATAATTGATAAAGATATCTTGTAGTAAGATTCCGTGCCGTATGTATGTCACTGTGTTTAGTTGATAACATTCTAAAGTATCTTCAGAATTTTTTCTGCACAGAATTCTTTAAAAATCACGTTGCGACTCATGAATTAGCACTTGTCTATACATTTTGGTAATATCAGCAGTAATGACTACTAAATGCTTCCTGAAATGTAGCAATATAGAAATTAGATCATTTTGAATAGTAGGACCACCATTTGTATGTCATTTAACGATGTCCCCGATTTATGCCTTGCGGATCCATCAAGTACCACACGAAGTTTTGTTGTAAGACCAGCTTCTCTAATTACCGGATGATGCGGCAGATAAAAAAGTTATTCTTGATCCGTTTCATTCTCTGCTATTTTTTTCATGTGCCCTAATTGAATATATTCATCCATGAAGTCGACATAAGCTTTTTTCAATTTAATCTTGCTATTTAGTTTTCTTTCGATTTAGTAGAAACATTTCTTTGCTTTGTTTCTTGTATCACCTAACTTCCAATTTCCGGAACGTAGAGGCATTTTGACTACAAACCGCCCTGTTGAATATTGAAAAATGTTTTGAGAAAAATGATTTTCGCATAGCTGTTCTTGAGTTGTAACTAGCGTTGATACAAACTCTAATCTCCCAAAACTTTGAAACATATGATTATAAGTGATATCTTCTTGAATAGCGCAGAAACTTGATGTCTCTTCATTACTGCATATTTTTTCTTTTTTGGGATTTAAGAGGATGTCACCAGAAATAATCCAACCCAGTTGAGTCTTTTCTTTCTAAACTTTTTTTCCCAATACAGAGAAGTTAAAAAAAATAATAATTCTGCGATAAGCATATCAATTTTGCCTTCTTGATGAAATGTAATCTTCTATTTTAATGGTTTTTGTTATCTCTATCTGATTTGGATCAAATTCAATTCTTGGTAAATTCGAGGTGGTCTTTGATAAAACAAGTTAAATTTACACTGAATGTGCTATGCATTGAATAAATTCGTACCTAAGTTTTGTAATTTGTTGTCGATTTATACCAGCAATTGAAAAGTTTACCTTTGATTTATTTAGTTTAAGTCGATTTGAAAATTCTTCTGTGATGAAGTTTGACTGAGAGCCACTCTGCACATGTGAAATTTGCCATTTATGTCTCTGACGAGTACGGATGCTGTTGCTAACAATACTTGCATTGCATTGTGAAATATTTGACAATGTGGTAACTTTATTGTCATAATTTGTTGCATCTGCTACGTTGCATGTAGCCTTACTTGCTTTTTGTTACATTTTTTTGCACGAAACGGCTAAAAATCCTTTACTATATGATTATCGTGTAAACAGTTGATACTAAGTTTCATTTTTTTTTAATTCCGCCATTCTTGTGTTTTCCAGTGACTTGAGAAATGGGTCGCAACGATAAATCTGGTGCAAGTTCTGGCAATATGGACCTGAAGTATCCCTTGCGCTTGAAAAATGCTCATTTGTTTGATTGTGTTTAACAAATTTGTTAATATTTGATTTATTAACAACATTATGTTATTTGCATCTAAAGTTTCTAGTAATTTGCACTTGGTTTTGATAAAAGATTTGATTTCTTCTAGTGTGGGTAACTCACCCTTGACTTTACATGCTACCCACTCCCTTTTCGTATTAGAATCTAATTTTGATAATATGATGTGAATGATTAAAGTATCCCAGCTCTCAGTGGGTTGGTCTAGATTTTTTAACGCACATAAGTTTTTTGTTAGCGTGTCATACACCGCTCGTACTTTAAATGCAGATTCTTTATTTATTTCCTGAATATTAAAGAGCTCGCTTACATGATTATTTACAAGTAACAGTTTATTTTCGTACCGATCACGCAATACTCGTAACTCACGCAGTTGTATAATTGGCTGCAGAAATTTCTAATGATTGAATTACTTGCTCGGCACTACCTTTCAAACATGATTTTAAGTAGTAGAATTTTTGAATTTCACCTAATTTTTAGTTTTTGTGTATTAATACGTCAAATGAATCGTAAAATTCGATCCCATTGTTATATGCACCTCTGAATTTTGGTAAATATATTGTTGGAAGTCTAATGTTATTGTGGTCGATTGTTTCAGATTCTGGAAAGATGGGTGTGGTTATTACACTGGTAGTTGCGCTTCGTGTTGAATGTTCATCAGTGAATTGTCTAGCAGTTGATGATATGTACTCGTATCTTGCTCTTTCATTTGTTGGAAAGTTAGCTGGCTATTTGCATCCAATGATAATTCATCAATACCTGCTTGTACCGCTAGAAATTGTTTCCACAATGATTCAAATTTTTGTAAACGAGTTTGAGCTTGACAGATGTCGCTTGCTGTACAATTAGAAAATTTTTCAAACTTGTTGCTGCTAGTTTAATATTTCCCCGTTTAATATTTAAATTCCGTAATTCTTGTTCAACCACTTTGTTGCTTGTGTTATTTGACGATTAAAGATAATGATTTGTTTGAACGATTTACGATTTATGATTAGTATTATTGATTTATTAACGATTTATGTTTATTGTTTCAATGCTTTGATTAATTGACACAACTAGATGGAAACCAATAGGAACGTCTAGATAGGAAGTAATCCGACTTTCGATGATTTTGTTGTTCTACATGCACCCAGTTGTTGTTGCTACGTGATGACACGCGTTTTCATAATAGCGGCGCTTTGTATGTTTGATCACTGTTGGATGATCCGGCTCGAAGGACTAATGGTTTTAGGACCTGTTGTTATTAGTGGACTGTATCTTTTATGAATTGATTATATTTATTAAAAATACTATTTTTTATGTACAAAAACCCGGCGCACATGTTTACTCTGGGACATCTCTGTTCACAAATGCCTCAACGCTAACTGTCTCTAACTTTGAATATGTATATCTACTACGTAGATGGAAGTAGCTAACACTATATGTTGCTTAAGATTTTGATGGCCCAAAGAAGATTGAGTGGAATAGACATATGTATTAGCATATGTATTAGCATTTGTTACAAAGATGCATTGCTAAGTGATACTCTGCTCTAATGCGCATGTCAAAACTGTTTCTAAAAGAACAAGCGGCAACCGACATGACGCAAATATCATTTCTGGTTTGTGATTTGTGTCAAATTCGTTTAGGTTATAATTTTTGTAAAGGTTTTATCGCGGGTTTAATATCATTTTGTAAAAGATATGTTTTGTGACATCTGCAAAACGAAAAATTCCGGATTGACTCATCATATGAAATTTTATAAAATATAAGCAATAGTAACGAAACGTGAAATATAACTCTTCACGAAAATTATTTTAAAATAATTTTAGCTTTTCCGAAAAATGTTGATTTACGTTGCAAATGGCTTGCGGCACAATTAGATCATGACTATTTAGATAGTACCTGGGATTTATCTTTAATTGTTGAAAATATAGTTGTGTATATTAGCGGTTTTATTAGATAAAGCATTAAAAGAAAAATACATTGCCAATTCTATAGGAATTTGTTGATAGACGAAGAAAAACCTGCGCTTATGTCTATTAAAAATAGAGGGTAATTAATTATCCCGCTAAAAATGTCAGTATTATGTGTAAGACCATTGAAAAATAATATAGATCCAATGAAAATAATTTATATGAAAACTAATTATATTTCAAAAATATTTCAAATGTTAAAAACAGTCACAAAGATTTTCACCAAAATAAAATTACCCCTGTGGCTCCCCCTTCACTAACATCTATGGGGGCCGTATTTTGACAGCTGGTAATTGCACTTCACACGCATAAATATATCACTTACCGAAATCCGTTTCGGCAGAGTAATGGGTAAAAGGCGTGATGATATATTTATTTATTTATTTTATTTTAAATACTGAAGTATCTATATTCATACATATAAACATGCAAGATGTATTGTATAATCATCGAGTAGAATTGATAAAATTAATAATTAACACGTATTGAAACACTAGGATATATTACACTAGGTAATAAAGAACAATGTGAAAAAGACAACTACCTATATAAGAAGAAAGTTCCTACACTTGTGACTTATTGAAATCAATAAATAAAATTTTATATTCAATGAGTTCACATTATTCCTATACTCATAACATAAGCACCTTTTTAATTTGACGACCAGTTGTACATCGGATTGTTTCATTAGCTTTCAAAATTTAATTATCGTGCGAAAATAAATTGGTCTCAATTGTATCTCCAGCCTTGTCAATCTTCTTTGGTACGCTATTTTTGTTGGTTGCTACCTCAGACAAAACATAACTAGACGGATAACGGCGTTTGTTGTGAAGCAGACGGGATAGAATAACTGGTGGAGGAGGCGGGTGCGCGGCAAGCAGCGAGTACAAGTTGGTGTTATGCAGGTTGCATTTTTGTTGATGACAGTTATCAGGCACGAGCATTTTATTTATTTAAATACAAAAGTACGTATACAAAACACTTAATATGTCAAAAACTAACCTTTACTTTGATATGTGAGAAGTAAGTAATTGAATATAAAAATAACTACACAAATGTTTGAACTTGCATAACATCAAAGTGTACTCGCTCCATGTCGCGCACCCGCCTCACCATCAAGTTATTCTATCCCTTCCTGCTTCACAACACTGCATTGACTTCAATACGACATAATTCGTCTAGTATTATACGTCATTGATTGCTACTTCCAGCTACGATATATATATATATATATATATATATATATATATATATATATATATATATATATATATATATATATAAGTAACGTAAACGTGATTTACGGTTACAATAAAAAATAATTTTTATTTTACACAACTTAGAATAATTACATCAGATTAATTTTAATACAAGTTGATACTTCAGTCTCTCGACAGTAACTGTCTTACAAAAGAGATGGTTAGAGACTTCTCGTATCAAAAAGCTTATCTAACAGAAATATGATTTTATGGAATGTCCTCGGTTGGCCATGGGAAGGTGCTGTGGTCAGCGGGTCTCGTGGGAACAGCCGTTCTAACTCCTCCCTTCTCAGAATGGAATATCGTCGGGGATGTTCAGCTGGCGTTTAGGGGGTGAAGGCCCTGGTTGGAGTTGTATGACTGGATCCCTGCAAGGGTGCGTCTTCTTTTGGAGAAATCTTTTCTTGGCAAAAACTGCGAAAATAATTATACTGACAATTGATAAGATCAGATAGAGAGATATGATAGCATAATTCGTGGTTTCGATGTTGTAGTCTTCGTTGATGTTCTCGAATTTGTTGATGGGTAATTTTAAATCTTGAATATTGTGAATGTCGATGCTCATCGTAGGAATTTGGCTTCTGTTTAAATTAATTTGGAAATCTTCTAGGATGATTGGTTTGCCGAAAGTTCCCTCTTGAAATTTCAAATTTTGATTTTTAAATTTCAGTAGGCATTGGTCCTCTTTTATTAGGAATATTCCTTCTAAAGTCTTGATTTCATCGCCTTGTTGACATGATGCGTGAATTACCTCTGGCTGTGGCAGGACTGCTAAGAACTGGTTAATCTCTTCTATAATTTCAACATGATTTTTTATAATTTTAACATTTGTGTATTGGCAATTTTTATTGTTGTTGTATAATATGATGTTCTTTTCGCAAGTTTCATCGTTAATTTCTTCAATTTTATTTGGACATTGGTAGATGGTTCCTTTTGTGCATACGCCGTTCAGTGATTTAATATGACCATCGGGAGTTTTTAAGAAATAATTTTTATTTGGGATGACAGTTACAAATTCAGTCTGATATTTGGTTGGAATAGGTATGAGATGATATAATTGGAAATCCGTTTCATAATTGATAGGAATTTCTAAGAAATATACAATTTTATTTGAATTTAACTTGCAATTTACTGTGATTATATTTTCAAATTCTAACATATTCTCAAAGGTGGGCTCCAGGGGAAATTCGTTATTATAATATTTAGAAATTTTCTTTAATTCTAAGTAAAAGTCGTTTAATTTTATAATACTGGGATGCAATACGTGTAATTTGCAAAAAGTTAAAGAATTTTCTATGTCTTGTAAAATACTAAAAATCATACTGAATAAAGTATTCAGTTGGTTATAAATATCATAAACGGCTAATTTATTTAATTGCTGAGTTCCATCAATAACTATGTGAATCAGCTGTTCGATTTTTGTTTTTAATTCTTGCTCATTTTGTTTGATTATTTTAATAGTTTTATTAAATTCTTCTATCAACTGATGGTTAACAGAATATTGGTTCTTTAATTGGTCGTTAATTTTATATTGATTGGTTTCTAAATGTTTCAAAATTTTATTATATCTTTTCTCATCTTCCGCATCTAAATTTCCGGTTAGTGCTTTTACAATGGATCCCAATCCATTTATTATTCCTCTTTTATATCTAGGTTTTTCATAATTAATAATTAAATGACTAAGTTTATCATCTATTGAAGCTAGTAAATAGTTAATAATTTTATCGTGGTTAGTAGAGTCAGATAGGCTGACATTGTTTATGTGTATTGTACGTTTGAGATTGTTGTGTTGTATTTTTAAATTGTTGTACTGGTCAAGGATAGGTTGTAAATCGTAGAAGTGTAAAAAGGTGTGTGTTGATTTCTGTAATTTTGCTGTCCCTAATTTGAGTGGTAAAAGTCCAGTGTTCTGTGTAATGTTTTTGATTTCTAGTCCGGAGGTGTACGTGAGGTAGAGGGACCTGGAAGATCGTAATCTGGATTAGTTTTCTTATTTATTTTTCTGGGTCTCTTAATATTTGACAAGTGAATTTTACTTTGTTTTTTGTTATCGTTAGGGTTGGTCTGAATTTTTGCAGTTTTTAAATTTTGATCGATTGTTTTAATATTTTCCTTTTTGAATTTTGCCTGTTTTGTTTTATTTACTTTTTGTTTATTATGTACGTATACAAGTTCCGGGATTTCAGGTAAATCTTCTCGAGTTTCGTTTAATTTATTTATTAAGTTAGTTTTATTATTTTGTAATTTTTCAGTAATATTTTTATATGCTAATTTGGTTTTTTCTCGGTGATTTAAAACATAGTCTTGTGTTATTCGTTTTTTTAATTCTATGTCTAGGGGAGAATTTATTTCAAAGTGCCCGTTTATTACGTCGATTGGTTTAAGACCAGTGGAACTATGGCATGTGTTGTTATATGCCAATATTGCAAAATTAACTTTGTTCTTAATAATTTCGTTCTTTTGATTTTCTTGTAAATTAAAAAGTCGTATATGTTCAATTAAGGTTGAATGAAAACGCTCTATGAGGCCGTTAGAATCTGGATGTTGTGAGCTGGTAAAATGAATTTCGATTTTATGTAAAATAAATAATTCTTGCAAGAGGTTATTTTTAAATTCTGGACCGTTGTCAGATACAACTAATTTAGGAATTCCATGATGTGAGAAGAATCTAGTTAATTTGTTGCATATTTCAATTGCATTTGTTGACGTGACTTGGTACGCTTGGGCGTATTTAGAGAAGGCATCTATAATAGTGAGAAATTTACAAGTTTCTAAGCTTAGTGTATCTACGTGTATTATGTCAAAGGGTTTGCTAGGAGTTGGAGTAATATTATATTTAGTTTTTATAGGATTCCGCTCATATTTAGATTTTAGACAAATTTCGCATTGATTTATATAATCACTAATATCTTTAAATTGGTTAGGCCAATAGTATTTTTTTCTAATCTGATTATAAGTTTCGTGAGTACCTCGGTGGTTCGTCTTGCCTTCGTGATAATTTTTAATGGTATTAGAAATATCAGTTTTATCTTCTATATCTATTAATTTATTATTACATTTAACGAAATTAATTTCAGAATTTTTGAAGTATTTCTGCAAGATTACACTAAATTTCTCATAAATCGGTTGCTCGAAATATAAAAAGTATTTTACTTTAGGTATTATAAATTCTTTAACAAAATTAATTACGTCTTTTTCGAAATTGTTTTTTGAAATTTGCACTTGGAGTCTCATTTTATCGGTGTGTAATTTAATAAATTTAGGTTTAGCGGGTGAATGTAAAACTTCTGAAATTATTAACTGATTTTTTCCTATATTGACGGAACTTTCAATAATGGGGATACCGATGATAGGATGTTCGGGATTTGAATGAATAGTCGCGTCAGTGTCGTCTTGTTCTTTGGTATTATTATGTGTTTTGTCGTCATATTCTACAATTAGAGATTCGTTATCTGTTTCATTATTATTTTCAAGCTGTTTGTTAAAGTCGTCCATATACTTAAAGAAAGCATCGCTGTTATCGTCTTTAGTTTCGTTCGTGTTAATTTCAAGGTTGGGTGTGTCACTATCAGGCAATTTGTAAACAGTAATAATTATATTACTATTTTGAAAAATAAATTGCAACATTGATTTTACATCTTTCCATTCTAATGTGTCATTGCCACATCCAATTTTAGGGATATTTAAAATTTTAATTTTATTTTTTCACAAAAATACTTTAAATTTACTAGGGTGTAAAACATATTTTCATAAGTGGGTTTCTCAAAGTGATTTTCTTTCGTGATTAAATAGATTATAAATTTCTGATTATCTCTTAAGTATACCAAGTTACGTAGTTGGGGGTTTTGTTTATGTAAGACGTCTACATTTTTAAATATTTTTCTAAAGTCTTTTGCTATTCCGTCCGACATTTTCAAGTCTTTACTGATACAGTGGACAGGCTTTCGTTTGGTGGAGCGTCAAAAAGATTTGCTTCTATTTCAAAAATTTTATAATTGTTGTTAACAGTGTCTTTATTTTGTAAATAAGTCTGGTATTTCGTCATTTGTGATTCGTTAGTAGCATGTAGTACATTTTGTATAGGGGTAGTTGGTGGAATGCGACTTAGAGCGTCTGCGTTCGTGTTCAGTTTAACGTTGTTGGTAAAAGATAAAGAATTATTTTCAGGGTGGAATACGTCAGCGTGTTCTTTAATTAATTTTGTAATTGCCGATTTCTCTTCCGGATTTATATGTTGAGTTCTAATTAGTGATATGTCGAAAGAGGTTTTTGCATTATGATAATTATTAAAATTTATGTTATTAATTTCGAAACATTCTAAAGGTTCTGTTAAAATATTATTATCTGTGGTGTTTAAAGTTATTTCTGATTCATTTGGATTTATTACTGGGTAATAAAAGAAATGATTATCAATTTTTGCAAAACCTTCTGGTATTATGGCGTTAGAAATCTGAGATTCTGAAATAAATACTTCTCCGTTATCTATACAATTGGTGTAAAACTTTATAATTTTTTCGGATTGCGGCTCTACTGATACGTAGTGAGGACGCGGCTTTAGCTGATGATAGTGAATCTTTATCTCGCATGCCGGTGTTGTTATCTTATCTTTTACTAGGTCGATGTTCGCTTCTATTGTTTTGAGATTGTCGAGTCCTAGCAATATGTCAAATTGGTCATGGAAGTCAAAGAGATGATATTTGAGCATAATATTTGGTTTATCAAATAATTTTGAGCAAGGTAAAATTATACTAAAGTTTTCGGTAGATGTACCGTGAGCAGTGGTAATTTTGAAAGGGTCATTTATAATTTTATCTTTAAAGAATTTACGTGCAATACTTGGTTTGATAAATGAACGTGTGCTGCCGGTGTCAAGCAGTACTTTTAAATTTTGTTCGGGGTAAACAATAAATGGTAATTCACTTAAATTATTGGTTAAATTCATTAACTCAAATTCGTTTCCGAGGCAGGGAGTTCTAAAAAATTATTTAAAACAGTTTCTTGTTCGATTTCATTGTTATCAATGTCTGATTCGGGTTCGTAAATAATAGCATTGTTTTCGTCATAATACTGTTCGTCCGTGTATTCGGTAATTTCTGTAGTGTATATCATTTCTTCGTTAGGTTTTGTTTGTGTCTGGGGATATTGTCGTGTATATTGTTGTGGTCGGGACTGATTGTTGTAGCCTGATGGGCCTGGTCTGGGTACGAATGTCTGTCGAGTGCTGATACTCATTGGAGTTGGTTTTGAGAATCGTGCATTAGGATTAGGTTTGAAAGCATTTTGTTTAGACATTTGACTTTGATTGAAGGGTTTATTCATTGGTGTATTGGAATATAGGTTAGGTCGATATGTTAATTGTGGCGTTTGTGTTTGTGTGTATCTGAATTGTGGTTGTTGGTATCTGTGTTGTGTATTATTTTGAATGAATTGTCTTGGTTTTTGTAATGTGTGTATTTTGTTTTGTTGCCGCAGACAACTCTCAATTTGAAAGTCATTGGTCAGCATGTTTAGCGCTGCATTCATATCAGCTGGGTTCTTTGTACGCATGAGTGTACCTAGTGGTTCTTTTAAACCGCGTAGTAAAATACGCAGTGCGTACTGTCTAAAATAATTAGCAAGTACGTTTGCTTCTACTGGATTATTCAAATTAACGTATGAAACTTGTAAGTTTAGTAAATCTTGGATTTTATTATAATAATCAAAAGGTGTTTCATTACCTTGTTTTAACTCTGTTAACTCTATTCCGAGAGTATAGCAATCTCTTTTATCAGAGTAAGAATTTATTAAAGCGGATTTAATAGTAGCCCAAGAGTTAAAGTTCGAACTAGCTAAATTTACGGCGGCTTCGCCTTTAATCTTAGATAAAATCGTGGACAACAGATATTCATTCTGAAAGTCCGCGGGTTCTACATTATTAAAAAACGTATTCAATAACTTTTCGCAGATTTCTATGAATCGCGGTAATAATTTAGGATCTCCGTGAAAATCCGGGATCATGTCGAGATATTCTCTCTTTAATGTTGGAGTAGCCATATTATTAGTTATATTTAAATGGTTAAAATCTCTTAATAGATTTTCAAGGCTAAGTATATTTCTTATAGGATTCAAAGGGGGTGAATTACTGGAAGCAACTGAATCTGTATCCGTATCTGAATCTGAGTTTAAATTTATTTGAATGATATCACTGATAAACATATGAGCACTTACAGGATAAACATCAACTTGTCCATGGGCACGGCTGCGGCGGCTCCGTGGACTGGTGTCGACTCTCGGCGGACTGCGTACAGCTGGGCTCTCCGACGATCTCTTCTTGCACGATATTCGCTCGTGGCAGGATAGAGCTGGATTTCTGTGTACAGCAGGGCCTTCTGAAGATCTCTTCAAACACGATATGCACTCGCGATATGACAGAGTCTCGACGACTTTTCGTTGTGATTTTTCGATGCTCAGTTAATCGTTGAAACGAAACGAGATTTTTTCGATATTGGTATTAATCGATAATTCGTCTGAGCATCCTACCGACTGCGCCAGTAACGTAAACGTGATTTACGGTTACAATAAAAAATAATTTTTATTTTACACAACTTAGAATAATTACATCAGATTAATTTTAATACAAGTTGATACTTCAGTCTCTCGACAGTAACTGTCTTACAAAAGAGATGGTTAGAGACTTCTCGTATCAAAAAGCTTATCTAACAGAAATATGATTTTATGGAATGTCCTCGGTTGGCCATGGGAAGGTGCTGTGGTCAGCGGGTCTCGTGGGAACAGCCGTTCTAACTTATATATATATATATATATATATATATATATATATATATATATATATATATATATATATATATATATATATATTGGATTGGTAACACTGCTTCGAACAGTGAAAGTCACAGTGAAACACAGAGTTTAAATTTTGCACGAAATTCTGAATAAATATCAATTTTAAATTTAAAGTACCTTATTAGTGTTAATATTTGTTTTAAGTCCTACAAAATAATAATGAAATTATTGCAAACAAACTTCATATAGTGGTCAAAAAGTGTTTTAAAAAATATCGATCAACCTGAAGGTCAGTACAAGAATTAACTTAAGCCGACAGTTTAATTAAAAATCCTCTCGCGCGCACGACCTTGCTTAACTATTGTCAGTGTTGCCAACCATATTAAAAATTTAATACAATGATCTCACTAGAAGATATAAGTAAATTGTTAGAACCAATCAACACAACAATGGGAAACATGCAAATTTCACTAAACCAGATAAAAAATACTTTATCAAACTTAACTGAAAATTATAAGAAAAAATTTGAATATTTAGAACAAAAAATTGTCACTCAAGATAAACAAATTGATTTTTTGGAGAGGAAGATGAAAGAAAAAAAATCTAATATTTTTTGGAATAATAGAGGATCAAAAAGAAAATTTAGATGTAATAATAATAAAATTAATAAATGATAACTTAAATTTAAAACACATCACATTGAATAATATCGAACAAATAAAAAGATTAGGAAAAACTCACAATAACAAAACTAGACCAATACTTATTGAATTTATTGCAAAAAGATATAAATATGAAATTTTACGGGAAGCAAAAAAACTTAATAGCTTGAAAATATATGTAGAAGAAGACTATACGCAAAAAGTACTACAGGAGCGCAAAATACTAAAACCACATTTAATCCAGGCAAGAAGAGAGGGCATTAAAGCTGTTCTAAAACAAAATATCTTGTTCATAAATGGGGAAAGATATAGTGTAACAGATTTTAATGGCGGTACTACCCCTGAGGACAATAATCAAAATGGAAATGAACTAAATACGAATACAAGAAGACGCTCTGTGTCACTAAATACTTTAAATCACATACAATCATTTGATACAGAAACTAACAATGATAATGTAATGATACGTTCTCAAGACACTACTAACACGCCAAAAAATCAGCAGGGACAAAATCTGGACTCATTACAACAAAGCAGCTCGCAGCAAATGCAAAGAACGAATAAAGGGAAAAATGACACACCAAAAATTCAAATAAAGAAAAACAATCCAAAAAATGCATCAGTATCCGGTCCACTCGACAAACATATACAGACGAGACAACGAACCCAATCAACATCAAAAAACTTACAAACACAAATATAAACCTTATATTATTTTGGAACATCCAAAGTTTTAAAAATATATTTAGACTTAATAAAGAAGAAGAAAATATTATATTAAATCACACACTTGTTTGTCTTGTTGAAACGTGGACAAACTTCGATATATTAGAAAACCCCCCGTTTTTAAAAGATTATTTTGTTTATGAACAACAAGCTAGAAAAGAAGCTAGCACGGGTAGGGCTATAGGAGGAATTATAATTTTTTCAAAATTCCCCCTACCGGCAGTAGAAATAATAAATAAAGAGCCTTATTGGATATTTCTAAAAATAGAAAATAAGATACAAAACTTAATAATTGCAGTTTGTTATTTTTCGCACTCATATGACCATCCTACTCTGTTAGAACTATTTCTAGAAAACTTGCATAACATAACCACACTATACCCAGATTTTGCTTTAATTATTTATGGAGACTTTAATGCTAGAATTGGAGAGAAAAACCAACTAGAAGATATTCTCTTCTGCGGTACCAACCTCAGTGCTAGCAGAACAAGCAAAGATAAAATCTTAAATAAAAAAGGAAAAGATCTTCTAAATACTTTGGATGAAGAAAGCTTAATTGTACTAAATGGAAGATCTGTAAACGACACACCAGGCAATTACACATACATAGGTGCAAGAGGCAAAAGTACAATAGATCTTTTGTGGATAAATAATATTGCATTACAACTTATTATAGATTTTACTGTTATTGAAGAGATTTTTTTATCTGATCACCTAATATGTTCACTAAAAATTCGTAGCTTATTAGCGAAAAACTCCAACAAAATTACGACAAGAAATACAAAAAAAATTATTGTAACAAAATGGGAAGAATCAGCAGCGGAATTATTCCAAGCAGATCTCCAATTAAACTGGAAAGACTCTGTTGAAGATCTAAACAGTAACGAACAATACAAATTCATTATTGAGCAAATAAAATCAACCTCAGAAAAACTAGGAATAATAAAATATATAAAAACTACCGTAAATTCACATAAAGCAAAGAAAAAGTGGTACAATCAAGAGTGTACAAACCTGAAAAAAAATGTAAGAAAAAATTATAAACAACTAAAAAAGGCTCAATTCAATAACGAAAACCTACAAGTTTACTTAAAATCAAAGATACTATACAAACAAACAATAAATCTACAAAAGAAACTAAATAAACTAGAAATTAAAGAAAAAATGGAACATATTGAGGATCAAAAGGAGTTCTGGAAGACAATAAAATCATTTAATCCTTCAAAAAAAACCTCAAATCCCATTTCGCTACAAAAGTGGGAAGAACATTTTCAATACTGGTACAGCCCTAGGATTGTTTGTAACCAACAACATCTTGACGCGTTTCATCCTTATTTAGATGTAGATATTACAATAGAAGAACTTAATTTTGCCCTGAAAAACTCAAAAAATAATAAAAGCCCAGGGCTTGATGGGATACTGTACGAACAACTGAAAAACCTTCCAGTAGATTGGAAAATTTATCTTACAAATTTATTAAACAGATTTCTAACACAAGAAGATGTTCCTTTTACGTTAAAAACAATAAAATTAACTCTTATCCACAAAAAAGAAGACCAACTAAATCCAAACAATTATAGAGCGATTGCTATTATAAACACAATATTGAAAGTATTTACATACATTTTAAATTACAGAATGCAGTGTTGGATAGAAAGTTCACACATATTACCTGAAGCACAAACTGGGTTTCGGAAAAGAAGATCATGTGTGGACAATATATTCACGTTAAACAGTATAGTGCAGACCTCGTTGCTCTCAAAAAATAAAGGAGTATACACTATATTCATAGACTTTCAAAAAGCATTCGATACAGTACCACATAATCTTCTCTGGAATAAAATATATTACTGCGGTATAAGTGGTAAGATAACAAGAACATTAAGTAATATATATAAAGATGCTTCAGTACAAATTATGACTAACAACGAATTATCGAAGAAAATACTGATTACAAAAGGAGTACTACAAGGGGAGTGTACTAGCCCCCTTCTGTTCGCACTATATATATCCGATTTGGAAACTTACTTTAAAGAAAAACATCTAGAAGGTTACTTTATTAATCCAACGACTGATATATTAACTTTGCAATATGCTGATGACATAGTAATTTTTGCACATTCAACGCCAGACGTTCAAAGAAAATTAAATGCATTATCAGCGTTTTGTGATAATCTGCAGCTAAAAATCAATTCTAGCAAAACCAAAATAATTCATTTTCATAAAGGCAGACCACCCCGCCGAAGAATTCTGCATACCTGTCAAAACCAAGTAATACAGTTTACAAATAACTACAAATATCTGGGAATAACTTTTACGTCAGGGGGTACATTTAATGAAAATACGAAGGATTTCATTAGTAAAACAGCAAGAATAACGGGCACAATTAAAAATACACTCTCAAGAGCAAAAATTAATAGCTGGGACACAAAAACCAAACTTTATTCCTCCTTAATTATTCCAACACTTTTGTTTGGTGCTGAAGTGTGGGGACCGTCACAAGTCAACAGCATAGAAAAAGGACTGGTACATTATTTTAAAACCATTCAATCACTGCAAAAATCTACGCCAAACTACATCATCAGAAGAGAGACAGGAGAAAGTAACATTGAGGTGGTAATAGTCGACAAAATGATGAGCTGGTGGCAAAAATTATTAACTATGCCAAACGACAGGTACCCTAAATTATGCTATGATCAACTATTAAAATTAAATCAAACAGATAATGCATCAATTACCCATGAGAAACAAATTAAGTATAATTGGGTACGAAATCTTGAAAATATTTTACATAAAACAAATTTTCACTGGCTATATGAAAAACAGAGCTGTATAACAGTAAAAGAAGAGAAGAAAAACATAGTACTTGCATACAGAGAAGCGTTATATGATGAAGATACACAGAGAATCCTTAACTCATCCTACAATCCTCTATTTCGATTCTACAATTCTAGTTACAATTATTTTCTATTAAATATCCCACACAACATCCTAAAGCTAATTGGCCAGCTCCGAACATCCAACCCAAATAATATATCCCTGTATCAAGATGGTTTTTCCCACAAATTTAATAATGAAGCAATTTGTGACATCTGCAACCTACTACAAGAAAATAACTTGATCCATTTTCTGTTTTGTTGTCCCATCTATAACCCCCTCCGAGAGCAGTACATTAAAAAATATATCCATCAAACCAATTCCGAAGAAGAAGCTATCAAGGTACTGCTGGGAAGCCCATCCAAGGACAACATATACGATGTCTTCCGGTACACCCAAGCTGCTTTGAAACTCAGAGCATTCATACTGAATATATAAACATTAGCTTTTGTTATGTAATATAAAATACAATTATTCTACAAACCTAGAATGTTACCAATCTATTTGTATAAAGCTGAGGCTTTTTTATCAAATAAATACTATTATTATTATTATTATTATATATATATATATATATATATATATATATATATATATATATATATATATATATATATATATATATATATTTATTTATTTTCAAAGGTCTCTACTATCCCCGTTTTATGCTGTGCGCATGACAGTTTCAATGATTCCCAAACAATTGCAGCGATTCTAAACAATAGTACCATACTGAAGTCTACTTTATACTTGTGCGAAATAATATGTTTGAAATGTATTAGTGCTAACAATTTTAATCTATTTATATATTGCATAAAATACGTAATAATTATGAACTAAATTTTACACATTAGATTCTAGATATATATCCAGAAATGTTGTATTATTGGATATTAGATTTGAATTTTTCGCCATGCCTATAAATGTAATAATAAACTTAGTACTGTAGGCTAGAATAGCTGTCTCGGAATTATTTAATAATAAATTATTTTGGCAACACAATTCTATCATTGAAGTAGCAGCAAGCGTCGCTGTACGACAGTGTTTCCCAAACTTTCGATATATGTGTACCCCTTCTATAATTTTGGTAACACTGTGTACCCTCGTCAAAAAAAAATGCATATACTTTAATAACAATCAAAATATATTTATTTTTCTCATATTTTAGTACATAAACAAAATAATAATGAACAAAAAATCAAATTAATTCATAATAGAATATAAATAAAATATATACAGGTGATCAAAAGGAATTGTTATAGTTGGCAATACAATTCCAGAGATCTTTTTATTCCACAGTTGGCACAACGTCAGATAAAGGCGGAAATGCTATTTGACATTTCTAATAAATACAAATAGGTTATGTCAGGAATCTAACTGCTAATAGAATTTTGACTTTTAGAGTAATAGAAATACTTTAGAAATAAATGTAATAATAAATGTACTCTAATTTAAATTTTAAATGTCACTGTCCACAACAGGAAATGATTTTATCTCTCAGACTTACCAATATCAAGTAGTTTTTTTTATTGCCAACTGTAACAATTCCTTTTGATCACTCTGTATTATAAATAACATTCATTATAATCAGTGGCGCCAGAAACGAAGTTTTATTATTTTTTTGTGTTTGTAATCGAAAAAATAATAATAATAATATGTTGCTTGGGGCAGCAAAAGCCCGGAGCCACATATACCCCTTCAAAATCTTCGCGTACCCCATGGGGTACGCGTACCACACTTTTGGAAACACTACTGTACGAGAAAGATCATTATAAGTTGTTATGGAATGGCGTAAAAAAATTTTTACAGCATTCTTATTTAGACGGCGTTGGTAAAATATATTTTTCTGAAATCGGCAAGAAAATGCCTACTTTCCTGTCCAATTTTAGTATGGAAAGTAGGTTTTTAGAAAATCAGTCAAGTAAAGTACGTATCCAAGGCTACAACAAAAAGAACAATTTGGTAAAGTACAAAACAGTCTGGCAAAGATTTTACCTGACTGTTATTTTTGTTGTAACCTTGGATACGTAGGCAGTAAAATTCATATCAAAAAATTTAAACATTTTGAATTATTTATGATTAAATATTGATTAAATTAAACGGTTTCATTAAAAAATGGTATATATAATACGTCAGGAAAGTGTTTTTACTTGACTCAGCGGGTTAAAATACTCAGTCTGCGGCCTCGTATTTCAAACAACCGTTTTGTCAAGTAAAATATCACTTTCTTGACTTATTATGTAATATAGTACTATTTTACACCGCTAGGCCACTTTGATTCATTCATTACAATATTTTTTGAATCTTCTTGAATACTCATTTTAAAAGAACTATATGAGGTGTACACATAAATTATTTATTAATGATCTTGTACTAATGTGCAAGTAACGTCAGGCGATAACCGAGAAACAAATATATGTGTAAATTTTTGAGTAGCAGTTTACTTTAACAAAAATAAATTTAATCCCTAAGCCTTAAACAATATAAAGTTGTAAGGTTTTGAGAGGGGTCAAATACTAGTTATCTTGATCTTAACTTTGAAATCAATTTTCAATGTCAAGTGAATGTCAACTTAGATTTTTTAAATAGAAACCCATATTTTTTATTGCATATTCTTATTCTACGGGAAAACATACGTAACTTTTATGAAAAATATCCTTATATTTGACCTTGACATCAATTTTCGAGTTCATATGGAAGTCAAAGTAGGTATTAGGACGATTGAGCAAGCCCCCTCCACTACCGCCATTCTGCTGACCGTGGGAATTGTCCGCCCCCACCACCCTGCGCGTCCCGCCGCGAATGTAGATGGTTTATGCCCATAATCCCCGCGTGCACACCGAATTATTATGAATGTAGAGGGAAGTGTAAATTACGAATTTATTATGAATGTATATGATGGTAAATTTAATTATGTTATTACCCCCACCTCCCCATCGCAAATTATGA
Organism: Pterostichus madidus; assembly: GCA_911728475.2. Lineage (NCBI taxonomy): Eukaryota > Metazoa > Arthropoda > Insecta > Coleoptera > Carabidae > Pterostichus > Pterostichus madidus. The sequence goes on along the minus strand of OU452308.1, from coordinate 21,159,763 downwards.
ATAGATGTAAATTATGAATGTAGATTAATGTAAATTAATTAATAGGGAAGCACAGCCCTCACCCCCAGCGTAAATTTCACAGCCGACCCGCGCACCTCACCGTAGATGAGACGTGTTACCGCAAATTATGAAGCACCAGCAGCATGATTTTGATTGCGATTCCGGCCAGCAGCATACATATTTTTAGAATGTGGACCCCCGCAGAATATTTACACCCACTTGGTGAATGTCCAACAAAAATGGAACATGGTTTTTGAGGCAGCAGTGATTCTTTCAGTTGTTGAATTAAAACATAATATCGATTTTATCTTGACTTAATATTTTTTTCTACCAGGATACTTTGTTTCATGCTCACCACCTCAGAAATGACCATTTTTGGTGATTGGAGGTGTGGGCTTCCAAGTTGGTTGATAGTTTTTAATAATTTTTCTCATGTTTGGTTAATTAGTTTAAACCAGTTACCCCTCCCCCCCTCCACTCCATCCCTTGTATGTTATTACCCCCCAGCATTACCCGCTGTTCTAGTTTTATTTTTTTACGTAATATTTTTACCAATAATATTCTCTCTGTCTATTATGATTACAAAAAATCAACGAATGTAAAAAATCAAATTTATTGTGAATTTGTGTATAGATAGTATGATTTAAATAAATTTTGTTGAACGAATCGTTTGAATATTTCAGAATAGGTTTATTTAACAAAATATTTTGATTGCGCTGCCATGTTCAATGGCACCCGTACGACAACTGGCTGGTGGTCATTAACTCTAGCTGATTTTGCGAAAAACGAATTCCTGGTTCTACACATATTCGTTACAATATCATTATGAATGGGAATGCTATAAGATGGGATTTTACAGATGCTAGTGCACAACAAATTTATATTGCAAAAAAGCGTTTAATATTTGGGAACAAGTTGCAAATGTCAGCTTTATTTATGGGATGGCTAGCTCAGTGGTTTGAAGTCGGCCTGTGGATCCTGAGGTCCCTGGTTCGATTCCCACAGGCGACAAATTTTCATAATTTGAAAAAGCTATCCCTGTGGCTCCTCCACCACTAACATGTTTGGGGGCCGTGATTTGACGACTGGTAACCGCACTTCACGCGCAAAATATATCACTTACCGAGATCTGCTTCAGCAGAGTGCCACACCCAGTAATGGGTAGAAGGCGTGATGATATATATATATATATATATATATATATATATATATATATATATATATATATATATACTACACTAAAAACAATTATTATGATAAAAATTTTGATGACCGTGTCAACCTGTCAAATATTATAATTGCAGCAGATATTATACATACTCTAAGAGCAAAGTATGTAAATCTTCGTTTGATTTAAGAACACAGGCATTTACTCTGGATGAAGAGGATTTCTGTTCAAATCATGAAAAACTGAAATCTTCCTGCCAAAACACCCTAAACCAGCATCACATCGGTAATAAAAATTCACAAAAATATTTATGACCTACATAGATTGTGCAGTTTAAATAATTTACACCAATTTTTAGTGGTTGAGGGTAAACAATTTTTTCTGGTAAACTTTGGGAGAAAAAATTATATACATACATACATACATATCTTCACGCTATATCCCAACAAATGGGGTAGCACGAACCCTAAAATCACTCATAAAACATTCATTCATCACACCCATCAAACAACCAGCCAGCGTCAAACATTTTCATCCAAACATACCACCCTCACTTCAACCACATTCATAGATCACTCCATATAAACTCATTCATTTATTACACTTGAAATCATTGTGTGATAACACAACAAACCTTCAATCACATCATTCCTAATCACTTACCATTCATTTTCTTTCTTCAACGTACATAACATATGCATAAAAAATCTCAAATTACTCATGTTTACTCCTAACAACGAATCTGCTAACGAAACTAACAACGAATCTACAAGATTAATAAATATGAAAGCGATAGTCTGCACTTGTATATGAAAGAAAAGACCACACAATGCAGTAACTGAAAATGAAACAAAAAGATAAAAAAGGGAGGGAGCGTCGCCCTGCGCTTGTTTTTGAAAGTAAATTTCACACAATTGCAGTTAAACACTCTACGTAATAACTGAAAACGAATTAAAAGATAAGAAAGGAAGAGAGTGTCGCTCGACGCTTGTTTTTGGAAGTCAATTCTACACAATTGCAGTTAAACACTCAATGTAAGATCAGAAAAGAATAAAAAAAGATAAGAAACGAAGTGAGTGTCGTCCCTGCGCTTGTTTTTGAAAGTGAATTTCACACAATTGCAGGTAAACACTCTAATGAAATTACTAAACAACGAAACTAAAATCTAAAACCCTGCGCTTTTCTGAAATCATCAGATTCATTCCGAAATTAATCTTCGCCAAACGTTCCTATCCTGACACACCACTTTTGCTTCATCCACATACATAATTCCTTTCATAAAAGCACGTTTGTTCCTCGTACTCGGAAACTTTCGTTCACGCAACAATCCTTCTATCATATTCATTCATTTATTCATAGGTCGCCCACGCAGTCTTTCACCCTCAATTTCACCAACATATACCTGTTTCACTAATTATATAATAAAGGAAATAAAGGAAACTGTGTGATGTATGTAGTGTGCATTTTGTATCTATATATAGAATACCTAAGTTGCATGTAAATGTAAACAATTTAAGGCTATGTTTATTTTTTAATTATATAATAATTTTTAAATTATTAGTTTCACTCTGTCAGGTTTATGTAAGTTTATTATTTGCTATTTCTCTGTATTTTAAGGCATGATGGAAGATCAGCTGTGCTGAATTCATGTCTTGATTATTTTATTGATCAAATAAATAATAATAATAATTATTATTATTATTAATCTCTCATTCGACATACGTTCAATATGCCCAAACCATCATAACTGACTTATACCTACTTTTCTAACTACATTCTTCTCAATTTCACACTCATCATACACCAATGTATTCCGGACACGATCTCTTCTAGTATAACCACACACACCCCGCAAATACCTCATTTCCACAGTAGTTATACGACGTTCATGTTTCTTCATCCACACTCAAAATTCACTACTATACATCAATGTAGGCACTAAAACACCATTATACACACTTAATCGAGCATCTCTGGATACATTCATATTTCGAGCAAAGGTTCCCAAAGCACCCAATACCTTGCATCCCGCAGATACTCTTCTTTCAATCTCACAATCAATACGTCCATCCCTCGAAAACATACTACCCAAATATAAAAACTCATTCACTTGACCCAATCTCACACCATTCACAAAAAAATTACAGTCAGTCACCAAATCACTCTTTTCAAACATTAACACTTTACATTTATCAACATTTAATAATAAATTTAAATCTTTTCCTACTTCATTTATACTTAGAATCATTCGTCTCAATTGCTCTTCAGATTCACCCATAACAACAACATCATCCGCATTCACTAACGCAGGCACAACACTACCACCAATATGTACACCATCCACCCCATTCAACGCCGTTAGTAACAATACATCCATGTACAAATTAAAGAGCCACGGAGACATCCCACAACCTTGTTTCACGCCAATGTCTATACAAAACCAATCACTCAATCTACCATTAACTCTCACCGCAGCCTCACTACCTTCATACAGCGCACGAATTGCCCCCAATAAATTACCATTTATACCGTACTGTAGAAGTACATTCCATAATGTCTCGCGATGAACACTATCATATGCTTTTTTAAGATCGAGAAAGCCACAGAACACCTTCTTGTTCTTAGCAAGTGACTTTTCAACAATCATACGAAGAGAAAATAATTGATCCACACACCCTCTCTCAGGCAAAAAGCCACCTTGCATATCGCTTAACTTGGAGATTGTTAAGGTTCGTACCTTATGAATAAGAATCTTCCCGTACAACTTCCCTACCACACTCAGCAAACTTATCGCACGAAAAGTAGTACATTCACTCGAACTACCTTTACCTTTAAATAAAGGACAAATGATAGCACGTTTCCAATCATTAGGAGCTACACACCGTTTTAAACAAAATCTAAACAAATAAACTAACCAGTCAAATAACCTCTCGCCTCCATACTTCAACATCTCATTCGATATACTATCCAAACCGGGAACCTTACCATTCTTCAGACGCATCAATGCGAAACTAACATCACTCTCATCTATATCCCATTCATCACCACTAACATTTTCTCTAACATTTTCACTACAACCATTCGGTCTATTAATGCTACCATATAAAGTCCTAAAGTACTCACACCATCTATTAGTAACATCTGATTCATTCCACAATAACTCACCATCCGCACTCTTAATCGCTTTCACTGCCCTTACATTACAACCTCTCAATCTCTTCACTCTCAACCAAAACATTCTTATATTCATACTAAAATCATTAGTCAATCTTTCACTCATCAAATCATCAAAACGCGCCTTGCTTTCTCTCACTACTCTCTTAACACATTTATTTAACCTCTTGAATTCCAGCAAGCAAGCAAGCAAGCATTCATCACGTAAACATCCAGGCACATCTTTCACATTTAGAAATCGCAAATATGCTCTCTTTTTCACCTCAATCGCCTCTTTTACATCTTCATTCCACCATGCATTCTTTGGACAAGAGCCTAAACTACATTCACCACAAACTTCTTTTGCACATTTAAGAACTGTATCCTTAAATTTCAACCAAACATCATTTATGCTGCATTCAAAATTAAGCTCACATACAGGCAAAGATTCATTTATTTTCTCAACAAACAAATCTCTAACATCCTCATTCTGCAGGGCACTGGATTTCACACGAAACATTTTATTATTATTTTTCACCCTCATTCTCCAACATTTATCTAGACGTATACGCGATACCACCAAATAATGGTCATTCGTACCCAATTCAGCACCACGCTTCACACGCGTATCTACAACTAAACTTCTCAATCGTTCATCATACAAAATAAAATCAATCATACTCCGTCTATTTTCACTAACATTCTCCCATGTATACAAATGAGCTAGTTTATGTTTAAAGATAGAGTTGGAAACAAAGAGATCACGCTCCAAACAGAAAGAAACAATTTTCCTACCGTTTTCATTCACTATTGCATCATCAACCTTACCCAATACATTCCCAGACATGTTCCTCTTAACTCCCACCCAGCCATTTAAATCACCACATATAATAACTTTCTCACCTGAATCACATGAATCAATAACACTATTTAACAAATTCCAAAATCTATCTTTTTCAAGATAATTTTCGGATTCGGTTGGGCCATAAACTGACACAACGAAGATTCTATGAAAGCCTACCTTTAATCTCAGCCAAAGAATTATCGATGATGTACAACCATATTCTCTCACAAACGGTTTCATTCGTTCACTAACAAGCACACCAATACCATGCTTTGCACGTTCATTCTCAGCAACACCCGACCACAAGCAAAACATTCCATCCACCTCTTCATCACTACATCCTTTCCTTTTAGTCTCACTGACACACAAAACATCTACATTATACACACGCATTACATTCATCAATTCATTTTCTTTACCAGTTATATCCCTAACATTCCACGTACCAAACTTACATTCATAAAATTTCACCCATTTATTCTTCATTTATCCAAAAGAAATAAAAGAAGGGTTCTCTCGGTATAAGAGTAAAAGTTAAGGTAGCTTACCAGGCTTATCCTTAACTATAAATAGACAAAGAAAATAGTTATATTTACACAACTTTCAAACATCAATCACACCTAAAAACAAAACATAACTCGCGTTTCTATACACGTAACCAATATAAACAAATAACGATATGAAAGAAAAAATATATATAAAAAACTAAACTACTATAAAAATGAAAGATAACACTTATCTTAATAAAACGATACTCGAGAAGTCCGGTTACAAACAGTATATTTTAATCCAACTCCAAAAACTCAGTCGAAAACCCAAATAAATTTCACACTTGACTGGCGAGGTCTATTTATTGTGTTGTCTAGGATACTTTTTTATATGAGGGTTACATTACAAAAAAAGTATGTTTTAAATGATTTGCTACCATTTATTTCGAATTATACAATTTTATCTGTGTATACATGCGTGTTTTGTTTTATTATTGGATGAAAATTTTGACATTCGTAACCCTTATTCAAATTCTTCATCTTACAAGATAACAAATATTACAGGCGCTTTAAGAATCAATGTAGAAAACATTTATTTTTTAAAACGGCTATAAGTTTGTTGAAGTTGACGACTATAATAACAAAATTATTAGACATGGGGCAACAAATTGGCGTACGTTTTGATATTAATGGGGGTTTTCAAACGCATACATTTTAAATAATATTTTTTGTAAATATAGCGAGTATTTGAAACTTGTAGTTAGAATAAGATTTTTAAATTTATCCATGTTTGATATTAACTGCTCAAATTTTAGACATTTTACAGCAACAATTACAAAAAATTATTTTGTGGTTGGTTAATTTTATACCTTAGGCGTGAATAAATAGTGCGGTGAAGTGTTGGTTCAGCGGTTTATTAATATCTAAACTTTATGTATGTTTGTAACCTTTTGCTGTTCACGCCCAGCGATGACCCGCAGAAAATCCAGAAGCAGTTCTCTATCCATATCTGATGTCTGCCATAACAAATGTCAAAATATTTTTTTTTGTAAATGTATAATTTTAAAAAGCACGATCAAAATGTAATGTAACAGTGAAAAGTTAAAACGAAAATATTAATTCCAGTTTATATAGCCTAGATATTATTATATAAACTGTACTTGTACTTTGTTAAAAATTTTAATTTTAATTTATACTTATTTACGTAATTGACCAACGGTTGTATGAAAACTAAATTTATTCATTTCAACTGACTATTATTGTATATACTTCAACAGTAAAATATTAACTGCAGTTTTAAATTTATTTATGTTTCGTGAAAATTATATCAGATAAATTATATTAGCGAAAATTCCGCAGAAGCTGCTTTTTACGCCGGGTTTATTTCTCGTAAAATATTTCACCTAAAATACCAGCATGTCATAAAATATTTATAATATTTTATTAAATTGTAAAGTTTTTGATGGGTTACTTGTTATGCTACTTTTTTTTTTGAGAATATTTGTCGAAGCCAACCTTAAGAAAACTTGAAATTTTTGTTTTGATGTTTGCTTTTTTCTGATGTATTATCTTTTATATATTCTTCTTTATTTCCCCCAAATCGTCTCTAATGCAGTTATTTAAAAAAAAAAAGTCTTCCAAACCAACTCTAAAACAGTAAATTTCCTACAAAAATGTCTCCAGGACAGTCGTTTTCTAAAATATCTCCAAATTTTCTTTAATATAGTTGTTTTTCAAAATGTCTTCCAAATTATCTCTAAGACAGTTAATTTCAACAAAATGTCTCCAAAATCGACAGTCATTTAAAAAGAAAATGTCTCTCAAACCGTGTCTAGCGCAGTCATTTTCCTAAAATGTCTCCCCAAATTATCTTTTAAAATAGTAATTTTTCCGAAATATCTCTCAAAATGTTTCAAAGACAGTAATTTTCTAAAATATCTCTAAATTTATAAAATAATCAATTTTTCAAAATGTCTGCCATATCGTCTCTAAGATAGTTAATTTCCAATAAAATGTCTATCAAATTGTCTCTATTTTCCAATATAATTATTTCAATATTAATCATGTTTGACACTTACATAAATATTTAATTAATTTTGTTTAAAATTTGTGGCGTTACACAGCATGTAAAATAAATTTTGTTTCATGGTTTAGATCAAGGATCTTTTATTTGAAGCTTTTTCTTGCTTAAAATAATTGGGGAAGCAGGAAATTACGAAATTATGATTTCACATATTCAAGAGTCGTGGTTACCACATGATTTTACGCTTCGCTGTAGTCGATTCGGTTTTCCCCGCTCTGCTTTATTCGTAGTGTAGATCAGTTTTTGAATACCGTATGCCGACGTGCTAGTGACTTCAAAGCAACGGCATGAATTTATAGTATTGTAACTTTTATATATTATTTTAATGAAAATACGGAATTTTTAGTTAGAATTTGTTATTTTGTTTGAAAACAATTAAACTGGTCAATATTAGCGTCGTTCATGCAAAAATATAATTATTATTTAAAATGTGCAACAATAAAACCATCTCTGGTAAAAACACGTGTTTTTAAAAAGCACTTAATAATATAGGGAAATAGGTTATTTTAAATTATAATATATATATATATATATATATATAGCATATAAATATTTTATTTATATTTTTTACATTATTGTTTAAATTATTTCTGCTTTTGACGTATAATTGCGTAAAAAAAGTTCATTTCTTTATTGACAAATATTTTGCAGCTACAGCATTATTTTTGTAAATTATTTAGTATTCGTTATTTATAATAAAAGGGTTAAATATAAAAGCTACATATAATAAATATTTATTTAAATACATATATTTAATTATAATTTCATTAAATCGTAATTTTATTGAGGCTTTTAAGTTTAGTGGCTGGTTGTTAGCAATTTTTACTTCGATTCTGTATATTTTTTCTTATTTTGAGCAGTTTTTGTGGAGTCTCACCTAAATATTCTTTTGAACACTGTGATTCTTTATTTTTACTATAATATTTCATCATGCAACGCTCGTCTTCGTTTCTTGGGGTTAAACCAACATCGGTTAGTAGAAAAATGTAACAAACAGGATGTACAAGAAATAATCGTTTGCAAAATTGTTGATTAGATTGCGTCTTTAAGACATATGTCATGTTATTCACCTTTTGGAACACGCGCGAGCGTTTGAGGCATTTGTCACATTTAGCGGAATTATTGCGATCTAGCATTTATTTACTATAAATGCCATAGTTAAGGATAGTTAAGAGATGATAGTATACAATGTAGAAGTATGTAGCAGACAGTTTGAAAGTAGTACGTAGATAGTAGTTATGATTCGTGAGTAAAAAAAGGATTTTTTTTTGTGGCTTCTTTGGCGGACCTACTTCTTAGGTCATATGCCGCCATTACGCCCTGATCTGCGTTTTAGGAATTATGGTCAACAGCAACGCGGGTTTTCTCTGGACGGTCACCCATCCAAGGGGTGCCGGAAAGTTCACCGAAAACAATTCGGCGAATACAATTCACCGAAAAACAATTCACCGAAGTAACAATTCACCGAACAAACAATTCACCGAAATACAATTCATCGAAATGATAATTAAATTGTAGTATTTTTAATGTTCCTTAGAACTGGTAGAAAAATGCAGGATTTAGAAAAGGATACTTACCGTAAATTCCGAATCTTTTGAATATTATCCATTACGTTAAATATCGTTAATTATTGCAGGGTTAATGTAATTATTATTGAATCGGCTAAAATTTGTTTAAGCTGGGATAGTTTTTAATGATATTACTGCACTCGCGCTTGTATGGTACTAATAATAGCATCGCTGCCAATATATTATTAGGATTTATTCAAATAGAGCAGTACGTGTGCGGCCAAGATTGCGTACCGAAGTACAGAGACTGTGCTATGAGGACATAGTGCCAAATTAAAACAAGAATAACATACATGAGTATTTACGAGGCATAGCAAATAATTTATGTTATTAATGTAAAACATATATGCTGGGTTGCATGAAAATTTTATCGGTTCATTAGCAACTAACAGTTCAATAAATTTCAGAAAATCGCTATTGATACTGTTGCTAGATAAACAATTCTTTAACTAAAGAGCTCTTTATTTTTTTCTTGCAACCCAGCAATAGTATTATAAAAATGAAATGAGACATGACAAAGGAATTAATTTTCAATTTTTAAATACGCCTGCATTTTGCTGCCATTCATAAGCCTGGATAAAGTGTAAAGGAAAATTAATTAGCATTTCGGTAAATCATATTTCGGTGAACTGTCTTTCGGTGAATTGTATTTCGATGAATTGCTACTTCGGTGAATTGTGTTTCGGTGAATTGTATTCGGTGAATTGCATTCGGTGAATTGTTTTCGGTGAACTTTCCTAGACCCCCATCCTAGTACTGCCCGCGCGCAACGTTACTTAACTCGCGTTATCGCTTAGATCAGTTCCAACGAGTGCAGCCATGGCCGTGACAAGGATGTTATTAATTTGTTATTTGTTGTTTAATTAATTCATTATCTTTATTTTATGTTAGTTTTTATTGTTGTTTAAATAAAATATTTACCACTCGCACTTGCAGTTCTCATTACTTATTATCTAACTTCAGCACGTCGACAATCAGTGGTCAAGATAAATTCTCTTTTTGACCACCATGATTTGTTACAAAAATTACAAAATCATCGGGAGACACACCACTGTATTTTTGAAGTACACTTAGCGTGCAGTTCGTCATTAACTTTCACACAAAAATGAAGCACAGGTTGTCGTAGAAAATAGTGCTGCTGGTACCATATAACGATCTTCGGGGCAAACTCCAAATTTCGTGCCTCCTCGAAAAATATGTATGCCGATAGTAAACAAGCGCCGAAATATTTTTCTTTTATTAAAGCACTTGAAATTATGCCGCTTAAAGCAGAAAGTTTAGTTTTAACAACCTTTGTTAAACCCATTTTATTGAATTTTATTTGTAATTAACACTTTGTCGTTTGAAGATTAAATAGAAAATGACTACCGGAACTTAAAACAGAATCAAAATCGGATGATTTTTAAAAAAGTTATGATTTTTTGAAAAAAAAGAGACATTTGCAGAGGTTGGCATTCAATTGTCCGTAGTACGTAGACACTCGAACACATACGGACATTCAAACGCACGCAATTATTCGATTTTATTACAATACATTTTATAGTTATTACTAACACAAGTAAATATTACATTAAATAATACTACACTAATATTTAAGTTTTTGTATCCACACGGGGTGGAATTGTGTTCTTCAAATTTTCTTTTACACGACGTGAGTTTAAATTCTTTTGTTTCACCCCGCGTGCTAATTTCATGAGTATTTGTTCTTCGAATGGCTTTGAACGCTATTTTTTTAGAGTTTACATTTTTGTTAAGAATAATTTCTTTAAGTGTGCTAAAATTCACGTCTTTTGACAACTCATAATTTATGCAAATTGCCTTTACTTTGCAAACCCCATAGAATTTATTCGTTGTCGGGGAATAAACTACGTAAGCATAATTTTTAGCTCCATCACAAGCAAATTCTGTAATGTAACTTCCCATACCATATTCAAGCAATTCGTCAGTCATATCGTCTACACAATTTCCCAACACAGGATCAATGTCCCCGGGTTTTGAAATAAATATTACAGAATCTGTATCTTAATACAACACTCTTTCTCCCAGCTGTTCAAGATAACTGTACAGTTTTAAACGAGCCTGTGTTGTGGTATATGCCGCCAAACAAACATTTATTGTAGGTAACACGTCAAAACCATCTTCCGTGTGCTCGAAATTTACAACTAGTGTGCTATCATTAACTGGTAACACGCAGGTTGCTATAATTGAGGGGTTACACATCATAGAGAAAAATTCATTTGGTCTTTTAATCATTTTGATTTTAGGCTGGTTTTCCCGCTGCTCCAGCTTCCTCCAAAAATGAATTTAAAATTAATTTCAACAGAGCTCTCAACCCCGAATTTTGTAAAATTTCAGCGAAATATAGCCGTATGCCTTCTAATTTAAATAATTCTTCAATGTACGCGTCTTTTTGTTCTTTTGTCGTGCAATTTTCAGGCGATCCCGATGCCTGTTGTTTTATTTTAAGAAATTTATTTATCATTTCTGTAAAAAGCCCCGGTACTTTTGTTTCTAAATTATATTGCTCAACATTATATTCAAGGGCTTTTTGAACCTCATCTATAACCCATGTGCCGGTTATTGCTAGTTCTTTTTCGCTGTGCGTACACTCGTTAATATTTTGAGTCTCAGCACACAATTTACACAGCGAAAACATTAAATAATTATTGATTTTTGTAGGAATAACCGGACGATAAAGGTCTTATGGTGGTAATAACGAGCATTTTATTATACCGTCAATATTACTAATTTATTTAGGACATTCGGGGCCAACATAAACCGTCGGGTGGCCCACGGGGTATTTTCCGTATTTACAAACATAAGAATATAACGAACAAATATCTATATAGTTATTTTTTTCCCCAGATTTACATTTATAATATGTTACAGTGTTTCCAGTTCTACCTCCATAAAACGAATCGCGGTGGTTTAGTGGTATGTTTATAATATACGGAGACGCGCAGGTATATCTATCAATTTCTGGGTTTAATTTTATTTGATGTCTAAAAACACACTCCCACATCTTGATAATTTCATATCGATGCGCGCTAAGCCTATCCATTTTTGCTATTGTAGACTCGTACCGTTGATTTAGAGTTTCAGAGGGGCTGCCGTGTAACGGCATGTCTCTATTATATTTCTGGCACTCAGTATGGCCATGATAATAACACCCGTGAAATTCAAAAACTGTGTTAATTTGTTCGCAGTAGCCGTCAACTTTTAAACCGGCTAACTTTATTTCTTTTTGCTTTACCGCGTGAATAATTTTTATTCCGCGAGTGTATTCCTCCCAAATTAACTACTGCACAGCAATTTTAGACTGGTTATCGCGACAACGATATCCACTTTTTGGAATTATACCGATAGTTTCAGGCTTTACAAAATTGTGTCGAAATACTTTATTGCACGCGGACGCGATTGTACACGCTTCCGTAAACGGACACACATTTCCCGTGTTCTCTAAATTTAAGAGTGGCCTGCGCAAGAATATCTACATTAGAAAGGCAATATTCATCGACTTTCATTGTGTCCGGACTGTAGTACTTTAAATCGGGTAGGGAGCCAGCGTAATTTGAATTTTCTATTGTGTTAAATAGATGCGGAAAATACCCATTTTTAAACTCTGAACCAAGTTCAAATGTTTTTGGTAATTTCGACAAAGCCATTGGAAAATAATTTAATGAATCTAAAAATTTTATATTACCCAAAACCATTGATATTATTTTTGTACCGCGCATAATTAACTCGGGGGTTAAATCTGTACATGTTAAAATATAATTTAACACGAACTGGTGATCGAAAGCCTGTCCATTATGAGCCAGAACTACAATATTTTTATACCTTTTCCTCATCATAAGCAAATGAAGCATAAACCCTTCAATAACTTTATTTTTTAATATTTGCAATTTTACGCCGCAATTTTGAAAAATGTACAATTTTTCTTCGTTTACGCAAATGTCACAACACTGCTTAAAGACACACAAATTAGGTTCGTGCTCTACCTTGTTGTCATCTATAATTCTCTCCTGGCGAGCCTCCAAATCATAGAATACAAACAAAAAGTTTTTAGTTTTAGGAGAACCGGTGTCCGGTTGCATGTAGCACAAATGGTCTTGAGATACAAATTTTCTGCATATTTTATAATAAACCTCTCCACAAATATGTACCCTCCCCGCTTTAATATGCTTTAAACATGTAGGGCAGCATTTAATTTGGCTACACACGGTATTTTTACCCAGAGAATTTAATTTTAAATGATTTGTAAAACACTGCGTGCTTTGAACCAGTGGTTACAATCTGTGCATTTTATTTTTACCTCTTGCGAACAAGTAGGAGGCTGACAGGTCTCACAAGAACTACTACACCTATGGTTGTTTTTAGCGTTATATGGTATATGGCACTGTTCGCAATAATAACCGCAGCAAAACGCTGCAGTCAATGATCACGTTATAATAACCATTATGATGTAATAAATGTAAAAACGAAAGCAGATTCGGCGCCTTCAAACAACACATCTCTTCCTTTGGCTCCATGTTGATAAACACACATTTTGTATTTACAAGCAAAATGGCGTTGAAACTGCTCTAATTCGGGTATACCCGCACTTTCTTTAGTGATAATTACAGGCACGTCTTCCAACAACTTTAAAGCTCTTTTTGTCTGTAGTTTTGCAGTATTTTTACGTACCTTAACGAATTAGGGGTCTTTTTCAACACGTGCTACCTCCACAACTAGTGCACGAGATAAACAAAGTTTATCACTGTTATTAATAGTTATAATACCATGCCGTATAGCACATTCCTCATTAAATGTGTTATATTTATTAGCTCGTTGTCCCGTGCCTCTTGGTATGCGTACCGTTGTAACACCTTGAATATACAAATTCATTACTATACTTAAAAGTTTTAAAATTATATATTTACCTAGGCAAAACGTGTCTGTGCTTAGAGCCGTGGAATTTGATTGAAATATGCTCTAAAGTACATTCCAAACATCGTCAACGGTAACTTTGGAGGCTTCTTCAAAATTCTCTCATCCCTGGCCACGTTTAAAATGTGAACCGACTTTATCAGCTGGTTCAATACTTGATGTAGCGTACAAAATAATATTTTCAATTGCACTCCACACCCACGCATCGGGTCTTTGCCCCTCTCACACAGATTTAATTTTGAATTCAATAGTTCTTGCTTGTACGTTAAATCGTTTAACGTGTTTCTTAAAATCTTTAATAATAATAAAAGTATCCATACTTTGAACAACTTTTTTGCAATAAAACTAACCGGCGTTTGCAACCTGTATTTATAGAACGAAATAGAGATCGTGTTTACAAACAATAAATGTATTTTCCACCTGGCCTTAAACGCAGTTAATGACTGCCGACCCTGAACAGCTGTCGCACACAGCAATCGTAATTCAAATTTTTCTGTCTTGTTGCTGTAGGTATAAATATTTTTTTTAATACAGCACATGAAATTATATTGCTAAAACAGAAATTTTTGTTTTATCAACCTTTGTTAGACCCGTTTTTAATTTGTCGTTTAAGAATAGAGAATTACTAATTTATTGTTATAAATGGTACACGATCGGAATTGCATTTACATGTATACAACTAATAACTAGTTAACCTTAAACGCGGCTAATAACAACGGGGCGCTGCTGCCGAGTAACTCTGAACAGCTAAATAATCTACACACGCATCGATAATAATATATTTAATTTACTGGGACAGGTATATTCAAATCAAAATGTGTACACAAATTAAAAATTAATTAGGTTTTTTACATTCTTTGATTTTTTGTAATCATAATAGACGGAGAGAAATGTGAAAAGTGTATGCAAATAATAGATAACATGGTTTGTTGCGAATATTATTGTTAAAAATATTACGTATGAATTAAAAATAAAACTAGAAGAGCGGGTAATGCTGGGGGGTAATAACATATGAAGGATGGAGGAGGGGGGTAATTTTTGGCGGGTGCGCGGGAAAATTTACTCTATGTTGCTAAGGTTAATTAATAATCGTCAATGATGTGGAAAGAGTTCAGTTTTCAAGGGTTGATATACTAATACACTTAACATAAAACAACTGGTTTAAACTAATTAAACTAACATGAGAAAAATTATTAAAAGCTATCATCCATCTCGGAAGCCCACATCTCTAATCACCGAAAATGGACATTTCTGTGGTGGTGAGCATGAAACAAAATATCCTGATAGAAAAAATATTACGTAAAGATAAAATAGATATTATGTTTTAATTCAACAACTGAAAGAATCACTGCTGCTTCAAAAACATGTTCCATTTTTGTTGGACATTCATCAAGCGGGTGTAAATATTCTAAAAATATGTATGGTGCTGGCCGGAATCGCTATTAAATTCATGCTGCTGACTCTTCATAATTTGCGGCGACACGTTTCATCTACGGCGGGGCGCGCGGGTCGGCTGTGATATTTACGCTAGGTATGGGAGATTTGCTTCCCTATTAATTAATTTACATTAATCTACATTCATAATTTACATCTATTCATAATTTGCGTTGCGGAGGTGGAGATTATAAAATAATTAAATTTACAATCATCTACATTCATAATTAATTCGTAATTTGCACTTCCCTCTATATTCATAATAAATCGGCGTGCGCGCAGGCGACGGGTATAAACCATCTATATTCATAATTTGCGGTGATGGCTGGGTAATAACATAATTAAATGTACAATCATCTGAATTCATAATTTACGCTTCCCTCTACATTCATAATAATTCGGGGTGCGCGCGGGGACAGCGGGCATAAACCATTTACATTCACGGCGTGGCGCGCGGGGTGGCGGGGGCGGACAATTCCCACGGTCAGCAGGATGGATGTGGCGTGGCAGTGGTGAGGGCTTGCTCAATCGTCCTAAACCTACTAGTCAACTATAAGTTTTCAAATAGAAACTCATAATTATTACAGATTTTTTTTTTATTGTTTTCGGCACATTGTTAAGTACGGGTTTCTAAATGTCTTTGGAAGATTTTCAGCTACCCTCGTAAAAAAACAAAAAACAGATCACCAATTATTTCAGTATGGCGTGTGCGTGAACGTTTGCGTTTACATCGTCTGTGTGTGTGTGTGTGTGTGTGTTCGTGTGCGTGGGTGTGGGTGTGTGTGTGTGTGTGTGTGTGTGTTCGTGTGCGTGGGTGTGGGTGTGTGTGTGTGTGTGTGTTCGTGTGCGTATGTTTGTGTGCGTGCGTGCGTTTGAATGTCCGCATGTGTTCGAGTGTCTACGTACTACGGACAATTGAATGCCAACCTCTGCAAATGTCTCTTTTTTTCAAAAAATCATAACTTTTTTAAAAATCATCCGATTTTGATTCTGTTTTAAGTTCCGGTAACAAAAATGTCCATATTTTCATTATCTGGTGACAGATTTGTCAATTGACGGCTGATGATTGTGCGTGTGCGCGTGTGTGCGTGTGCGTTTGAGTGTCCGTATGTGTTCGAGTGTCTACGTACTACGCACAATTGAATTAAAAAAATCATAACTTTTTTTAAAATCATCCGATTTTGATCCTGTTTTAAGTTTCAGTAACAAAAATGTCCATATTTTCATTATCTGATGACAGATTTGTCAATTGACGGCTGATGATTCCCATAGAAAGCTTGGAAAGTCATCTTTTTTTTAGAAAAAAAGTGGTTTTCGTTTGGGGGTGGCTAGGAGAAGGGAAAGGGAGGTTAGTCAAAATAAATTCACAGCTTCTCAAAGACTGGACTTTGGGCTACATCGGAGAAAAAATATCATCCAATTTGCTTCAAAACTGACAAATTGACAGTGGTTTGAAAAGTGACGTTTTTTTGGGATTCTTTAGGTGACCGGTTTTTTTTTTTTAACAGTGTATATTTTAAGTGTCGCTTTTAACAATAATTAATGAATCTATAGCTACACAATATCTAAAAGTTCAGATTTTTGTTCGTAATGTTCAAATTTCCCGCTTTGGAGACGTTGATATAATTTTAATGTAGTATTGATGTCACTACCGTGTTACTTGTCAACTAACAATGTGTCAGTCATTTCGGCCGATGTCATCTATCAAACGTCAGAATAAAAACATGATTGATAGATATAATTACAAAAAAAAATATTTTATTGTAGTTAATTATGGACCGGTAAGTTGAACAATAATATGATTTTAAATAATGCCGCCAAATTTATAGAATATTGGGCAGTGTCAGTACATTTTCAGCATAAATCAGTACACAGGCAACACTGATTTCAGTACAATCAAATTTTGCCTTAGAACAACCCTGTTTCAGACTCTAATCACCATAGGCAACAGCAGCGCTTAATTTCCTAGTTAACAGATTAATTAACTTCCCTCTTCTAAGATTCAACAAAGAATTAAAATATATTAAACAAATCGCAATTTACAATACCTTCTCAGATAAAATAATTAATAAACTTGTCTCTAAATTTAAACATAAAAAAGAAAATTTTAATAATATCACACTAAGTTTAACTAAAAGTAATAAACTTAATTCAATTCCTTGCCATACAATTTAGCATCTCGAGGTTTAAACAAAGTTTTTAATCATTTCAATATAAAAATAACATACAAATCTAGTAATACCTAGAGGTCGGTATATTTGAAAATGTTGATATCCGATCCGATCCGATCCGACTCTATCCGATATCCGATGTGAGATCCGACCAGACGTGTCATTAGATCATAATTTTGTTATAAAAAACTAAAGAGACATATTTTGTTGTAATGTTATTTAATCATTTTTATCACAGAACATAAATGCTTATAAATATAATGTAGCGTTATATTTCTTTAGAGAGGAATTGGAATTTATGTTTTTACTATGAGTGGATACCTAAATGTTATGTATGTAAATTTCGGATCGGATCCTTTATCCTACTTTCGGCTCGGTTATTTTATCCGACTTTCGGATCGGATCTTTTATCCGATTTTCGGATCGGATATTCAATCCGATTTTCGGATCGGATCTTTTATCCGACTTTCGGATCGGATATTTTATCCGACTTTCGGATCGGATCTTTTATCCGACTTTCGGATCGTATATTTTATCCGAGTTTCGGACCGGATATTTTATCCGACTTTCGGATCGAATCCGTTCCGAATCCGATCCGAGAGAGCTCCGATCCGATCCGATCCGAATCCGACTTCGGATCGGATCGGATCGGATTCGGATTTCGGATATTTTTGCCGACCTCTAGTAATACCCTTAAAACTCTATTAGGTAATCCGAAAGATAAAATCGAATCTCTTCATGAATCAGGAATTGACCAAATTTCATGTTACGATTGCAATAACGTTTACATCGGGCAAACTAAAAGACAAGTAACAACTAGATTTAAGGAGCATTTAAACTACACAACATCAACTCAGATAATTTTAAATTACTATAATCCATGAATAATATTAGACAATTAGACGCGTATGAATGTATGAACATATTTAAAAATAAACACCGCTTGATTAACTCTGATCTGGGTCCCATCCCTAACAGTAAATTGTTTGCTTTATTAACTAATTAGTTTTGTAAGTTGACTTAGGCTTCATGCTTATTGGTTCCTTAGACACGGCTTATTGCTTCGTTTTAGTATAAATATGTATGTATCTTTCCGGCAAGGTGGATTCAATTTTGACCACTAGCTTGGTTCACAAATTGTGTAATCTTGTTTTTTTTCCTTGTTTCGTCTACTGATGATGAGAACTTAGTTCTCGAAATACGTATTTAGATTTATCTTTATATTGATTAAGGCTTAGGGGTTACATTTATTTTTAGTTATTTCTTAGCCTTAGATTTTTACTTTTTACAGCAGTTAACTTTGTATTATTGAATCAACCTGTGGCTATTTTTATACTACTGCGTGGTTTTTTGATAGCATGTTTATATGTCACTTTACTAAAACCTTTCTCGGCAATGAGAGTATTAATAATTTCAGATGGGTTTTGTATTTTTTTTAATTTTCTCATTAGTAATTGCACTCACAGTTGAAGATGGTGTTGAATTAGTTCTTAATTTGCACGCGTATTGGTTTCCATTATCATTTGATGTCACTGGTTTTTAAATTAGATACTGCAGTGAGGAATTTTAGCTTATTTTCCCCTAGGCCGGCCATATAAATATGTAATTTGTCCTCCCAGGCCGTTCATGCCAGGACAAAGGCAATATAATCTAAGTAGAGAAATTGCTCACACTTTTTCAAAAAAGTGATTCTTAAATCCAAATTTTGACTATTTTCATCTCGGTCTTATAGACCGAGTCGGCGTAGACGAATTAATCTTACTCGCACATGCCATCTCGGTCTGTATTTCTCGGTCTACAGCAGGTTATGTGCCTGTCGGTTTTGGTTTACCTTTAAAATAAATGATTGTTCTTTTCAAATTTTATATGTTTATTTATATTAGTTTTTTTAGAGAGGTTTTAATTGTAATGTAATAATTACTGTTTCTTTAAATCTGTAAATAAACATACTTTTTATATGCATTTTTGAATGTACTCGTAGTCGTATATCTTTAAAATACATATAATATACCTTGTTACGTACAAATTTAAGAGTTCGTGGGCGCCGCTCGGTCTATGCCACAAACTATAGACGCCGTCTCGGTCTGTAGCAGCAACAACGCTCATAAGTGAACAGACATACGGCGCGATGAGCCATATAAACTGACTCGGTCTATAAGACCGAGACGGAGCAGCGAACTAATAAATTCTCCGGCTATTAGACCGAGCCGCCGTGATGGGAACCGAACCGCACACGTATAAAACCGGTATGTGCGGTCTTTTACTTCGTTACTATATAGTCGCGGCTCATTTGAGATAAATGCTTTGTTTTTCCTCCTTATAGGGCGCTTTACTGTTTCTGCTCCATTTTAATTTCCCCAGGCGTTTCGAGAACTAAGCAAGATGGCGAAAAAAATTTCAAACTAAAGTTGTAAGGTTTTAAGGGGGTCAAATATTAATAATCTTTAACTTGACCTTAAATTCAATTTTTGAGGTCAAATGAAGTTCAACTTTAATTTTTCAAATAGAAACACATACTTATTATTACAGATTCCCGTTCTATGGCAAAAATACGTATCTCTTTAAGAAAAAAAAAACAATCTGTAATAATTAATATGAGTTTATATTTGAAAAATTATAGTTGACTTCCATTTGAATTCGAAAATTGATGTCAAGGTCAAATATAAGGCTTTTTTATAAAAGTTACTTTGTTTTGTACCGTAGAATAAGAATATGCAATAAAAATATGGGTTTCTATTTAAAAAATATAAGTTGACTATCACTTGATATTGAAAATGGATTTCATATTTAAGGTCAAGGTCACTAGTATTTGACCCCCCTCAAAACTTTTGTAAAACAATTTTTTTTATTTTTTGCTTAGTTTTCTTGATATTGCTGTGTCCAAGTTAAAATGGGACATCTGTATATTCGGTCCGTGCATATACAGAGTGAACCATCGACAACAACCTAGGATATGATTAATTAAGAGATTTATATAAAAGCCGAGTCTTCTGCCACTTTTGGACAGTAAATCTTATATCGTGAAGACCTACAACGAATAACACCAGCATCGAATATCCAGTCTACTAAAACTCACCCTCTCCGATTCCGATCCCTAGGTAAGCAAATGCTCG
Organism: Pterostichus madidus; assembly: GCA_911728475.2. Lineage (NCBI taxonomy): Eukaryota > Metazoa > Arthropoda > Insecta > Coleoptera > Carabidae > Pterostichus > Pterostichus madidus. The sequence continues at coordinate 21,138,812 of OU452308.1, read as the reverse complement.
TACCAAATCGTGCGCTTCTTTGAGGTCCCTTGATACTTCTAATTCTGGAGTATTTTCATGAGATCACCCATCTTACTACTTCGACGCAGGTGAGAGCGAATCGAGGCGCCCGTGGTTGTAGCTTATGTATATATATACAGGTTGGTGACATAGGGATTTAACATGTAAAATAACAATTTTGTAATTTCCTGCTTCCTTAATTATTTTAAACATAAAAGCTTCAAATAAAAGTTTTAGGGCATAAAATTCTGCATCTAAGCAAAATTAACTTTTCATGCTTCGTAACGGCACAAATTAGATCTGAAAATGACAAATATATATATATATATATATATATATATATATATATATATATATATATATATATATATATATATATATATATATATGCATATATATATATACATATATATATATATATATATATATATATATATATATATATATCTATGTATATATATATATATATATGCATATATATACATATATATATATATATATATATATATATATATATATATATATATATATATATATATATATATATATATATATATATATATATAAATAATAGTTCGATCTACGCAAGTTGATTTTTTAAAAAGATATTTATTCGAACACTAGCAACGATGTTGCTTGGTACAAGCTTGATTCTAGACTAACTTACAACTATGTTACATCTTACAAGGAATAAAGCAACTAATCAGCATAATATAATACCTTAAGATAAACAATATACTACTAAGCATTATTATAGGGGAGCTACGGCAATATAACTCCTCCCTTCTTAAAATTGAGCCCCTTCTGGTAGGCGAATATCTTCGTTTGGGGATGAGACGTTGGTTCTGCACTGGATCTTCTTCTGTCTGACATATTGGAGTACATAATATGCTATTATAAATAAAAGTCCAGCATAAAGTATAATTGTCCATATACTAGGCATGTGCCAATTGGGAGATTGATTATTAATCGGAGTAATGGGATTAATTGGTATTTCTTCTAGATTAAGTGATTTTAAGTTTATTGTAAGGTTCGAAATTTAGTTTGTTTTTAATTCAAATTTCATTTTATCGAACAATAATGGTTTGCCGATTGTTTTATCTTGATAAATCAATTTTTGATCTTTAAACAACACTTCACAATTATTTTCTTTAATTAGGTACACACCACTTATAACTTTCACTTCTGCACCTTGTGGGCAGTTAAATGTAAGTTTTTCTTCTTGGGGAAATACTGCGAGGTACTGGTTGATTTCGGGAACGATCTCGATGTGGTTTCTTTTGATGTTCAGCTTTGTGTACTGACATTGATTAGAGTTGTCTTCTAAGAGAATTTGGCGTTCACATACTGGGTTATAGTGGGTTTGAAATTTGTTGGAACACTGATACGTTTTACCTTTAGTACAAGTGTCGTCTAGAGGCTTAATTTCGTTATCTTCAGATTTTAGCAAATATTTTACTTCTGGGATAATTGTTACAAATTCTGATTCCAGTTTCGTGGGTATTGAATGCAAATAATAAAGTTCGAATTGCTTTTTTTTGAAATTTATTGGTAATGATACGAAATAATTTATTTAAGATTATAATATTTTACAATTAATTGTTATTACTGATTCGTTATATTAAATATTTTAAATTATATTATTAAATCTTTATATTATTTTGGGGTTTACACTGTATGCCATGTTTAATTAATTTTGTTCGTTATTCTACATGCGTTCCAAAATTGTATTAAATCTTTTCCATTTTTAAATTACCAGTGATAGATTTAAATATCGTTCCTAGGTCATCGATTAGTCCTCTTTTAATTTTTTCTTAGTCGAATGTGTTTAAATGTGATTAATTTTGTTATGAATGTTAGATTGGAGAACTTAATTATTTTATTGTAATTTTCTAATTTTTGTTAATCGTCACCTACTTCAACTATTAAAGATTCAGAGTCGTCGGGAGTATTATTATCGTTAGGATCTATAAATTTTTCGTTAAAGTCGTCTATGTATTTTTGAAAAGCAGTTGTGTCTGTTTTGTTTATGTTAAATTTTTCTCGTGGTAATAATTCTAAGTCCGGTCCAGTATACGCGGATATTGTTACGTCCGTATCTAGAAAAATGTACTGAATCATCATTTTTAAATCTCTCCAGTTTTTCTCGTCTTTACCGCATGCAAGTCTGGGAATGCTTAAATTTGTAATATTATTTTTTAAACAAAAGTCTTTTAAATTTAACAGGGTGTAAAATATATCTTGAAGAGATGGTTTATCGAAGTAGCGGTTTTTTGTTATGAGATAGATGATAAATCTATTTTTATCTTGTAAATAGACTAGGTTGTGTAATTCTGGGTTTTGATTTTTTAAGATTTCGACATTTTTTAATTTATGTTTAAATTTCTGTGCTATTCCTTGGTACATACCGAGATCTTTGCTCACGCAATGTGCTAGGCTATTATTGAGGGGTGCATTGAATAAATCATCGTTAATTTCTATTACATTGGTTTTGCCATTGGTTTTTGTTTGTTTAAAATTTAAATAATTTTGATACTCAAATAAATAATTATCTTCTAATTTAGATAGAGTTAAATTTTGAGGGTCGTGTGGAATTCTGCTAAGTGCGTCTGCTTTTTTATAAACAATTTCGTAGTTGAATTCTTCTAATTTTAGACGCCATCTTATAAATTTTTGGCTACATTGTTTTAATGAGTGCAACCATTGCAGGGAACTATGATCAGTTATTATAGTAAATTTTCTTCCGAAAAGATATGGTCTAAAGTATTGCGTTGCCCAGATAATTGCTAATAACTCTTTTGCGATTGTCGAATAGTTTGTCTCAGAGGAGTTCAGTGTTCTGCTAGCGTAAGCAACTGGCTTATCGCTGCCGACAGGGCCTTGTGATAGCACTGCGCCTATGGCTACATTACTTGCATCTGTTGTTAAATTAAAGGGTTTCGAAAAATCAGGGTATTGAAGTAATGGTTCATTTGTTAATAAATTTTTACATAGTTGGAAGCATTGTACGTATTCAGGGTCATTTATGTCGATAGTCGCGTCCTTCTTTAAACACTTTGTCAGTGGTTTAGTAATTTTTGCGAAATTTTGTATAAAACGTCTGTAGTAGCCTAGTAAACCGAGAAATCCTTTGATTTGCTTTGTATTTTTTGGGATAGGGTAGTCCAAAACGGCTTTTATTTTGTCAGGGTTCGGTTTTATGCCTTCTTTAGTTACTACATGTCCTAAATAAGCGACTTCCTTTTTTAGAAACTCAGATTTGTCAATTTGGATTTTGAAATTTGATTTACGGAGTCTATCGAAAACTAATTTTAGATTTTGAATATGTTCTTGTAAACTTGTGCTAAAAATAATAATGTCGTCAAGATAGACTAAACATTTTTCATTGGTTAAGCCTCGAAGGATATTATCCATTACACGTTGGAAGGTCGCTGGGGCATTTTTCAGGCCGAAGGGCATACGCAGAAACTCGTAGTGCCCGTCCTTAGTGTTAAACGCGGTTTTCTGTATATCGTCTTTGTTCATTTCAATCTGGTGAAAACCAGATGCCAAGTCTAATGTCGTGAAATACTGACAACGTCCGAGTTTGTCTAGTAAGTCGGTAATGTTGGGTAGTGGGTACTTATCGTCAATAGTTTTGTCATTGAGTTTGCGATAGTCGATTACAATACGCCATTTACGTTTGCCGGAAGCGTCAAGCTTCTTTTGAACAATCCAAATAGGGGATGACCACGGTGAATATGATGGTTTTATTATATTCTGATCTAGCATTTTTGTAATTTGCGTACGTACTTCCTGTTTATGAATTTCCGGATACCTATATGTTTTTGTATAAATAGGTAGTTCATCTTTCGTTCTAATTTCATATTTAATTTGATTCGTGAATGTTAATTCATTGTTTTCTAAATAAAAAAGGTCCGAATATTCGTTTAATAACTTAGTTATAGCAAATTTTTCCTCATGATTCATATGATCCGTACGAAATTTTGATATGTCAAGTCTATTTTTCTCTATTTGTAATAAATTTAGGTTAGGGGTAGGACTAGAGTATGATATATAATTATCGAATAACTCAACGTTTAGTGGTTTTAGTATGTTTAGTGTGATTTTTAGATCTGTAGGGTTCATTATTGTACATAGTGCTTCATGATTTTCAGCCTTCGTGACACATTCTGGAATTTTTAAATTGTTTGTTTTAATTTCTGGAATAACAACATTTCCTGATTTTATGTTTACTTTTACTTTAATAATTTTTTCAGATTGGGGTTCAAGAACTATTTTATTTATGGCAGAAATGTTATTTGAATTTACTTTGTTATTATTTGGTTGAAGATAATGAATTTTAATTTTGGAGTTTGAAGTTATTAATAAATCGTTATTTACGTCAATAATAATTTTTAATAATTTTAGGTTATCTACTAGCGGTCAGCCTGGCTTCGCCAGGCCTTCACGCTATGCTCCGCGGACACTGAAATAGGATTCACTTCTGTAAGACAATTGACACTATATAAATCAAATTATTTCCGAAGTAACAGTTTTCAATTTCGCATGTCTGTTCTTTGAAATACATTTAATTGATCCAAGCACGATAGGTTACGAAGTTCTGGCACTACAAAATTGACAATAAAAAAAAGGCCCATTCAGCACACGAACTCTTTAAGCGACCTTTCATTTGATACCAAACACGATAGGTTTTGATACATTTTTACTAAAACAATTGCCGATCGAATAATATTTAACTTTCTACGCGAGCCCTTCAATAGACCTTTCATTTGATACCAAACACGATAGGTTTTAATGCATTTTTACTAAAACAATTGCCTATCGAATAATATTTAATTTTCTACGCGAGCCCTTTAAAAGAACTTTCATTTGATACCAAACACGATAGGTTTTGATGCAATCTTACTAAAACAATTGCCGATCGGGTAATATTTAATTTGTACGCGAGCTCTTCAAAAGATCTTTTATATGATACCAAACACGATAGGTTTTGATGCAACCTTACTAAAATAATTGCCGATCGAATAATATTTAATTTTGCATGCGAGCCCTTTAAAAGACCTTTCATTTGATACCAAACACGATAGGTTTTTGATGCATTTTTACTAAAACAATTTCCGATCGAATAATATTTAATTTTCTACGCAAGCCCTTCAATAGACCTTTCATTTGATACCAAACACGATAGGTTTTGATGCAACCTTACTAAAACAATTGTCGATCGAATAATATTTAATTTTGCATGCGAGCCCTTCAATAAACCTTTCATTTGATACCAAACACGATAGGTTTTGATGCACTCTTACTAAAACAATTTCCGATCGAATAATATTTAATTTTGTACGTGAGCCCTTTAAAAGAACTTTCATTTGATACCAAACACGAAAGGTATTGATGCACTCTTAGTAAAACAATTGCCGATCGAATAATATTTAATTTTTTACGTGAGCCCTTCAATAGACCTTTCATTTGATACCAAACATGATAGGTTTTGATGCATTTTTACTAAAACAATTGCCAATCGAATAATATTTAATTTTCTACGCGAGCCCTTCAATAGACCTTTCATTTGATACCAAATACGATAGGTTTTGATGCATTTTTACTAAAACAATTGCCGATCGAATAATATTTAATTTTCTACGCAAGCCCTTCCAAAGACCTTTCATTTGATACCAAATACGATAGGTTTTGATGCATTTTTACTAAAACAATTGCCGATCGAATAATATTTAATTTTGTACACGAGCCCTTTAAAAGATATTTCATTTGATACCAAACACGATAGGTTTTGATGCAACCTTACTAAAACAATTGCCGATCGAATAATATTTAATTTTGCATGCGAGCCCTTCAAAAGACCTTTCATTTGATACCAAACACGATAGGTTTTGATGCATTTTTACTAAATCAATTGCCGATCGAATAATATCTAATTTTGTACATGGGCCCTTCAACATACCTTTCATTTGATACCAAACACGATAGGTTTTGATGCACTCTTACTAAAACAATTGCCGATCGAATAATATTTAATTTTGTACGCGAGCCCTTTAAAAGAACTTTCATTTGATACCAAACACGATAAGTTTTGATGCACTCTTACTAAAACAATTGCCGATCGAATAATATTTAATTTTGCATGCGAGCCCTTCAAAAGATCTTTTATTTGATACCAAACACGATATGTTTTGAAGCACTTTCACTAAAACAATTACTGATTGAAAAAATTCGAATTCTGTATGAGAGCCCTTCAAAGGACCTTTTAGTTGATACCAAACACGATAGGTTTTGAAGCACTTTCACTAAAACAATTACTGATTGAAAAAATCTCATTTCTACATGCGTGACCTTCAAAACTTTGGTATTATACCATATACGATAAATTTTGAATTTTGATAATAAATTTAAATAAATAATAATAAAATTGTATTTAATGTACATTGTCGTGAACAATATTTGCTTAGTTTTACTATATATTTTTACCGAGGACAATTTTGTTTTGGTTTACCTGTATACTTATATAACTTGTCAATTTGACGTTTAAACCAACTTCACAGTGAACTGTTAAAAATTTACTTTTTAAATATACATATTTGAAATGTGTAATTATAATAAAAACGTCCCCTCATTTCCCCAATATGTGTAAAATATTTCAAAACTACTCACAGATATTTCATATTTACGTAATTTATAATTAAAAATGCGAAATGTCCACTGACAAACGTCAAAGTGACGTTTGATCTTCTTCTTAAAAATTTCAAAGCCACCACACTCTTAGTTGATTTTGCCCCAAAAACGCAGGTTTTTTCAAGTTTTCTCGCACATCATGCGTAATAAAATTATGAATTTATAAAAAGGTCACATTTCAAGTTGGCCTCTATCAAATAAAAAAAATTTCAAATTAATCGGACAAACCGTCTAGGCTGTAGAGGTGAGCAATTGAGCGTGATGAATCTATACAAACATACAAATATACCTCTTACTCTTTTAGTATATGGACTAGCGGTCAGCCTGGCTTCGCCAGGCCTTCACGCTATGCTCCGCGGACACTGAAATAGGATTCACTTCTATAAGACAATTGACACTATATAAATCAAATTATTTCCGAAGTAAAAGTTTTCATTTTTGCATGTCTGTCCTTTGAAATACATTTAATTGATCCAAACACGATAGGTTACGAAGCTCTGGCACTACAAAATTGACAATAAAAAAAGGCCCATTTAGCACACGAACTCTTTAAGCGACCATTCATTTGATAACAAACACGATAGGTTTTGCTAAAACAACTGCCGATCGAATAATATTTAGTTTTCTACGCGAGCTCTTCAATAGGCCTTTCATTTGATACCAAACACGATAGGTTTTAATGCAGTTTTACTAAAACAATTGCTGATCGAATAATATTTCATTTTCTACGCGAGCCCTTTAAAAGAACTTTAATTTGATACCAAACACGATAGGTTTTAATGCAGTTTTACTAAAACAATTGCTGATCGAATAATATTTCATTTTCTACGCGAGCCCTTCAAAAGACCTTTGATTTGATACCAAACACGATAGGTTTTAATGCAGTTTTACTAAAACAATTTCTGATCGAATAATATTTCATTTTCTACGCGAGCCCTTTAAAAGAACTTTCATTTGATACCAAACACGATAGGTTTTGATGCAATCTTACTAAAACAATTGCCGATCGGATAATATTTAATTTTGTACGCGAGCCCTTCAAAAGACCTTTCATTTGATACCAAACACGATAGGTTTTGATGTATTTATTTTTACTAAAACAATTGGTGATCGAATAATATTTAATTTTGTACGTGGGCCCTTCAACATACCTTTCATTTGATACCAAATACGATAGGTTTTGATGCACTCTTATTAAAACAATTGCCGATCGAATAATATTCAATTTTGTACGCGAGCCCTTCAATAGACCTTTCATTTGATACTAAACACGATAGGTTTTGATGCACTCTTACTAAAACAATTGCCGATTGAATAATATTTAATTTTGCACGCGAGCCCTTCAAAAGACCTTTCATTTGATACCAAACACGATATGTTTTGAAGCACTTTAACTAAAACAATTGCCGATCGAAAAAATTAGAATTCTGTATGCGAGCCCTTCAAAGGACCTTTTATTTAATACCAAACACGATAGGTTTTGAAGTACTTTCACTAAAACAATTACTGATTGAAAAAATCTCATTTCTACATGCGTGACCTTCAAAACTTTGGTATTATACCATATACGATAAATTTTGAATTTTGATAATAAATTTAAATAAATAATAATAAAATTGTATTTAATGTACATTGTCGTGAACAATATTTGCTTAGTTTCACTATATATTTTTACCGAGGACAATTTTGGTTTGGTTTACCTGTATACTTTATAAAACTTGTCAATTTGACGTTTAAACCAACTTCACAGTGAACTGTCAAAAATTTACTTTTTAAATATACATATTTGAAATGTGAAATTATAATAAAAACGTCCCCTCATTTCCCCAATATGTGTAAAATATTTCAAAACTACTCGCAGATATTTCATATTTACGTAATTTATAATTAAAAATGCGACATGTCCACTGACAAACGTCAAAGTGACGTTTGATCTTCTTCTTAAAAATTTCAAAGCCTCCACACTCTTAGTTGATTTTGCCCCAAAAACGCAGGTTTTTTCAAGTTTTCTCGCACATCATGCGTAATAAAATTATGAATTTATAAAAAGGTCACATTTCAAGTTGGCCTCTATCAAATAAAAAAAGTTTCAAATTAATCGGACAAACCGTCTAGGCTGTAGAGGTGAGCAATTGAGCGTGATGAATCTATACAAACATACAAATATACCTCTTACTCTTTTAGTATATGGACTAGCGGTCAGCCTGGCTTCGCCAGGCCTTTACGCTATGCTCCGCGGACACTGAAGTAGAATTCACTTCTGTAAGACAATTGACACTATATAAATCAAATTATTTCCGAAGTAAAAGTTTTCAATTTTGCATGTCTGTCCTTTGAAATACATTTAATTGATCCAAACACGATAGGTTACGAAGCTCTGGCACTACAAAATTGACAATAAAAAAAGGCCCATTTAGCACACGAACTCTTTAAGCGACCTTTCATTTGATACCAAACACGATAGGTTTTGATGCACTCTTACTAAAACAATTGCCGATCGGATAATATTTAATTTTGTATGCGAGCTCTTCAAAAGATCTTTCATTTGATACCAAACACGATAGGTTTTGATGCATTTTTACTAAAACAATTGCCGATCGAATAATATTTAATTTTCTACGCGAGCCCTTCAATAAACCTTTCATTTGATACCAAACACGATAGGTTTTGATGCACTCTTACTAAAACAATTGCCGATCGGATAATATTTAATTTTGTACGCGAGCTCTTCAAAAGACCTTTCATTTGATACCAAACACGATAGGTTTTGATGCAATCTTACTAAAACAATTGCCGATCGAATAATATTTAATTTTGCATGCGAGCCCTTCAAAAGACCTTTCATTTGATACCAAACACGATAGGTTTTGATGCATTTTTACTAAAACAATTGCCGATCGAATAATATTTAATTTTGTACGTGGGCCCTTCAACATACCTTTCATTTGATACCAAACACGATAGGTTTTGATGCACTCTTACTAAAACAATTGCCGATCGAATAATATTCAATTTTGTACGCGAGCCCTTCAATAGACCTTTCATTTGATACCAAACACGATAGGTTTTGATGCACTCTTACTAAAACAATTGCCGATTGAATAATATTTATTTTTGCACGCGAGCCCTTCAAAAGACTTTTCATTTGATACCAAACACGATATGTTTTGAATCACTTTAACTAAAACAATTGCCGATCGAAAAAATTCGAATTCTGTATGTGAGCCCTTCAAAGGACTTTGTATTTGGTACCAAACACGATAGGTTTTGAAGCACTTTCACTAAAACAATTATTGATTGAAAAAATCTCATTTCTACATGCGTGACCTTCAAAACTTTGGTATTATACCATATACGATAAATTTTGAATTTTGATAATTAATTTCAATAAATAATAATAAAATTGTATTTAATGTACATTACCGTGAACAATATTTGCTTAGTTTTACTATATATTATTACCGAGGACAATTTTGGTTTGGTTTACCTGTATACTTTATATAACTTATCAATTTGACGTTTAAACCAACTTCATAGTGAACTGTCAAAAATTTACTTTTTAAATACACATATTTGAAATTTGTAATTATAATAAAAACGTCCCCTCATTTCCCCAATATGCCTAAAATATTTCAAAACTACTAACAGTAATTTCTTATTAAAGTAATTTATAATTAAAAATGCGACATGTCCACTGACAAATGTCAATTCTCAAATCTATGAATTTCAAAACCTGGATCTCGTATATGAGAGGTAATATTGTTCCTAAATTATAGATTTGTCAATTTGAAATTTTCTGTTAAAAAACTTTTATACAAACATGAAATTAATTGAAAACAGATCAAAACATATATCCTCAATCATATAATACCTTAATATATTTACAAAATTGCTCTAACTTGTCTCGAAATTTATATAATTGTGTTAAAAAGTTTCATACGTAATGTCAATGAATTTTTCTGCTTACGGTCAAATCGTCCGTAGATGTTCTTCTTAAAAAAACCAAAGCCACCACAATCTTAGTTAAAAGTGCGTGTTTTTTCAAAATTTTTCGCACATCATGCGTAATAAAATTATGAATTTATAAAAAGGTCACATTTCAAGTTGGCCTCTATCAAATAAAAAAATTTCAAATTAATCGGACAAACCGTCTAGGCTGTAGAGGTGAGCAATTGACCGTGATGAATCCAAACAAACCTATATACCTCTTACTCTAATAGTAGTTGGATTCCTAACAGTAAGTCAAACTTATCATGGAAATTAAATATATATATATATATATATATCATCACGCCTTCTACCCATTGCTGGGTGTGGCACTCTGCTAAAGATCTCGGTAAATGATATATTTTGCGCGTAAAGTGCGGTTACCAGTCGTCAAATCACGGCCCCCAAACATGTTAGTGGTGGAGAAGCCACAGGGATAGCTTTTTCAAATTATGAAAATTTGTCGCCTGTGGGAATCGAACCAGGGACCACAGGATCCACAGGCCGACTTCATACCACTGTGCTAGCCATCCCATTAAAATTAAATAAGTGATACTTTAGGCAAGAATTACAAATGTGTTTCGTATTAAAAATTTTGGAAGTGGGTATCAGAGTGCTAAATTGTTCTAAAGAAGTGCCATGTGCTGTAGAGATTTGGAATGGGTCTTTAAAGATAGATTTTTTGAAATATTTATTTGCTATATCAGGTTTCACGAATGATTTTGTACTGCCTGTATCTATTAGAACTTTAAGATTGTTTTCTGGCAATATTATGTAAGGTAATGCGTTTTGATTATTCGTTAGATTTAGTAATTCTATTGTTGAAATGTTTCCGAGGCGGTTTCGCATAAAAAATCGTCCGGTTCAGTGTTTGTGTCTGTGGGGAATTCGATGTCATGTTGAACTTGTTCGTATGTGTTATCTGTGTGCGTGTCATGTTCATACTCTATTGTTTCACTGGCTATGTTGTATAATTGTTCGGAGATTACATTTAGTTTTGGTCTAAAATTTTGGTAACCGTGAGATGGTCCTGGTCGTGGTTGATGTGTGTTATTTGTGGATATACTCATGGGTGTTGGATTTGGAAATCGTTGACCGAAATTTAGATTTTGTGTCATTTTACTTCTATTAGGTTGAAAGTTTTGATTGAAATTTCTATTGAAAGGTTTATTTACGTGTGGTACGTAATTTGTCTGGTATAATGGTTTAGTCTGGTTAAGTTGTTGTGGTTGATTAAATTTTGGAGTGATTTTCTGTGTATTATTTTGTGGTTTGGGATTTTTAGCAAATGGGATGTCAAACTGAAAATCGTTCGTTAACATGCTTAATGCGGAATTTAAATCTGCGGGGTTTTTAGCCCTCATTAGTTGTCCTATTGGTTCTCTAAGACCTCGTAATAATATGCGTAACGCATAATTTTGAAAATAGCGCGATAAAAGAGCGGCTTCGTTGGATTCACTAGGATCCGAATGAGTTTTAATATAAGAGATCTGAAGATTTAACAAATGTTGTAACTTGTTATAAAAGTCAAAAGGTGTTTCATTATATGACTGTTTTAATTCAGTCATTTCTATGGCTAGTGTATATGTATCGCGTTTGTCAGCGTACGTATTCGTTAGAGCAGTTTTTAATTCTTTAAAATTTGAAATGGTACAGCTCGCAATATTAACTGCGGCGTCACCTTTTATTTTTGACAATATTGTGGACATTAGATATTCGTTTTGAAAATCTGTTATATCCGTTGTGTTATAAAATTTAGTTACCAATTTCTGACATATGTCAAGAAATCGGGGTAAAAGTTCGCGTTCCCCATGGAAATCGGGAATCATATCGAGATATTCTCGTTTTAAAGCTGGCATTGCCATTTTTATTTGATTAAAATTAAATATTGGATTTTTAATTAATGAATTGGAGACTATTTTGTTAGTCACAATATTTGGAGACAGTTCACTTTCGGAACTGGAGTCAGAATCAGAACTTGAGTCAGTATTAATTATTATTTTAGAACCTCTAAAAGACATAAAGTACTTACAGCAGAATCAGCGTCTTCATGTGCGTTGAAGATTTTGACCCGTGCGAAGTTGAGACGTTCCGATGTTCCCTCGGACTGCTCGAGATGCCTTCGAAGTTGACGTGGGTGTCGTGTGTCCGATGTTCTCTCGGCCACAGTAGACGGTGCTGCGATGCTTGATGTGTGTTCGACGACAGGAGTCACTTTTACTTATCACTTGTTGATCGATTTAAATTCGTAATTTGCCTCAAATCGTTAAAAACGAACCAGTACTACTTATCGATAGTGCTGTATGGCAAATCCTACCAAGACTGCGCCAATAATAGTTCGATCTACGCAAGTTGATTTTTAAAAAAGATATTTATTCGAACACTAGCAACGATGTTGCATGGTACAAGCTTGATTCTAGACTAACTTACAACTATGTTACATCTTACAAGGAATAAAGCAACTAATCAGCTTAATATAATACCTTAAGATAAACAATATACTACTAAGCATTATTATAGGGGAGCTACGGCAATATAACTCCTCCCTTCTTAAAATTGAGCCCCTTCTGGTAGGCGAATATCTTCGCAATATAACTTATATATATATATATATATATATATATATATATATATATATATATATATATATATATATATATATATATATATATATATATATATATATATATATATATATGGGGTGGCCAGCTCAGTGGTATGAAGTCGGCCTGTGGATCCTGAGAACCCTGGTTCGATTCCCGCAGGGTAGAAGGCGTGATGATATATTTATTTATTCAGTACAACTGAAAAGTTCAGGCCAAGTACAAAAACAACCTCCAACATTTGCCCTTAGAAGCCCTAATGTTTCCCGCGTTGTAAGGTTCTGATATAAAAGGTGGGCTCAAGTACATTCTTAGAAACTGAGAAACGTAAGATATATAAATTTGGAACATTAAGGGTTTCTTTAAGAAGGAGAACCGAAAAGTCCTAATTACATCCTAGTCTAAAGTTTCTGATGTAACATATGGGCTCAAGCACATTGTTATATTCAACATTAAAACATGTCTTTTCATACAAAAATCTGAATTACAGACGTGTCTAACCTCGTAACAAAAATGTAAACGACACAAATGTTCAAAATATCAATTAGCTATTACCCACGACATTGTTCGCGTGGTCTACAATTTAATGCGAGTACCTGACATGCGTAGCAATTCAACTCAAAGAAAGAAAGTGTTTGTATTTAATTCTGCTTATTGAAGTACTTTTGGATACTTAATATTTTTGTTTCTCTTTGGGACATACACGTATAAATCAGAAGGTTTTCCGATGAGTGAGCATGCCACATACAGCTGTCCATGTGAGAAGCATGAATTTTCCAAATTTAGTCCACACACACTTGTAGCGATTGTCCCTGTGCTTTGTTGATAGTCATTGCAAATGCGAGGCGTACCGGAAACTGCAAACGTTTAAATTCGATCGCAAACACGAACCGCGTTCGGGAAGATGGCGGATTGGAAGTTTATTTGTGTATGTTGTGATTGGTTTTCATCTATGCCTATACCAAATTTAAATCGAATCAGTGCAGTACTTTTCAAGATAGCTAGCGGCCATTTTGTTTAAAAATGGCGGACTGAAGCTTTATTATACGAATATGTTAAGATTGGTTCCCGTTTATGTCTGTACCAAATTTTAATCGAATCAATGCAGTACTTTTCATTATAGCTAGCGGCCATTTTGTTTCAAGATGGCGGACTGAAGCTTTACTATACCTGTATGTTAAGATTGGTTCCCGTCTATGTCTGTACCAAATTTTAATCGAATCAGTGCATTACTTTTCAAGATAGCTAGCGGCCATTTTGTTTCAAGATGGCGGATTGGACTTGTACTAAGGAAAGTTTCATCGCAATCGGATGAATCATATAGGAATGCATACGGGACAAACAAACAAATAAACATTAATTTTAATATATATCAGATTATTTTTGTACAAAAAAAGTAAAAAAGAAAAATTTTTTAAAATTAAAAAAAAATTGAAATTTTGCAGAAGTAAAACAATGCAAAAATTAAGAAAATATTGTTAGTTTATATATCATACATTTGCATTATTAATAATATATCATGTAATTCGTAACATGATGACATCACACGCGGACGCTGAACAAGGAAAAGGAGACGAATTTGAAAAACATCACTTTTCAAACATCCATATCTTTGGAAAGGATGGACCAAATGGCATGAAACTTTATTATTCCTACTCAGTTTTGTGCGGGCTACACGGTGGTTTAGTCAAAACATACTTTTGTATATGCTTGGGCTTCATTTTTTAGTGCGAATATGGGCATTTGTTCACTCGGGATAAGAGAGACTGTAGTATCTGGCCACTGTCGTTTGTACTTGGCCAGAGACACTAACGTGTCTCTTGACTGTAGTGTCTGGCCACTGTCGTTTGTACTTGGCCAGAGCACTGCCGTGTCTCTTGATATATATATATATATATATATATATATATATATATATATATATATATATATATATATATATATATATATATATATATATATATATATATATGTATATATATATATAATTAATGTCTGTTTGTTCGTCCCTTATGCGTTCCTATATCATTCATCCGATTGCGATGAAACTTTGCTAAGTTGTTGTGCACACGCCTGCGAAGGTTTCTGACTTAGCAAAATTCCAATCCGCTATCTTGAAAAGTACTGCACTGATTCGATTCAAATTTGGTATACACATAGACGGGAACCAATCTTAACATATAGGTATTTTCGGAACACAGTATCATATATTTTGATTTAGAAGCATTTAACTTTAATTTATTTACAACCATCCAATTTTGAACTATATCTAATTCAGTATTTACAGTTAAATATGCATCTTCGATATCGTTACTATCATAATATATTAAGGTGTCATCTGCGAATAATTGAATATTACATTTAGTTAATATATTTGGAATATCATTAATATATATTAAAAACAATAAAGGTCCCAGTACACTGCCTTGCGGTACTCCCATATTATTTACAAGTAGTTCTGATTTAATATTATTAATTTTAACAATTTGTTTTCTGTTAGATAAATAACTTTTTAGTCATGGTAAGCCAAGTTACACACACCATATTTGTTTAGTTTTGACAACAGAATATTTCTATCTGCAGTCTCAAAAGCTCTTTTGAGATCTAAAAATATTGCACAAATGATCCTGTTATTATCTAAATTGAGCTTCCAATCATTAATAACATAGTTGAGAGCAGATTCACATGAGTGATTCTTACGAAACCCTGACTGTTCACCAATAATGATATTATTGTTATTAAAATATAAACACAGCTGTTTGTGAACTACAAGTTCTAATATCTTTTCACATGCAGGCAATACATTAATCGGACGGAATTCGTCGACTTTATTAGTTCCACTAATTTTTGGTACTGGAGTTATTGTTGAGAGCTTTAATTTTTCAGGAAAAATACCATATTCCAAGGATTTATTGATAAAATCTGAAATTGGAAAACCAACAATGTAAAAAAAATTCTTTAGAACAGCTATTCCTAATTCGTCAACACTATACTTATTTTTCTGTGAGAAAATAATTGCTTTCAACTCATCTATAGTAATAATTTTAAAACAATGCAGTGTGGAACTACAACAAGAAATACTGCCAGTGAATAACATGTCAGTACTAGGACATTCGATAGTAATACTCTACATAGAATCTGTTACAAATATTAACTATAAATGTAGCATCACAATATAAATTATTTTCAAACATAATTTCAGTAATAAAGTTTTTCTTATTTACACAATCTTTCAGAGTTTTCCACATTGATGTAGGATCATTTCTACAGTTATCAATCAGTTTATTATAGTATTTTTGTTTTTCTTGTCTTATAGTACTAACAACACGATTTCTATTGTCTTTATAGATATTCCAGTCTAATATAGTACCGCTAATAGTAAATTTTGTATATGAGACATCACGTTTCTTAATTTTTATTAAACCATTAATTATCATTCTTTATTTTTTATGTCTCACAACACATACACTGCTAGATTTAATACTCCTAGTTATATTATAATATAGTTTGTTATAAACATCGTTAACATCACTTACATGGTAGTTCCAGTCACACTGCAAAAGTTTATCTTCAAGATCATCATAATTGATTTTACTAAATACACATTTTTCACTGCTTGTTTCTGGATTTTGCGGAAGACGGATATCTATAATTTGATGATCAGTTATCATTGGAGTACTTTTTACTAGACATTTTATATCGTAATTATTTGATAATACTAAATCTATTAAAGTACTGTTGAGTTACACGCGTGTAATCTGTAACCATTTGTTTGTAGGCACTCATTTCCACAATTTGTTTAAGTTTATTGACATAGAAACTATTAGAAGTCCAGTCTTTTTACTATATGCTTGTTTGTTTCTGCATTCATCAGCATAGTGATTGAAACCGCAACATTTGTAGCACTTCTTATATTTAAATCCTCATAAACCACACATCTATTCCATCCAATATTGAGTTTACCATCATTCATAATTTTTGAAAAAGTTATTGCATGAACTTCAGCTATTGCATTATACATGTTTTTCTTTTCATTTTTCCAGATTCTTTTAATATTAAATGTTGAGATTTCACTAATCTTGGTAGCATTTTGTAACATAACAGTTTGAGCTAGATCTTGTTCCAATAATTTTTCAGTCATTCCCACAATTTTTATGAATGGATTACGTATGTTTCCTCTTTTTATTTCATAATTTTTACTAAGTTTCTCAGTTATTTTATTTTCTATTTTTTTGACATCCTCTTCTTTTTCATAGTTGATAACAACCTTATCTCCATCAAAATCTTTAACACATTTGGCGCATATTTTGATATCATCATCTTCAATTATAGTTTCTTCCATTGTTGCCACTGATTGACGACCACTTGAAGAAACACCTGTTCTCGCACAGCTACGTTTGTACACTTAAGTCTGTATTATCACCAGCTGACTCAATGACCTTCACTGATAATATTTTTTGCAAAATACAAAAATATATAAAGCAGAATAAGAGTTATTCACGAATGAAACACTAATTAACTTTGAACTCACAGATATCGTATTAAATAAGCTTCTGATCGGTACTAATTTAATAAAATATTTTTACGTATTTACTGACAAAATTTAGTAAATAGAGAGAGCGCACTAAAACGTGACCACCACTACTACTACTACTACTACTACGATCATATAGGTATAATAAAGCTTCAGTCCGCCACCTTGAAACAAAATGGCCGCTAGCTATCCTGAAAAAGTATTGCACTGATTCGATTCAAATTTAGTACAGACATAGGCGGGAACCAATCTTAACATATAGGTATAATAAAGCTTCTGTCCGTCATCTTGAAACAAAATGACCGCTAGCTATCCTGAAAAGTACTTCACTGATTCGATTCAAATTTGGTATAGACATAGACGGGAACCAATCTTAACATATAGGTATAATAAAACTTCGGTCCACCATCTGAAAACAAAATGGCCGCTAGCTATTCTGAAAAGTACTGCACTGATTCGTTTCAAATTTGGTATAGGTATAGACGAGAACCAATCTTAACATATAGGTATAATGAACCTTCAGTCCTATGTCATTCGAATTCAGACGTTTGCAGTTTTCGGTATTATAAAGCTTCAGTCCACTATCGTGAAACAAAATGGCCACTAGCTATATTGAAAAGTACTGCACTAATTCGATTCAAATTTAGTATAAGCATAGACGGGAACCAATCTTATCATATAGGTATAATAAATCTTTAGTCCGCCATCTTGAAACAAAATGGCCGCTAGCCATCTTGAAAAGTACTGCACTGATTCGATTAAAATTTGGTATAATCATAGACGGGAACCAATCTTAACATATAGGTATAATAAAACCTCAGTTTGCCGTTTTGAAACAAAATGGCCGCTAGCTATCCTGAAAAATACTCCACTGATTCGATTAAAATTTGGTACAGGTACAGACGAGAACCAATTTTAACATATAGGTATAATAAAGCTACAGTCCGCCGTCTTGAAACAAAATGGCCGCGAGCTATCCTGAAAAATACTGCACTGATTCGATTCAAATTTGGTATAGGTACAGACGGGAACCAATCTTAACATATAGGTATAATGAACCTTCAGTCCTATGTCATTCGAATTCAGACGTTTGCAGTTTTCGGTATAACTCGAATTTGCAATGACCATCAACAAAGAACTGGGACAATCGCTACAAGTGTGTCGACTAAACTTGGAAAATCCATGCTTCTCACATGGACAGCTGTACACAAACACTTTCTTTGAGTTGCAATGCAACGCATGCCAGGTACTCGCATTAAATTGTAGACCACGCGAACGGAGTCGCGGGTAATAGCTAATATATCTATATATATATATATATATATATATATATATATATATATATATATATATATATATATATATATATATATATATATATATATATATGTATATATATATATATATATATAAAAATTAATGTTTGTTTGTTTGTCCCTTATGCGTTAATAATATATCATCATGCCTTTTACCCATTACCGGGTGTGGCACTCTGTCGAAGAAGATCTCGATAAGTGATATATTTATGCGCGTTAAGTGCGATTACCAACCGTCAAATGACGGCCCCCAAAGATATTAGTGATGGGGGAGTCACAGGGGTTATTTTAATGTGGTGCAAATGTTTTCGGCTGTGGGAATTGAACCATGGTTCCCATAATTCGTAGGCCAACTCGATACCACTGAGCCACCTACACAATATTACATTTACCTATGTGATTAAATAAAACTACAAAAATGTAAAATCGACGATGTTTAAACAATTTGAATTCAAAAATAGTGACAAACAAAGAAAATAGTTTAACATAAAAAGACCTGTCTGATATATCTCTGGTCCATACAAATAATAAAATACCGACAATATGGTAACCAACACAGCAACAGAAAATCAATCGCAAGTAAAATGCTTAAAAAAGCATACCATTTTTCAAGCATTATGTTACTTCAAATTACAATTATTTGATTTTTAATAAGGCATATAAAATAACTGGTTTACATTTCATAACTTATTTTATCAAAAAATGTTCCTTAATTTTTTTTATTAATATCATTATGCGAAATAGGTCATTCTTTAATTTTTTTTTATTTACGAAAGTACGACATAGCAAATTTTCTCTCATAAAAATAACAATTGAAAGTAGACTCTTGATTTTTAATAAGGCATATAAAATAACTGGTTTACATTTCATAACTTATTTTATCAAAAAATGTTCCTTAATTTTTTTTATTAATATCATTATGCGAAATAGGTCATTCTTTAATTATTTTTTATTTACGAAAGTACGACATAGCAAATTTTCTCTCATAAAAATAACAATTGAAAGTAGACTCTTGAAACATTGCGAGTGAAGAAAACTTTCCACTCTCACTTGCCGCACGCAAATAAAGACATTGAAAGAACCCCGTTTCGATTCCCACTGGCGACAAACATTTTCACTACATTAATACTACTCATTACTTCACTAACATCTTTGGGGGCCGTGATTTGAGGGCCGGTAAACGCACTTTACGCGCAAAAAAATATATCACAGAGTGCTACACCCAGTAATGGGTAGAAGGCGTGATGATATATTTATTTATATTTATTTTATAAAGAAGTATGTTTTTCAAAATTTGAACACTCTATTAGGCACTAATATCGACAATTCTTATTCTAATATTTAAGTTTATTTTTGAATACTTGAATTTTGCACTAGTGTAATATGTTGTTATTTTGAAATCTAGTGTATGAAAGAACGGTGATATTATTGAAATAAATAATATCATTAGATTCAAGTCCGTTATTATTTATTAATATTGCTAATAAATATGTTATTGTAACCGTAATCGGTTTTATGAGTAACAAGGTCATCCCTACAAATACAAAAACATTACTGATTATTGATATTGGTGGTAATGGTACGTGATAGGTAGTTAGTTTTATTAATTCCTGAAAGCAATAATTTTGACTAGAAGATAATATTCAGGTACCATTTAGATTATCAGCATTATCAATTGTTTTTTTAATACACCAACGTTGTTTTGAATGATTGCATTAATGTACCCTTTTGCTATCGTAGCAGATTTCCTTCCTCCATGACGTTTCAAGCTTAAATGATCTACTCCAGCATTAATAAGTAGTGATATCGAAGTACAGCGAAAACTATGACCTGTAATAGTAGAAAGATTTAACAGTTTCAGATAATTTGCAATTTTTTTAGGAATTCCTCCAAATATATTTTCTCCTATAGTTTGTTTTGTAAATTTTTCTTTTTTATAATTAAAAAAAAATAGTTCAATATCCTTCTATTACAGAAAATGGGATTCTATCTTAGAGTTAAGATTTGTTACCAATAAAAATATATCTTGATCTAGAATATTGTCATTTTAGTCAACATGTCATGTCAGCTGTGATTTTGTTGTCATGTTGATTTAGTTCATGGGCATTGAATTAATGCACTAATAGTTAAGGAATTATAATTTCATAATATACGATTCATTTTAAGAGGAACAAATTCACAATTCTAAAGAAATTGTTGCTAGAATCAAATCACAACGTTGGCTGAATTTTTCTTTCAAAAATTATTAGTAATAATATAACAAGAAAGTGAGAATAACTTGAAAATAATTTGACAGATCTTTCGAAAACTTGTTGCCAGGCAATAGTCACGAAAGCCTGTAGGGCTTGAGTGGCTATTGCCAAATGGCAATAAGTTTGAGAAAGATACTGAAAATTATTTTCTAATTTGTCGAACTCTCGAGTTATATTTAATTAGATTATTTTTTGTCTTAGCTGTTGAGGACGATTCATCCAACTTAAAAGATTTTTAACTGGATCCATATCGATTGATTACATACTAATGTATCCTGGGAAGTTGTTTCTAAAATTTGTTGATGTATTTCTGTATCTGAAATGGAACTAAATCGATTTTTGCTACACATTTTACTTGACGCGTTGACATTTTTAAATAATTATTTGACAACTACCTATCATTTGTCAACAATAACAAAAGCTACAGAAATTGTTCCCGGGAATAATCACTAGAGCTTTATTCTCAGTATAATAATGACAGGATTGGTTAAAACGCAGACACGTGACATACAATGAAGCATTACATTGGTTCTGAGAAACGTCAAAAAATAATCAAAACAATTAAATATATATACAGGTCTCTCTGTCTACTCCTAGTATTAGAATAACTTGTACCATTAAAAATGTTTCATCGGGTGCTTCTTCCAAGAATGTACTAAATAATTAGTAACTTGTGATTTTTTCGTTTTGTGGCCCACAGATTCGCGTTAAGACTGTAAATTTGCAAACTTGAAAATGTTCACATTATCAATTAAAATAAAAGTACTTTTTAGTATGCAGAACATTGATCATAGCGTTGATGGCTTCAGTTTTTTTTATTATTTTCCAATAAACTATACTAGCAACACGTTTTCCGTGTATTCCCTAAGTTTTTATTTTTTCGTTCTTCTTAATACCGTTTTCTTTTTAATTTTTGTGGCACTTGTTTAGACGAAATTGAGTTTGCAATTTCTGCGACTTCCGACATAGTACACATCTTGTCATAACTATCACTTCTTTCTTTAAAATTCATAAGATTAATCACTAAAGAAAAATAGATGCTGAAAAATGCAGAAGCAGAATGAAAAAACTAAACTTTTTATTCCCTTGATACTAGAATTCTTGGATTGAACCGTAAGTTCGAATTTATTCAAAAAAATTTTAATGGACGTTACGATTCTAAGTTCGGGATTATTTTCAACTAAAAATAAATAAATTAAATAACAAATACTGAGTCAAAGTATTAAGTTCAAATTACCAACATTATAACGATAAACAAAAATTAAATAATTAAAAATTATTAATAATTCAAATTTAATGGAGGTAATCACTGATAATTTTCAGTGACCTAGTACATTGTTCACAAATTATATTATTATTATTTATAAACTTGATTAATTGTAAGTTAACTTATGTTGGGGAAATTAAATAATAAAATAGACGCCAAAATTACCCAGAGGGGGATCGTAGCGGAGTATCGAAGTGTCTGAGAGTGTGTAGAATGCGATTTCATGGTTTTTGGGAAAATCGACGCTGTGCGTCGCGACGGTAGAATTCCTGAAATAACAGTATCGGTTTCGCTGGCTCGGTGTGGTATTAGAAGAAATACCCAATTGTCACAGTGAAAAACGCCTTGGATTGCTCCCACCGCACGGACGTCGTAGAGTTTAGAATTGGTGATCCCGCATAAGTACCAGAAAATGACGGTAACAGTAGCAAAGAATACACAAACGTCATAACAGCGGGCGCTTCGGATTACTGTCACTCGCACACAAGTACAAAAAACTGAAGGTAACATGAGACGGACGGAGGTAAATTGGAGGAAAACAACTGCAGGTACTTTTCAGGATAGTTAGCGGCCATTTTGTTTCAAGACGGCGGACTGAAGCTTTATTATACCTATATGTTAAGATTGGTTTCCGTCTATGTTTATACCAAATTTGAATCGAATTAGTGCAGTACTTTTCAAGATAGCCAGCGGCCATTTTGTTTTAAGGTGGCGGACTGATATTTTATTATACCTATATGTTAAGATTAGTTCCCATCTATGTCTATACCAAATTTGAATCGAATCAGTGCAGTACTTCTCAGGATAGCTAGCGGTCATTTTATTACAAGATGGCGGACTGAAGCTTTATTATACCTATATGTGAAGATAGGTTCCCGTCTATGCCTATACTAAATTTAAATCGAATCAATGCATTACTTTTCAGGATAGCTAGCTGCCATTTTGTTTCAAGATGGCGGACTGAAGCTTTATTATGCCTATATGTTAAGATTGGCTCTCGTCTATTCCTATACCAAATTTGAATCGAATCAGTGCAGTACTTTTAAAATTAAAAGAAATTAAAGAATGACCTATTTCGCATAATGATATTAATAAAAAAAATTAAGGAACATTTTTTGATAAAATAAGTTATGAAATGTAAACCAGTTATTTTATATGCCTTATTAAAAATCAAATAATTGTAATTTGAAGTAACATAATGCTTGAAAAATGGTATGCTTTTTTAAGCATTTTACTTGCGATTGATTTTTTGTTGCTGTGTTGGTTACCATATTGTCGGTATTTTATTATTTGTATGGACCAGAGATATATCAGACAGGTCTTTTTATGTTAAACTATTTTCTTTGTTTGTCACTATTTTTGAATTCAAATTGTTTAAACATCGTCGATTTTACATTTTTGTAGTTTTATTTAATCACATAGGTAAATGTAATATTGTGTAGGTGGCTCAGTGGTATCGAGTTGGCCTACGAATTATGGGAACCATGGTTCAATTCCCACAGCCGAAAACATTTGCACCACATTAAAATAACCCCTGTGACTCCCCCATCACTAATATCTTTGGGGGCCGTGATTTGACGGCTGGTAATCGCACTTAACGCGCATAAATATATATTAATAAACAAAAGAAAGCAGACATCAATAAGAGACGTACGAACGTACAGAGGTGCCTGTGCCGATACTGATCACTACATGGTAACTGCCACGGTAAAGCAGAAAATAAGAAGGGCGGCAAAGACTACAAGCAAAATAACAGCATGGAACAAAAGAAAATTGAACAACGAAGAAAAAAGAAATGAATACGTAATAACGGTAGATGAGAAACTATCGCACAAAGAGAAGAACGAAGAAAATATAGACAATGAATGGAATAAAATAAGGTCAAGCATAATAGAAGCAGCAAAAGAAGAGTTAGGAAGTCAAGAAAAAGAACACACTAAAGAATGGTTCAATGAAGAATGCAGGGAAATATCTGCGGAAAAAACTAAAGCAAGAAATAAATGGATACAGACAAAGAACGAAAAATATAAAGGAGAATATGAGAAATTAAGAAAAGAGTGTAAAAGAATAATAAGACAAAATAAAAGAAAATGGATTGAGGAAAGCGTAATACGAATAGAAGATGAAAGAAAAAATAGAAATACGAAACGTTTCTATCAAAGAATCAAGAAGCAACAACACAAACATAAAGTGGAAACAAACAATATGAGAGATAAAAACGGAAAAATAACCGAAAATGAACAAGAATTGAAACTAGTTTGGGAAAAATACTTCAAGGAACTACTAACAGAGGAAAAGACTGATGAGAGTGAAAATGAGAAGGAAGAAAGAAATAAAGAAGACAAAAACGAAAATCAAAATGTAAGAGAACCAACACTTGAAGAAATAAAAAATGTAATAAAAAATAGCAAAAACGGAAAGGCACCAGGAGCGGATGGGATAGACATGGAACTTATAAAATATGGCGGTGAGATATTATACGAACAATTACACGCACTAATAATTAAAATATGGAAGGAAGAACGGATGCCAAAGGATTGGGAAGTAGGACGGATGATCATAATACACAAAAAAGGAGACCCTATGGAATGCAAAAACTACAGAGGTATAACATTATTAAATAACGCATATAAGATACTAGCGACAATTATACAAAAAAGACTGGCTACATCAACAAGGCATAAAATCGGACAGTACCAATGTGGTTTCCTACAAGGGAAATCAACAATAGACGCTATCCACACGTTAAAGCAAATTCTAGAAAAAGTACACAAAGCCAAAATAAATATAGATATACTATTTATTGACTTTCAGCAAGCTTTCGACTCGGTGAAAAGAGGGAAACTAAATGAAATACTAAGAAATTTAGAAGTGGAGCCAAAATTAAGAAGATTAATAAAAATGACCATGGAGAACTCAAAAATATGCGTAAAAACAAGAAAAGGAGACACTAACGAATTCTTAGTAAACAAAGGCGTAAGACAAGGTGATTCACTCTCAGCAACATTGTTCAATTTAACTCTGGAATATGTAACCAGGAAAATAAACAAAAAGTCAATAAGAATAAACGGTGGACAAATAATAGCGTATGCTGACGATGTAGTATTAATTACAAAAAGAAGAGAAATAATGGAAGAAATGGTACAGGAAATAGTTATTGAAGGAGAGAAAGTGGGATTAAAACTAAACGCAAATAAAACAAAAATAATGAGATATGGAAAACAAACACAACAAGAAATGATAAAAATAGGAGGAATAGAATTTGAAGAAGTAGACAAATATAAATATTTAGGTGTCATGATTACGAACAAGGGAGACAGAGAAACAGAAATAAAAGAAAAAATATTTACAACAAATAAAGCATATCACATGCACAAAAAGCTATTAAAAAGTAAATTGCTAACAAGAACGACAAAAATGAAAATTTACAAAACAATAATAAAGCCAGTATTGATGTATGATGCAGAAACATTAACAATAACAAAAAAAGAAGAAGAACAACTAAGAATAATAGAGAGAAAAATATTAAGGGATATACTAGGCCCAATTAAAGTGGACATAAATGAGTACCGGGCACGAATGAACTATGAATTATTACAAGAAATAGATGGGGAAGACATAGTAAAAACAATTAAACAGCAAAGAGTAAAATGGTTAGGCCACATATGGAGAGCTGGAACAGAAGAAATGATACACTCCATACTGCAATGGGACCCTGGATCAAAGAGAAGAGGAAGATCAAAGTCAACATGGCTCAAGGAAGTAAAGGAGGACCTTCAAAACGCTGGAATTACAAATTGGAAGACGAAAACAAATGATAGGAAACTATGGAGAAGCATAAGTAAGATGATATGAAAAGGAAATTAAGGGATTGATCCTCCCTAAAACGTAAAGGATCTAGAGAGCTCTATTGAGCGGCGCAACCCCACTTGGGGTGTTAAGCCACCATATATATATATATATATATATATATATATATATATATATATATATATATATATATATATATATATATATATATATATATATATATTAAAAATCAAATAATTGTAATTTGAAGTAACATAATGCTTGAAAAATAGTATGCTTTTTTAAGCATTTTACTTGCGATTGATTTTCTGTTGCTGTGTTGGTTACCATATTGTCGGTATTTTATTATTTGTATGGACCAGAGATATATCAGACAGGTCTTTTTATGTTAAACTATTTTCTTTGTTTGTCACTATTTTTGAATTCAAATTGTTTAAACATCGTCGATTTTACATTTTTGTAGTTTTATTTAATCACATAGTTAAATGTAATATTGTGTAGGTGGCTCAGTGGTATCGAGTTGGCCTACGAATTATGGGAACCATGGTTCAATTCCCACAGCCGAAAACATTTGCACCACATTAAAATAACCCCTGTGACTCCTTCATCACTAATATCTTTGGGGGCCGTGATTTGACGGCTGGTAATCGCACTTAACGCGCATAAATATATCACTTATCGAGATCTTCTTCGACAGAGTGCCACACCCGGTAATGGGTAAAAGGCGTGATGATATATATTTTTTATTTTACATAGGTAAATAAGTTATTTTAGAAAAAAACAAATAGTTAGGGAGCTAGGGTGTAAAATGGTGTCTCATTTCTTAATAATAATAATAATAATAATATTTATTGCGAAAAATTATAACAGAATCTTTACAAACTGATCTAAAAATTGTGGATTTCAAAATAGCATTTGGTTAAAATTATTTACAGCTTAGAACATATTATTTACATGATATTTAAAAGTACACAGAGATAGCGATTTTAATGAAAACGGAACGGTGTTATACAAAGTGGGCGCCAGATAAGAAAAAGAATTCTTAAATTTAGTTTTACAAAAAGTTGGCACAATATATAATTTTTTCATACGAAAAGAATAATTATAGAATTTAAGTACTAATTTGTCACATAAAGATGATGGAGTGCCGGTTTGCCTTATTTTGTGTATCAAACAGAGATACGCTATTTTTACCCGATCTTCAATAAATTTTATCTTAGCCTGTTTACGATACAGACTAATATGATCATACTTACGCACACCATACACATATCTTAAACAGGAGTTTTGTAAAAGTGTTATTCTATTTTTATCAGATTGCGTGAGATTTGGAACGTAAGTGCAGGCGCAATAGTCAAACAATGGCAAGATCAAGGACTTAATAAGGTGTAGCTTGATCGGAGAGCTTAAACCTGTACGATAATGATATAGATGACGCAGTTTAATGCGAGCAGCTGTTAGTTTCTTGTTTAAATGATCACGGAAATTCAAATTTTCATCAATGTAGAGTCCCAGTATTTTAATAACAGAGCTATGCTGTAACAGAACGCCGTCCAATATAATATCAGGTATGATGCTAGAACCAAATATCAGCAATTAAGATTTGGTAACGTTAATTTTTATCCCATTGTTGCCAATCCACGAAATAAGTTTTTCTAATTCATCGTTAACAATTTTAAACTGCATGTTAATATCAGAAGGGTCTACAGATGCAAGAATCTGCGTATAATCTGCATATGAATGCACAGAACAGAAATTAAATACTGAACGCATGCCTGCTACATATATTAAAAAGAATAAAGGTCCTAATATTGAACCTTGCGGCACACCATACTGAAGAGGTAAAGCATGAGAATTTATAGTCTCTACATTCGAGGACATAGACACCTGAAAGTATCTATCCTCCAAATAACTTTTGCACACTAGAGAAATTGTAGTATTTCAATTTTGCAAGAAGCATACCGTGATCAATCATGTCAAACGCCTTTGTAAAATCTATTTGAATTAACATCGATACTATTGATTTATCATAGTTATTTAATATTGAATCTAGAATATTCAATAAACAAGTGTTTGTGCTATGACCGCTTCTAAATCCCGATTTATTGACTGGTAATATACTGTAACAATATGAGCTATCTCATTATTGTATGTTGCTTTAGATAAAAGCTTGGCTTCGTGTAATTTGACACTCGTGGACACATGGCCTTTCGTGTGAATGCGAAAACATTAGGTTTTCAAATACAGGATATTTAACTTATAAAAGTGACAGTTATTAGTTGATTTACTAAGAATTCTAGAAACTTTTCGTGTTCACCAAGAGCGGCAGTGCCTTTGTGTCAGATTACACAGCCCCAAACACTTGAGGCATCTGTGGAAATGGATTCCAGATGTGGGTAGTTTTACCCAGAGGATGTCAAGCGTTTGGGATAGCCAAGTCAGTCAAGAACAGCGACTCTACGGGTTAAGATGTGCGGACATCTTTATAAAACGCGATGGCGCGAATTTACTTAAGTTTTATTTAATTTGTGCAACTTAAATTCATAATCAAAATCTGTTTTCACATATATTAGTTCGTTCAAGTGTTCTGTATTTTATCCTTACTTATTTTAAAATAATTTATATATCTAAATATCAAAGTGCACTTTATTAACCCTTTCAATTAACTAAATCTTCATCAGTTCTCAAATAAGTGATTTGTGTGTGCTAACTGGCAACGATTTGCCAGTCCATAGTTTTAGTTCACAACAAGAAAGGAATTCACAGGACAAGTAAGTAACAATCACATCAAATTAATAATTATGATCATATTTTAACTTATTCGCTCTGTACGCTCAACGAGCTCGTGTTACAATTGGCGCCGTCCGGTAAGATTGGCAAAAAGATTTAATTAATTTAATTAATTAAATCTATTCTAGCGTCGCGTAGTTAGAAATTTTATTTTTTTTTGTTTAACTTTTTAGACGTGAGCCATTCTTCTACGAATCTTTTATGAGTGTTTAAGTTGAAATTTGGTATATTGTTTGATGTGTTTTGTTGCGAATTTGTTTTTGTAAATTTTTATGTTTTATTGAAGTTTGAGAATTTTTGAAAATTTAGTTTTGGTTGATAAGGTTTAAATTTTTTTGAGTGTTTTTAAGTGCTTCAATATTAAAATATTTTGATATTTAGTTTTGAAATTTGATATTTAGAGTTTTTTCAGTAAATTTAAATTTTTGAAAAATGTTGGAATTTTATTTTGAACATTCGGTTCAATATATGTTTGAAATGTGTGAAAACAGAAGTGTAAAGATAGATTCAGTGAACCCGCGTCAATAAAAAAAGTTATTATGTATCCGTACGTTCCGCCGACGTACCCGTCGCCACCTGGATATCCATCTGGAGTACCTGGCTCCTGGTTTCCAGTGACATCGCCGTGGAGTACGATTCCAGCATCGTATCCACCAGCGGCAGTGCAATATGGCTTGCCACAACAGCTATCTGTGCCAATGCCATATCACGTACCACCGCAACAGCTGACAGCACCGTGGATCCCATCACCGTATCCACCGATGGCCAGGCAGTATGGCGTGCCAATGCCGTACCCTGTGCCACCACAGCAGCCGACGTACATGCCAGCTACCTGTATACAGCCATTAGTTTATGCACCTCTTCCGAATATGTTGCCTTCCGGTCTTCAGTCTGACAGTCAGCCTTTGCAAGTTGCAAAAATTACTGCGGCTGAGTTTGCATCGTTATTGCAGGCTGAAGAACGTATTTTAGTAGACATTCCAAGTTCAAAGGAAGACAAGATCGAGATCGTGGCTGTATCAGAGGTAGCTGATGTCGAGAAGAAAGAAAATGAAGAGGTAAGTGCTTTGACTTGCAATGTAGTGTATATTGAAGTTGATAAAATGGACAGCGATGAAATAAGTTCTGTAACAAAGTTAGAAAAATATGTCATGCTATTGGAAGAAAATAATCTTGACATAGGCATGGAACAAGTGCCTAGTAGCGTACTTGTTTCCAGTGTTGAGCTGTGTGTTCTATGCGTAGAGCCAAGTTTTGAGCGATCGAGAACTTTTGATAAGTTGAGATCATTGAATTGGAGCAAGTCCAATTCAAATTGTGTGCCCATGAGATCAAGTTATTTTCTCAATAAATGTAAGATAATTAGCAGCTTTAAGTCCATCGTAGCAAGTGCTCTGTCCATTGAAATCGCCGACAATACATTGCAAGTTAGGCATTACCTGAAGGAAACAGACCCCCGTCCAAGGAAAACGACCGTATCTACTGCTGAACATCTGGTTCGACCATCAGTTGATTTTCGGCCAATGTCAACAACCCCAATTCAAGGAAGAACCATTCCCTTGCCCCTCAGTGAACTTTTGTACAATCGTGTGTAGTGGTAGTGAAAGTGTGGTGCACTCCCCGCGTACCCTTTGCAACCCTACAACCCAGGACATGACCCAGTGACAATTGACAATGTTTTTGTTTTTTCGGAACAATAGTGTTTAAGCGCATGTTAGATAAGTTTAGTTTAATTATGTAATTATGTGTATTACAAAAAAGTAATTCTTGCATTTAGTTGTGGTGCAAATTTCAGATGTTGGAATTAGAGAATTCCATTGTTTTAGGAACATATGTTCATTTTGTGTCACTCAATTTGTACCAGCTTCATGAATTTTTGTGTAATCACATGTATTTAATTTTAGTGTTCAGTGAAATTTGATAATTTCAGTTGTACGAATGTACAAGTAGATTCAATTTAAATGTATTGTTTTGTTTAAACGTACTACATGAGAGTAGTATTGTGTTTAGTGATTGGATTCTAGTTTAGTGTTTTATTTGAGCAATTTTATTTTTTGTAATAATGTGTATTTTAACTTTTTGTTTAGGGAAATTTGATAATTTCAGTGGTACGAATGTACTCGTACAAGTAGGCTAGATTTAAAAATATTGTTTTGTTTTACAATAGGCTACATGAGAGAAGTCTTGTGCTTAGTAATTAGATTTTTGTTCAGCGATTTGTTTTGCTAGTTTAGCAACTGATTTTTGATTTATTTTGTATTTGCTATCTAAGCAACTGGTTTAGTTTCTAAAAGTTGTATTTGTTAGTTTAGTAATTGATTTGATTTTTTTTTCAATTTGTGTTTGCTAGTTTAGCAGTTGGTTTAGTTTTAGCAATCTGTGTTTGCTAAGCAATTGATTTAATTCGATTTTTTCTAGTTTTACAATAGCAAATTAAGTTACTTAATTTGTTTATAACTGTAGAATCATTGGTAATTTTGAGAAATATGTTTAGTTATCTCTACGATAACCATTTTATATTTTGGTAATGGTTTAATTTTGTCAAAATTGGTTTTGATTTCTGCTGCGTATTTTAAAGAATACCCAGTTGGAAATCTGTAAATTTGATAATTTGGTTTAAATTCAGTTTAGATTCAGTATCGCAGCATTTCAGTAATGAAATAGTTCACCCAGGTACCGGTAAAATAAATAAATCGAGGTCACCGATATATTTATGTTTTAACGTGGGGATAATGTAACAATATGAGCTATCTCATTATTGTATGTTGCTTTAGATAAAAGCTTGGCTTCGTGTAATTTGACACTCGTGGCCACATGTCCTTTCGTGTGAATGCGAAAACTTTAGGTTTTCAAATACAGGATATTTAACTTATAAAAGTGACAGTTATTAGTTGATTTACTAAGAATTCTAGAAACTTTTCGTGTTCACCAAGAGCGGCAGTGCCTTTGTGTCAGATTACACAGCCCCAAACACTTGAGGCATCTGTGGAAATGGATTCCAGATGTGGGTAGTTTTACCCAGAGGATGTCAAGCGTTTGGGATAGCCAAGTCAGTCAAGAACAGCGACTCTACGGGTTAAGATGTGCGGACATCTTTATAAAACGCGATGGCGCGAATTTACTTAAGTTTTATTTAATTTGTGCAACTTAAATTCATAATCAAAATCTGTTTTCACATATATTAGTTCGTTCAAGTGTTCTGTATTTTATCCTTACTTATTTTAAAATAATTTATATATCTAAATATCAAAGTGCACTTTATTAACCCTTTCAATTAACTAAATCTTCATCAGTTCTCAAATAAGTGATTTGTGTGTGCTAACTGGCAACGATTTGCCAGTCCATAGTTTTAGTTCACAACAAGAAAGGAATTCACAGGACAAGTAAGTAACAATCACATCAAATTAATAATTATGATCATATTTTAACTTATTCGCTCTGTACGCTCAACGAGCTCGTGTTACAATTGGCGCCGTCCGGTAAGATTGGCAAAAAGATTTAATTAATTTAATTAATTAAATCTATTCTAGCGTCGCGTAGTTAGAAATTTTATTTTTTTTTGTTTAACTTTTTAGACGTGAGCCATTCTTCTACGAATCTTTTATGAGTGTTTAAGTTGAAATTTGGTATATTGTTTGATGTGTTTTGTTGCGAATTTGTTTTTGTAAATTTTTATGTTTTATTGAAGTTTGAGAATTTTTGAAAATTTAGTTTTGGTTGATAAGGTTTAAATTTTTTTGAGTGTTTTTAAGTGCTTCAATATTAAAATATTTTGATATTTAGTTTTGAAATTTGATATTTAGAGTTTTTTCAGTAAATTTAAATTTTTGAAAAATGTTGGAATTTTATTTTGAACATTCGGTTCAATATATGTTTGAAATGTGTGAAAACAGAAGTGTAAAGATAGATTCAGTGAACCCGCGTCAATAAAAAAAGTTATTATGTATCCGTACGTTCCGCCGACGTACCCGTCGCCACCTGGATATCCATCTGGAGTACCTGGCTCCTGGTTTCCAGTGACATCGCCGTGGAGTACGATTCCAGCATCGTATCCACCAGCGGCAGTGCAATATGGCTTGCCACAACAGCTATCTGTGCCAATGCCATATCACGTACCACCGCAACAGCTGACAGCACCGTGGATCCCATCACCGTATCCACCGATGGCCAGGCAGTATGGCGTGCCAATGCCGTACCCTGTGCCACCACAGCAGCCGACGTACATGCCAGCTACCTGTATACAGCCATTAGTTTATGCACCTCTTCCGAATATGTTGCCTTCCGGTCTTCAGTCTGACAGTCAGCCTTTGCAAGTTGCAAAAATTACTGCGGCTGAGTTTGCATCGTTATTGCAGGCTGAAGAACGTATTTTAGTAAACATTCCAAGTTCAAAGGAAGACAAGATCGAGATCGTGGCTGTATCAGAGGTAGCTGATGTCGAGAAGAAAGAAAATGAAGAGGTAAGTGCTTTGACTTGCAATGTAGTGTATATTGAAGTTGATAAAATGGACAGCGATGAAATAAGTTCTGTAACAAAGTTAGAAAAATATGTCATGCTATTGGAAGAAAATAATCTTGACATAGGCATGGAACAAGTGCCTAGTAGCGTACTTGTTTCCAGTGTTGAGCTGTGTGTTCTATGCGTAGAGCCAAGTTTTGAGCGATCGAGAACTTTTGATAAGTTGAGATCATTGAATTGGAGCAAGTCCAATTCAAATTGTGTGCCCATGAGATCAAGTTATTTTCTCAATAAATGTAAGATAATTAGCAGCTTTAAGTCCATCGTAGCAAGTGCTCTGTCCATTGAAATCGCCGACAATACATTGCAAGTTAGGCATTACCTGAAGGAAACAGACCCCCGTCCAAGGAAAACGACCGTATCTACTGCTGAACATCTGGTTCGACCATCAGTTGATTTTCGGCCAATGTCAACAACCCCAATTCAAGGAAGAACCATTCCCTTGCCCCTCAGTGAACTTTTGTACAATCGTGTGTAGTGGTAGTGAAAGTGTGGTGCACTCCCCGCGTACCCTTTGCAACCCTACAACCCAGGACATGACCCAGTGACAATTGACAATGTTTTTGTTTTTTCGGAACAATAGTGTTTAAGCGCATGTTAGATAAGTTTAGTTTAATTATGTAATTATGTGTATTACAAAAAAGTAATTCTTGCATTTAGTTGTGGTGCAAAATTTCAGATGTTGGAATTAGAGAATTCCATTGTTTTAGGAACATATGTTCATTTTGTGTCACTCAATTTGTACCAGCTTCATGAATTTTTGTGTAATCACATGTATTTAATTTTAGTGTTCAGTGAAATTTGATAATTTCAGTTGTACGAATGTACAAGTAGATTCAATTTAAATGTATTGTTTTGTTTAAACGTACTACATGAGAGTAGTATTGTGTTTAGTGATTGGATTCTAGTTTAGTGTTTTATTTGAGCAATTTTATTTTTTGTAATAATGTGTATTTTAACTTTTTGTTTAGGGAAATTTGATAATTTCAGTGGTACGAATGTACTCGTACAAGTAGGCTAGATTTAAAAATATTGTTTTGTTTTACAATAGGCTACATGAGAGAAGTCTTGTGCTTAGTAATTAGATTTTTGTTCAGCGATTTGTTTTGCTAGTTTAGCAACTGATTTTTGATTTATTTTGTATTTGCTATCTAAGCAACTGGTTTAGTTTCTAAAAGTTGTATTTGTTAGTTTAGTAATTGATTTGATTTTTTTTTCAATTTGTGTTTGCTAGTTTAGCAGTTGGTTTAGTTTTAGCAATCTGTGTTTGCTAAGCAATTGATTTAATTCGATTTTTTCTAGTTTTACAATAGCAAATTAAGTTACTTAATTTGTTTATAACTGTAGAATCATTGGTAATTTTGAGAAATATGTTTAGTTATCTCTACGATAACCATTTTATATTTTGGTAATGGTTTAATTTTGTCAAAATTGGTTTTGATTTCTGCTGCGTATTTTAAAGAATACCCAGTTGGAAATCTGTAAATTTGATAATTTGGTTTAAATTCAGTTTAGATTCAGTATCGCAGCATTTCAGTAATGAAATAGTTCACCCAGGTACCGGTAAAATAAATAAATCGAGGTCACCGATATATTTATGTTTTAACGTGGGGATAATGTAACAATATGAGCTATCTCATTATTGTATGTTGCTTTAGATAAAAGCTTGGCTTCGTGTAATTTGACACTCGTGGCCACATGTCCTTTCGTGTGAATGCGAAAACTTTAGGTTTTCAAATACAGGATATTTAACTTATAAAAGTGACAGTTATTAGTTGATTTACTAAGAATTCTAGAAACATTTCGTGTTTACCAAGAGCGGCAGTGCCTTTGTTTCAGATTACACAGCCCCAAACACTTGAGGCATCTGTGGAAATGGATTCCAGTTGTGGGTAGTTTTACCCAGAGGATGTCAAGTGTCTGGGATAGCCAAGTCAGTCAAGAACAGCGACTCTACGGGTAAAGATGTGCGGACATCTTTATAAAACGCGATGGCGTGAATTTACTTAAGTTTTATTTAATTTGTGCAACTTAAATTCATAATCAAAATCTGTTTTCACATATATTAGTTCGTTCAAGTGTTCTGTATTTTATCCTTACTTATTTTAAAATAATTTATATATCTAAATATCAAAGTGCACTTTATTAACCCTTTCAATTAACTAAATCTTCATCAGTTCTCAAATAAGTGATTTGTGTGTGCTAACTGGCAACGATTTGCCAGTCCATAGTTTTAGTTCACAACAAGAAAGGAATTCACAGGACAAGTAAGTAACAATCACATCAAATTAATAATTATGATCATATTTTAACTTATTCGCTCTGTACGCTCAACGAGCTCGTGTTACAATTGGCGCCGTCCGGTAAGATTGGCAAAAAGATTTAATTAATTTAATTAATTAAATCTATTCTAGCGTCGCGTAGTTAGAAATTTTATTTTTTTTTGTTTAACTTTTTAGACGTGAGCCATTCTTCTACGAATCTTTTATGAGTGTTTAAGTTGAAATTTGGTATATTGTTTGATGTGTTTTGTTGCGAATTTGTTTTTGTAAATTTTTATGTTTTATTGAAGTTTGAGAATTTTTGAAAATTTAGTTTTGGTTGATAAGGTTTAAATTTTTTTGAGTGTTTTTAAGTGCTTCAATATTAAAATATTTTGATATTTAGTTTTGAAATTTGATATTTAGAGTTTTTTCAGTAAATTTAAATTTTTGAAAAATGTTGGAATTTTATTTTGAACATTCGGTTCAATATATGTTTGAAATGTGTGAAAACAGAAGTGTAAAGATAGATTCAGTGAACCCGCGTCAATAAAAAAAGTTATTATGTATCCGTACGTTCCGCCGACGTACCCGTCGCCACCTGGATATCCATCTGGAGTACCTGGCTCCTGGTTTCCAGTGACATCGCCGTGGAGTACGATTCCAGCATCGTATCCACCAGCGGCAGTGCAATATGGCTTGCCACAACAGCTATCTGTGCCAATGCCATATCACGTACCACCGCAACAGCTGACAGCACCGTGGATCCCATCACCGTATCCACCGATGGCCAGGCAGTATGGCGTGCCAATGCCGTACCCTGTGCCACCACAGCAGCCGACGTACATGCCAGCTACCTGTATACAGCCATTAGTTTATGCACCTCTTCCGAATATGTTGCCTTCCGGTCTTCAGTCTGACAGTCAGCCTTTGCAAGTTGCAAAAATTACTGCGGCTGAGTTTGCATCGTTATTGCAGGCTGAAGAACGTATTTTAGTAAACATTCCAAGTTCAAAGGAAGACAAGATCGAGATCGTGGCTGTATCAGAGGTAGCTGATGTCGAGAAGAAAGAAAATGAAGAGGTAAGTGCTTTGACTTGCAATTTCTTGCATTTAGTTGTGGTGCAAATTTCAGATGTTGGAATTAGAGAATTCCATTGTTTTAGGAACATATGTTCATTTTGTGTCACTCAATTTGTACCAGCTTCATGAATTTTTGTGTAATCACATGTATTTAATTTTAGTGTTCAGTGAAATTTGATAATTTCAGTTGTACGAATGTACAAGTAGATTCAATTTAAATGTATTGTTTTGTTTAAACGTACTACATGAGAGTAGTATTGTGTTTAGTGATTGGATTCTAGTTTAGTGTTTTATTTGAGCAATTTTATTTTTTGTAATAATGTGTATTTTAACTTTTTGTTTAGGGAAATTTGATAATTTCAGTGGTACGAATGTACTCGTACAAGTAGGCTAGATTTAAAAATATTGTTTTGTTTTACAATAGGCTACATGAGAGAAGTCTTGTGCTTAGTAATTAGATTTTTGTTCAGCGATTTGTTTTGCTAGTTTAGCAACTGATTTTTGATTTATTTTGTATTTGCTATCTAAGCAACTGGTTTAGTTTCTAAAAGTTGTATTTGTTAGTTTAGTAATTGATTTGATTTTTTTTTCAATTTGTGTTTGCTAGTTTAGCAGTTGGTTTAGTTTTAGCAATCTGTGTTTGCTAAGCAATTGATTTAATTCGATTTTTTCTAGTTTTACAATAGCAAATTAAGTTACTTAATTTGTTTATAACTGTAGAATCATTGGTAATTTTGAGAAATATGTTTAGTTATCTCTACGATAACCATTTTATATTTTGGTAATGGTTTAATTTTGTCAAAATTGGTTTTGATTTCTGCTGCGTATTTTAAAGAATACCCAGTTGGAAATCTGTAAATTTGATAATTTGGTTTAAATTCAGTTTAGATTCAGTATCGCAGCATTTCAGTAATGAAATAGTTCACCCAGGTACCGGTAAAATAAATAAATCGAGGTCACCGATATATTTATGTTTTAACGTGGGGATAATGTAACAATATGAGCTATCTCATTATTGTATGTTGCTTTAGATAAAAGCTTGGCTTCGTGTAATTTGACACTCGTGGCCACATGTCCTTTCGTGTGAATGCGAAAACTTTAGGTTTTCAAATACAGGATATTTAACTTATAAAAGTGACAGTTATTAGTTGATTTACTAAGAATTCTAGAAACATTTCGTGTTTACCAAGAGCGGCAGTGCCTTTGTTTCAGATTACACAGCCCCAAACACTTGAGGCATCTGTGGAAATGGATTCCAGTTGTGGGTAGTTTTACCCAGAGGATGTCAAGTGTCTGGGATAGCCAAGTCAGTCAAGAACAGCGACTCTACGGGTAAAGATGTGCGGACATCTTTATAAAACGCGATGGCGTGAATTTACTTAAGTTTTATTTAATTTGTGCAACTTAAATTCATAATCAAAATCTGTTTTCACATATATTAGTTCGTTCAAGTGTTCTGTATTTTATCCTTACTTATTTTAAAATAATTTATATATCTAAATATCAAAGTGCACTTTATTAACCCTTTCAATTAACTAAATCTTCATCAGTTCTCAAATAAGTGATTTGTGTGTGCTAACTGGCAACGATTTGCCAGTCCATAGTTTTAGTTCACAACAAGAAAGGAATTCACAGGACAAGTAAGTAACAATCACATCAAATTAATAATTATGATCATATTTTAACTTATTCGCTCTGTACGCTCAACGAGCTCGTGTTACAATACTATTTTTGTTTACATATTTCATTAATTGATCAAAGCATACTCTCTCAAGAACTTCAGATAAAGCAGGCAGAATACTCACAGGACGCGAATCCTCGAATGCAGGGCAACCTTCAAATTTCGCAATAGGTTTTACAATCGCAGCTTTCCAGATACTGGGAACCACACCTTCCAAAATACATGTATTTATGATGTGGGTAATGTAGTCCACAATACAGGGTAAAACAATTAATAACATTTTAAGAGACACACCATCCATCCCAACTGCATTAGAATTTTGTTTTCTTAAAATTCTTTCTATGTCCACACAATTAAATGTGAAAGGCCCACCAGGCAATTCACCAAAGTTATTATTTGAATAGAAATTTTTAGTGTCCAGATTTATATTTGAAGTCCCAACTTTGTTAAGTAAATACTGAGCATAATTGTCTGGATTACAAAGTTCTTTTGAAATATTAAATATTTTATCGTTTTTAACACCCAACCGTTTAAGACTATTTCATAATTTACTTGAATTATTAAAGTTATTCTTGACTTCAAACTCCAAAAAAGCCTGTTTTTCTCTACGTAAAGCCGCTGTTGTTTCATTACGTAATTGTTTGTAATAATTCAGTTTTGCAATAGTTTTAAATTTTCTGTAATTAACAAAAGCTTTATCCCTCTTCTTTTGCATAATTTTGATCACCGGAGTTATCCAAGGACAGTAGCTTTTATTTGTTTTTACAGTCTTTAGAGGAGCGTGTTTGTCAAATAACGTGATAATATTGTAATTAAGACATGCTAGTTTCTCATTAATGTTATTGAGTGTAAAAATATGGCTCCAGTCAACAAGTTCACAATCACAAAAAAAATTCTCGGGGTTGAAATTTTTGAAATCTCTGTTAGTATACATTTTCTTTGGAATAGAAGGTTTTGATAGATTAAACTACAAGTTACGCAATTATGATCCGAAA
Source organism: Pterostichus madidus (assembly GCA_911728475.2). Taxonomy (NCBI): domain Eukaryota; kingdom Metazoa; phylum Arthropoda; class Insecta; order Coleoptera; family Carabidae; genus Pterostichus; species Pterostichus madidus. The sequence continues at coordinate 21,099,021 of OU452308.1, read as the reverse complement.
AATAAGTACAATCAATAATATCAACATGTGCACAAAGAGACTTATCAGATTTGGCAATAATATCTAAAAGTGATTGAGAAGATGGTCGTGTATAACTTTTTATTAGTTGATGCATCCCATAAGCGTTTAATAAATTCATAAAACATATCGAGCGGGCATCATTCAATAATAAGTTGATATTAATGTCTCCGGTGCAAATAATCGGCTTGCGGTAAGAATTCAGCAAATATTGAATCTAAAACATCTAGTTCCTTGTAGAAATCTAAGTGAGGATTATAAACTACTCCAACCAAAATTTTACGACTATGAACTGCTAACTGAATCCATAGATGTTCGATATTATTATTAATTACAAAAGGAGTATCCAACACTTTACAATTAATATTACTATGCACATAAAAAGCAACAGCGTCACCGCGTTTATGAGATCTGTGAAGACTAACTAAATTATACCCATTTATATTAAATAAATGTGATGGAGAGGAGTCGCTTATCAATATCTCAGTAACTGCTAATATATCAAAATTATGTCCATATGAGAAATCCTTAAATTCTAAAAAACATGAGTTTAGCGATCTAACATTAATATGGCCACATGTAAACAAAGTGAAGCCGGGGTCAATGACATTCATGTTTGAAACATATAATTTTGACATTTTCGACAAAATTTTGCAAAAATAAACCAATATAATTAATCAAGAATTAACCAAGGTTTAAGTATGTTCCGGCTTAATCCGCGATATTTTATTTAAATAAAACATAAGAAATAAAGCATTTGAAACGAAAAGATATAAGTGCCATGAAGAATATCTTGTTTATGATTTGAGTTCAAGATCACTGTAATTGTTGATTAAGTATTTTCTGTTAATATCGTCTTTTTTAGCACTAACAAATATACGACCATCATGAGTCCAAACATTTTTAAAGTTAAACTTATCTGCTGCTGTTTTGAGGCGGGCCAGCCTGGTTTTGGTGAGATCTTCCCGGAGCGTGATACCAGAAGCCTTCAAATTCTTCTTTTCACTGAATACCTTACTTCGTACACGGTAGCTCATAAATTTCACAATAACTGGAAGATTGGAGTTCTTTTTAGGCTTCCCTAATCGATGACAGCGGTCTATATCAGATTCGGAAATGTTAACTTTGAGTTTATCACTACAGAAGTTAACAACACAGGCATCTGTTGATTCATTAGGTGTTTCACTCAACCCAAATATACGCACGTTATTACGCCGCGTGTATTGCTCCAAATCGTCAGCACATTTTTCGTTTAGTTCTGCAGGACTCTTTCAATTTACTGTTTTCTTGTTTCATGGTAAATATTTCATTTTCCAATACTTTTAACTTTTCTTCAAATACTTTTTGTACAGCTGCGGTCACTTCACGCACAATAATGTCGACAAAATCTTTATTAGTGCTTAATCTATTTTATGAATTTGTGATCATTTAAGTGATTGTATCACGATCGTCGCGGGTAAGCATTTTGTATTTGCAGAAGTGTTTTTTCTTCTTTTAATAGATTAAACCATGGTAAACATGAAAACGTTAAAATTATACTCGGGATCGGTTGACAACTCTAGATAGCGCTGGTTTGATTGCACCAATTTTAAAGGTAATTGTTAACATGTTTTTTACAGGCTAATTTTCAGTTTAAATTATAGACTGTGATATGATAAAAGCTTTAACCGGTGACGCATGCGCGACGGAACAACTGAAAGTGGGCAAATTTTTATAATGTTGTGGGACATATTTTCATATACGTTTTTTGTTTATAAAATATTCTGCAATAATTAAACATACGATTGAACAAATTTAATGTTTTCTATTTTAATGTGAATCTATTATAATATCATTAAATTAGAATCAACTTTTAAAATAAAATATTATTTATTATTACATTCTACACATTACCAAAGATACATAATAATAATAAAATATTAATAGAAAATTTAAAGTTATTTTAAAAATCTACTTTATCTTAAATAATTAATTATATAATCATACCATCAAAATAATATGTTACAGAATTGTAGACTTTATCCAAAGTTTTTTCTATTAATCCTAAATGAATCACCAGCCATAATAAGGATCCATAGAAAATGAACATTGTTACTTTGTCCAGCCAATACATTCTGAAAAATAAAACAAAGTAAGTTAATACGAGTATTTGCTTGAAAGTCATGTAAAAGGAGGTAGGGTTACAAATGGATTAAGAAATAATTCTATAGTTCGATGAGAAAGTATTTCGGCGTTCGCTTGGAGCGATCTTCAGAGTAGATTGATGTGAGATGTGAGTATGAGGGCGTATATAATCCTGTATATATATACATACAGAGAATGAGGTTGTGTTGAATAGGCAATGTTGTGCAGTTTGTAGCGCTTATTTATATTCCGTTGAGAAAAATTTAAAATTGCATACAGTTTAAAAGTTACTAAAAAAAAATAATAAAACCCAATTTTAGAAAAAGTCAAATTAATTTCTAATTATAAATGATATAAAAAAATGTTTAATATAAAAGTTACATGATTTGATGAGGAAAACTTAAAAATGATGTAAGAATATATCCAATGTGGTGATTTCCAAGATATGAATAGTAACTTCCTCATCTTAAATGGGCGCCATATTGGATTTTCACATGGTTGAATAGCGTTTTTTTTCTACGATGTATTGCAATGCATGTTTGAATTAAAATTTATTAAAGAAAACAACTAAAACTAAAACAACAAATTATAACAAATGCTCAAAATACTGACCATTATTAAATAGACATAATCGACAACGTTTAACAATACTGCCAGTTACTGTTCGCAATGTATTTCAATTAATACTACTGAATGTATTCACCACTGCTTCTAGTAATTCTTTTGCATTATTGTAAATGTTATTACTTCCATGCACTGTATTTTTTCCAGTGCCCCATAAATAATATTCAAGCGGTGTTAAATCTGGTGCTTCTACAGGCCAAGAAACTTGTGTGTTAGTAGTTACTATGATTCTATTGTTAAAACGGTGATTTGAATAATTAATAACATTTCTAGCATTGTGTGCTGAAGTGCCATCTTGTTGGTACCATATTCTAACATTTTGTGTCAAAGATAAATCATCAAGTAAATTTTCCAGCAATGTTTGAAGCATTTCTAAATATCTTTGTGCTATTAAATTTTCAGAAAATATTATGGGACCAACTAAACGATTTCCCAGTATGACACAAAAAACAGTATAACCGAATCGAACTTGGTTTCGCCGTGGAATAAGTACGTGAGGATTTTACTACATCCAATAATGCTCGTTATGTGGATTGAATAAGCCATAATTTGAAAAGTAAGATTCGACAGGTCACAGAACACAATTCATAAATTCATCGTTTTGTGTTCTTTGATTAAAGAACCATCTGCAAAATATTGATCTCCGCATATGACCATTAGGTCGTAAAACCTGAGCAATGTGTAATTTATAAGAGCGAAACTTGTGTTTTTTTACAATTTTCGATGCTTTTGACTTACATTTACTTGGGCTTCTATTTCGCCAGTTGAAATATTGGGATTAGCTGCCACACATGCTAAAGTTAATTCTTCATGCCCAACTTCACCTTTATCATCTATCATATTGTTACGATTGGGTTTTCTTAAACTTTCATGTTGTTGCATATTACTATCTAATCTTTTAAATATTTTATAATGGGGTTGCATTTTGTCCAGAAAATTAATGAAATAAGTTTGTGCAGCAAGATGGGAGTTTTGTAACATTTTACTAATTTAACTTACAGTTTGCCTTTATAATGAATATTGTTTTATTGTTACCTGCATTTGTTTTAGAGCCTCCTTGATTTGATTTAAAATTAATATAATTAATATCGCGACAATAAATTTTGATTCAAACATACGTTGCAAAACATCATTAAAAATAGAAAAAAAAAACGATATTCATTAATGTAAAAATCCAATATGGCGCCCATTTAAGATGAGGAAGTTGCTATTAATATCTAGGAAGCCGCCAACTTGAATTTTATTCAGACATCATTTTTAAGTTTCCCTCATAAAATCATGTAATTTTTATATAAAACATTTTTTTTATATCATTTATAATTTCGAAATAATTAGATTTTCCTTTTAAATTGTAATTTTCAGTTTTTTTTTTAATAACTTTAAAACTATTTGAAATTATAAATTTTTCTAAAAAAAATCTAAATAGGCTCTAAAAATTGCACAACATTGCCCATTTAACCGATCTCGTAGCTTCTATAGTTTTTGAGATCCCATTGATGGCCTAATCAGTTTGGGACAAATCATATTTGCTGCTTTGAATTTTTACTTATGAAATCCGTGAGAGGATTTTTTTTGCTTCCTGACTACATAGTGTTCTAATTATTCACTTTAGTAAATAAAACTAAATGTTTTTTATTTGAAACTTATCTATGTAACACACACTAGTTCTAAAAATGTGGACTCAAATTAAAGAACATACCTTTTATAGTGTACTCTTGCTTTCGGTAAAGTATCGTCAGGTTCATGTAATAAATATTTTCTGGCACCGATCATAGAATTTTCCATAAATTTATTTACGTCTTCCGTTCTGTACTCGTATCTAAAATAAATAATTATAAAAAATACATATCTACTGGTGCTGATAAGATTTACGAACCCCCAAGTTTTTCTATCTCTTTCAATAATTTTTTCTTCTAATTTCATGAAATTATCATTTCCAAAATCCCATTCTTGAAATGTAAAATACCTGAAAGATAAATTAATATAAAAATTATATTTTATAAATGGAATTAAAACAAAATTGAATTATGAGTATTAGTGAAAAAATGAATTAAAAATAATATACTCCAGAGATATATGTGAAATAATTAATATATCACGTGGCATGTTTTCTGCTAATAGACAATGAGATTCTTCCTTAGTTACATGTCAAGTCTATCTCAGCGACGATAAAAAACCAATGAAATTATAATCTTGTTTGTGTGTAGGATAATTTTTCTGAATTGACAGCTAATTTTATAATTTAAAGTATATAAATATCCATTTTAATCCCTCAAAACTTAGTACATTCGATGTGTTACGTTCAGTAAATACAGAGTGCGTGCTCGTTCTCAATCCGCTTCACAACAAATAATTATTCATTATATTCTCTGCTTAAATATAAACTCTTGATATAATTAAATCGAGCAACTGAAGCAATACGTTTCACTTGTCCTTCGAAATTTACAGCTCGATTCCACTATAAAATATCATCAATGATAATCATATCACTTGTTATATTACCTTTAAATATATAGTGGCAACAAAACTAGTCAACCATTCTAATTGACCACTAGTATTTTCGCGCGAAAAGTAAGAAACATATGCGGAGTAGAACGTGATTAACTGTGACTTCTAAGTTCTGTTTTTTTAATCTGCTTGTCGTTTGCTCTTATGTACATGTTCAACACATAGTATATTTATTATAATAATTTAATTTCATTTTCTTGGTTTTCTAGTATTATAAAATATGATGTTTAACATAGTAAGAATAGTTTCTAACAGATAATTAGTATATTATTTACATTTATTAAATCAAACAGTTTAGTACCACTTAAAGACATTGAAAGATACTTGCGACGTCACGAGCACTTGCAAAACTTTAAAAAATCACATCTCGCTTACTATCATAGTTTTTCATGTACTGTCATAAAAAAATCGGTATATACTGTAACAAAGTGGTTTTGAGTCGACTGTAGATATCCTGTTGGTTTGCTTCCCGGTTTTGTGCGATAAAATTCTGAGGAAGAATCTTATCGTGACAACGAATATGTGCGGTTATCTGCAGTCGTCAGCCATCGTTGCATCCCCGAAAATACCACCCTTCACCCCGCTCAAAAACATAGCGTCTGTTTTTGAGCGGCAGAGAGTGATGTCACGTTCGCGTCTTCGGCTGGTCAAGATGTGACCAGAACGCATCCGCTCCCGCTTTTCGCGCGGATTCTTAGTATTTTATCGTAGCTTATATTCTGTTTTATTATTAATTACTCTATTAAGTTTGTTGCTAATAAAGTTATCTGTGTTTTGTTATTGTGTGCGTATTATTAACCAAATAATAATCGCTTCCGTTTCAATTAATTACGTTTGATTAATCGCCATCAAAAGATTCGATACGCACTCGCGATGTACAGACCCCGCGTCGTGTTACAAGTGGCGCAGTCCGGTAGGATAGCCAGAAAAAGTTCTGTGTAATTTATGCAGAATCGCGGTAAATACGTAACCGCTGCAAGTGATCACCATACGCGTTTAATTTTCGAATGAGTGAATCACTTGTTAACTGGCTATCAGCGAATTTACATTTATTGTGCACCGTGCGTGTGTAAGTTATTTTATTTGAACATTTTACTTCCGCGACATGTTATTTCGAATTTTATTTTACGTCGAATTTATTTGTAATTCGAATAATGTTTGCCGCATGAAAGTAAACTCGTTTTGTTCTCCAACTTAACCGGGAATTTAAAGAACGCGCAACGAAATGTATTCGTATACGCAAGTACCATCGTTTTGCCCATGGAGTTAGCACCTTGGAGTTCCGCCGCACCCGCTGGTAACCATGTACCCGCAGTACGGTTACGAGTGCGATAACTCGATCCCAGGAGCGTCACAGCTCAAACAGTATCCACTGGGAGGTGCACCGTGTCGATTTCGTCCCGACGTCCAACTGAAGACAGCGTTACCAGAGACGTGGATGGCGTCGTATGTCCAGCCGCCGCCGCAAGATCAGCAAGCACCGTTGAACCAGCCGTTTGTGTATGGGCAGCATACGGGTCGTAGCCCGTTGTACGTGAAACCGAGCTACGGATCCGTTGTCCAAACTGGGGTTCAAGTGCTACCCGTAGCAACAATTAACGTAGCTGAAATTGAATTGTTGCTGCGGGCCGAGAAACGGGTGGTTGTGGACATCCCGCGTCCTACAGAAAAGGTAATAGCTGATTCAGTTGTGAACGTAGAAGTGGGAGACGTAGTCATCGACAGCGAAGAAGGCACCAGGGTACAGGTGAACTCCGAAGAAGTTGCTGAAGATCAAGAAGAACCGGTTAAGGAAGAGGATAGAAAAATTACGCTTTTTGATACAGAGGCGAAGCTATGTCCAGATGTTTTTAGAGAGGTACATGCAGGCGAACCTTCTGTGAAACGCAACACAATAGAAGACAAAAAGGGTCAGTTTCGGCATGTACCTAGAATGGTTGAAAACATCTGGAGATATAGCAAAGTGCCATTGCGACGGAAAGACCGACGACGGTTTGCGAGTTCGAAGAAAGGACATCGACAACCCTGGACCGACAGGCCGACCAGCCAACGATGTAGATGGAAGCGTCATCGCTTCAAGGCTACCAGCCAGCGTCCGTCTGAGGAAGAATCTTATCGTGACAACGAATATGTGCGGTTATCTGCAGTCGTCAGCCATCGTTGCACCCCCGAAAATACCACCCTTCACCCCGCTCAAAAACATAGCGTCTGTTTTTGAGCGGCAGAGAGTGATGTCACGTTCGCGTCTTCGGCTGGTCAAGATGTGACCAGAACGCATCCGCTCCCGCTTTTCGCGCGGATTCTTAGTATTTTATCGTAGCTTATATTCTGTTTTATTATTAATTACTCTATTAAGTTTGTTGCTAATAAAGTTATCTGTGTTTTGTTATTGTGTGCGTATTATTAACCAAATAATAATCGCTTCCGTTTCAATTAATTACGTTTGATTAATCGCCATCAAAAGATTCGATACGCACTCGCGATGTACAGACCCCGCGTCGTGTTACAATACATTGTATATATTATTAGAAAATTTACTATGCAAGACAGTGTGAACCACATCTATTATCAATTAATATACGTATAAATGCAACTTCGTACTTTGTTCGTTCCAATATACCAATATTTAAATTGAATATTCAGCATCTCATTTATTCTACGAGTAAATATATTTAGTATTTTAGAAGTGATAAATAGTCATATTTGGACTGCTCTAAAGCCCAGTTATAAGTAGGCAAATATTTTTGTTAGTGTGACTGTTTGTACAGTAATATAAGTGGTAAAAAGTTTCTTGTAAAAATGTCAAATACTAAAATATTATTATTACGGACATCTAAAAAGTAAGTATGTACAAATATTCCAAATAAATATAAATCTGAATAGAAACTTTTTGGGATGTCGACAGCTCAAATTATTATCATACTGGTATTATTATTGTGTCGCAAAAATCTTATTTTGTGTAACTGAAGTAAAACATAAAATTACACGTTATAACTAATAGAAGACATCACAAAAACAAAAACAGATAAAAGAAAAAAGCAAGCTATTAACGAATTTTTTAAAGAAGCATCTTTATACTGATGTAGATGGGTATCCTCGATAACATACAAGAATTTGTGACTCGCAAATTATGAAAGAAAGGTTTCTATCAACTTTAATATATATTTAGGATATTTTCGTATCGTTTTGATTTAAATAAAATTATTCCATTTATACATATACGGATATGCTAAGTGAGAGCGAGAAGAGCAGCTTAATATTTTGTGTGTCTTAATATCTTAATCGGACTGTGAATTCTTGATTGATTCACATTCAAGTTGGATTATTTTGTTATTAAATGAGGGGTACGTATTGTGTGTCCTTGCAGTATTAAATTAACATAAATGAAGAACTACAGACGCGGTGGTCGAGTATGTTAAGGTACATCTCTTAACATACTGTGAGGTCGCCCGAACCAAGGTTCGTCATTTCGAATCCGCCTGTTGACAAAGTGTGATTTGTCATAAAATATAAAATACAGTTACATGTATTAATCACACTCGGGTGCTAAAGTTAGTCACTTATACTAATACATATGCCTTAAATAATATAACATCGACTATACTCTGTTTTTTAACCAGGAGGAATAATTTAAATTATAACCGCTAAAACTGAAGCTTCTGATTGGCTAATGCTTCGTCCAGTTTACACTGTACATAGATTTTACATTTGATGCCCGATTTGATGTATCAGAGCTCTCATAAGTTTCGAGGTTATCTGTTTTCTTGTATTTTGTATTTCTGTGACATTAAAATAAATCAGTTCTTTTAAGAACACAAAAATATCTGAATATATCGATATTATTTGTGTGTTTTTTTTCATTTAGTTTTTTATATTCGAATTTTGCTTTTATACCTTAGGTTATTTAAAGAAATAATGTTTGATTGTGGCGATTTTATTCGTGCGGTTTATATTTGAATTTTGTTTGTGTTTATTTACTTTAAATCATGGATGAAAAGCATAGTACAGAATTTTCATCTCCAAAGAAAAGAAAACGTCTTGACTTGGGGCATTTATCTGTCGTTGAAAAGCAGTGCATATTAAATATGTAAAAAAAATTGAAAAATAACCCCGGTAAGAATATCACAGCAATGGTAGAAGAAATTTTTTGTACAATGGGTAAGATAATCAAATAAAATTATATATTTTGGTGTCATGACGATAAATTTCTTTCTGTAGGAGTAGCAAAATCTACTGTTTATCGGGTAATATAAACAGACAGGATATGTTACATCTTCTAAAAAATGTGGAGAGAAGGCCGCATGTCGTTGCAGCATTCAAAGATTATGTAAAGAAGAAGAAGAAGTACGTCGGATACTACATGAATCCTTCCACAGGAAGGAACTGCCCACTTTAAATAAAATTGAGTTGATATAGGCAAAAATAAAGAACGAAGTAGCATCAAAAAATATATTATCTCATTGATATAATAACAATACGATATCAATTCCTGTTCAATTTTAAACGAATTAAATGTAATATATATATATTCTTTGTATCTTGTTCTTTTGCAACTGTATTCTGTTGTATGAATTTGCAAATAAATATGATAAACATGTCTATTATCACTATGGTCAATTCAAAAATATTGTTATAAATCAAGTAAAAGTGTTTATTTAGAGAACATATTATTTTTATTCATATAATCAAATATAGGGAATGAGAAATTAGAGTTTATAATATCTTTTGTATTTTAAAATAAGTTCCATGAGACTTTATCAGTGCAGATATGTACGGAATTTTTGTATTTCACGCGAACAAAAATCTAGTTACTTTCTTTGGTAACTTTCTATAATGTAAATCTGACTTGTGCATTTACTCCTCCTGGTTAAAAAAACAGAGTATACGAAAACTGGCAGTACGACAGAGTAAAAACTGCGGCTCGGTGTGGTAGGCCCAGGTCCGATTTAGGCTGTAGCGCCATTGGAAGAAATGAAGAACTAAAATTCTTAGGCATAATTTATAATAAAAAATATTTAAAATAAATTATTTATAAAGCAAGTCACGACGATGTGCGAATATTCTCGAATTTATTTTTTAATGTGCGCATCTATTTTTAATTACATTTACTATAGGAAGATTCTACTTGAATATTTGCACTTGCGCAAATATGGGCTTAGAAGTAGAACATATGTAAGCGAATTTGTTTGCAAATATTTGAAAGAATGTTTATCGGTTCACGTAATATAGAGTGGAGGAGTAATGGTCAATGAGATCCAACATATGTTAACTTCGAGTTCTTGCGATGTACACTCGCTATTTTTTATACCTATCTCAAATTTATTGTATTTTAGATTTTTTATTTAACTTACTAAAGATGCGTTACTGAATAAAACATATTATTGGATTTAGTTGATCATAATTATTCCACTCCAGATCATTCTTTCTAAATGAAAGAAATAGGTGAATTGACGGAAATGTGGGTGTCTGTGTTGTTTGTTCAATTTAAATTTACTGCCTCGTTCTCCATTTTGGTAAAACTTATATTGCTAAATTAAGTTCAAAGTTTCAGTATGTTTTTGTTACCTCAACTGTAGTGCAGCATTATAAATTTTCATTTGCAGTTTCATTAGCATAGGCTTTTGACCCGCTATCTTCAAACCTAAATCCAGAAAGAAAGCAGGCAGGAGATGAAAAAATATCGTACAGAAGTACGCATAGGAACGACAGTGAGTGACGAAGCCCTTGGGCACCCAGACAGAGTCGTTCATAGGGATATTACAGGACAATTCTCTTCCTAAACGGATAACCTCGCCAAGTGTCATCCACTTGTGGTAGCCACTGCTGCAGTGCATCACCTCTATTTTATTTAGTGGTCTATAAAATAAAATACAAATACTTATCATGATGACTGAATAAGAGTTCCTTTAAAATAATGATTAGTTTGTGTACTACCTACATTAATAATCCCAAGAAAAAATATTTTTCTATACCAGGTACCTATTACCTACTATTTCTATGGGAAACATTTTTCCGAATATCCAGTTATTTAGAATATATTTGAAAACATACAAATGGACCATAATCTATTTTTCTTGTCACAAAATCGAAATTCAAACAGGTGTTCTATGAAAACCCGAATATAGCCTTATAACATGTTATATAGATATTTGATCCGCATTACTTCTCGGTATTTACACATAAATTAACCGGAAAACAATGTGGACTAAAAAAAAATCATGTTATAGATGTTTTGATAAACACAATATGTTACTGTATGTACACATGCTTACTCGTATTAAGAAAACTGTGACATATGACTTTAAATTGGAAATTAGTTTTCTTCTGTGATAAAGTATGCGACAACCATTATGATGTGAAATTGTACAATGTCCTGGTATAAGTTATTTTAGAAAATACTTAACAGCCACTAATTTTATTTTAGATATGAGTAAACTTTTAAATTTGACACAGAAATGTACTATACGACGTGTGAAGTCTGATGTTGCACAACAACTAGGTCGCATTTTTCGATTTATACAAGAACATTTGAATATTTTATTTTTATTTTATATTACTATTAAATAACTGGATTATAAACAGTACTACAATAAGTAAAAATATATTTGTAAAGAAAAAGTGTAATTGCTTACTTTCTCAATCCTAGATCCCAGGTTGCTGTAATTATCGCTTTTACTATTATGTCCACCGGTATGAAATCAGAATTGATATCGGCGTCTTGATAACTGCAGCGCAGTAGACCTGAAATGAAATATACTTAGGTTTATTAATGCGATATACAGGATTGAGCCAATATCTTCTATTTAAAAAAAAATAATAACAAATATCATTAATTTACGCAGAACTTATTTGCGTACTATATAGAAAGGCAGGTCACTCTACAAAATATTACTGACAGAGAATATTTTACTATAACTAGTTCTTAAGCAGTTCTTCAATATAAGTGTAATTTTATAATTTAGAGTTTTAACCGACTACAAAAGAGAATCGATTACTATTCCTTAGAAATATTTTATTACAACATAATACATGTGAAAAATCAATCAATCAGTTAGCTGTTTGTAAAGCCACAAATATTTAATATTACCGCACCATGTGGGCTACGTCAAGTTGGCCCTAGAAACACATATTTTTACATTTTTGTATATAGGTATGGTTCGTTTGCACTGTTAATGCCCTATTGTGCTTTATAAAAATAATTGTTTGCGTTAAATGTATTTTTAAGTTATTAAAAATTTAAATTGGCCAAATTGACATGCAAATGACTAACTATCAAATATGTATTTTAGTGGAATATTGTAATGTTACATGTGCTGTTTAAATTAACAATTGCACTTTATAGATATTTAAATTATTAAAAAAAATATATATTTTGTAGGGTTAACTTGATCCTAGTCCTCTGAAGTAAAAAATGTTACACATATAAAATCATCAAACACTTGATGTAGTTTCACTGAATTTATTTAAACAAAATATACAACAAATTTCTTTACCGATTTCAGCTTATAAGGCCATCAAACGTCGACTGAAAAATATACAAAGATGTTTCTGCTTAACCCTGCAGTAGTTGCGTGAATATTTGCGCCGGTCTCATAAATTCTAAAATTACATACATATTATATATATATATATATATATAAATATATATTAGGATGTCCGCAAAAAAGAAAAAAATTATAACCCGCTCAATCGGTTCCTAGTGATGTCAAAGAAACCATATGGATCTTTATTTGACGTTTTATAAGGCGGAACCGGTGCCAGAAATGCGATGAAGTTGGAAAAAATTGCGTTTTTAGGCGTTTTTTCGCATCGCACTACTTAGACTGTAAAATAACAGATTTTTTCCTGCCAAAATAGAGAAATATATTTTTTCTGATTATTTTAACCACCAATTTTGTGGTGGTACAATAATTGTAACCGAAGTTATAGCCATTTTAATAAATAACAATTTTCACAATTTTTTACGTCAATGTTTGATATGATTAAATTCGGGTTCCTGAGGCGTATTTTCATATGAAATCGACCTCCTGAATTCAAATCTGAGCTCAAAATGTACATTTTGAACTATTTTTATGAATAAATATTCATGTAATAATTTACCCCAGCCACGCACCAAATGCCAATCAGCGCGCAACAAGCGTTCCTTCCGTGCCAATCACGGCGTAACGCGATCTTCGGAGCTCGCCTCGGAAAATTCTTGTAAATTATTATATATATATACTTTATTGCACAAGATAAATAAGTTATAAATTAAAGGTAAGTTTAACAACAAAAGAAAAGTAAATGCATTTCAAGAAAATTAACTTAAAAATATATTTTTCGATTAAGGCAGATATGTAAAACATTATAAAAAATTTGATTTTTAATTTTCTAATAAATTTTCTTAACAATTACGATATATGCCCGACATTTACTACAGACACATGAAAGCGTTGTCACGGTAACAAGAAAATATTGTGTTTTTGTTTTCTTTCCAAGTACAATAAACACATCGCTCTTATTTATTATTTTGTAGAGGAACAGGAATTTTATTTTTTTAGGAAGGTGTGCTAATGAAGAGCGTGCAATTTATCACTTTTCGTAAAAAAAATCCAAATAATGTTATAATTACTTTTTTTTTAAAAAAATACTATACCGACACGACAAATGTGGCGCCAATAGTAACCCCGGTCTCTCAGACCGGATAGCATTATAATTATGATATCTCTGCACATAAACACACATCAACTAATACTGAGTCGGCCTGTGGATCTTAAGAACCCTGGTTCGATTCCCACAGCTGATAAACATTTTCACCAATTTAAAAACTTACCCCTGTAGCTCCCCCACCACTAACATCTTTGGGGCTGTGATTTGACGGCTGATAACCGCACTTCACGCGCATAAATATATCATTTACTGAGATTTGCTTCAGCATAGTGCCACATCCAGTAATGGGTAAAAGGTGTGATGATATATTTATTTTATTTTATCTATTTATTTATTTACTCTTTCTCAATTTCTTGTAGACGATTGTAATATAAAATATTTGAAATTTTAACCAATAAGCACGGTTTTATACTGATAAAATGTGTAAGAAAATAAAATAATTGCATAACTGCAACTTGCATAACTATTTATGCTTGGTAATGGCCTAAACAATAAGCTGAAACGTCGTACCTTTTTAATTCAATTCAATAGGGCCAGATATCCTACAATTAAATTGAATATTGCCTCAAGACTTTAAACAACCAATAGTGTTTCATTAAATGACCTCGTTGTTATGGAAATGAGTAAATTAATAAGTGATAATTTGCACTAGAATAATTGTCGCAAAAAATTTTCGACAGTTTTACTGCTTTTTTTAAATTTTGTCATACCGTGAGTCCCACTTAAATGTTGGTTCTACCAGATATCTTGATAAACTGCATCCAGTAAGGTAAATCATCAAAAGAATTAAATAAATCTGAAGAATCCTAATTCATTTTAACGTAAATATAAGCGAACGCGAAGAAATAAAGGTCTCTAGACGTGAAGTTGCCCATGAATAATTTATTTCTAAATTGTTCGTTTCGCGAATTTTTACAAAACATAATTTGCAACCTTATTCTCTCAAATTATTGCACGCTCAGGGACGTAACTAGAACTTTTTCTGGATGGGCCAAGGGTGGTCTTATAGAAAATGTAAGTAGACCATAATTCTTATTATAATTAAAACTAAACAATTATAGGTGCAAATTAAAAAAAATGCAAAATGAGTTGATATTTAATAGCAGTGGCAATGGCAGAACCTAGTTTTACTTGTTTTGGAGCAGTAGCAGAGAAATAAACTTAATATTATTCATTTTCTCGCAAGAAGTGGATCCAAAGTACAAATTTGATAAACAGTGCAAGATTTTTTTCCTGTTGCTCGTTCGCCGTATAAAAGCTGAAGAAATATTATTGCAAATTTATGTATTTAATTTGAGTAAGACAATATGAATCTTATATGTATTTAAATGGTAGTTAACGTCAAATGCGCATTTAAAAGTTTGATAATTCCAGTCAATAGTGTTGAAGATAAAATAAAAGGCGTGAAGTTTAAATTTATGTATTAATATAAATAGGAAATTGAAAAAATATTCACTTATACTCGTAATATACCTAGTGCATTGAATATTAATATTACCGATAATTTTTTTGAGCATACGAGTGCTTTTACTGTTATGGAAAGATTTTATATACAATGCACGTGTTATAATCGGTAAGAATATTGTCTTGCTTTTAATACAGAGTGATCAAAAGGAATTGTTACAGTTGGCAATAAAAAAAAACTACTTGAAATTGGTAAGCCTGATACATAAATTCATTTCCTGTTGTTGACGGTGACATTTAAAATTTAAATTTGAGTACATTTATTATTGCACTTATTTCTAAAGTATTGCTATTACTTAAAAAGTCAAAATTCTATTAGCTGTCAGACTCCTGACATAACCTATTTGTATTTATTAGAAATGTCAAATAGCATTTCCGCCTTTATCTGACGTTGTGCCAACTGTGGAATAAAAAGATTTCTGGAATTGTATTGCCAACTATAACAATTCCTTTTGATCACCCTGTAATATATTCATTGGTTTATTGTATCATGTGTCCCACGTAAATGTTGGCATAGGCAGTTAACTTGTAAATTCAGTGGGACACATGGTATAATAAACCAATGAGTACATTATTAAAATATTTACGTTAAAATGAATTACGATTCTTCAGATTTTATTTAATTCTTTTGATGTCTTACTGGATGCAGTTTATCAAGATATCTGGTAGAAAAAATATTACAGACATATATAGCATTTTTATGACACTCACTATAAATTAATAATAATTCATATAAATTTCTGTCATATATACTCTAACATAAAACACAATACGCAGAAATCTATCTGCAAGCAATGTAATCAACAAAGATAGATAGTGTATTTATATCTTATATAATAAGATTTCAAATAAATTTTATTTAAATTGGGATGATATTTAACTCAAAATTTTTATTATATATACATATGAATCTAATACATGGTTAATTTTAGAAAAAAATACGCTAACGACCAGATATAATCTCATTTGTAAAAATATAAGTGTAACTTGAGAACAACTGGTTTAAAAAAAATGTATACTGATATCCTCTATGGTGTAATACAACTTTAGCTTTATTAGTATTAATATTATTATTATTATTATTATTATTTTGTATCGTTAATATTATAGAAAATAATCGAAGTGTTCTGTTACATATTGTATACTGATTTCGAGTTTCGGGGCATCGCTAGAAATGATTCTTATTTTGAATAGCAAGACAATTATTTATACTTGAACCTTATGCGTATTTTATAATTTATATTTTAATTTTTAATATGGTAGTCTATTGTGGTATATCCGCGATATTCCAAAAAAAGTCGCCCACAATTTATTTTTGTAATTTTGGTATGTTTAAATATACCAAAATTAAACTATATTAAAATAATTTTATGCAATTGGAAGTATTCACAGCTTCACATTGTAAATTAATAAAGTATTAGTTAACATAATATTAAAATATATTCTTATTATATATACAAGAAAGTTGTTCTATACTTAGAATATATTTTATATTCACTACTATTTCTTACATAAAGGTAATCTAGTACTTTTTGCATGAGATTGCTGTTTTTGTCTTTTTTTTCTTATAATTTTTTTAAATGCTGATCTTTTTATATGTTTATTCATATCTTTCATGCAAGCTATTATAAGAACAGGTATATTTAAATATTGGTTAATATTAACTAAATACAAACCTTTTCCACAAGCAACCAATAGACCTACTGGTCCATTAAAATTATCAATCCAGCCTTCAACAGGATCTCTCAGTGTACTAACAACTATACTTGGCCGACAGATAATAGTTGGTATTTTTCCTTCACACAAGTCCTTTATAACATGTTCCCCTAATGCCTTTGTAAAAGTATACGTATTCGGGTATGGTCCTAAGTACTTATCTTGAAGTGCTGCCAACTGTCCTTCATCTAACTCCTCAGCAACCTTAATCGCTTTTCTCCAATCATCGGGCGCTGGATATAGTTGCTCGTCTACTTCCTTACCAATCACACAGTTACAATATGTGGTCGAAACATGAACAAGGACGGACAGGTTAATTGTTTGAAGGGCTAGAAGTGCAAGTTCTCTGGTCCCGCGGGTATTGAGTAAAATGGCTTTTTTTAGAATGTCATCGAAACGAACAGACGCTGCCACATGATAGATGACTGAGACTGAAGAAGTGATTGTTCGGTAGTCGGCTTCACTAAGACCAAGATTTAGTTGGGAGCAGTCGCCATGTAAAGGTATTAGTTTAGATAGCTGGGATGATGCCGTTTGTTTTAATGTGTCAAATAACTAGAAAGGAAAATTAATTAGTTATTTGTTAGAAGATCAAAGAAACTATAGAAACTGCAGTGACTGAATTAAATACAATGGTGGCATATGAAGTAACCCGCCATGTTTTTATTGAATTAAACATAGTCGATAGGTATACGAAGTTTCATTACATTTATTCGTTTTAGGTTGGTAATGTATCATTAGTACTGCGCTCTCTGTAAGTGCTAGCAATACCGAACAAGCACCGACAGATGCAAATTCTAAATGCCAATAGTTATTTCTATTTCTCCTCTCCACGTGATCACACTGAGTACATGCGAACTGTGATAGTAAAACATTATCGATGAACTTGTATCTTGTAACATGAGAGTAAAAGTTGATATTTTACAAAATATTTAAATAACTATTTTAAAGATCCAATACTACGTAGAATTTACAATTATTATGAACAAAAATAATTGTATAACATGTCTTGTTTCGTTATTTCGTTCATTATTTTTTTTTATATATACTTCATAATGTAATAAATATCTATCGCTAATGTACCAAACAATAGTTATTGCCTATTAAAATCACAATAATTCACGTAGATTATATACGAATATAATCTTTATCAAAATTATATTAGAAAACCTACCTTTATTAAACTGTACATGTACTATAAACTATAATATAGTGTTTTATAAAAATATTTTTTAAAGTTTTTTTCAAATACATTTCGTTATGTGGACTTGTTTAATTCCATGTTAAAAAATTTTAATATTTTAATATGCGGATTTTTTTTAATGACCAAAAATAATTATTTTAAGAAAAGGTGAAGAGAATATGCTGATTTCTTTTGTCAGGAGCTCTAAAAGTTTTAAAATGAGCACTGACTTTACTTAACGGTTAGATACAAAGTCGGTTAAATTACCATAGTTATATCGTTGCACAAACAGGAAATAAATGCAAAGTACTAGTCGATGGCGCAGTCAAGCTATTCTAACATTGAAAGAGGTTTAAGGAGACTCGATGTCACCCATGTTGTTTAACGTTGTGTTGCAATGGGTTATGAGAACAGGAAATATACACACGACACGGCTTCTCTATGGAAAAAGGCATCAGATGTTAGCATATGCGGACGACATTTTTATTATGACCAAAAGAAAACAAGAATTAGAAAAGGTTTTTCTAAAAGTGGAGAAAGCAGCTGGGTAAATAGAACTAAAAATTAATAAAGAAAAAATAAAATATATGATGGTAGAAAGAGGGCGACAAAATAAAACTACAAGCTGGAAGGTGAAAAATTAAGATGGAAATGAGTAAAATTTTGAGCGAGTAGAACGCTTTACTTATATGGGAGTGATATTAACGAATAATAATGATGAAGTAACAGAGATTGAAACAAGAAAAAAAAGGCAGTAGAAGTGCAGGCGCTTTAAACAGGTTTATAAAATCTAAAAAGATATCTTGGACGACGAAAACGAGAGATTACAAAACAATAATTAGACCAACAGTTCTCTATAGGTGTGAGCTTTGGACGCTAAAACAAAGTGACTTTAAAAAACTAGAAGTATAGGAGAGGAAAATTTTAAGGAAAAAATATGGTGAAAAAAGTAAGGGGACGGATAACAAATGCAGAAGTGATAGACTTATATACTGATTTTAGTATAACGCGAGTAATTAGGGCACAAAGACTATGGTAAGATGGCGAGGGTCATATAATACACCTACTAGAAGAGGGGAAAGCAGTAAGAAGAGTTCTAAAGGGGAGAGATGATATGAAGAGAAGAGGTCGCCCAAAGGGAAAGTGATGTGATGCTGTTCTGAAGGACATAGAACCGCTAAGTATAACTGACTGGGAAATTAAAGTGGCCAACAGAAATCACTGGAGAGATATATGGAAACAAGCAATGGGTCTTTAGAGCCTGCAGAACTAATTTATTGTTATTACGTTATTATACGTAATAATTAGAATAGTGTATATATTTTTGAAATGTAATACATCGGTAATTAATTAAAAGTAAAATATACTAGCTGGGAAAAGCTGTTGTTTACAAAACGAAATTGTTTGTACTTTATTATTAATTCGTACAATAAATTTAAAAAGAACCAAAAAAAATTATAAAAATATCTCAATCGTACGTTCAATTCAGTTAATTTTAAATTTTAGTTTACTCCTTAATTCTTCTAAGCTTCTGTTTATTGGTATATGTAGAATAATAAATGACTCGTAATCACCATGATCGATTACATATATTTTGTTTATTTTAAGAGTACTCGTAAATTGATAATTAATAAAGTTCCTTGAATTTTTCAGGCTCGTATGAACGCTCCCTAGGAATTCCTTAGCTTAGGGTTTCCTCGGTTACCATTTTTAACCAAATTCGTATTTATGAACCTGCCTTAGTTATTTTTAAGGAATCCTTAAGTAATTCTTTAAATTTGACACGTCTCTCCTTAAGATTTCTTTAGTGATTATTCTTGAACTAAATTGGTATCTATGAAACCCTCTTAGTTGTTGTTTTTTAAAAAAAAAACATTAAAGAATTCCTTAAATTTGTCACTTCTATCCCTTTTTAACGTCAAGGTAGGTTTATCTGCGACCGTGCGATAAATGATACTTATCGCATTCATTTTGGGTGAGATAAGTACTTTATTAACGCACTAGTGTGTTTTTATAAATATTACCGCACTCAAAATTATAGGTACCATAGTTTCAGTTAAATTTTTTAAATGTCAAATAATTATGTGAACTGTCAATTCAAAATTAATTTTGTTTTAATTTTAATTTATTTCGTGCTCGTAGATAAAATATTGTATGATATACGTGTGATAATGCATCATTAAGATACGTGTGTGAAATTTCACATGCGTATATTAATGATGCCTTTATCGCACTTATATCGTAAATAACTATTATGTCAATATATAACTTCGAGGCACTCCATACCTCATAAGTTAAATCATATTGCTCAATATTTTAATAAAATTATTACAACTTACTTGTTACAATTCTTTATAAAATAATTGTTTTGTTAAAATTTACAAGCTACATGTATTAGCTCGTGGACTATAGTTTCGAGATTATTTTTGTGATTTATTTTAAAGTTTCTCTACATCGTTCAGAGATCTATCAATAATATATTACCACACTTTATAAGTGCGCCAAAATACAAATTAAAATTTCTCTCGTGTACCAAAATAATGAAAATGAATACAAATATAAATATAAATATATCATCACACCTCCTACCCATTACTGGTTGGGGCACTCTGCCGAAGCAGATCTCGGTAAGTGATATATTTTGGGCGTGAAGTACGGTTACCAGTCGACAAATGACGGCCCCCAAAGATGTTAGTGGTGGAGGAGCCACAGGGGTAGTTTTTGAAATTATGAAAATTGTTTGTCGCCTGTGAGAATCGAACAAGGGTTCTCAGGATCCACAGGCCGACTTCATACTACTATACAAATATATAAAAAGTAAATTAATTTAAATTATTAAAAAAAAAAAATTCTTATTCTATTTTTAGTTCTTAATGAATCCTTATTAAAGGTATATTAAGTGTAAGTAAAGGAACTCCTAAGGAACGTTAATAAATTTGGGTCTTAGGCCCGTATTTATGATCGTTCCG
This sequence comes from Pterostichus madidus, assembly GCA_911728475.2. Lineage (NCBI taxonomy): Eukaryota > Metazoa > Arthropoda > Insecta > Coleoptera > Carabidae > Pterostichus > Pterostichus madidus. The sequence goes on along the minus strand of OU452308.1, from coordinate 21,077,766 downwards.
TAGGAGTTCTTTTACTTATGCTTAAGTGTACCTTTACTGAGGATTTCTTAAGCATTCATTAAGGCTAAGGTTTCCTTAATTGAAATAGTATTTTATTCTCTTTATTAAAGGAAGCCTTAATAAGATACGATAAAGGTATCCGTAATACATAATGTCATAAATGTATATTATATTACTTAGGAACAACCAATAAGAATGATGAATTACGGTACTATTCAGGAAAAAAATCTGAAGCATAAATAGGCAGAAAATGTACTAGAAATAATTTAAAAAAGAAGAATCAAAATTTTTCTTTTAAAATAAATAATTTAAATTAGTTTGTTTTTGTAACTGTAACTGTAATATCAATTTTCATTATATTTTATTACATTGGTGTACGAGAGATATTTGAATTTGTATTACGGTGCGATTTTATAGTTTTATTTCTCGTGTAGTATGCAAGAAATTGAAATGAAATTTTATTGAGACATATACTAGTATGTTGTTAAGACACAGATAAAATTTTAAGTCAATCGATACATACATCTAGAAATGACAGCCATTGAAAGAGGAAGTAAACATTTCTGTTTTAACTATAAAAAATTGTTTTATTAAAAAACTGTATAATAATAAAATTTGTTTTAAATAATAATTAACTTCAATTTCATCCGCCAAACTGCCCACAAGATAATAATCATGATAGTTCATTTGTGTGTTAATTTAGTTTATATGAAGAAAAAAAAATGAGAGTTATACTGCTACACGTTTTGTGTTTAACGTATATTTAATGTTAAATTTAGTTAAAAATGTTGAAAATTAATTGTAGAATTTAGTAAATATAAGATACCTGGATCTTTAGTATTATTTAAATTTTTAACGATAAAATTACATTCGGGCCAACTGAAGTGGGAACGGGCTCGTATTCTAAAGTAAATAACAAAAATAATCTCTAAATTATAATCCATAAGTTAATAAATGTTGCGTGTAAATTTAAACATAATTATTTCATAAAGGAGTATAAGAAGTAAGCTGTAATAATTTTAATAAAATATTGAGCAACATGTTTTAGCATTTGAGGTATTGGTGGGCCTCGAAGTGTTTGGCTTGCTAAATAGTTTCAAACAAGGCGGAATATTTCCCTTATTACTTCGCCGTTATATAATGACATAAACTAATTAAAAATATGTATAATAACAATTTTATAAATAAAAAGCAAATTTAACCGTAATGAGGTGTTAGTTTAACTAGAAAATTTTTAATTCCTAACCTGAACTAGTAACGTAATAAAAAAGTGTAGAATTATTAACAGCTCTAATATATTTTTTATGTACTCTCCGAGATCATCCTGCCACAAATTGACCAAATTACAAAAAAAATTGTCTGATATTCTCGATGATACTGTAATACAAACTGCTAAGGTTGATAGAAAACCTACCTTGACGTTAAGGTAGGATGGAAAAGTAAAATTTAAGAAATTCCTAAGGAATTTTTTAAAAAAACAAATAAAAGAGGTGCATAAATACGAATTTATTTAAGGAATGATAACTAAGGAGATCTTAAGGATAGAAGTGTCAGATTAAAAGAATTTCTAAGGAATTAATAAATAAAAAAACAACGAAGGGAGGTTCGTAGATATGAATTTGGAAATCTTAAGCTGAGGAACTCCTAAAGAACGTTCATAAATACAGGCCTTAGATTTGAACACAAAATAGTGACTCGGGCACTCCTGTGTCATCTTCTACCGTGTGTATTATTTGACGTGATATATGGAATTTGCTATTTTCATAGTGACTAAATAACAGAAATGTTTAAGAGCCCTCCATTTAAAATAAAACATAAGTTATCATTGTCAAGTAAATTTACGTATCAATTAAGGTTGTATTGTTACTTCTAAGTTGAAAGTAATGTATACAATTGATGAACAACTGCAAATAATACAATTGTATACTGTAGATGTTAGCCTCAGATAGGTATCTAAATATTATTTTGTACATCATTTCCTGCTCACTCAATACCAAGTATTACGAATTGTTAGCAATTTAGCACAAAACATAAACATGAAAATAAAATGAAATAATGTTTTAACGGAGGTGAAAATATATGAAATTATTATGCTGGTTGATAAAAATAAAATAAAAAAAAATCACCTCTTTATTCGACCAAAATATCATTTTAGTCACGATGATTTGAATTTTGTAAACAGGTGCAAGTCTGAGGGAACTAAATCAGGTGATTATGGTGGATGCAAGAGGATTTCAAACTTCAGTTTGGTTAATTTTTGCTGATCGATTGCACTTGAATGAGCGAGTGCAGTATCGTGATAAAACAACTCTCTTTTAATGATTACACAGCCACAAAAAAAAAAAATTCAAAACAGCGAACCAGACCATCATATTTCCATGTATTGTTTAACGCTGAATCCGAATCCGAGATTACAAACATTCGTACACCTCCAAAAAAGTGAGTTAGAGTTAAAAACCACCCCCTGAATGGAGTGAAAATGAAATCAATCTCCGAGAATAGTTGTTTGATAAATTTTCAAGTTTATCACAGTAAATTGAAGGTTCACATCAGCGTTCTTTCAATATTAATTGAAATACACCCCATCAGAGATGGTAAACGACCCCAATATTTTACCAAACTGATAAAAAGCAATAATAACTTTATACATTTTTAAGGATCGAAGAATGTACCTGTTACTGTGCCTTAGAAATCAGCTATTTTATGATGAACAACTTTCAAAATTGTCACTTTTGACATTATTTGATAATTTTTATACAAATACTTTAATTTATTGGAAAACGTGAGGAATTTTTTAAATTGATTTAAGTATTAGGTGGGGCGGAGGAGAATTGAGGATTTATGTTTTAATATATTGTGAGTGTTTTGATATAAAATTAACGATTTTGAAGATAGATTTGAAAAAGAATAATTTAAAATTATGATCATCTTGATTTTAAATTGTTTATCCCAAAATACGTTAGGAACATATTTTGACGCCATGAAAGATTTTATAAAGAGATTTCTAGCAGAAAATGATGACCGTTTAATTGACAATTATTTTTCTCATGTCTTATTAGAAACCTATCTTGGTTAATATAAAATAAAAGATTTTGAAGATAGATTTCGAAGTGAACAATTTAAAGTCGACTGATTATTTGCTTTTCTTTAACGTCATTAGAAATATACTGAGTAATGACCGCGACTCTCGAACACAGGATTTTAACATGTAAAATCATAATTATGTAATTTCCTGCTTCCCTAATTGCTTTAAGCAAAAATATTCAAATAAAAGTTCTAGAGCATAAATTTTGCATCTAAACCAACAAACAAAATTAATTTTATATGCTTTGCAACGGCACAAATTAGATCGGAAAATGACGAAAATTACCTTAAAACTATCGATAGCCATGGAAATGAAACAAAATTAAACAAATGTTTGACGTTTTATTTGTCAAATTAAATGAAATAATGAATAAAAAAATATTTTGACAGTTTTGTCATATGAAACGTTAAACATTTGATTAATTTTGTTTCAATTCCAGGCTAAAGATAATTTTCAGGCAATTTTCGTCATTTCCAAACCTAATTTGTGCCGTTATATATCTGTCTCTTATATGAATCTCAGAAACTATGAGATTTGATAAAAACTAGTATGACAATACAACGATGTGTTTATTAAAAAAAAAATGCATAGGTCACAAGAAATATATAAAAATGCAGAATTACCAAACTTTTTCATTTAATTTTATTACAAAAATAATTAAAATAATATTTGCAGATACTAAGGCCTTCTTTACAATATAGCATTATAATAATTTTTGGAGCAACTCATTTTTGAAATATGATAAATATTCTTTTAAATAGAATAGAATAGTTAAAAATTACATATTAAATACCATTTTCAACAATTCCAACTGATTTATTTTCTTGATTTTTTAAATTCATCTCTGATAGTATAGCAAATTTTGATAAAAATTAGTGTAATAAATTATCCTTATTGTTTCTATGATACATAAATTTACTATACTTTGTTTACTTGAGCATAGAAAAATCAAATTCATAAGTTACTTAATATTCGTTTAATAATTTACAATTTATTGATCATGTTGTTTAATCAAGCAAACTTTGCATCATTAAAAAGAGAAAAAATAGGCTTATTAAAAATGTAATTTTTAACTATTTATTCCATTTTCAAAATGTAACTTTATGTCATATTTAAAAAATGGACGACTGAAAAAAGCTTTAGTATCTACAATTTTTATTTGAAACCTTTCTCACTATCTGTATTAAAATTATTTGAAAAAAATCGTTATGTCCACATTTCCACTCATATCTATTGATTTACGCATTTATTTCTATTGTTAAATTGATCTACTAATTTGACAACATTCGTCTAATTTAATCGAAGTTTTGTATGCAGTTAACTTGATCCTATGACATCCTGTATAGTTACATACTGTAATGAGAAAAATATGTATAATCATCGACGTTGTACTATCTTCCAAGGCCGATATGCAAAACAAAAAACAGTATATATTAATACGAAAAACCAGTATTTCGCGATTTATTTGCAAATTACATATGTTTATTACTACTCGTATAATCTAAAATATAGACTATGAAACTACAAAGTGTTCCATTCGCGATAAAGGACAAATTCTCGTATCCTCCCTGAACGTGCGCCCATTGGCGTAGAATATGGAATTTGTCTGCTTCATGAAATATTATTGGAACGCAAGTATGTGAAACAATATCCAACAAGAAACCGAATAATGTTACTCGTATAGTTATTAAATTTAATTGTACTACTCGTATTAATAACGATAATAATAGCAAATTATTATGATCACACTAATAAACTTTTGTTCATATATCCGCCAATATCTGAAATCATATTATAATTAGACAAAAGTTGCTCCATTTCAGCAATGAACAAAAAATTAGTTTTTTTTTAAATGAAATATTAAATCCGCTTATAAATTAAGTCTTCTTTATAAAAAAGTAAATATTATGCAAAATTAAATAATGAAGTGTTCTTTACCTAATATAATAATATCTGTAATATTTCATGCTAGACGCAATACGCAATTCTAAATATAAAAATATAATGTCTTATTTTATAGGTTGCAATTTCCTTACCAGATCACTCAACATTTGTTCTACTCTTTCTTGTAAATGTTTTCCCTTTTTAGGTCGTACTAATATGTAAATATTTCCAATATCTGGACAACATCGTAACAATTTATCTATTAACACTTTCCCTACAAATCCTGTAGCTCCAGTAAGAAACACATTTTTTCCTTTATAAAACTCTGAAATAGTTATAGTATGTTCTGGATTGACTATTTCCATAGTTATTACTAGGTCGTAAACCTTGCTGTTATAACCATAAATAAATTGCAACTGAACGTTTCTTGTTATTCTAATGATTATAAACGAAGCTATAAGTATATTCTTACTCTCTATTCAAATGCAAATATATGTAATGCATATTCAATTTCAAAAATTTATGCAGTGTGTTGTTTTTTTTTCATTGTCATGATGAAGGTCTCCACAAGACTTTGGACAAAATTAGACAATAGTTTACTGTTATTTATTAGTAAGCTATGTTGATAATATTAATATCAGCATTTTTGATAGTTTAAAGATAAGCAAAAACTTTTATGACGAGTATTTTTTTGTCAGATTAATAATAATAAAAAAAGTGTCCATATGCTTTCCCTAAACTCAAGCACACTGTATATACCAGTGTTTTTTAACTTATATGTTGCGACTCACTGGTGTGTCGCAAACAAGTGCGTCACGGAATTTAATAAAAAAAAAACAATCAATCGAATCCTTATTTAAATTCATTTATTTACGATGTGCCGTTTCTTGCTTCGGTTCAAGCGCCATTTATTGGTTGTGGAAATTACTTTACTATTGCGTCGTTGCGCCGCTGCAAACATGTAACATATTCAGTGGCGACTCACCAGAGTAAGCAAAGTAGGCGACGCTTACCTTGTAATATAATGCTTGAATTTTAATGTTAACAATGTCAAAAACGGCAAGGGAGACGAAAAAAAAACTGATAAGAAATTAATGTTTAACGACATAAAAAAGTTAAACAGACTTATAATAATGTTAGCGAGTGACGATAAAATGAGGATGAGTAATGGGTGACTAACAATTTCATGCGAAATGAATGGTGAGAAAAAGAGTTATACAAAAATATAAATCAATATTGTGTTAACTGGATAAATTACGACGTTTGTTGTTTTAGTAAATATCTAACCTTGTACAAATATTACCCCTCAACACCCAGGAGAAACGGGGGAAAGAAAATTTAAAAACTGCTAACGGAAAAATCGATCATGGGGTATATAAAAGAGATGAACTTCAATTCTGTTGCAGAATTATATTGAATGTACTATCAATTTGGCGATTAAAAATTGTAGTCAGCATACTACCATCAAATTTTATATGGCGCGATCTGGGGGCCGGTATTATTATTGAAGTGTAATTCATATTAGTAAGGTTTGGAAATATGTCTTTCAATTTTAGAAATTAAAGATGGATATCGTTTTAAAAAACAAATAAAAAAATTAACAGTAATGATCATGACTTCGAGGATACTAATATATATATATATATATATATATATATATATATATATATATATATATATATATATATATATATATATATATCGTCATGCCTTTTACCCATTACTGGGTGTGGCGGTGTGTGACTCTGCCAAAGCAGATTTCGGTAAATGATATATTTAAGCGCGGGAAGTGCACATGATTTCACGTGATCTGTCGAATTGTTGAGACCCGTGATTTTCATTTATTTATATTGTTAGGAGACACACTATTGTCATTTGCTGCATGTATTGTTTTGTTAAAACAACTACAAACTTAAATATGAAAATATGCTCTATAATATAATAATAGAAGTCCAATAGCTAAATTGCTTTTGTCACAATGTGTCATTTTAAATTTATTAAACGAAAGTTTTGTGCTGACAAGTCAACGTCATATTTATTGTTCTTTAATGTACGAGTACACACGTATTTAAATGCACATATTTTAATGTGAATAATTTTTACTTCAAACCGTATTTAAATATACAGAACCAGCTGATATTTGCATCTATAATTAAAAATATTTTTACATAAAAATAACCTAAATATAAATACATACGTGTATAACTACCTGTTGACTCTTGTATGTGAAATAACAGATATTCGGCTGTATCATGTAACATGTCTTTAATAATAAGCGATGTCGATAAATTTAACTAGCTTTGGCAACACCGATTTTGTCTTGACGTTTGTCAAATTTGTATTTATATGAATAAAAATTTGACAAACGTCAGAAGAAAACCGATGTTGTCAAAGCTAAAAAAAATTATCGACGTCGCTTATTATTAACGATGTGTTACATGATACAGCCGATTATATTTTTATATGTAACGCGAAAATTTTAATTGATTTACTTTTTCAATTCAATTTTATTATAAATAATACTTTTCCTTAATTTTTCTGTTAATTATGAAAATAAATTGTTACTCCTCTATATCGTTGTAAACGAAAAAATCTCTATTTACAAATACCATGGCCTACTAAGAGCCCCATATAAAAATAAAAGTTGTTAACAGTAACTTGTAAAAGACTAGATAAAAAAATTGAATATTTCTGCAAATTGATCTTGAAAAAGTGCCTTAAGAAAGTGAAAATCGCTGAATATTGCTGAAATTTCATTGTTTTATTACATTCTTAAACATTTACGACATATTTTATAACCAACAAAATGTGTATTTTTTGTATAAATATATAATAAATTTGTAATTTTTAAAAAATTTTCGAGCCTAGTCTATATATACATACGCATAACAGGTGTCCCAAATTGATTATACCACCATTGGGATTGCGGAAACTAGGGGAGCTACGAAGTCGGTTAAATTGACAATGTTGAGCAGGGTTTAGGGCTTATTTAAATTCCGTTGAGAAAAATTTAAAATCTCACAGCTTGAAAGTTATTTATTGAATTTTTACATGGTGGAATATTTTTTTTTTGTCTCTTTTCAACTATGTATTGCAACATATGTTTGAATTAAAAATTATTCAAGAAATTAATTATATTAATTTTAAATCAAATCAATTAAGTTTAAAAACAAATGCAGATGAATAACATGTAACAATAAAATAAAATTTATTATAAGGGTAAACTGTCACAATTAAATTACTACCTATTCCAGGTGTTAAAACATTTAGTTGATATAATTTGTTTGTTGAATTTAAGTGGTGAATTTATTTATTACATACATATTTGAAATTATTTAAAATTAAAAAATGTCGACTTTTCCAATATTAGAACAATATGGTATGTTAAGTACACACATCAAATGTTTCAAAAATTTCTGTCTTGCTGCACAAACTTATTTCAATAATTTTCCGGACAGAAGGCAACACTATTATAAAATATTTAGAAGATTAGATAATAATATGCAACAACATGCAAGTTTAAGAAAACCCAATCGTAACAATATAATAGATGAAGTTGGGACTGAAGAGTTAACTTTGGCATGTGTGGCAGCTAATCCCAAAAGCATCGAAAATTCTAAACATCACAAGTTTCACTTTTATAAATTAAACATTGCTCAGTTTTTACGACCTAATGATCATATGCGGAGATCAATATTTTGTAGATGGAAAAATTAATGAAAAAGCACAAAACGATGATTTTTATTAATTACGTTCTATGGACTGACGAATCTTACTTTTCTAACAGTGGCTTATTCAATCGACATAACGAGCATTATTGAGCACAGGATGATTGTCGAAAAGGCACTTGTTAAGAACAAGAAGGTGTTCTGTGGCGTTCTAGAACTTAAAAAAACATATGATAATGTTCATCGCGAGACATTGTGGAATATACTCGTACAGTACGATATAAATGGTAATTTTCTGATCTTACAACAGCGTAGAGCAACACTCACTTCCTTTCTTATCTTTTAATTCGTTTTCAGTTCTTACGTAGAGTGTTTAACTGCAATTGTGTGGAATTCACTTTCAAAAACAAGCGCAGGATGACACTCCCTTCCTTTCTTATATTTTTGTTTCATTTTCAGTTACTGCATTGTCTGGACTTTTCTTTCATATACAAGTGCAGGATATCGCTTTCATTTTTTCTAATCTTTGTAGATTCGTTGTTAGATTCGTTATCTGATTCATTGTTAGGAGTAAGCGTGAGTAATGTGAGTAAAGTGAGTAATTTGAGATGTTTTAAGCATATGTTATGTACGTTGAAGAAAGAAGATGAATGATAAGTGAATAGGAATTATATGATTTCAAGTTTGTTGTGTGATAAATGATTTCGAGTGTAATAAGTGAATGATTTTTTAAATGTAGTGATCTATGAATGTTGTTAAAGTGAGGGTGGTGTGTCCGGATGATAATGTTTGACGAGGGTTGATTATTTGATGAATGTAATGAGTGAATATTTTATGTGTGACCTTAGGGTTTGTGCTACCCCATTTGTTGGGATATAGCGCGAAGATATGTATTGTAAAGTTTTTCGTCTTTTTAGAAGTGTGTACAATTTTTAAGGCACAAGATTAACTCACAACTATTTATGTTAAACGAAAATAAAAATATTTATTTAATGAATTAAAAACTAATTAACACTAGTACTAAACTTAAACACTACTTATAAACAAACAGAGACTAATTTTATTTATATCACGTACACCAGAGCTATTTATTTCACGATATTTATGTAACGCGTTCGAAGTCAATTGTCAACAACCTAAATCGAGCCGTCCGCTACGCTTTTATACTCCCATCCGACTTCTAGAAGATTTCCAGAATATCCCCCTCTCGCTCTCCAACTGCACGCTCAAATATGCAAGCTCGCTCCATGCATCTGGGTGCCAACTTCGTTCACTTTATATGCCGCGAACGACACGAAGATCCCAACGTACGGCACCATACCGCTGACCGTCGATCTTGGGCTTCCACGAGATTTTCCTTGGCGTTTCATCATCGCCGACATCGCCAAACCAATTATTGGGGCAGACTTCTTGGACTACTACAACCTCTTGGTATATCCGAAAGCAACGGCTAGTGGACGGTTCCACAGCCATACGGGGAACCTAAAGCGCGCCCAGGAGCCACCATACAGTTATTCTTGTTGCGCACAGACTGCAAGTATCAACAACTCCTGCAGCGCTACAAGGGAGTGGTCAATCCTATCGGTTTGCCGCGTGAAGCTAAATACACTACGAAGCATCACATTCATACCATACCAGGACCACCGGTCGCACATCGACCACGAGGACTCGCTCCGCACAAATTCCTCGTGGCACGTAACGAGGTCAACACGATGCTCCGACTCGGGATCATTCGACCATCTGACAGCGCATGGGCTTCACCGCTCCAGTCGAGAAGAAGAACAAAGAATGGCGACCATGTGGCGACTATCGGGGGTTAAACAGCCGTACCATCCTCGACCAGTACCCGGTACCACATATCGAAGATTTTTCTCACCAACTGCACGGAAAAAACATCTTCTCGACTATTGACTTAGTCCGAGCCTATCACCAGATACCCGTCGCCCCGGAAGACATTCATAAAACTGCTATCACGACCCCGTTTGGCTTGTACGAGTTTTTTTCATGACGTTCGGGTTACGCAACGCAGCGCAGACCTTCCAGAGGTTCATGGACAACATCCTCAGAGACGACATCCTGGTAGCCTCAACTGACGAAGAAGAACATGTCCAACATCTGCAGATCCTGTTCGAGCGATTACAAGAGCACGGGGTCGTCCTCAACCCATCCAAATGTACCTTTGGAGTAGACCAGGTGGAGTTCTTGGGTTATCAAGTCAGCAACAGAGGTCTCAGTCCATTATCTCAAAAGGTGGAGGCAATGCACACGTATCCAAAGCCGCTCACCACCAAATAACTGCGTTGATTCCTGGGGATGGTGAACTATCACCGACGCTGTTTACCCGGACTCGCGAACACCTTGACACCCTTGAAACCCTTGAACGACATGTTAAAGGGCAAAGGTCGAGGAAATAATCCTGTATCCTGGACGGAGAACGCCGAACACGCTTTCGAACAAACCAAAATTAAATTGACCAACGCCGCCCAGCTAAGTCATCCAGATCCTGCAACCACACTGTCTATCGTAACAGACGCTTCCGATGTGGCTCTCGGCGGAGTTCTACAGCTACGCCAGGACACGCAGGAGTAGTCACCAGTGGCGTTCTTCTCATGTAAGCTAACAGAGACTGAGCAAAGATATTCAGCTTACGACAAAGAGCTGTTAGCCATCTACAAGACGATTCGATATTTTTGACACCACGTGGAGGGGCGGAACTTCATCGTCTTTACGGTTCATAAGCCACTCACATACGTCTTCCGCCAGAAGCCCGATAAAAGTACCCCACGTCAGGTCCGGCACTTCAGTTATATCAGTCAGTTTATCACCAACATACAACATCTGCAGGAACAGGACAACGTGGTAGCCGATGCTTTGTCCCGCAACGAAGAAATCACACAGTCAGAGGGAATCGACTACGAAGGACTGGCACGAGAACAGAAGAATGACGAAGAGTTACGCAAATTTCGAGCGACACGAACCACAGGACCCCGTTTCGAAAAGAAGCTAATCACAGGGTGCACAACAACGTTATTTTGTGATCTGTCCACAGGAAGAGTTCGTCCTTACCTGACGCCGACATATCGAAGGCACGCCTTTCAGAGCGTGCACAATCTTTCACACCCCGGTATCAAGGCCACCGTCAGGATGGTCGTACAGCGGTTCGTCTGGCCCAGCATGAAGAAGGACGTGTGGGAATGGGTTAAGCAATACCTGGCCTGCCAACGCAACAAGGTGACCCGACATGTGGTCTCCTCTCGAGGACATTTTACGCCACCATCTGCCCGATTCGAACAAGTGCACATCGACATCGTTGGCCCGTTGTCAGTATCAAAAGGGAAAAGATACCACCTGACGTGCATCGACCGCTATACGAGATGGTCCGAGGCGTTTACTCTGCCAGACATCGAAGCAGAGACCATTGCACGTGTTCTACAACGGCTGGATTACAAGGTTTGGCGTTCTCCTCCGGGTAACTACTGATCAAGGACGTCAGTTCGAATCACACCTTTTCGAGCGTCTAGAAGAGCTTCTCGGATTCCAACGCATCCGAACAACTGCGTACAACCGCGCGGCTAACGTGATTGTCGAGCGGTTGCATTGCCAGCTAAAGGCAGTCCTGAAGTGTCACAACGCAACACACTGGACCGAGGCCCTACCCACAGTGCTGTTCGGCATCCGCAACGCGTGGAAAGCAGACCTGCATGCTACGTCCACCGAAATAACTTATGGTGAGCCACTTCGGCTACCCGGAGAATTCCTCTCCGAACCCGTCGACCACACATGCAGCCCAGAAGACTTCGTCACGCATCTTCGGGAGCATTTTCGTTGGCTCAAACCAGCTCAACGGATGGACTGACACGAGCAGGGGATTTTCGTTTTCAACGATCCCATCAGTACTCATGTGCTGGTACGTCACGACGGATATCGAGCTCCGCGCAAAGTCCGTACGACGTATATCGAGCTCCGCTGCAAAGTCCGATCGACGGGCTTTTCCAGGTCATCAAGCGGAACGAGAAGCACTACACCATAACACTAGAAGGACGTGAAGAAGTAGTGTCCATCAACCGACTCAAACAGGTTTACCAAAATTCTACCGGTAACGAGGAAACAGCAAGAAGACAGGCGAATGCAGCACAACACTCGATCAACCCGACCGAAGAGGATCCACAATATTAACCCGGAGCGGCCGACAAGTGCGCGCTCCAGCAAGGTTCAGATCCTGATCGTCCCGATCACTAGGAGGGGGATCCTGTAGCGGTTCACTTGTCGGTTAATAAGAACGAAGCATTATCCCTTCCAAACAAAACACGAGCCGACCAATAAAAACGAAGCATTGACCCTAACAAACAAAACACGAGTCGACCAATGAGCGCGAAGCATTTTTCCCACTAGCTCAGCAATCAGTATAAAAGAAGATGCGCGAGCAGCAGAAGTCAGTCAGTCTACGACAGCCGTAGAGGCCTAGTACACTGGTCTCATCCGCACGACAGCCGAAGAGGCCTAGTGTTTTCAACACTCACGCATTCTTACTACAAGCACGCACGACAGCTGAACAAGCCTAGTGTTTTCAACACTCACGCATTCTTACTACAAGCACGCACGACAGCTGAACAAGCCTAGTGTTTCAACACTCACGAATTCTTATTACAAGTACGCGCGACAGCTGAACAAGCCTAGTGTTACGACGCTCTCGAATTCCGACTACGAGCACACACGACAGCCGAACAGGCCTAGCGTTACGAAGCTCTATGTTTCAGAGTTATCAATAGACTTTTGGGAACGTCGACGACGACAACCTGGATTCGGCCTCGAAGACCACCAAGTGACACCAGCAGCCGACATCTCACAACCTTGACCACAACGAGTCCATACGGCGCGCTCCACACGCAGCACGCTCCGTATCTCCACTGCTGATAACGTACAAGAAGAAGTCCCGGAGCACATCGTTCACGTCTGACATTCCGAGCACCAAGTAGTCACAGCAGGCTATCCACCCTGAACTACAAGAAATCTCCAACCTTCGCATCGGCTAGCTATATGCTGTGAACATTGAATCTGTGCTATAAACATTCAACAAACTTTATGTTATTTTTAATTTATCAATAAAAGATCGTTCAAACTGTTTCAGCTATCTTCCTTATTTCCACTGATTCAAAACAGTTGGTAACAGGCACCGTACGATACGCCCGTACCAACAACCGAAAGCACCATTTTTTACTTTGCTTCTTAATTCCTTAAAGAAATCATCAAATATTTCAGTCGCTTTTTATTCTACTTTGTTGAACATGTATCGTTCATAAGTTACGTTTAATTTGGGTATGATATGTTCTTCGAACTTCCTAACTATATCCACTACATTATTCAGTTCTACTTCCGTTTGTTTAAACGTATTGTAAATCCTTATAGCTTCTGATCCTACGATAGTCATAAATGTCGCCACCTGAAGTAATGGGTCTTTACTTTTTAAGTTAGTCACTGTTTCGTATTGCTGATACCACATTTTTTATATGCTAGCCATGTAATTTTCGTTACTAATTTGTAAGGCTTTTGGTGGTTTTAATCTTGTAATATTTTCAGACTGATTGTTTTGCGTTCTTCTGGTACTTTACTTCTTTTATTAATTTTAATCTGGTTTCGGCACCATGTGTTGTTCATATCATAATAACAGTAATATATGTTTTAAATACTTTTATTTAGAACAAACTATATCTTTACACTATATGAAAAACAACGTATATTATTTACTTGCCATAACCTCAATCACCTGGTAACCTTGTCATATTAAAAGTTACTGTGTTGGTAGTGTTGCCAACCTATTAGTAACATATCTGACAGCGTTATTTGTAATCCAAATGGAGAACAGTACAAAGAACTAGAAATATTTGACAGCACTTTTGCTGTGTTTATATCTCAGTCAAATTACTTGCTCTTTACAGGAGATATTCATATTAATTTATGGTCATATGATGTGGACTCACTATACCTAAAAAATATTTTAAGAGTAAGTAACATGTACCAATTAATTCATAGTACAGGTATCACGAGACAAACATCAAATTCATTACTTGATATAATAGTAATTTCGGACAATTCTCTATGCACAGATACCGGTACTCTTGAGTGCAGTGACTTTACTGATCATAGTTGTGTTTACAGTATTTTAAATTTACCTAAAACTATCATTTATGTATTTCTTCAGTTCTTCAATTCCCTGTTTCAGAGATTTAAAAAAATTTGATTCTTAGAAATTTTATGAAGATTGTGAGTTAGTTGACTGGAACCATATACTTAAATTAAACAATGTTAATAACAAAATCAACTACTAAAATACCAATGTACTTAATTAATTTGATGATCATGCACCTATTAAATCGATAAAGTTTAGTAAGCATTGTTGTCCATAGTTCACATCGGTAATTATAATTATTCAAAAAAAACGTGACAAAGCCTTGCGTGATTATAAAAAATACTAAACTCAATCTAAATCTATATACTATAAGCAATTTAGAAATTTAACCACAGCCGCAATTCGCAGAGAGAAGCAAAGTTTTTTTCAGTATGAAATAAATAATAATGCTAATAAATCTGTTAAATTATACTTGAAAAAGTGTAGGTACAGCAAGTGTAAATCAATCCTTACGAAATTATTATCTAAAAAATGATTTTTGGAAGTACCAGGTGACTTATATTTTTAATTGTGTGAAATAGAGTTGTGGGAGAAGACTCGTGGACGAGTGCGCATCCAATTTTCGCGGAACGCTATGGGTGCGGCCTTTTTTAAGGTCGTTGTGTGTGAGGCAAAGAAATATAGTAGTGGGAGAAGACTCTTGGACGAGTGCGCATCCAATTTTCAGAGAACGCTATGGGTGTGGGTGCGGCGATTTTTAAAGTTGTTGTGTGTGAAGTGTACATGTGTGTTTGTTTACATTTAGAAAATTTAGAAAAAAAATAATATAAACTGTACTTGTTGCAAACTGTCTTGTTCAGTGACAGGATTTGTTAATAGTACGAGGTTTAAACCGGAAGGTATTTCTTTTCATACGTAAGAGAATTATTACCATAATAAGTGAAATTAGAAAAATTATTTCCTGTAAAAATTGCCAAATAATGATATTTTTTACAATAATTTTATTAATGCTGTCGCCCAACATTTTTATGGAAACATTTTCAATCTTTTCCCTGGCTTAATTGAGCATTTTAATGAGACCAATAATTGAAGAACATCATGGATTCAGACTAGTGAAAGCAATTATTGGTGCTTATAATAGAAATAGATTCTTAAATTTATCAAAAAGATACACTACAATTTTATAGGGTACCTTAGTACGACGACAGCTTAATAAATTAATCACCAATAATTAAAATAATTATCTTTACGATATATATTTTTTAAATATATTAAAATATACTACTTTTGTGTGTCACATTTATTTCGTAAGAACCTTACTTTTTAAATAATTATATAAAACACACGCTTTATACTTCAAATGATAGATCGTACAAATAAAATAATGTTGATATTTTGTTGCATTTAACGTTGGCATGGTTACATGAAGTAAAATGTGATATTTTTGAAATTTGTTAATAGTACATTACGCAACAGGTTTACATAAATTATTTGTTATTTAGTTAGAATATTTTTCGCGGCTCATGAGGCTTAGCCGTACTTAATTTTTAAATTTCTCGCATCAACCTACCTTAAAAATGGTGGTCTTCAATTTTACAAGGTTCTCGCAGCTTCAAGCGTCTTCTCCCACTACTCTATTTCTCTGGTTCAACCACAGTTCAATGAACAAAATAACATCATGTGTCAATTTGATTAACGTGACAGTTATTATTTTAAAATTATGAATGGAATTAATAGACACATTTCAACTGACGATGAAGATATATATGAATTAATAAATACGGCATAGAACTGCAAAAAAATGTAGAAAAGGAGAAGATAATATTAAAAAATGTAATGATAAAGAATTTAGTGCGAGATTCTGGTTGTAGAAAAGCTATTGTAAAATATATAATACAAAAAATTTAAGATGAAATTTGTTCTTCCACATAGAGATAAGTAAAGTAACAGTTTACTTGAAGATTACCATTTAAATTTTCTGTACATAATAAATAATTTATTTAAGAAAATAAGGTGCTAGTGACTCTGTGCTTTTCTGAAACTGGTTCTTTTTTGCAAGTAGCAGGAGATTTTAGTGGATTTGATAAATCTACTACTAGTACAATCATTCACAAAGTGTCAAGATCAATTGATATAAAGCATAATATTTATATTAAAATTCCTGCAACAGAAGAATGAATCTCATTATTTGTATTAAATTCATTTTTAATTTACATGCAGCATTCTGTTTTCATTTTATTCATGTTTATATGGTATATCTTACATTCGGTTACCGATACATATTTTTTTTATCAACAGTATCATTTTGTCTCTTCTGAATTTGTTAAATTTGCTGATCGTATCATAATAATGAAATAAATAATGTAGCAAAACTGTGAAAAATTAAATCGATAAAATCACTGAAGTATATAATGTATTTGATGCAAAATATTTAACGTTAATTTGACTTACCTTATTATATTCAATTCAAACTGACATAAAATAACTAATTTTAAAATTGAAAATGACAAGAAATATTATGACATTTGACATTACGCATTACCAAATAAAGTAATTTTTATTAGTTATATAGTTCAGCTGAGGTTCAGCTGAAATTGCATTCAATTTATTTTGTACAACGCACAGCCAATTTGAACTCTGGTTCTATAAAACCGTAGTTCAGTAAAGCTCAATATGTACCAATGTTTGTACAACCGGGCCTTAAGATGATTCATATTATTTTACCCTCTATTTCCGGCTACATTGCTCACATTATCAACACTTGTTTAATAGAGAGCGTGGTGTCAGACAATTGGAAAGAGGCGATTGTTAGACCTATTGCTAAAGTATAGGATGCAATTACGTTTGATAACTTGCAACCGATCAGCATATTGCCTACATTGTCGAAAGTACTTGAAAGGACATATTGTGATCAAATCATACTTACATAAATAATCAAAATATTCTGCTCTTTATTACTGATGCCATTATAAATAATTTTGTTAATTCTAAAATCTCAATTTTAATCCAGATTTTATTTTCAAAAGCGTTTGATTTGGTCGATCACAACATGTGACATACATATATTTTATGTTGCTGTTTACTTAAAAATCGATTGATAAATCAAGCATTAGTAAACTACATTATTACAAATTTTCAGAAAACGCAATCCAATACTGTTCCATTTGCTTTTGTAATAGAAATTTTTATATCATATGTCTTCATGTACAAATGCATGTATTTCTTAAGTTCTTCCTATTAACCGTGGTATTCCTCAGGGATCTATTTTGGGACCGTTATTTTTTCTTTTATACGTCGCTTACAAGACTTCAAACCTAAATTTTTGTAAGACACACTCCCATGCAGATGATGCTTAGATCCTAGCTACCATCAGCTCCGAAAAGATTGATGAGTTATGTGAACGTACAAACGATGAACTCAAAAAGCTTATGTTATGGATTAAGAGTAACGGTCTCAAAATTAATGCTTTTAAGTCATTGCTGTTAGTATTTAGCCACACGTGACTCCAAAAATTTAAATGGATGGAATTATACTAAATCGCAGTACAGTAATTATAATTCTAGGACTATAACTTGATGAAAACTTGAAGTTTAGAGAACATTTAAGTAAATTAATTAATTGCAGTTAGATTTAAGTTACGTCACCTTTATCAGGTTCGGTATTATTTGTTGTCTCAAGAAATTAAATGAAAATTGATAAATTCCCTCGTGTTACTTTTGTTTGATTACTGTGCGTGCACCTATGTATCCATTCTTATGCAGACTGATAAACATAGAATTACTCTGTTTCAAAATTCCTGCCTGAGATTTGTCTATGATGTATATAATTTATAGTTACATATCTCATTACCGTGCGCCAGCAAACATACAGTATTGTAACGAATATAAAGCTAGTCAGTCGATAGCGTTCCAGAAAACTTCTCGGGAACAAGAGCGTTGCAGCCAGACCACCCAAGCGGTACATGGAGCGAGCTCGCATATTTGAGCGTGCGGTGGGGAAACGAGAGGGGATTGATTATTCTGGAACTCTTCTACGAACGACAGCATAAAAGCGAAGAGTCGGCTCGAGTCAGAGCAGTTGATAGTTGACTTCGAGCGCGTAATATAAATGTCTTGAAATAAATAACAGCTCTAGTGTACGTAATATAAATAGTAGTTTTAGTGAACGTTATATAAATAATATTAGTGTTTGAATATTTATTAGTAGTGTTTAAGTTTTATTGTAGTGTTAATTAATTTTAAATAAGCTTCTTTCATTTTTATTCTTATTTCATTAAATAAATACTTTTTATTTTCGTTAACATAATTAGTTGTGAGTTATTTTTGTGCCTTAAACATTCTACACACTTTCAGAAAGACGAAAAACGTTACAATTAGTGTCAGGTGTGGGGTTATTAAATAGTGAAGTGTGTAGTAAAATAAATAAAATGGCGTCGTTCGCTTTAAAACTATGTGAGTTAAAAGTTGTGGATCTAAAGAGGGAATTAGAGGACTTGGACTCATCAGGTTTAAAAGTAGCGTTGCAACAGCGTCTTCAAGAGGCTTTAGAGGCGGCTAACCAGGATCCTGACGAATATGTATTTGAAACTAGTTCAAGTGACAATCGTAAAATGTTGGAGAAATTAAAAGAAGAATTAACAGGATCTGTACAACAACAGTTAGAAGAGAATTCCGGAAAATCTGAAGAACGTTCTACAGCTTTTGAACAGAAGTTGGAAGAAAGTTCTAGAACTCTAAAAGAAGAATTAACAGGATCTGTGCAACAACAGTTAGAAGAAAGTTCCAGAATTCTAAAAGAAGATTTGGCAGAAAATTCTAGAACTTTTGAACAGAAGTTAGAAGAAAGTTCCAGAATCCTAAAAGAAGATTTGGCAGAAAATTCTAGAACTTTGGAGCAAAAGTTGGAAGAATGTTCTAGAATTCTAAAAGAAGATTTGGCGGAAAATTCTAGAACTTTCGAACGGAAGTTAGAAGAGTATTCTAGAACATCCGAAGAAAATTCTAGAATTTTAAAAGAAGAATTGGAACAGAAATTAGAAAAAAATTCCAGAAATTCTGAAGAACGTTCTAGAATTTTAAAGGAAGAATTAGCAGTGAATTCTAGAATTTTTGAACAAAAGTTACAAAAAGATTTAAATGAATTAAAAGACGAATATGAAAGGAAAATAGAACAACCACAAGACAAATTCTTCAATGCAACTTCGTCAGCAAATTCATGTTCAGGGGTACTGGACACCGAAACAGCGGGTGAAAGAAAAATAGAAAAGGAGGAGAGTGTATCAAAAATACGCATAAAAACATCGAAATATGATGGAAAAACATTATGGCTGAACTATTTGAAATAATTTGAAGCTGCTGCAAAAGCTAACGGTTGGTCATCCAGGGAGAAGACAATCTCGTTGACAGTAGCGTTGCGTGGAAATGCAGTCGATATTTTGCAAATATTAAAGCAAGAAGAGCAAGAAGACTATGACCAGCTTGTTAAGCATTTAGATATGCGATATGGAAATGCGCACCTAGAACCAGTGTATCAAATGCAATTAAGAAATCGATATCAGAGGTTGAATGAGAATCTTCAAGAATTTGAAGCTGACGTTGCTCGCTTGGTTCGCCTCGCACATCCTACTGCTCCGGACAGCGTATTAGAGTGCATAGCTATCCAGACATTTATTTATGGAATCCGAGATGGCGAAATTCAGCAAGCACTAAGATTGGCTCGACCAAAAACATTAGCCGATGAACTGACTCATGCTTTAGAACAAGAAGCTGCAAAGCTAGCTTCGCGTAGCCAATCCAGGGTACGATCAATTAACAGCGCAATGAAGAACGAAGATAATGAAGATATAGAAGAGAAGCTACGACGAATCGCTATCGAAGTGCTTAGAGGAAAGAAGAAAATGCGTTGTTGGAACTGCGGAGAACTAGGACATCGGCGAAGGTTTAGTGGAAAATTGCTGAAAAAGAAAACAGATGCTGAATCAGAAAAACCAAGTCGGGTTGATAGTAGAGGACAGTCGTAGACCTGTAATCTGGTAACATCATGTTCCATCGGACATGTCGCCTCTCTTCATCATAAAGTCAACAGCATTTTCGTGGATGGTCTTGTTTACGGAAGGCCACTAAAAATGTTGCTGGATATGGGTGCGACAAAAACAATAATTAGATACGACTTAACTAAGAAGTTTGCACCAACACAATTATATCCGACGAAGTGGTGATTATGTACAGCAACTGGAGAACTAGCTACATCATCAGGAGAGTTAGATGTGACCATCAACATCGGGAACACCTCCGCCAAACATCGTGTGTTGGTAGCCGAAATCGAAGATGACTTTATTCTTGGAATGGACGTCATGAAAAAATATGGTTTTAAACTGGACCTCAAGCACGGCGTAATAGTGGTAAATGATGAAGAACTCGTACTACATCCACGAGAGGACGAAGTTGCACGTGCTTTAACAGAAGATGTAGTACTTCCGGAGCGAAGTTAGATAATTGTGGAAGCACAACTTGACGCAAAATTTTGTGCAGGAAATTTTACCATGTTGGAACCCCGAAATAATGATGAAGAAATTCGGTCGTGGAGTGATAGTTGGAAAATCACTGGTAAAGGCCAACAAGATAATACCAGTTCGAATAATGAACATGAATAAGTATCCGGTTACAATTAAGCAAAGAACTATAGTAGGGGAATGTTCATCCGTATCTTCGATTATTAGAACAATGGTGGCTCAGAAAATCCCAACTAGCAAGATACCGGATGCTTTACTCAATCAAATATCAACATATTTTCACGGACTGACATCGGACGAGAAAATCAAAGCGAAGAACTTAATTAGCAAGTATCAAGACATCTTTGAATATGACAAGAAAGCAAAGAGCAGAACAAACGTTGTCCAGCACAAAATCTATACTGGAGATGTAAGATCCACCCATCAAAAAGCAAGACGATTACCACTGGCAAAGCGTGAAGAAGCCGAAAATATAATTGAAGAAATGAAAAAAGAAGGCGTGATTGAACCTTCAAATAGTCCATGGGCTTCACCAGTGGTATGAGTGAAGAAAAAGGATGGATCCACCCGATTCTATGTAGATTACCGTCAACTTAACAACGTGACGAAAAAGGATAGTTATCCACTTTCCCGAATAGATGATACACTGGACACGTTGGCTGGGTCAAAAATATTTTCTACGTTGGTCCTAAAAAGCGGATACTGGCAAGTTGACTTGGAACCGAAAGACCATGAAAAGACAGCTTTTACCATCGTAACAGGACTTTGGCAATTCACAGTTATGCCATTTAGACTCTGCAATGCTCCTGCAACATTTGAACGACTTATGGAAACCGTGTTAGCTGGGCTGTCATGGAAAACCTGTTTGGTGTATCTCGATGATATTATTGTGGTTGGAAAAATGTTAGAGGATCATATGAAGAATTTGGAAGAAGTTTTTCAAAGATTGAAACAGGCGAATTTCAAGCTCATCCCAAAGAAGTGTCATTTGTTCCAGGAGAAAGTGCATTATCTCGGGCATGTGGTTTCTGGTAGGGAAATTGCAGTGGATGATGAGAAGATAAAAGCTGTAAGGAACTGGCCAGTACCAAAGGACAAGCAACGAAACGTACAAGGATTTGCCAATATTGCCAAACCACTGACACGGCTTACTGAAGAAGGTAGAAGATTTGCTTGGGAAAATGACTGTCAATCAGCATTTGAAAAATTGAAGGATTCTCTGACATCTGCGCCAGTCTTAAGTTATCCGCTTCCGGAAGAGAGATTCATTTTGGATACAGATGCCTGCAATGTTGGGATTGGCGGCGTCCTTTCTCAAGTACAAAATGGTCGTGAAAAAATTATTGCCTACTTCAGTACGACACTGTCAAACCGGAAAGAAACTATTGCGTCACCAGAAAAGAGCTATTGGCAGTTGTGAAGTCCTCTGAGCATTTCTACAAATATTTATACGGCAGAAGATTCCTGATAAGAACTGACCATGCTGCCTTGAAATGGCTATTACAATAAATTCAGTTACTACAGTTTTATTATTTCCGTCCCATGTAGTCTAACCCTTGATAATAATATTATTTGTTCGGTTATTTCTGTCTTGTGCTTCCATTCTCTTACGAAAGGACTCTATTGTTGACTTCGTTTTATCTTTCTCTTTCTGCCACAATTTTTCTTTTTTTATATACCTACTTTGTTTATTTGTCTTATGTTTTTATTATTTTTAATTTCCCGTTTCAGATCTATGTGGTTTAGTTCCATTTTTTTATTCATTTCAATCAAGGTTTTAGACATAACTGTTAACATTTGTTTTAATTGCTTCATTTCTTCTGTTGGCTTGTTGTTCATTTGCCCCTGAGTAATTGAGCGGCTACTATAGTCCCACTAGAGTACGAAAGTTGGCGTTTAAATTATTACATGGTTGTGGTTTTTTTTCATACGAACCAAGGTATGTATTGTAATTTATTTTCTATATACATACGATGTAAGTATATAAAATATTGTATCACAAAAATTCCATTAAAATATAAAATACACCCCTGTATTGCTATTGACGCATTGTAATCTATTTTGCAAGTATGAAGAAAATAATGCAAGAGCTATGCCACGAATGCCATGTAAGTTAAGTTTATCAATTAATATAGAGTGAGAGACATAGTCAAACGCTTTGGAAAGGTCATATAAAATCAACGCCGTATGTTGTCCTGTTTCCATATTTTTGATTATATCAACTACCCGCATTACTGCAGCAGAATTGGAGTATGATGATCTAAAACTAAATAGAGATAGGTTTAAAATATTTATGCTATCTAAAAATTCGGTTAATCTATTTTTTATGATTTTCTCAACAATCTTTCCTAGTATCGGTATTATGGAGAATGGTCTGTAGTTATTTGGGGTAGAAACATCTCCTTTCTTATAAATCGGAATAATTTTTGCAATCTTGAATGCGCCGGTAAAGACTCCATCGATAAAGCATCTGTTTATAATACATGTTAGAGGATATGATATATAATCAGCAATATTTTTAATTATTTTACTATTTAACTCATATAAATCAAAACAAGAAGAATTATTTTAATTTAAGATTATGTTGTAAACTTCATTAACAGATGCAGGTTTCATAAAGAGAGAATTATTTGGAGGGTTTATGTTTTAAACAGAGTCGAATTAGTAAATATTGAAATTGGGAGTGACTGCATACTGCTTTCAGGTACTGCCTAAAATAATTTACTAAAGTCATTTGGAGATATATCTGTTACAACAGGGGCTTTATGTTTATTTATTTCTATATTAATGAGTTTCCAACAGTCCTTTGGTTTAAAAAATGAATTTAGAATAAAATTTTGACATGCTGTTTTTTTGCAAACAAAACTTAATTGTAATAATATTTACGTAGTTTCTTGTAGGTTATATAATATTGTGTATTCTTGGTAACATCATATAGATGCATCACCAGATGGAGCTGATCCCTGACGCATCTCAACGATGTACTATATCAATATATAAGAAGTTTATTTGAATTTTTGTCATCAATATGTTTCAATGAAAAATTCTTAATAACAAATTGGTTCAATAATGAGGTCAATGTGTCTGCTAGAACATATACATCATTATTAAGATTATCGATCTCAGACCAATCAACTTTTTCTAAATCAAGTCGCATTTTATTTAAACCTCTTCGGTTAATAATAGACTATTTTAAAAATTCATTGCGCATGTGCAAACGTTAGACGGAGATAAAAAAAGTTAGTCCGTATACTCATCTTTGTCTATGATTTGACAAGTGACAGTTCGATTATTTTTGTTGTTTAGTATTTCTTTCTTCATTAAAAAGTAATTAATAATAGTAATTATGACGGATACTATATTGTGTACAGGGTTGTAATAATAATTAAAAAAAAAACAAGAGAGATTTCATTTCACTCTTTTCCTCAAAACGTGAACAGAAGAAAAGAATGGATATGTTATTATACGAAATCTATCATATTAACATAATTTATAAATAACTGATGAATATACTTCATTTATTTTGATACTACAATAAGTTTTCATTTTCAGTATAAACATTTTACTTATTTTGTACTTAAATTCATTTTGAAATGTCTCGTTCGCCGCCATTTGGCGGCACTAAGTTGTTAGTTAAAAAAATAAACACCTAGGGGTCGCGGATATTTTTAAAATGGTCTATTCTTTTATGTGTCTTTTTCCTGGTATGAACATATAACCCAGGATTAATATACTGCCCAAAATGATCAGATATACCAGGATCAGTAACATCTACCGTGCAAGAAGCATCATCAATGTTTGTTAGTATATTGTTGATACAGGTGGAAGAATGTGCAGTTGTTCTGGTAAATTCATTAATTTTAATTTTAACATCAAATGAATCTAACAGAACATTAAGTTCTCTCAAGTTATTTGAACTCTTTTTAAAGTCTATGTTAAAATCACCAAGTATCACTATTCTACCATATTTATTAAACAAAAACTGCAAAAGAGACTCTAGTTGTAACAAAAAGAGACAAAATTCACCTGAACATGCTCTATATTCAGCCATAACAACAGTATAATTATTACCAATTGATATTCCGTAGAATTCTGCATGGAATTAAAGGCAAAATTTGTTCAGATCTAAAGGTTTAAATTTAACACATCTATATGAATCATATTTAATATATATATATATATATATATATATATATATATATATATATATATATATATATATACATATACGAAGTAGTTCGTCACAATAGTAAAATGGCGAAATAGTTTTTTCGCGATCGCAAATAATCCGAAGCCGGACCTGGCGACCCATTTACGTGCGGCAAATCACCGATCGCGCTCAAATTTTAATACCGTGTACGTCTTCGCGTTCTGCAGCCGGCAAGCCTATGTTAAACCAAATCGGGTGGTTTTTAACCTAGTTTCCTTCTGAAACCAAATTACCCATTTGGTTAACATAGGACGAGCCGCCGACAACCTAATCCAACGCGATTCATTAGTATTGTTGAGTATAAATACGCGAGAGGAGCGTACATCGTCAGTCAAACTAGCAGCTCGTGTTTACGACTAGAGTTCCGACTAAACCAAAACGTGATTTACGTCTCACCGGGAGTTCTCCGCCTTCCCTCGTGGAAGTACCGTCCGTACCGTCATTGTCAGCATCACCGTCACCGTCGCCATCATCATCTCCGCCAGGTCCCCGATCAGTGGTAAGTCCCAACCTTTATTTTACCTGTCAAATTCCGGTTTGACTGTTCAGCGCCACGTACAGTGCTTCCGAGGTCTCGCGGTCCGTGAAGTGTGAGTCTCGCACATTTGTCCATCAAACCGGCCTTTGTAGTTCCTATTGTTGTGTGTTGCTCTAAGTGTTTACGTGCAAGTGTCAAATACCTACCCCGCACTCTCCTACCGTCTTGTCACCTGTGTGTTGCCCCAGCCCCTCTCTCCGCTACCGACTCGAGCTCGGAGTAGCACTAGTCGCTCGACCCCCCGCTTCGTCACCGTGCTGAGAGTCTCACGCGTTGGCGCTGCGGTGTGGCCGACACCGTTGTTGCGAGTCGCGGCTCCGGCCTTGCGCCGCTTCCCCACTCCTCCCCGCTCTTACCAGGCGAATCGTCATTTTAATCATTTCGCATCATCGCCACGACGCCTCCAGCGTATTCACTGAGCTCCGTACCGCCGTGTCACCATCACAACCGTCACCGCCGCGACGCTCACCGCACCGCCGACCGCCGTGGTCGCCCCAGTGACCGTCTCCAAAAAATTCACCAACCCCGACATCACCCTACTGCCTCCCTGGCACATACTCACCTGCAAGGAAATAAAATACATTATTTTATTGTTTATACTAAATTTGCTGTGTTTATTTTCGCATCAACCACACCCTACTTCTCCGACCGGATTGCTTTCCGAGCAATTGGCGCCCGAGCATACCGTCGCCAATTTGTTTTGCCGTATCGCTGCCAGATACGTCGCAATATCTCATCACACCTTTTAGCCATTACTGGGTGTGGCACTCTGCCGAAGTAGATCACGGTAAGTGATACATTTATGCGCATGAAGTGCGGTTACCAGCCGTCAAAACATGGCCTCTAAAGATATTAGTGATGGGGGAGCCACAGGGGTAATTTTAAATTGGTGAAAATGTTTTGTCGGCTGTGAGGATCGAACCAGGATTCTTTGGATCCACAAGCCGACTTGATATCACTAAGCCATTACCACATATTTGTTTTGCAATAATATTTATTACATTCTTTCATCCAATGCTCTAAAAACAGAATACATCGTAATTATATTTGTGGTGGCTAGCTCAATGGTATGAGATCTGCTTCAGCAAAGTGCCACACCCAGTAATGGGTAGAAGGCGTGATGATATATGTATTTATTTATTTTATATTAAAATATGTAGAGATATTAGAGTTTCTTTGTTTTGAAGATAGATAAAGTGCTTGTTTGCGATGGTCGTCGCATTAACGGTCACTTTGAAGGATGAGTAATGTGAGAATTTGGAGTTGAGTTTTTCAGTTATAATTTCGGGAAACTTGTCTTCAAGATACTGTAACGAATATGAATCTAATCAGTCGAGAACGTTCTAGCACCTATCCGGGGATCAGAGCAGTACGTTGCAGCCAGACCACCCAGGCGGTATAGCGTGAGAGCGCTTCTCTGGAAGTGCGGTTGGGAGGGGGAATTCTGGAATATACTAGAAAAGGTCGAGATATCGGACGGGAATATATAAGCAGTGGCAGGTCTGCTGGAGGAGTTAGTTGACAGTTGACTTCGAACGCGTTACATAAATTTCGTGAAATAAATAATAGCTCCGATGTACGTGTTATAAATAATATTAGTCTCAGTATATTTATATGTAGTGTTTAGTACTAGTGTCAATTAGTTTATAATAGTTTTATTTATTATTAGTTTTTAATTCATTAAATAAATACTTTTTCCTACAACTGTGCGATTTCTTTGTTTTTACGTAACTATTATTGCCTTTGTTACGTATGGAAAGTAGATGAATGCAGACCAAGTGCGTTTCTGTAAACAATGAAACACTAGTTTGGAAAATGCTTCATTACGTAACTGTCAAAAGAAAGTTGTTTTGAGAGCGATTTCAATTTCGCGCCTAGCGCGGAATTCATATTTTGGCTACAGACGCTAATGGAAGAAGAAGATGCGGTGAACCAGCGCTAATAAATATGCAGTAGCATATTTTGACGTTTATAAACATAACCTTAAACTGCAGTATATCTAATCTGTACACAATTAATAAAAAAAACCGTACAAAGTAAAATATATCGATAAATGGTTTTATTTTAAGAGTAAGTGAAATACATAATATTTATTGTTTGTGTATATTAATAACACAGTTGTTCAGTTGCTTATATTGACATAATGTGAAGTGGAAACTTTTGTACTGTCTAAAGAAATATGGATTTTGTTCATATTATTAACAGTAATATTATTGATAACAATTTCGAAGGCTTTAGAAGTACCAGCAGCAGGTTGATTGTCATTATCGAGATCCAACATAGCATGATCTGGGGCTTCAATTATCTTTGGAATTGTTTATGATAAATAAGAATCTCTCACTGTAGTATTCCAAACTAGACGATTTTGAAGAAATTGTCTTAAAATTAGTTAAATATTTTTAAATAACGTAGAACAATGTGCAAGCAATCAACAAGCAAACCATAGCAATGCCGTAAAACATCGTTCTCGTGAATATCATTAAGATTTTCTAAATTTTGACAATATTTTAGTGATTCTCTAAATCGCACAGTTATAGGAAAAATGTTGTTTATAACACGTGCCGAAAAATAAATATAATTTTCGTTTAACATAAATAGTTGCGAGTTATTTTTGTGCCTTTAATTCTACACACTTCTAGAAAGACGAAAAACGTTACAATACACTTGTAGATCATCAATATCTGTATCTGGATGTAGGTTGTACACGTGGCTTAAGAAGCATTTTACCAACTATAGGAATACTTGATGATCTATTTCTGTTACTATAAACTATTTGGAGTTTTTCACTCTGTGTAGTATTATCCAAGATATTAATATTAGTTTCAGTTTCATTAGTTTTTTGACAAGTGTCAAAATTATTTACCTGTGACGACCTTGTGGTAGAGTTTGTTTGTAAATTGTTGTCGTTAGAGTTGTGACTGATATATGGCAATGGTTTCGCCTTTGACGACTGGTAACCGCACAAAAATATATCACTTACCGAGATCTGCTTTAGCAGAGTGCCACACCCAGTAATGGGTAGAAGACGTGATGATATATTTATTTATTTATATATGTTTCGCCTTTTTAGAGTAGGTTTTAGTATTTTAATTTTGTTCACTGAATTTTTAATTATTTTATTTAGAAGTTGAATTATTAGTTCTTGGTCATTTGTTATTTTTTCAAGCTGTGTGTTTAACTTAGTAATTAAATTTATTTTTTCTAAAAGGTGAGCTAGTTATACACTATGATGTGAATACTTTGCCATTATCACTGTCAAAAAATGTTTCTTCCACTATTTTGGTTTTTTTAAGTATAATTTAAACACGTCATTATTTAAAAATATATCTGGTACATTATCATCAACTATCATGTCGGTAAATTCACTTTTCTGGAGTTTATTAAAAACATTAGCATGAACACCTTTGTCAGTACTGTTTTCTTCAATTATTTCAATTGGATTTCTAATAAAATAGTCTTTTATATGGAAGATATAGACAAATACATGGTAATAATTTTTATTATTTTGTTGAAACTCTAATAAAACTATGTTAATATTGTAACAGTACCGTAACCTACTAGGATAAAATAATCCTAAAATTATGGCACGTAATTCTGTAAATTTGTGATCGTCTAGTATAATCAATTATTATTTATGGATCTACGTTGTGTTTAAATATCGAAGAATGTAACTCTCAAAATGTTCGTAATACGAAGTAGCTGTCAATGGTGGGGGAACAGGGCCGGTTTTGCCATAAGGCGGATGAGGCGACCGCCTCAGGCCTCCAATTTTTTCCGGGCTCATAAAAATTCAACCTCATAAAAATTCAACCTCATACAAATTAGAATTTTTATATATAAAAAATTAATATACAATTACTATGCAAAATAATAATTTAATTTAAAAAATACTATTTTCCGCAACAAATTGTTTTGTATTTCAGGTATATATTATACCTAAGTACATATGGCAGCACTATGTAGTCGCGTTGTGGCGGTAGCAATAGTACGTAGCGTCGTCGCATAGCGCAAAGTGCACAGGTTACTCCACACAATCCCTCAGTACCTGCGACGTTCAACAAAAATATGTATTGATTATTAAAAATAGATTACAAGCAACATTTCCAGATATAATGACTCTTCTACAAATATATTTAACGCATCCTTTATCAAATGCGTCCGCTTAACGATCTTTTTCATGCTTAAAAAGAGTCAAAAAATATCTACGCTCGACCATGTCCCAAGAGCAATTGCAATCATTAGCCATATTAAATATAGACGCAGAGATTTTGAAATCCATTGGTGTAATGATGTAATTTAAAAATTCACTGAAGAAAAATCAAGAAAAAAGAAATTGCATTAATGTAAATTTCGCGTTAATTTTTAATTTTATATTATTGTAGTATGAGACTGTGATTTTAGCTTTATGTAGGTACTGACTCAATAATAATAATTTTTTTAATCCTATGTAGGAGCAATTTTTTTTTAATTTTTCGTTAAGTGACTATTTGTGTTTTATGATTTTTAAAATATAAGTGTACATTATATTTACATTTATGTACTAATTTTTTTCCTTCTGGATACCTTTATATAGTATATAATCGTCCCTGCCACTGGCCTCTAATTTCCTTCCGCCTTAGGCCTCCAAATTTGTAAATCGGCATTGTGGGGGAATTCGGGAAAGGTTGATTTGCGTGAAAGATTTAGATTCCTTCCAAAAGACATAACTGTGACGTCATATCTTGTGCATTTAATTCAAACAGTTAAAGAAATATCATTTATTATGTTAATTTAGAACGAACAGAGTGATTTTAACACAAAGTTCTGTCGTAAAATAAATAGTAAATTACCTCTCTGGTATTACCTTACGCAAGAGGGAAAAACGGTACAAAAAAACCCAAGCAGAGAGACCAAACCAATAATCAAATATTATCAAAATCAATTAGAATATTTCTAGTACAATTATATTACACATTTTTATATATCATTTAAAACAGACAGAATCTATATTGCAGACTCGTCACAATAATTTGTTAATACATTAATATTTTTGAATGGTTGCCAAATCGGTACATCAGCGTTTGCTACTAATATTGTTAGTTTTGAATTTGATTAAATATGAATAATGTATTAAGATCAATATGGAGGGTTTCCTTATTACGTAACCAATATCCATTAGGAGAGTTTCCTTAATGACAGGAAACCAATGCCCATTGGGGAGTTTCTTTTGTAGGTAACCAATGCCCAATTATAATTTATTGTTATGTTAGTTTTACTTTAAGAATTATGAACAAATACTTGATCAGTGTATATTTGTGATAATCCGGATTTATATCATTGTGACTGTCTTTCAGTATTCCAATTTATATTTAACATTTACATTGAATAATTTTATAATCAGAGAATGATAATTTATTGAATTTAATATCGTAATTTCAATTTGGTTGCTGCTCTTGTGAGAAAGTAGCAATCCCTTAAAACTGACGTATGACATTAAACCAGAGATTCAATTAAAGATATTTGGTGACAGAAGGTAAAATCAGCAGTCATAGCCGAGCCAGAAGCGCTTAATTATGAAGAAGTTGACCAGCAGCCATGACCGAGTTAGAGCGCTTGGTTATGAGGAAGGTATCCAGCAGTCATGGCCGAGCCAGAGCGCTTGGTGGTGAAGAAGGTGGAGGATACGGATAACTTAACCTCTTGTTCAATAGGCATAGAGCCAGAGTAGAGTCTCGTTAGAGTCTCCTGGAGTTTCGTGAGAGCCTCCTCGATTACGACCAATCATGCAGTTTATATACAATGGTTGTCCTCTCGTTCCCCCACCCCGAGGACCTACAATGAGTGCGTCCTCTTCATCTCTTCTCCGAAGATGGAGTGGGTTATCTTGTAGCGTCATGTACTGTTTAATATCTTTCACACCTTTCTCAAACAAAGAAGGAGCACATATATCCATATCGCACAGATTTCTAAATACCATAACCCTAGATTCCAATGACTGTGATTTCGTACCAGTAGCGTATCTAATATTCTTACTCGAACCTTTGTTAGAACCAAAATATAATTTGATTGTGAATATTCTCATTGGCGCATTTTAAATAACCTCCATGGTTAGATCACTTAAGTTTATAATAGTCCTACTTAATTACCAACGCAAGAATACGCTAATTTCTTCATTGTAACTTTGGATACGCCACTGCAACTGCCGCCTTGAGATTTGTGAACATCCCTTCAAAAACAATAAACAGAGCACGCATCCCGAACTCTCGGCTGGTCGGCCCGCCAGATGTTGTAAACTCAAGTACCTAGGAAAATAAAGAGATAATATTTATCCATTCATACATATTATGTCATAACGATATCAAATCAACAATATAGTTCCGACCAGAACGTTGTATAACAATGAGTAAATAAAATAAATTTGATATAGATGCGTGCCGTTACATATGCATATTGTCACGTAAATATGATGGAAAGTAATGATTATTTTCATTAAAATTGTACTGGAACTTTAAAAAAATTACATTTTTCTATTTATAAGAATATATGAAATCAGGACAATTTCCGTCATGACAGGGCTGAATAACATTTTATAGAGGGCATCATGGCAACCGAATAGATAAAATTTAGTAAAATAGTACTTTATATTTACTTCTGTACAACTTTCTTTATATGAATAACGTTGTTGAACTGAATACAATATAATATTTTTATATATTATTTAAAAAAAAAACTGTCAAATTATAATTACAACAGTTTATTCACATTTAAATAATCTTAAACAACAATAAGGAAAAAAGTAACCGTATATAGATAATTACAAATGTCCTGTACAAACGTTACGTTACGGGTCAGGGCCGAGCCGGAGAACATACAACACAAATGTTATTATCCTCCAAGCTACATGCAGGATAATTAGATCTGCGGGCACTTGGCCAGCGTGACATCCCAATTATTCGTTTAACGTTTTGGGCTACTCGGGATTGTTCCGGAGAGTGAGAAGTTTGAGAATGATTTAGTTTTAAAGCATGCGGGATCCAGGATACAACCACTTGGGATAACTTGTTTCCTGAACTGATGTTTCAAAGTTAAAAAGCAGAGAAATTTCTGTAATAAAATTATCGTCAGCTCTTTTTAAAATATGTACCTATTAAAATCAGAAAATCTAAAACATTCTTTTCGAAAGTGTTGGTCTAGTATAATATTAAAATTTTTGTAATTATTAAAAAAAAACACTTGGAGGGGGGCAACTTTGAAATCATAAATAGGAACCCCCAATTTCTATTGTAGATTCGGATTTTACGGTTAAAATTAAGTAGGGTTTCTCTGATTTGCGACAGATGGTACTGTAATCGGAAAAATAAGTTTTAACCTGATTCCGGAAGAAAAATATGGAAACGATCTAATATGCCCAGAAATACACATCGAAATGAAAAAAAAAACACGTGATTAATACTTTTTAAAAGTCTATCAAATGAAATCAAACGGAGCTCCCCACTTCCGTCACCTGAAGGAGGGCGGGGCCAAGTTTGAAATCTTAAATGGGAATCCTAAATTTTTATTGTAGATTCAGATTGTACGAATAAAATTAGGCAGGATTTGTCTGATTTTTTTTTCGATTTGCGACAGATGGCGCTGTTATCGGAAAAATAATTTTTATCCTGATTTCGGAAGAAATTATTTTTTCGATTACAGCGCTATTTGTCGCAAGTCGAAAAAAAGTTTTAAACAAATTCTACTTAATTTCGAGATCACTTACGCTCATACAAATCAAATAAAACAGATTAAAATTTCGAAAAATACCTAATTGAAACAAATCACACTTGCAGTATAAATAAATTTGAAATTTTACACATTTTAGATAAAGAACAATAAACGAGTATCTTAGAAGCATATGAAATTCAGAAAGCAATCAAAACCAAATTACCCATTTAAAAAAAAAACAAGTGGATTAGTTTCAGTCCGAGTATTTTGAATACATATGGAAAATCCGCTAATTACACCCACTAGTGAAACCTTATCAGTAACTAGTATATAAGCTCAACTTGTAAGATTATTTGTTATTACTTCTGAAGATGGTCTCGTAGACCGAAACCGAACAAGTTATTATTGAAAAAAATTGTGAAACTTATACGAAGTGTTTTACTTTAATAATTATTCGAAATATGTTTCATCAAGTACCTACCACCGAATCTCTTAACATTATTAAAATTTATGCCTACGAGTTAGGAAATTAATATTAAATAATATTTGAACCAATAATATATATATATATATATATATATATATATATATATATATATATATATATATATATATATATAAATTTCGCCACATTAAAATTAGCCACCACTAATATATTTGAGACGGTGATTTTACGGCAGGTAACCGCATTTCACGCGCATAAATATATCACTTACAGAGATCTGCTTCAGCAGAGTGCCACACCCAGTAATGGGTAAAAGGCGTGATGATATCGAATAAAATATACACATTCAATACACGGAAATGGTGAGCCTTGTATAGCAAAAAACAAGTTTTTTGGCGTAGTACTCTTCGCGGCCCGAAAAAAAGGTGTTTTTTGCGATTTTTTTTCGAGGACAAATAAC
Organism: Pterostichus madidus; assembly: GCA_911728475.2. Taxonomy (NCBI): domain Eukaryota; kingdom Metazoa; phylum Arthropoda; class Insecta; order Coleoptera; family Carabidae; genus Pterostichus; species Pterostichus madidus. The sequence goes on along the minus strand of OU452308.1, from coordinate 21,043,158 downwards.
AACCCAAGTAAAAATAGATAACGTAGTCTTATTTATTGTCATTTTTACTTTAAAAACGACTTTTTAAATCTTAATCACGTCATTCTCGTGGCCGCTGCACAAGGTGCAACACGACGCTGCAGTCCGAACATTGACAATCGGTGGGAGTTGCCCAGGTCGTCCTGGTCGAGCTGCAACAAAAATCGTTATTAGTCGTTATTGTCAGATAGATTATCTAAAAAACACTTTTTTTCGGGCCGCGAAAGAGTACTACGCCAAAAAACTTGTTTTTTGCGATCACAGCGCCATTTGTAGAAAATAAAAAAAAAGTAGAATAAAACTGATATATTTTTTTACGCGGACTCCGAATCTGCAATAAGAATTGGGGGTTTCCATTTAAGATTTTGAAGTAACCCTCTCTCCTCTCTTCCAGTGGGGGAGGGATGGTTTCAAATTTGGTCTCATTTGATAGAGCACATCGAAGTTAGTATTATCGTAGATCTTAGTAGTAATAGAAACACTCATTTTTATTGCAGATTTGGAATCTCCAGAAAATTTTACATTAATTTGATCTACAATTCAAGTTATTTTTGTTCACAGATGGCGCTGTGATCGCTACAAATGGGAATGGATTTGGTGTACAACTTATACAATTTTAATTGGAAATTGTGTTTTTTTTTAAATTTATTTATTCTACTTACACAAGTTACAGGTATTGTTCTCAGGACAGACTGATTGCTTGTTGTAACAAGATTCGCTCTTTTATGAACTTACAATTACTAGTCAGTACATTCCTTGGAGTGCGCTGTAACATGAAGTTTCTTAGAGTGCGTTCCATGTGGCGCCCACAACGCCCGCAACGCTCCCAGATGCTTTCCACTTAAAGCCGCGGTCGCCACCGTTGCTTCTGAAAACGTCACGGATGACGTCACTAACAACGACCGCGCTTCGACCACAACACTTAAAATAATTTGGTAAGGGTGGGTCGGCGCGGTCGTGTGGCATTTACGCGCGCAATTATTTAAATGTCGCTTTAGACATTCTACAAAAAGAGATAAAGATAAAGAGATAATTGTTTAATAAACAGTTTGCAATGTCAAGTTGGTTCTCAATTACCTAAAATGACTTTTAAATTCATTATCCACGTAACTATTAATAACATCACCGTAATTTATAACTCGCGACCGAAGTTTTCGCTTTCCCCTTTCCTTCAAAGCTTCATCCCACTCTTCATCGGAGCTTGATGAGCTATCAGATTCATATCTATTTCTTCTCAACATCAATATGTCAATTGCAGCAGCAGCCATCTTCTATTCACAAGCCCGTTCTACGTTCCACTTGAGTTCTCGCCCGCGGCGTTTGCATGCTAATGGAACGGCAAAATTCGCGGTCATGGTCGTGAGCGTTGTGGTGATATAGATATCTATAACTCCTCCGCCCTAAAGGGAGATTTTCCTTTTTTAACTGTTTTCTAAAACATTGTAATTTATTTTTACATAAGATTAAATAAATTATGGTTATTAACATCATCTTGAACCTTTATATCATTTAACATAGGCGTTTCTTTAATTAAAATATCTTGTTTATTAATTTGTTTCAACTCAATTGTTTTGTTACTTAGTTGTCTGTCCTTAATTTTAAATTTAATATTTTCAAAAATTATTTCCTTATCATTAGTTATATAATTTTCCAATTTATAATTATCAATTATACAATTTTTATTTGTTTTAAATTTATATACTCCTTTAATTTACTTATGTTTCACATATTCAGAACACTTAATATCTAAGTTTCTTTCATACTTACTTATTATAATAATAATATTAGAATTTTCAATTTTTATTATAATAAATCCTTCAGTAATCTTATGGTACTTACATTCATTATTATTATACCTATTAACAATTTCGTTCAAACAATTATTAGCTTCTACATAATTGGTCTTACAGTAAAAATTTTGTTTTAATTTATTACAGTCATTAGTTAGCAATAGTTGATCTCCTTCTTGAATTAAAAATTCTTTATTTTCATTTAGCATAAACATTTAATTTCCACTAATTATGGGGATTGGAGTTATTTGCAGTAACTTTCTTTCAGATTTATTATCATACACGGGAATTTCTAGTAAGTATTCTTTTTTATTATTATTTAATTTACAATGACTTGAAATCTGCGAAGTAATGTCCCAAAATTTTATTCCTGGATTAATTTGGTTTATTATTTGTTTTAGTTCTTCTAAAGATATTATTGAACTATGGATCTTATTTAAGATGCAAAATGTCAAACTAGTTTCAATATCGGATATGATCTCAAGTAAATTTATGGTTAATAATATCAATTGATTAAATATACCTTTAATCATCCAAACGTTTTACCAATTTACAGTTTCTTGCATGAAAGTAACTATTCGAGTTTCCAAAACCAATTCATTATGTTTAATATTTTTAATTTGTTTATTAAATTTATTAATCATTTCTTTATTTAATCGAATTGTTTCTAAATTTTGAGTTTGTAATATTTCTTGATTTTTATTTATCTTTTCAAATAATTTGTCATATTTTTCGACATCTTCGGCATCTAAATTTCCAGTTATGGCCTTTATAATTCTTCCCGTATCATTAATTAATCCTCTTTTATTTCTTTTATGAGTGAACATGTTACTTATTTTAATAGCTAATCTATCATAATTAAAGTTTAATATATTTTTATATGTTTCTACTTTTCTAATATATGTATCATTATCATCAAATTTTATTTCAATATTATTTTTATATTTACCTATCTTAAAGTACTCTTCCTCTATATTCTTAATATCGTAATTATAATATGAATAATATGAATTTATATATGTATATACTGTATGTATATACAGTGACGAGTTCTTTACTAACTCGGCGACAAATGTTGGCGCTGGTTGCTCGGGCGCCAACGGTTCCGGATAGCAGGTGTGGAGATTGAGGTTTGGGTGCGAAGAAAGAATAAAACATACAATAATGGTAAAATATGTGCTGTTGCGTTTTATTTGATAAAAACAATTTGTTGGTATACTGGAGAATGGTGCGGACGGTGGTTGTGTTGCGGGTGATGATAGCTGCCACCACGAAGGTCGGTGTACCCGGGAGAATTGTTTCTACCTGGCTTCCGTGGTCGACGCTGGGCGTCGTGACGCTGATATGACCCGGGGACTGGTCGCAATCGTCTGCTTGGGTGTCCGCGAGTACGAAGAGCCCAAAACCGGATTTTCGAAAATCGACGCTGGGCGTCGCGACGCTGATATGACCCGGGGTGTGGTCGCAATCGACTGCTGGGGTGCCCGCGAGCACGTAGAGCGCAAAACCGGAGTTTGTAAAAATAACGACGCCGAGCGTCACGACGGCGGGGTCCACTAAGTAGCGGCTGGCTAGTAGTGTCGGATGGCGAAGAGTGGTTTTCCAACTTTTTTGGAAACCGACGCCTATCGTCGCGACGCTGGGTGCTCGGAGATGACGGACGGTGTGCTGACGGTAGAAGTGAAAACCGTTTTTAAGATTTCGGCGGGGTACCCGAGTTACGGCTGATAATGTACGGAGTATCGCGACTGAGGGCGTACCCCAAAATGACGGTAACAGGTGTCGGACGGGGTCGACTTCGGCGACGGCGGACGTCGGGGATTTCTCGCTCTGACGTTGTTGGAGTGAGATCCGGCAATTTCGCGAAGTTACCAAAAAATGGAAGTGGCACGAGACGGATGGTGGTAGCTCGGAGGAAAACGCAAGTGTTACGACCGCAGACGCCGGGGATTGCTCTCTCTGGCGTGGCGGAAGTAATCTTGGCTGTCTTCGCACGAGTACCAAAAACGGAGGGTGACACGGGACGGACGCTGGTAGCCCGGAGAGAAACACAAACGTTACGACTGGGACGCCTAGGATTTCTCGCTTGGGCGTAACAGAAGTAATATTTTGTGCCTCTGCACAAGTACCAGAAAAAGGAGGGGGACACGGGACGGACGCTGGTAGCCCGAAGAGAAACACAAACGTTACAACTGGGACGCCTAGGATTGCTCGCTTGGGCGTGGCAGAAGTAATATTTTGCGCCTCTGCACAAGTACCAGAAAAAGGGGTGACTCAGGACGGACGCTGGTAGCCTGAAGAGAAACACAAACGTTACGACTGGGACGCCTAGGATTGCTCGCTTGGGCGTGGCAGAAGTAATATTTTGCGCCTCTGCACAAGTACCAGAAAAAGGGGTGACACAGGACGGACGCTGGTAGCCCGGAGAGAAACACAAACGTTACGACTGGGACGCCTAGGATTTCTCACTTGAGCGTAACAGAAGTAATATTTTGTGCCTCTGCACAAGTACCAGAAAAAGGAGGGGGGACACGGGACGGACGCTGGTAGCCCGAAGAAAAACACAAACGTTACAACTGGGACGCCTAGGATTGCTCGCTTGGGCGTGGCAGAAGTAATATTTTATGCCTTTCAACAAGTACCAGAAAACGGAGGTAACACAGGACAGGTTGGGCGGAACTTGGGGAAAACGCGACGTTCCCCTCGGCGGATGACTTGGATTGCTCGCTCGGACACCGTCGAAGTGAGACCTGGTGAACTCACCAAGTTTCCCGAAAACGGAAGTAACAAAAACACAAAAAAACAACCTCTAGGAAGCGCACGATACGGTACGGAAAACAAACGGAGTGCGGTTGCTTACCTAGAAGACGGAGAAGACGACTTCTTCTTTGACGGCTGGTGATCTCTCAGGTGACTCGCTATCTTCGAGGTTCGCACACTCGAAGACGGATGGACTGACTGTCTTTCGATGGCTGAGGGCCCGGTTTATATACTATTTTGCTAATTAATCCGGTCCTAGGATGTTGTCGGCGGCTCGCACAATGCTAAAGGATAGGAAGATTTGGTTGAATTTGGAAACTGGATCACGGGAGTTTGGATTTGGTTCAAAAGTAGGAAATCGGGTGAGATGGATAGCATTGTGTCCGCGGCGAACAAGGCGCGCGAGTACGGTCCTGCGTTCGCGCGCTATTCGCGATTCCGTGACTCGCGCATTAAAAACCGCGGATTCTGAGCCGAAAATCAGTGTGACAAGTACACTTCGTCACAATACATTGCCCAAATCCACGATGTTTATACCGGGATTGTCGGTGATTAGTTCTAATTCCTCATGGTTTCCTTTTATGCAGGTACATCTGCAACAAAGCGTCGGGGCTTCTTAATCTTATCAATTTGTGTTTACCTTTATTCGTTACTCTAATTACGCCTAATTTAGGATTGTATTGTTCGATTTTATGGATTTTAAAAAGTGGTTTCTTAAAGTTATGTATTGTTCTTTTACCTTCTTTGATTAATATTTTATCTGGTAGTTTAGCTAGTCTATTTTCTAATTTATTTTGTGCTAAAAATCTCTTATTCTTCTCCACTTGAATATTTTCTTTCATTTTTCCATGTAAAATTTTTAATTTATTTTTATAATTAATTAAATAGTCATCTATAGTAAATTTAGTTTCAAAAATATTCTTATCTTTATCCGCTCCGAATAATATTTCGTTAGGAGTAAATTTAGTAATTGAATTAATAGAATTATTATAAGCTATTAGAGCGAAATTTAATTTATACTCAAATTTGGTATTTTCGAAGATTTTATTTTGATTAATTAATCGGAGATGTTCGATTATGATAGAATGAAACCTTTCAATTAATCCATTGCTTTTTGGGTTATCGACACATGTTATGTAGGTATTTATTTTATAAATTTTGAGTAATTCTTTTACAAGGTTCTTGTTAAATTCAACTCCGCTGTCGTGTGTTATTTTATTCGGTATTTGATATTTACTAAAAAAGTTTACCAAATTTTCTGTTATATTTATAGCGTCTATTGTTTTCATAAAACAAATTTGTGCAAATTTAGAAAAAGCGTCGATAATTGTCAGATATTTCCTTTTTTCTAATGTCAGCGTTTCTATATGTACTAATGTCAAAGGGATATTTACTTATTTCTGTAATATTATCGTTTAATTGAAACGGTTTTCGTTCGTACTTGTTCTGTTGACATAGTTCACAGTTATTTATGAATTTTTGAATGTCAAAGTGTAATCTTGACCAATAGTATTTACGTTTTAATCTCATAATTGTTTCTGATATACCGCGGTGATTTGTCTTTCCTAAATGATAATTTGTAATAATTTCTAATTGATCGTTCACATTTTCAATATCTTCTAATACTTATTTACATTGTATCAGTCGATATGAATCTTTAGTAAATTTATTTTGCAAAATTTCATTTATTGTCAAAACTATATCTTTTTCTATAAGACAATAATAATTAATTTTATATACGAGTAATTATTTAATAAACTGAAATATTTCTACCTGTATGTCATTTTTATTTGGGGTAATTATTAATCTCTGTTTGCTATGTGCAAATAGTTTTTTTAATTCTCCTTTGGTCGGTTCGTTATGTGCTTCGACTATTATTTGGTTCTTGCCAATGTTAATACAACCTTCTTTGCAAGTAATTCCGTTAACTTCATTTTCATCTGCAGAGTGACATGTTTCTAAATCTTCGTTATCAATTTGTACTATTATACTTTCATTATGGTTTATAAAAACTTCTGGTTTTAATTCATGAACTATTATTTGAATAAGAGTATCTTTAAAAAGTTTATTAATTAAATTTTCAACAATTTTAAAATTTATTTTATTTTCAACTTTATCATATCCGTTACAAATTTTAGGGATATGTATTCCAAAAATATCGTTTTAAATACAGTAATCGCGTAAATTAATTCAACATTTATTAATATCTAATCATTTTGGTTTAGAGAAATGTTCTAATTTTGTCACTAAGTGAAATAGTTTATATTTATCATAAATAGGTTGTATAAAAATATTTCCTTTATTCTTACTCTGATTATTTAGATAAGTTTTACTTTGAAATTTTGAATTAATTTGTTCCGCAAATCCTTTACCTAATTTTTTATCTTCAGAGATACAATGAACTATATTATATGGTTTGTCGAAAATACCATCGAATGTTTTCTTAATTTCAAATTTACGTCTGATTCGTGAGAGAGCGTCTGCGTTACTATTTAGATTTTCCATCGCATCAATTTGCTGTTAGGCTCTTTTAAATTCATTAGCCAAGTAAGGGGTTGGTGGCCAGTTCTAATTTTAATTTTGTGCCGTAAAGGTACGGTCTAAAGTACTTTGTCGCCCATACAATTCCTAATAATTATTTTTCGGTTACGCTGTAGTTTATTTCATGTGTGTTTAGAGTTGTACTAACTTAGGCTATAGGTACCGTCTATGTTTTGACTTAATACCGCACCCGCATAATTATTAGCTTCGGTGGTTACAATGAATTGTTTAGAGAATCGAGGTATTGCAAGATTGGTGCATTGTTAGTAGATTTTTACTATGTTCAAATGATTCTATATATTCTTTATCGTCTGTATTTGTCTTACTTCCCTTTTTTAGGCATTTAGTCATAGGTTTTGTCAATTTAGAAAAGTCAGGGATAAATTTACGGTAGTATCGTAATAATCCTAGATAGGTTTTTATTTCTTTAGAAGTTTTTGAGATAGGGAATTTTTTTACTTCTTGGATCTATGTAGGGTTAGGTTTAACACCTTCTTGTGAAACAAAATGGCCCAAATACGCTACTTCTTTCCTTAAAATTCCGATTTATCAATTTGGATCTTTAAATTATATTCTTTTAATTTAGCAAATATGTTTCTAATGTTTTCGATATGTTCTTGTAATGAAGTGCCTAAAATAATTATATCGTCTAGATATACGAGACGACTTTAGTTTATATGATCGCGTAATACAAAGTTCATTAATCGCTGGAAAGTCGCGGGTGCATTTTTTAGACCAAATTGCATTCGACAAAATTCAAAATATCCTTTGTCGGTATTAAACGCTGTCTTTTGGATGCTGTTTTCATGCATTTGTATTTAATGGAAACCAGAAGCCAAATCTAAAGTTGTAAAATAAATATTTTCGCCCAATTTATCCAATACTTCTGTAATATTTGGTATTGGAAACTTATCGTCGATAGTTTTTGAATTTAGTTTTCTGTAATCTATAACTATTCTAAATTTGTTCTTTCCTGAGGCATTCATTTTTTTGGGGATCATCCAGACAAGAGAGGACCAGGGGGAATGTGATTTTTTGATTATTTTTTCTTTTAAAAGTTTATCTATTTGGTTGTTAATTTCTTCTTTATAGCATTCTGGGTGACGATAAGATTTTGTATAGATTAGTATTTCGTCTGTTGTTTTGATTTCGTGTTTTATGACACTGGTATGTGATAGGTTTTGATTTTGTTTAGGAAATATTGATTCATATTCTTTGATAATTTTGAATAATGCATTTTTTTCCTCTTAATTTAAACGATCTGCTCTATTCTCAATTTTATCAGCGTCTTGTAAATTAATATTATTTTTTGAATCAAAATACTGAAGTTTAAGTCCTTTATTTAAAAATAGGACATTATTTTTTGCAAAGTTAATACTAATTTCTAATTTATTAAAGCAGGTATTCCTAGTAACACATTAAATTGCTTATGAAAGGTATGTAGGTAACATTTAATGTTCATGTTTTCTATTTTTAAGATGATATATTAATTTCCTCTATGTTCACCGGTAGCTGTTGTCAATGTAAATTTTTCGTTATAAATTTTGAATTTATGCTTATTATTGTAAACATAATTTTTACTAATTAAGTTTATTGACGATCCTGAATCTAATAATATTAAATAGTCGCGTACGTTTATAAATGGTAATTTAGAATTACATATTATATTCAAAATTTCTCCTCTATTTTTATAAGGCTTTTCTCTAAAAAAGAATTGTCAATTTCGTTATGTTCTTGTTCATCGTAATTATATTCTAGGTTTTCGGGATTTTCAAAAGTTTCAGCATTATCAATATCGTTAGGTTGTTCGAGTTCGGTATTATTTAATTCCTCAAAAACATAATTAGATGGTCTGTTACTTGGGAATTTATTATTTTGCTGTGTGAAATAATTATTGGGTTGGTTAGTAGTTCTTTGTGGTTGCCAAGTCTGTCTAGTTTGGGTAGACATGGGTGTTGGTCTCATTCCTTGCGCATTTTTTATTTGCATGCGAGGAGCAAAGTTTCGGACGAGTTGTTGAGTGGTTCTAAAGTTAATAGGACCTGTAGGAAAATTATTTCCGGGAAATTGTCTCGGTGTGATATTTGGCAATCTTTGGCTATTAATTGCGGGTTTAAATGAGGGTTGATTATTTTTAAGATATTGGAAGTCGTTTGATAATAAAGTTTCAATTTCAATTATAGTTTTTGGGTTTCGAGTTGCCAAGTTATTTCTGTAAGGATCTCGTACAGTAGATATAAATTGTTTACGATAAATTTTTCAGTAAATTCTATAATAGCCAATTTTTTATTTGCGTCTTCTTCTTCTATGCTAATTCTTGATTTAAAAGCTAAGAAGTTTTCTTTGGTAATCTCGAGTAGTTTAAATGGGTTTTTATTTTGAATTTTTAGTAATTCATTAATTATTGTAGTAGAGTTCGTTTTATCTTTAAAATTTCGAATTAAATGCGTTTTGAGATCATCCCAGTTCTGAAACTGGAGGCGGGGATGGGGGTGGAGTTTAGTATCATTGAATAGATTTTTGAAAAATATTTGACACGTATTTTGTCGGTTTTCGATCCAATATGTATTTCACAAGATATTTAACCATTCCGGAACTCTCCGTATTAGATATTCCTTAAGCGTTTAAATGTTGCTGAAGATTCAGTAACGTATTTAAATGAATTTTAAATTGTTAAAATATGTACCTACCTGAGTAATAATAGTATATTGTGTCTTGTAGAGACTGTAATTCAACGTATATAGGTGAAACAAAACAATATCTCCAAACGAGAATTAACCAACATTCATATCGCCTTTACAACGGTAACATAAATCACAGTGCTTTAGTAGAACACAGTAATACGTTTAATCACATCTTTTACTTCGACAAAGTCACAGTCCTCCTCAAGAAATCCAATTTAAGAAAACGTATCTTTATTGGGAGCTGTTATATTAACAATGATGATAAATCTATCAATATACAATCGGATTTCAATGAAAGTATCGCAAACAAACAAAAAATTCCCTTGTGATTTACTCGGAACCGAATGCTTCCAGACGTTTAAATAATAATATTCTATTATTATTTATCGTAATTCTTCTGATTAGTATTACTCTTACTCAAGTGTATTCATTTTGTTAGACAAAATTTATCGCCGCATTTCATTATTTATACTGTCGAAACGTGTATCACTATAATAATTTAAAGCAAGTTTAAAATTCAAGTTTTATTGGTGCACCAATAATAATTTCATGCCTATTTCATTATTCCTTTGACAATTTTAAATTAGTATGCTAGCACCATAATAACCAATGAGATTTAATATTTTTATAACACGTTCCCTTTTATGGAAACCATGGGATATAAAAATGTGTTTGTAATATACCCGTATTATATTTACGTGATGATAAGCATACAATGAGCATATATTCAATGCTCGCACCAACGAAACTTAAATTTTGTATCCGACTTAAATACACTAAAGCAAGTAAAATTTTATACAACGACATTGTATATTACTATCAAACATTTGATGCGATATTGTCCTTTTATGTCAAATTAAAAATTTATGTTTCGTCGTTGCAAACTTGCATTAGTGGTCGTAGAATATAGTTATTTATGTATCTAGAGCAGAAAGTAGTTTAACAATCATGTAAGACCGACACAGACATTTTCTGTTAGAGATGCAAACGAGGTTAAAAAAGGTGACTTTTCAAATTTCGCGGGCTACTTATATTAGATTCTCGATTTTTTATGTTTTGTCACGTTGGTACACATGTTCCCAACATATGTTGACCTGATCAGCTATTTTGTATTTGTAGTTTGTTTATAACAGATATAACGGTTAGACGTATTTTCGTGTGCTTGGTATTTTTTTGCAATTGAAAAAAAATGGATCCAAGAAACTATTAAATTTTGTGTGAAAAATAAACTTAAGTGCTCCAACGCACTTGAAATGTTGACTGTGGCATTTGGCGAGTCTACTTTGAGCAAAAAACTGTTTATAAATGGTACAAGCTCTTCACAGAGAAGACGTTAATGACGATGACCGCCCTGAACGCCCCAGTATGTCAACAACCGATGAAACCGTTGAAGCGGTGAGGAAAATTGCTATGGAGAATCTTAGAATCACTATTAGAGAAGTTTCTGAGAATGTCGGTATATCGGTTGGCTCATGCCATGCATTTTTTTCGGATGTTTTGGTCATCAAACCTGTGGCAGCGAAGTTTGTTCCGAAATTTTTAAATTTTGACCAAACGTACCGTCGCATGAGCATCGCTCAGGAGCTGTTGAATGACGTCAACAACGATCCAGATTTGCTCAAAAGGGTCATAACTGATGATGAAACATGGGTATATGGTTATGATTTCTAAACCAAAGCCCAATCATTCAATGGAAGCAGCCAGAAGACCCAAGACCGAAAGAAGCACGCCAAGTTCTGTGAAATGTAAAGGTTTTGCTCACTGTTTTCTTCGATTACAATGGCGTAGTGTATCATGAGTTCTTGCCAAAAGGTCGTACGGTCAGTAAAGAATATTACCTTTAAGTTATGCGCCGTTTGCGTGAAGCAATACGAAGACTACGCCCGGATTTGTGACAAAAAAATTCATGGCTTTTGCATCACGATAATGCACCTTCTCACACATTGTTGCTTTTTCGTAATTTTTTTGGCCAAAAACAAAACCGTAATCACGCCTCAGCCACCGTATTTACCAGACTTGCCCCCCTGCGACTTTTTCCTGTTCCCAAAACTAAAAAGATCCATGAAAGGACGACGTTTTACCACGATTGAGATGATAAAGACCGCATCGCTGGAAGAGCTTAAGGCCATACCAAAAAGCGCATATCGGAAGTGCTTCGAGGATTGGAAATAGCGCTGGCACAAGTGTATTATATCTAAGAGGGATTACTTTCAAGGGGACAAAATAGATATTGATGCATAAATAAATATTTTTTCAGAAAAATAAAGTCACCTTTTTTAACAAACCTCGTACAATACTTTTAAAAAGACATTTTAAAAACACTTGTGAAATAATTTTTAATTATTTTTAATCAAGCAAAAATGTTACTTTTTCCTTTGTTGCTATTGGGAACAAACAGCAATGTTATTTTCTTGCTACCAGAGAAAGGAAAATAATCGACTATTGCTCGGAAAACGATAAATAGCATACTTTCCGTCAAAGTTGTATAAAAAATATTCCCAGACTGTTATGTCCGGTTGTGTAGCAACGAATATAATAATAAATTTTGCGGACCGAAAACAGCGAAAAAGTATAATATTTTTAATTAACAATACTTAAATATAAATCAATTAAATGAGGAACTCTTTATCTACAATGATAAAAAACATTATATTTCAACTTTTATTTTCTCTAATAGGTAGAAAAATGTATTAAATAATAATTTTAACTTATAAACACAACCTATTTTTTAAATTTAGGACGAAAAGTACTTTTCGGTAGCTAAAATAATACAAAAGAACGTCTCTTTTTCATATCACTATGGATAACAATCAGTGGCGGGTCGTGACTCTATCGAGCAGTGACGCGACTTGAACCACTCGAATAATCGGGAAAGAAAATAAAAGAATAATAATAAAATTAGAATATCATAAGAGTATAAAATAAATAACATAATTCTAACAAAATGAAAGCTTGTTTTTATCTATCGAGCCTGGAACAATATCTCCACTACTGTTGTGACGTTAGCATAATAGCCATACAGATCGAGCCACTCTGTGCCGAGCAACAGTAGCAATACGAATGTTTGAACTATACTCATTGCAAATTTGTAATTACAGCATTATTTACAATATTGTTGTTTGAAAAATTGTGAGATAAGCAATATTTGCCAATTTTATCCTACTTAGACTAACAGTTAAAACTGAACCGTCGGGTCTTATAGCGGAGTCATTTCGAATAATCTATTGTTCATCAAAATCACTGACGATTCTTTTATTATAAAGTTTTCTCCATGTATTGCGCGAAACTACTGTATTCGCCGTTCAATATCTTTTTTTAACTTCAACACGGTTGTACGATTTAGTTTCACCGTATTTCATAGTATAGCGTAGTTTACAACAACTCGTAGGGATTCTGCAAAAAAATTATAAGAAATAGAAGCCGGCGAAGAAGAAAATAAAAAAAAGAACAAGAAAGAAGACAGGATAATAAATTTAGAAGACCTTAAAACTAAGTATTGATAAATTTTTATAAGCCGACAGGATAATGATTTAGTGCAATAATGAATTACTAGGCTTTTCAATATCAATCTTTATTTAAACGACGGCGTTTCGACACTGATTAGTGTCATTATCAAGGTGAAGCTACACCTGCAAATTATTTTATAAATTTAAATTAAAAAAAAAAAATTACTTGAACCACTACCATTGTAAAACATTAATATTATCATGTAATTAAACTTATGACAAGACTTGATAATGACACTAATGTAACAGAAAAACCGTTTGCAAAATTATTGATTAGATTGCGTCTTTAAGACACATGTCATGTTATTCACCTTTTGAAACACGCGTGAGCATTTGAGGCATTTGTCACATTCAGCGAAATTATTGCGATCTAGCATTTATTTACTATAAATGCCATAGTTAAGAAATAGATAGTATACAATGTAGGACACAGTTCGTAGATAGTAGATAGTACGTAAGTAGTCAATAGTTATGATTTGTGAGTAGAAAATTATTCGAGGGTGTCTATCCCGAGAATATGATGTTATTTTTTTTTGTGGCTTCTTTGGCGGACCAGCTACTTAGGTCATATGCCGCCATTACGCCCTGATCTACGTTTTAGGTATTATGGTCAACAGCAACGCGGGTTTTCTCTGGACGGTCATCCATCCAAGTACTACCCGCGCGCAACGTTACTTAACTCGCGTTATCGCTTAGATCAGTTCCAACACAGCCATGGCCGTTGACCATGATGTTATTAATTTGTTATTTGTTGTTTAATTAATTCATAGTCTTTGTTTTATCTTAGTTTTTATTATGTTGTTTTAATAAAATATTTACCACTGGCACTTGCAGCTTTCATTACTTATTATCCAACTTCAGCACGTCAACAATCAGTGGTCAAGATAAATTCTCATTTTGACCACCATGATTTGTTACACTAATCAGTGTCGAAACTTCGTCGTTTAAATAAATATTTATATTGAAAAACCTAGTAATCCATTATTACACTAAAACTAAGTATTGTTCCAAATTAATAGATATTGAAGATTTTGTTGTAACAGTGAAAGACAACAATAGCACACCGTTATGACACCAATTTGTAACCCTCCCTTATTCAAAGGGGGATTAACAAATAATTTGAATGGGTTCTTGTCAGACCGGAGAAAGGACAAGTACTACGGTTTGTTGGAAATAAGTATGTACTTACAATTTGGTATAACAAATAACAATGATTTATTCGCACTTAATTTAATACAAGGTTTCCTTCTGACTTTAACGATGACTTCTTCGAACACACATTTTACTCACAACCGTGACTAACTAATTCTTGTGACTCTTTTCTTGTGACTCCCTCCTTGTGACTCTCCTTACTACATGCTATGTTGCTGAGTTCATGCTGAACTCTACCGTCTACTCTACTCTTACTCTACTCTGAATCACTGAAAGTGAATAAAAAAGTTGAAATTCTGTATATTAGTACGTCAATTACAATTCAAAGATATTTATCTATTATTGTAACTAACAAAATTTAGTTATAATTTAAAGTTCACCCATTAAGGAATTAATAACGGTGTGCTATTGTATTAGCTGGACAAAATTAAATGCCTTGGTTACCTATATCGTATAAAAACTATTAATTTGGATTTAAATGAAAAACTAAATAAAGCCATTTTACTTACAAATAAATCTTCTACATTAATAAAAAATCTATTGATATTATTTATGATTTAGTTTGCACAGGTCAGTTATCTTTAATTTTTAATAAATGAAAATGATATTCAGTCGGCATTATGATGCGGTCTAGTTTTTTTTTCTTTATACTTTTTCAGGTGCGTATAGAAAAATACGTAGTAACAATTTATTAGTTTATCAAATTCGAAGCATTTAAGTTCGGTGGAAATTTTAAACTGGCAATTCAGGATGATTTTATTTCGGTAAAAATTATCTTTAATTTATTTACAAATACATACATACAGTGTCGTCCCTGCGCTTGTTTTTGAAAGTGAATTTCACACAATTGCAGGTAAACACTCTAATGAAATTACTAAACAACAAAACTAAAATAAAAAATACTGCATTTTTCTTAAATCATCAGATTCATTCCGCAATTAATCTTCGCCAAACGTTCCTATCCTGACACAGCACTTTAGCTTCATCCACATTCCTTATTCATTTCATAAAAGCACGTTTGTTCCTCATACTCAGAAACTTTCGTTCACGCAATAATCCTTCAATCATATTCATCCATTTATTCATAGGTCGTCCACGCAATCTTTCACCCTCAATTTCACCAACCTGTTTCACTAATCTCTCATTCGACATACGTTCAACATGCCCAAACCATCTCAACTGCCTTATACCTACTTTTCTAACTACATTCTTCTCAATTTCACACTCATCATACACCAATGTATTCCGGACACGATCTCTTATAGTATAACCACATACACCCCGCAAATACCTCATTTCCACAGCAGTTATACGACGTTCATGTTTCTTCATCCACACCCAACATTCACTACCATACATCAATGGAGGCACTAAAACACCATTATAGACACGCAATCGAGCATCTCTGGATACATTCACATTTCGAGCAAAGGTTCCCAGAGCACCCAATACCTTGCATCCCGCAGATACTCTTCTTTCAATCTCACAATCAATACGTCCACCTCTCGAAAACATACTACCCAAATATTAAAACTCATTCACATGACACAATCTCACACCATTCACCGAAACATTGCAGTCAGTCATCAAATCGCTCTTTTCAAACACTAACACTTTACCTTTATCAGCATTTAATAGCAAATTTAAATCTTTTCCTACTTCATTTATACTTAGAATCATTCGTCTCAATTGCTCTTCAGATTCACCCATAACAACAACATCATCCGCATACGCTAACGCAGGCACAACACTACCACCAATATGTACACCAACTACCCCATTCAACGCCGTTCGTAACAACACATCCATGTACAAATTAAAGAGCCACGGAGACATCCCACAACCGTGTTTCACACCATTATCTATACAAAACCAATCACTCAATCTACCATTAACTCTCACCGCAGCCTCACTACCTTCATACAGCGCACGAATTGCCCCCAACAAATTACCATTTATACCATACTGTAGCAGTACTTTCCATAATGTTTTTTTAAGATCGAGAAAGCCACAGAACACCGTCTTGTTCTTAGCAAGTGACTTTTCAATAATCATACGAAGAGAAAACAATTGATCCACACACCTTCTCTCAGGCAAACAACCACCTTGCATATCGCTTAACTTGGAGATTGTTAAGGTTCGTATCTTATGAATTAGAATCTTCTCATACAACTTCCCTACCACACTCAGCAAACTTATCGCACGAAAATTAGTACATTCACTCGAACTACCTTTACCTTTAAATAAAGGACAAATGATAGCACGTTTCCAATCATCAGGAGCCACACACCGTTTTAAACAAAATCTAAACAAATAAACTAACCAATCAAATAACCTCTCGCCTCCATACTTCAACATCTCATTCGATATACCATCCAAACCGGGAGCCTTACCATTCTTCAGACGCATCAATGCAAAACTAACATCACTCTCATCTATATCTCATTCATCACCACTAACATTTTCTCTAACATTTTCACTACAACCATTCGGTCTATTAATGTTACCATATATAGCCCTAAAGTACTCACACCATCTATTAGTAATATCTGATTCATTCCACAATAACTCACCATCCGCACTCTTAATCGCTTTCACTGTCCTTACATTACCACCTCTCAATCTCTTCACTCTCAACCAAAACATTATTTTATTCATACTAAAATCATTAGTCAATCTTTCACTCATCAAATCATCAAAACGCGCCTTGATTTCTCTCACTACCCTCTTAAAACAATTATTTAACCTCTTGTATTCCAGCAAGCATTCATCACGTAAACTTCCAGGCATATCTTTCCCATTTAGAAATCGCAAATATGCTCTCTTTTTCACCTCAATCGCCTCGTTTACTTCTTCATTCCACCATGCATTCTTTGGACAAGAGCCTAAACTACATTCACCACAAACTTTTAAGAACTGTATCTTTAAATTTCAACAAATGTTACAGTTTTTGTTGATTTTATATAGAATACATACTTATTTTATGTTCATTATCGTTTATTTTTATTTATATGATAATAGTTTAAAAATATTTCATATTTTATAAAGTTTTTAACAAAAATACACATTAAGAGATGATTAACGAATTAATTTATTTGTAACGCTTGATCCTATTTCACTTAGTCCACTGTTTTTCGCAAGTTTGGGAATAAAAAGTAGACCAACAAGTTGTGCCTATGAGGTCTGTTAAAAAAATACGCAGACTGACGACATAAAACAAAATGTACTTTATTTAGAAGTTACATATCTGGGTCCCGTTCAAAGTTACGCACACACTTATTCCAACGGTGTTTCTACTTGTTAAAACAGTCCTGCTACGCTTCTTTTGGAATGTCCTTCAGCTTCTTTGTCGCATTTGCGTTAATCTCGGGAATCTTCAAATCTTCTTCGTTTCAATGGTCTTTTGAGTTTCGTGAACAAGAAAAAGTCACAAGGCGCAAGGTTAGGTGAGTAGGTGGGGAAGGAAAATGATCAAGTGTTTGGCCAAAAACTCACAAGTTCTGCGGGCTGAATGGGCTGGAGTGGTGTGATAGAAAAACCAGTCGCCGCTCCTGCACATTTCTGGCCTTTTCGGATGGATGGTATACCTCAGATGTTTCAAAACTTCAATGTAGTAAGTCTGGTTCACTGTAGAGCCTTGAGAGAGGTACTCGTGGTGAACCATACTCTTTCGTCGACGTGTGGATCGTCAGTTGACGTGGAAGGACGTCCAGGACATTCATCGTCTTCAATCGACTGTCAACCAGCCTTAAAACGTTCATGCTACTTGAAACATGCCGTACGCTTCATAGAAATGTCACCATGAGTAGAGCAAATGTTTCAGTCGCAGATTTTCCAAGTTTAAGACAAAATTTCACAGCAAGTCGTTGCTCCTTTAGGTCATTCATTCTGAAATCCGACAAACTAAAAAATCGTACTTTACTAAAAAACCGTGTAGCTAATCAAGAAATGAAGATATCTGCAATCGGGAAATAGCGTTATCATCAGCTGATCATTAAATGGATTTTTCTGGTATCAACTGCAACCGCGCAATTCAAGCAGTCCGCGCTTTTTTTAACAGACCTCGTATACATCCCATATTTTTGTACGCTTATCAAAAGTTAATTTAATTAGCTATATGTATTTGCACATTTTTTCATATCTGTCCCAGGTTTGGCAGCATTTGAAAAGAAAGATCGTACAGCCGCACTGTGCCTATCCTACGTTGTAACAAATATTACAAGAAACTCGCGTCTCTCTGTTACGCTATCCAAAGAATGAATGTGAATTAAGGAAAAACGTACTATTATGCTAAATATAATACCATTTTGACAAATTAAATTATTTTTTGGAGATGTACGTACTATAGATCGCAGTTTTTATTTAAATTATCGTACATTTTTAAAATGAATAAATCATACCGTTTCCAAAATCAATACAAAATTCCAATGCATACGCACGAGTATAACACTAGAGAAAAAGATAATACATAAATTAATATACATACATACATGAGATCACGCTATATCCCATCAAATAAAGTAGCATGAACCCCAAAATCATTCACAAAACATTTTTTCATCAGATTCATCAAAGAATCAGTCCTTATCAAACATTCTCATCCTTTCCTAACACACCACCCTCGCGTCAACCACACTCATAGTTCGCTTCATATAACCTTACTTACTTATCACATTCGGAATCATTCATCACACAGCAAATCTTCAATCATTTCTATCCAATCACTCCTGTACACTTCAAAACATCTCAAATTATTCACGTTCACTTCTCTAATAACAAATCTAACAACAAATTAACTAATATTAGAAAAGAAGAGAGCGACAGTATTGCAAGAACTGAAAGTGAAACAATAATATAAGAAAGAAAAGAAGTATTGGCCTGTTTTTGAAAGAGAATTCTACATAATTGCAGTTAGACACTCTATGTACGAACTGAATACGAATCAAATAGATAAGAAAGGAAGGGGGTATCTCTCTACGCTTGTTTTTGAAAGTGAATTCCATACAATTGCAGGTAAACAGGTCAGAACAGGAATCAAAACTTGAGGATTTAATTCTGTGTCATAAACATATAACTTTTATATTTCAATAAACTAAGCAACAAGTTTTATTAAACTTGTTGCTATGCTAATATTGAACTTCAAACCTTTGCGTGCTGAATTAATAACGATTTGCGTATTTATTCCAATTTAATTTACATGCGTATACATAAACGTGCACTTTATATTATTTTTAAGATAACGTTAGTAAGTATTAATATATTTAACAAATTTTCTTGGTTAAATTATTATACGCAAATTGAAACAATATTTGTTTACTACTCTGTTCTGCAAACTTTTTGTTCTTATAAAAAATTATATTTATATTTTTCAATTGTGGCAGTAGTGCGGCCAATGGAAATGAGAATTTGAGTTAGATTTCCGCAGACGATCATTTATTTTTACCACATTAAAGTAACCCTTTGATTTGGAAGCTATGATTTGACGTTTGGCCACAATGCTGGAATAAAAGTAGTATAAAATTTCATTATATTTCGAAATCAGCAAATCAATTTGATTTTATCAATTTTTTACTGTAAAATTACATATATCTACAATTATTGCAGTCTTATTTTGCTTTGATTAGAAAATATTTTTGCATAAATTTCGCACATATTAAAAACTTAATATCGGAGTCGAATTGTCTGGGGAATAAATTTGCTCTTGGACTAAATGTCGGGAACCAATTATCTGTAAAACATTTGAAGGTGGTGAAAATCTATTGTCAGCTATGGGAATCGAACTCTGGTCTGGATTTAAAAAATTACAATATCGTCTTACATTCAGAATCTTTCTGGAACAGGCTCTGTAGTCCATTAATAAAACTCCGAACGAATTGAAATATTTAAATTACAGCCGTAAATAATAACACAATAAATCAGTCTATGCAATTACGTAAGGAAATTTACATAATTTTATTTTTCAGAACCTACAGAATTAATTAAATTAATGAATATTCTGTTAATATTTAATAATTGTTTTATTATATTATCGAGAATACGTTATTGTAACACTATATTTGTTACACACACATATTGATATGGGTTATCGTACATTTTTGCCCCCACCTAAAAATATATAAAAGTCGGCGCCTTTGAACAGTAGCAGTAGCAGTTTTGCATAACATGAATGGTAAATTAAAATTATTTAAGTATGTAAATTTCATTTCATCAGACTAACAAAACATTAGATTTTTATAGTATTATCAGATCATGAATTATATGCTAATACTCGTAAGCTTTTCCATTATAATATGAATCACATAAAGCTTTAATAAGATGATATATTTTCCACATTGTTATAATATTCCAATTTTTTGTGTACATAGGACTCCTATATTTTATCTCTTGCTTTGATTCTCGGATTTATGTACTATATAATTAGAGTTTTTCAATGACATAAAAAAACAAGTATAGGATGAAAATAATAATAATAATATCCTACTTAAAAAAACCGCTGAATCAATCAAGATCAAGAATATACAGGACGGCTCATATGATTGTGATTGGTTGATATGCGTGACGTCAATCATAGATTCAATGATAACACGCACATACTGTTATATTTTTCAATGCAACAGTATACTTTTAACTAAATATTAATAATTTTATTAATGTATCTAGGATTTTGAAGTCGGAAAAATTAACTCCGGCTCCGACTCCAAAATATTTTAGATGTTCGACTCCGACTCTGACTTCGACTCTGACTCTGACTCTGATTCCGACTCCGACTCCGACTCCGAATCCAATAAAAGCTGGGGCAGAGAAAAAGGACAGCGGTACAGAATTCTTAAACACAATTTCTACAGGATGCCTCTTGAATGTATTTGAATTCATGATGATAGTAAGTTTTCACACATAAAATTTTGTGAAGGGGACTTCACGATTTGAAGAAATACTACGGTCATGGCCAGTTTTCTTTTCTTTATCAACCTTTTCTATAACAATTTTGTGCATATTGGGATGATGACGTTGTAAATGACGCTTTAAATTAAAAGTCCTGGTCGGAGTACTAGTTCTCTCGCCCGTATAAGTGCTAATTTTAGCGCCACAAGTTCTTCTTCACATGAACTAGAAATTGCATTTTTATTTATCACTTTTCAAACAAAAAAATTCTTATCATCAGTAAGTGAAAATCCAACAGTACTCTCAGGTACCACATTATAAAGTAAGTATTTTTATTTACACACGTACTGACAGTACTCTGAAGTACCAACGCCCTTAATTATTAAGTGAAGGATAGAAATTAATTAAATTAATCTTTTTTATCAATGAAACTAGTTCTGTTTTACACACGGTTTTCCCCGTACCGTTTTGGATGAGGTGCCGGCTTCTCAGTGGAGAAGGGTGGATTACTAGGAGAAAGAGGAAGGGCACCACGCAATTGGAGCAGAATGCTCACCCAAACCTAATTGCGAAGGTCGATGTGGAGATCCGATAATTCGCAAACGTAAATGATGGCGAGTGCACAATATAATATATCGAGGAGGCGTAAACAAATAAACAACAGACGATTAACTAATACTTGACGGGCTATATTGTCAGTGAAATTGTGTACTACAAAAATAATAAAATATTCTAAGTTATTTCTATCATAAATAGCTAAGTATTTAAGTAAAATAAAAAGTGTATCAAAAAAAAATATAATCCAATCAAGAAAGAGAGTGAATAGCTGTAAATTAAATGAAATAGCAAAAGCCGTGGGTCGTGTTTCAGGTTAGACTTTAGGACTGGAAGTAGGAGTAAAATAATCCCTAAATAATGAAATAAAGGCGCAAAACGAAGCACGCTATACGCAAATTATAAACAAAACAGAAAGATATGTCTTAGCTGCTTGGCTTTCCCAGGAAGTCGTCAACTTGAATTTGCGTCAGCTGGAATGATCGGCAAGTAGGCTGATGTGCACGAGCAGCTCCGAAGATAAAATGGCTCACGAGCACATTCCAAAATGGCGACTGATGGATCGGCAGATTACTCCACGTGTGACACCGTGACGTCTCACACGTTTATCGCACTTTTTGCCAGATAAAACAGTTGGCCAAAATAAGTGCCAAACAGCAATGGACAGTAGAAATACCAACGGCACAAATTGAGATAATAATGTGGACAAAATCTAACAAAAACGATAAGTAAAAGAAAAAAAGAAAAAGCCTGAAAAAGAATATCGCAATTAGGACAATACATGGAGACGGGATGCCACTGCATTTAAAACGGAGGTGTAAAACTGACTAATTGACTTTAGCATACAAAAAGAGTTGATTTTAAATAATAAAATACTAGCATTTACCTTAGTCCTTGGGCGGCTTTTAAGTTGTAATAAAACTTTGATTCTTGGTTGAATCCAAATCCGGATTTAATCCGATGAATAAACAATATTCAAAATAGTTGAGTTATTTTTAAATCCCAAACAACTGGTAATTAATTTTACGCAAAATAATACTCCAAAAACGTAAAAATCAATTTTCACAAAAAACACAACTTTCAACTTCAAATCTTGTTTTACAATGACCGTTACAAAAAATAGCTAGTTATATTATTCAAGTCAGTTCGCGAATTTGCTAATTAATTTATACTGAATGCAGTGACTATTCAAAGGCCTCCACGCATGACACTTCATCGCGGCATTCCGAGGTTACGAAGATAACAAGAAAAAGAAAGATAATAAAGCAAGCTAAGAAACTACCTAAGAATTTGGGTACGAACTACAATCTAGGAAAAATAATTTAGGAATAAGGAGAACAAAATGTAAATTAATTTATTTAACAATAAAATAACTATTCATGAATTCGCGCCTTTATAATTATTAAACCAACCGCGCGCCAGTGGCAAAACAATAAACTAACGCTATTGCTAATTGACAAATGTCAATAAAACATTTGACACAACTAAGGAATAAAATGAAAAATAATTAAATTCAAATACAAATTAGATTTTAACGATTGAAACAATGAAGAAATAAAAAATACGTGAGTATCTGTTTTACTGAAATATTTAAGAAGCTAAATTATAAAACATTTAATTCTATTTTAGGTTAAAAGAATAGGAATAAGGTAAAAAGGATCAAGGATTAGATTGGCACGTCACAAAATTTCGTCAGTTCTGTGCCATAAAATATATTTTTTTAAACTTTCCGTTAACAATCGGCCCATTATTATATTGAACTGTTTTTGGTAACATTTTATTTTGTAAGATTGGTACTATAACGTATCCACACGTTAAATGTCATTTCAAAATGATAACCTCAAATATTTTAAAATGTTCTTTTATTATTTGAAAAACTTTCCAACGTCAGATAAATATTACATAATATTAGTAAGAAAACACAATAAGAAGGTAAATTTAAAACAATATTACAATTTGGTAAGCTATAACCTAAGAATTTGAAAAATCAAAATATCAATATATTTCTTTTCAGATTTTATATTACAATTATATAATTTAATTACGAAAAGTGTGAAAATTTTTCGTACCTTAAAAATTTGAATATATTATTGAATTTACAGTTGAGAAACGTCAAAATTTATTCGGCAGTGCTATCACATTGCAAAATTTAGATAAAATAAATGACGCAAAGCAAGAAAATTGTATATTATACTCGTTTTATACGACATTTTGTCACACTTGTTTCTTTGGCGCACTCCTCGAAACTCGTGTTACAATAACTCGTATAATCACCCCACATAATAATAAAAAAGACTATATTTTACGATCAATTGTTGTTAACCTAAAGTATTACGAATCATACCGTGTTGGGTGTCATATGAAAGGGGTTTATAAGAACTTTCCAATGAAATTAAAAAAAAATTAAAATACTATCTTCAATAGTTTTTTTGTCAAAAGTTTTTTAATGTCAGCGTATTGAAGTTTGTAGTTGAATTCAGAAAAAAATAATGAATCGAATAATCAAATTCATCCATTTCAAAGAAAGTTGTACCCAGTATTTTGAGAACCACTAGTTGATTTTTTTTGTTAATTTTGTAATACACTTGGAAAATGGCATTTTTTGTTAATTTAACCAACCTTGTAGCTCTTATAGTTTTCGAGATAGCAATGGTGGCACAACTAAATTGAACAGCTTGTATACTAATTAGATAATTCACTATAGATTCATCAGTGGCAATTAAACGTAATTATCGGCTACAGCTTAAACGGTTTGTGCGATTGTAGTGATTTTTTTCTAGGATTTAAAGTATGTTTGGGTATTTCATATTTTTCGAAAATATATTCCGTGTTGAAATTAATGTGTGTGTGTGTGTGTAAACTTGAAACTTAAAAAAAAAATAATACAGCTTTAAATTTTGAATAAATACATTAACGGAAACATGGCTTCATAATTCTGTGTATAATTCAGAATTATTTTCAGCATCCTATGACGACTACAGAAAAGACAGAGATTTATCCGTTAGTGGGAAAAAACGAGGCGGTGGCGTTTTATGTACTGTTCATAAAAAAAATTAAATCTAATCTTGTACAAATTCAACTTAATCCTAACTTTCTGTCAGATATCCTATGTGTTAAAGTATTTATCGACTCCATAACTTCTATTTACATATTTGTTTTATACTCCCCACCACCTATATTCATCGAACAACAAAGCCTTACTTTCCAGTTTTTTGAATCTTTTGCTCCAATACTTAGCAGTAATTTTATCATTGTTGGCGATCTAAATATGGCTAAACTTACATATTAATGTAAGTTACTCTAACAATATTATTACTAAATTTGTTAACAAGTTATCTTTTTTGAATACTTCTCAGCATAATTTAGTTACTAATTCTGCTGGTAGATTACTAGATGTTCTAATTTGTAATAAACACTGTACTATTTCTCAGTGTGCAGATGCTATTATCGATGAGGTCATGGCAATATAAGAGAAATTAAGATTCCAATTCACAATACTTGGATTATCAGATGGAAAATCAAATGAAATCTGCATAACCTCAATCGAGACTCCAGATGGACGTGTTTTTGATATCCCAGGCGAATTCAAATCTGTAAATAAACATACGTACATAGCGATTTCCAGCACATTTAAAAAAGTAAAAAATTCGCTGAAAAAGAGATGTCAAAAACGAAACAGTGGATGATGAAATGAGATAAATTTATCTTGATGAAGGTGCAAATTTACAGTTTGGTGACTAGTATTTAGAAGAAAAAATACAACCTACGGCTATTGGCCATGGAATTGTATCAAAAATTTTAAATATAGGAAAAATAACTGAAAAGATTTTTATTGAAAAATTCTCTTTAAAAATGTCAAATGGATGGAAAAATTTGAAAAAGAATGTGAAAGGTTTGAGATTCTAGAGGACGAGGAAAAAATAGAGACTATGAAACATTTACTAGAAAAACATTGTTTAGATTGGTATGGTAGTATGTTAATTAAATTCACAGCCAATTCTGATTGGAGTATTTGGAAAAAAAAACTTTTATGATACTTATGAAAAAAACGGCTAGTCTCAAATCAAATATGCTTTTACATTCAAATACTAAGCTGGTTCCCTATTAGAATATGCCACAAGAAAAGATAGATTATTGTTAGAAGTTAATAAATCAATTGACACTGATACACTGACAAACTTGATTATGTTAGGCTTGCCGTCAAATACAAAGAACAGACTTGATAAAAAATCGTTGACTTCAACTACTCATCTATTCAGTGAGATGAACAAGAATGAACACTGGGTAAACAAACAAAATGAAAAAATATTCTTGGATTATAAAGGAAATGTTGAAACCAAACGAAACAAAAACAAACAAATATTGGACACAGAGAAGAAACTCAATTTATATATAATTTTTCGCTCTCATCATTTATGCCAGTTTATGCCACTTATATATCAATATATTCTACAGTCATGACAAATTAGAAGTTTCATATATATGCATAAAAATATTTTCCATTGTTCGTAAATGCACCAGTAAACCCTATTTTGTGTCTCACTGAATTAATCAGGTTCTTTTAACACTTCAAATTTCTTACTTTCCACGTTTCTGTGGCATATTCCTGATCGACATACTTCTTTCTTTTCATGAATCAACTATTTCTGGAGCAAGTTCCTTTACATAAAATGCCTTTAATATTGGAAGCATCCATTTAACAAACTCCTCAGCAATTTTTATTGTCTGTATTTCTGTACCCAAAGATGTCCAAATAATAAAATCACATTCTTTTCGTCCTGTTACACCTGGCCTTGTATTTGGTAATAATAATTGTAATACGTCTTTAATTTTATCTTATCACTTAAACAGAACAGAAGTTTTTTATTTTAACAGCAGCTTCTTTTGGTGACAAATGTCGAGCTGTATATGGACATTTCACTTCAATTATCTTATTTTGATCAACTAAACCATCTGGCAAAACAGCTAAATATCCTGCATTACGTTCTAAATTTACAAATAAACCACATGGTTTTACTGTAACTCCAGTTACCTGCTCATAAACTTGTATTGCCACAGATTCTCTAGTTTTACCCCAATCAGTTGCTGCAATTGTTATATTTCGAACGTAAAGCATTCTTTCCACAAGTGGTCCCGCTGGAAGTTTTCGTTTACATACTTCACCAAAGTTTGAAGCAGTTAATCTATGCTTTCTTTCCTCCATCCATAACATGTTTTCAGATTGTTCACGCGTTTTTTTTTCCAACTCATTGCGCTTGTTGATATCTACACGTAACATTACTATTAAATTACTAATTACATCACATAATTCCGTAACACTCATATCTGGTCTCTGAGACTTAGTATCTGATTTTAGAAACATATTTTCGTGGTATAAATGTTTTGTTTTCTTTTATCGTCTATCTCATAAATCTAAACTGTAAACAATATAAGAGATATTTTATTTGCATTTTATTTTGTTCAAATATTTGAGGTTAGAAGTGAATTACTTTATGTAACTGTACAATTAAAAACTTTTATGTTGAAAATATCGTGCATTGGAAGATAAATAATATATTCCAATATTTTAAATGATCCTGTTCCACTAGTATGCACATCTAAAACTGATAAAATATTTTATTATAGAAAAGTACCCATAATTTTGGTCATCTAAAACTGATGAAATATTTTATTTTAAAAAAGTACTCCTAACTTTGAATACTATTTATAACACGAAAACCAAAAAAAGACATCTTTCAAAATACGAATTATGAAATACTCTAATTTTCATGTATATGGCTAGCACAGTGGTATGAAGTCGGCCTGTGGATCCTGGGGTCCCTGGTTCGATTCCCACAGGTGACAAATTTTCATAATTTGAAAAAAGCTATCCCTGTGGCTCCTCCACCACTAACATGTTTGGGGGCCGTGATTTGACGACTGGTAACCGTGCTTCACGCGCAAAATATATCACTTACCGAGATCTGCTTTAGCAGAGTGCCACACCCAGTAATGGGTACAAGGCGTGATGATATATTTATTTATTTTTTATTTATTTATCTCTAGTGCAATTTCTTAAAACATGATGACAGCTGTCATTCTTCCCGATCATTTTAACGCTGAGTGTACGTCAAAACCTACTTCACTTTTACAAAATAACCTTTACCAGCTCATGAAGTCGTATCTCGCTGACAGACACTTTCAAATTAAACACAATGATGAAATTACAACCATTCACCCTATTAAGTCGGGAGTGCCCCAAGGGAGTGTTCTAGGCTCAGTATTATATTTACTTTATACAGCTGACCTCCCAACAACAACCAATGTAATGGTGGCCACATTCGCCGATGACACCGCAGTACTATCATCAGACACAGATCCAACAGTAGCATCAACTAAACTGCAGGAGCACCTCATCGAAATCCAAAACTGGCTTAAAAAATGGCGTATAAAAGCAAATGAAAATAAATCAGCTTACATAACATTTACAAATAAAAAAGGAACCTGTCCATCGGTACAACTACACGACAAACCAATTCCACAAGTAGAAGTAGTTAAGTACCTTGGAATGCATCTTGACAGACGACTGAATTGGAAAAAACATATCCAAGCAAAACGCACACAAATAAACTTAAAGCTCATAAACTTTAACTGGCTGTTAGGTCGAAAATCACAATTATCTACACAAAATAAACTTCTCGTATATAAAACAATTATTAAACCAATATGGACATACGGCTTACAGCTATGGGGAACAGCAAGCACATCTAATATTGCCATAATACAAAGGGTGCAATCCAAAATTTTAAGAACAATAATAAATGCGCCATGGTATGTAAACAACCATACTATACATAACGACATGAACATCCGCACAGTTCACGAAGAAATCAAGAAATCCAGTACATAAATTACTTCAAAAGACTCGAACATCATTCAAATACTAGCGCCATAAATCTTCTAGACAACAGCTTGGAAACATACATACATACATACATATCTTCACGCTATATCCCAACAAATGGGGTAGCACGAACCCTAAAATCACTCATAAAACATTCACTCATCACACTCATCAAACAACCAGTCATCGTCAAACATTTTCATCCAAACACACCACCCTCACTTCAACCACTTTCATAGATCACTCCATATAAACTCATTCATTTATTACACACGAAATTATTATCACACAACAAACCTTCAATCACATCATTCCTTTTCACTTACCATTCATTTTTTTTCTTCAACGTACATAACGAATGCATAAAAAAAAAAAAAAAATCTCAAATTACTCACGTTTACTCCTAACAACGAATCTAATAACGAAACTAACAACGAATCTACAAGATTAGAAAAGATGAAAGCGATAGTCTGCACTTATATATGAAAGAAAAGACCATACAATGCAGTATCTGAAAATGAAACAAAAAGATAAGAAAGGGAGGGAGCGTCGCCCTGCGCTTGTTTTTGAAAGTGAATTTCACACAATTGCAGTTAAACACTACGTAATAACTGAAAACGAATTAAAAGATAAGAAAGGAAGGGAGTGTCGCTCTACGCTTGTTTTTGGAAGTAAATTCCACACAATTGCAGTTAAACACTCAATGTAAGATCAGAAAAGAATAAAAAAGATAAGAAACAAAGGGAGTGTCGTCCCTGCGCTTGTTTTTGAAAGTGAATTTCACACAATTACAGGTAAACACTCTAATGAAATTACTAAACAACGAAACTAAAATCTAAAACCCTGCGCTTTTCTGAAATCATCAGATTCATTCCGCAATTAATCTTCGCCAAACGTTCCTATCCTGACACACCACTTTTGCTTCATCCACATTCATAATTCCTTTCATACAAGCACGTTTGTTCCTCGTACTCGGAAACTTTCGTTCACGCAACAATCCTTCTATCATATTCATCCATTTATTCATAGGTCGCCCACGCAATCTTTCACCCTCAATTTCACCAACATATACCTGTTTCACTAATCTCTCATTCGACATACGTTCAACATGCCCAAACCATCTCAACTGACTCATACCTACTTTTCTAACTACATTCTTCTCAATTTCACACTCATCATACACCAAAGTATTCCGGACACGATCTCTTCTAGTATAACCACACACACCCCGCAAATACCTCATTTCCACAGCAGTTATACGACGTTCATGTTTCTTCATCCACACCCAACATTCACTACCATACATCAATGTAGGCACTAAAACACCATTATACACACTCAATCGAGCATCTCTGGATACATTCACATTTCGAGCAAAGGTTCCCAGAGCACCCAATACCTTGCGTCCCGCAGATACTCTTCTTTCAATCTCACAATCAATACGTCCATCCCTTGAAAACATACTACCCAAATATAAAAACTCATTCACTTGACCCAATCTCACACCATTCACCGAAACATTACAATCAGTCACCAAATCGCTCTTTTCAAACACTAACACTTTACATTTATCGACATTTAATAACAAATTTAAATCTTTTCCTACTTCATTTATATTTAGAATCATTCGTCTTAATTGCTCTTCAGATTCACCCATAACAACCACATCATCCGCATACGCTAACGCAGGCACAACACTACCACCAATATGTACACCATCCACCCCATTCAACGCCGTTCGTAACAATACATCCATGTACAAATTAAAGAGCCACGGAGACATCCCACAACCTTGTTTCACGCCAATGTCTATACAAAACCAATCACTCAATCTACCATTAACTCTCACCGCAGCCTCACTACCTTCGTACAGCGCACGAATTGCCCCCAACAAATTACCATTTATACCGTACTGTAACAGTACATTCCATAATGTCTCACGATGAACACTATCATATGCTTTTTTAAGATCGAGAAAGCCACAGAACACCTTCTTGTTCTTAGCAAGTGACTTTTCAACAATCATACGAAGAGAAAACAATTGATCCACACATCCTCTCTCAGGCAAAAAACCACCTTGCATATCACTTAACTTGGAGATTGTTAAGGTTCGTACCTTATGAATAAGAATCTTCCCGTACAACTTCCCTACCACACTCAGCAAACTTATCGCACGAAAATTAGTACATTCACTCGAACTACCTTTACCTTTAAATAAAGGACAAATGATAGCACATTTCCAATCATCAGGAGCCACACACCGTTTTAAACAAAATCTAAACAAATAAATTAACCAGTCAAATAACCTCTCGCCTCCATACTTCAACATCTCATTCGATATACCATCCAAACCAGGAGCCTTACCATTCTTCAGACGCATCAATGCGAAACTAACATCACTCTCATCTATATCCCATTCATCACCACTAACATTTTCGCTAACATTTTCACTACAACCATTCGGTCTATTAATGCTACCATATAAAGTCCTAAAGTACTTACACCATCTATTAGTAACATCTGATTCATTCCACAATAACTCACCATCCGCACTCTTAATCGCTTTCACTGCCCTGACATTACCACCTCTCAATCTCTTCACTCTCAACCAAAACATTCTTTTATTCATACTAAAATCATTAGTTAATCTTTCACTCATCAAATCATCAAAACGCGCCTTGCTTTCTCTCACTACTCTTTTAACACATTTATTTAACCTCTTGTATTCCAGCAAGCATTCATCACGTAAACTTCCAGGCACATCTTTCACATTTAGAAATCGCAAATATGCTCTCTTTTTCACCTCAATCGCTTCTTTAACTTCTTTATTCCACCATGCATTTTTTGGACAAGAACCTAATCGACATTCACCACAAACTTCTTTTGCACATTTAAGAACTGTATCCTTAAATTTGAACCAAACATCATTTATGCTGCATTCAAAATTAAGTTCACATACAGGCAAAGATTCATTTATTTTCTCAACAAACAAATCTCTAACATCCTCATTCTGCAGTGCACTGGATTTCACACGAAACATTTTATTAGTATTTTTCACCCTCATTCTCCAACATTTATCTAGACGTATACGCGATACCACCAAATAATGGTCATTCGTACCCAATTCAGCACCACGCTTCACACGCGTATCTACAACTAAACTTCTCAATCGTTCATCATACAAAATAAAATCAATCATACTCCGTCTATTTTCACTAATATTCTCCCATGTATACAAATGAGCAAGTTTATGTTTAAAGATAGAGTTGGAAACAAAGAGATCACGCTCCAAACAGAAAGAAACTATTTTCCTACCGTTTTCATTCACTCTTGCATCACCAAACTTACCCAATACATTCCCAGAC
Source organism: Pterostichus madidus (assembly GCA_911728475.2). Lineage (NCBI taxonomy): Eukaryota > Metazoa > Arthropoda > Insecta > Coleoptera > Carabidae > Pterostichus > Pterostichus madidus. Next base: position 21,011,022 of record OU452308.1, on the reverse strand, counting down.
ATGCTTCTCTTAACTCCCACCCAACCATTTAAATCACCACATACAATAACTTTCTCACCTGAATCACATGAATCAATAACACTATCTAACAAATTCCAAAATCTATCTTTTTCAAGATCATTTTCGGATTCGGTTGGACCATAAACTGACACAACGAAGATTCTATGAAAGCCTACCTTTAATCTCAGCCAAAGAATTCTCGATGAAGTACAACCATATTCTCTCACAAACGGTTTCATTCGTTCACTAACAAGCACACCAACACCATGCTTCGCGTGTTCATCCTCAGCAACACCCGACCACAAGCAAAACAATCCATCCACTTCTTCCTCACTACATCCTTTCCTTTTAGTCTCACTGACACACAAAACATCTACATTATACACACGCATGACATTCATCAATTCATTTTCTTTACCAGTTATACCCCTAACATTCCACGTACCAAACTTACATTCATCAAATTTCACCCATTTATTTTTCATTTATCCAAAAGAAATAAAAGAAGGGTTCTCTCGGTAGAAGAGTAGAAGTTAAGGTAGCTTACCAGGCTTGTCCTTAACTATAAATAGAAAAAGAAAACAGTTACATTTACACAACTGTCAAACGTCAATCACACCTAAAAACAAAACATAACTCAGCGTTTCTATACACGTAACCAATATAAACAAATAACGATATGAAAGAAAATATATATATAAAAAACTAAACTACTATAAAAATGAAAGATAACACTTATCTTAATAAAACGATACTCGAGAAGTCCAGTGACAAACAGTATATTTTAATCCAACTCCAAAAACCCAGTCAAAAACCCAAATAAATTTCGCACTTGACGGGTGAGTTCTATTTATTCTGTTGTCTAGGCGATAAAAAAAAAAAAAAAAAAAAAACAACGAGACTAAACAGATTCAAGCCCTTAGATTTAATTCACAGATTCTAATTAAATTCAAAAATAACTAATCATTAAGCTGATGTAAAGGAATGTTGTCGCTGGACATCATTTCCGCAAGATAAATATATTGTCATAACATTTACTTATTGTCCCTATAGGATAGATTGTAAATATATCATAGAAATAAAAAAAAAAACTTTTACAAAATTAGATTTTCGCGAAATAGCAATAACAAATTCAAATTTCAAAAAATTATTTTATATATTTTATCTTATCCAAATTAAGAAACAAGTAGTACTACATAATCTCTGAACATTAAACTTTTTGATATATGTATGGACAAGAATGTTTAATCTTTATAATACAAATAAATTTGAATTGAAGTGTAAGAGATCATGATATCAAAATTGTATATTTAAGAATATGGTCTTCCATAACACATTAAATTTTTATCTAATTTGAATTTACAGTTTTTGAGAAAAAACAAAAAATACACGAAAAAGTCTTGTTTTGAGCGTTTTTTCGCATATTATATTTTTTTTCTCCAGAACTGTAAATTCAAATTGTATGCAAAATTTCTATATCATAGAAGACCATATTCTGAAGCATAGTGATTTTTTTTATTAAAATCGTAGGAAGCATTTTTTAGAAATAAATTCAAATTTTTAATGTAATTGCTTTCAATTGTACATCTAGTTTGTTATCATACATTGAAGTTTTGGCTTCAAAATTATACATATACAATAATTAATAAGTTTCATTCATAATAAGAATAATATTTCATTTCAAAGAGATCAAGGCAAATCATCGTTCTGATACTAACTTCAGCAAGCTCTCGTCTAAGGCTCTGAGTGGGACTATTTATCTACACCGGATCCTCAGCCGAGCGGGACTGTGGCGTCACGGGACCTCAGTGCCAAGCGGGACTATTGCGTAACCGGACCTCGGTGCCGAACGAGTTAAAATTAATAGTGTTAGATTTGGGATAAGACGCTACGTTCACTTCCCCACGTAGCCAGCTAGTGTGTAGGAACTGCAGAAGTTTAGCAAACGTAATCCACTGTCACGGCCCTCAAGCAAACCGCTAACACAATACTCGTGTTCAACAACCAACTCGACGCAAGAATCAAACCGGCATTAAACAAAAGTAAATAATAATGAAATTAAAAGATATTACAATATTAGGTGGCCTCGGTACAAAAGATGAATGAATCATTTTACGGCTCCACGGGGACGTTTGAACGGCTATCACAGCTATCTGGAATCACAAGTTTCATAAGCGGCCATCTTATAAAAATGTTTGATATAAATAAATTAAGAACTATACAATACCACAGATTTGGATGTCCTCTCTCGCGCGAGTCAATGACGATTTTCACGGTCGAGAATTCTCAAAGAGAATCGCAAGACACGCACACACATTAACTATTATAATACACTTTCCATCGCAAGCCAGATATAGTTTATGTGTGATAATGAATTAGTTGGATTTAATATTACCGAAAACCGAAGTTCTCAATTACAACACTTTAGCTAGAATAATACATTTCTGATGTTAGTCAGAACTAGTTTCCGTATTAACAACGAAATCGAGCTAATGAATTCGTAATTTACAACCCTTTAGACTGCGAATTTACTTACAACGGTTTCAAATATCTTTCTACAGATGGTAACGATAAATATTTCACTTGACAATTTTTTCGGTGCCTGACTCAAGTGTTTCTTCTATAAAAACTGACCCTAAAATTTCTAAAGTTAGCCGGTGGCTGACGTTTTGTCTTCAATCCGAGTACTCTGGTTTCGGAACGATATTTCAATGAAATCTAACAATATTCTTTCACTTTCTTGCTTACAATTATGTATTATAAATAAAATTAATTTAACTACCAAAAAAAAAAATATATAATCCCGTCGCGTTACAATATATATATATATATATATATATATATATATATATACAACTTTTAGCAGTAATAATTCTTAAGTCACAATCGTGTCCCCTCCTCCTAAGTGATTAGGCTTTAATCAAATTTTGAAATTCATGGACAGACGTAATTGATCGATTATAATTTGTAGCAACGTAATTTATCGCCGTTACCGACAGTGTAGCCACAAAGGTAACCAACCTTCAGCCATAACCCGTATACAAAATATAAATTGAAATTTTGAAGTTATTAAGCCGAAAAATTTGTTTAAAAAAGGAATCAAATCAAATCAAAACAGTAACTCATTTTACTGTTTTGACTCTGAGTAATGATCACTGCATACTCTTAGTAATTTTTATATTTCTATCAACATGTAAACTCAACGTAAATTTATTTTTTATGTTTTATTTCTTCTTGTAAATAACCACATGTGGTTATTAGTGGACTTGATAATGAACATAGACTAGTGTTCGAAACGTCGTCATTATTATTTAATTAATAATTTAACTTCTTCAATAAAGCCATTTATCCAATACTCCTGGATCATTTATTTGATTCCTTTTTTAAAAAAATATAAATTACAAATAAAGCACAAATATCATGTCGACAACTAGTATGATACAAAATCAAGAAAATTAATAGTAATGATGTATTTTGCACGAACTCATTATAAATGAACGAAATTTTATAATAATAACTAAAATGCACAATGTGAGAAACTTTATTATTTACATTCTCTTGTTTGGCATCATTCACTTCACCATTCGTAGTCGTTCCCCCAGCCAAGCCGATGTTCTGACGTTCTAGGGGGTAATTCGTTCTGCTAAAAATATGTACGTATATCAAAATAAAATGTAAAGAGCCGATTCTCCACGAGTCGGATAATTTTTTTTTATGAGTTCCATTTTACCGGCTCTGTGGAAAGATCCAAAATACTCATTTTTGTTTTATTGACTATTGACAAAATGTTGAAAGCTCTGTCGCTATAAAGTGAAGATCTCGTAGATAATTTATTAGTCACTGAATTATTTCAATGAGGTAATATTTTTTTCTATATAAATATCATTTATAAAATGCAGTGAATAATAATTTAACTACGAGATCTTTGTTATATCGGGAGAGAACTTTCGAAATGTTGTCAATGAACAACAAAACTAAACTGAGCATTCTGAAGCTTCTTACAAAGTAAGTTCAATAGATCTCATCTCAAAAATGTAATAATACTAATGATTTGAGAAATAATTCTATCATGTTTTACAGTGTGATGCAAACATTCATGAAAATTAATAAACACATGACGTTATCGTTTTTAGCATTCTATTATGACGTAAATAGTCTGATTCGATGGATATCATATAGTAACATTATAATAAAAATTGTTGATTAATGAACTTTGTAAGAAATCAAATGACCTGTCTTCCTGTCTACCATTTGCCTGTGTGATTTTAAAATTATGACATTGTATTAAATGCAAATCAAAACACCGAATACATGAATGAGTATCTAAATAATTCAGTTTTGTTTTTATTCGATATATATATATATATATATATATATATATATATATATATATATATATATATATATATATATATATATATATATATACATATAAATACAATTTGAGTGAATATTTTTTGAGAAAAATCGTTTAAAAACTTCTTTTTTTAAAAATGACCCTAACTTTATCTAAAATCATAGTACCGACAAAATTTGTTTAAAAAATTGATCAGAAGTCCTATTTTTAATTTACTGTAAAAAAAAATTAATGTTACTGTTTTTGATATTAAATTATAATTATTGTAAGATGTCACTTCCAAGGTTAGGATATGAAAATAACGTTCAATAATAAAATGCGACACAGTATGATATAAAACGTTGTACGTCATACATCCGTTAATTATATTAATTAATTAAATATAATTAAATTACGGTACTCATTTAGAAATTTCAGACTCGACTCCTTCGTCTCCTCGTTCGAAAAAATCTTACCCGTACAGTAAAAACTTATTTATCGGAAACATAAATAACTATTATTTTTATACTACAACATCATCTAAAGCTTGAACTGATCCGAACGTCAAGAGTATATAGTAAATTTGTACAAAACAGCAAGCTTAAAATTACATTAGATCAGGAATGGCCAATAAGTCGATCGCGACTTTGATTATATATATATATATTTTATTATTACTACAAAAATTTATTGTTATTCCTTGAATTTATTTTTGTATAATATTGTAGCGTAATTAGTTTACAATGTTGTACCATAACGACACCTCATTCACATACTGTTGCAGGACACGTACGCAATTACGATTTAGTTGTGGCAGAGTACGGCGTTTGTGGCGAATTTTATCTTGTTAATATTTTGATAGTGCTTGGATTTAAAATGAATACAACGAAAAACAGTAAAATTCTTAATTTTATTTAAGAATGGAAACTAGATTATTTTATTTATAATGTTTGTGTAATGTTGCTGTTAAATTTGCAATGCTTTTGTCATAACATCTTAAAAGGAAATTTAGAAAGGCATTTCAAAACAGTGCATGGTAAACATCAAACAAATTTTTCACCTAATAGTGACATAAGAAAAAATAAATTAAAAGGATTAAAACCATATTATCTGCACAACAAAATTTATTCATTATACCTAATTTTTACAATCTA